>CM051030.1:4875000-5520000 GCA_027627225.1 Congeria kusceri
GAAAACACCGATAAGAGTGTTCGGAAATTTATGTTAAATTCCTCTCCGAAAGGTCTTGTGTTAAATGTGGCACGCTAATCAATGCCTCCGTCAAATGGCAGTTGCTTTTGGCGCGTTTATTCATTATCGATGTTAGCTGAGCTTTAATTTCCGGTAATCAATGCAACACAAACACTCTGGTAAGTTGTAGTCTTTAGCCACTGTTTGTTTTAACATCGACAGGTTTACGCAAAGGCGCTTTGCTAACCCGTATACAGGCGTCATTATTCATTCATTTGAGCTGTAATTTAGAATGACAAACAAAGGATTCGTGTGGTGTGATCGATAGTCTCGACAGAATATTGCAATTTAAACATACAAGAGCTTGTTTAGTTGGTTCCAACCTGGTTCTGCCGGCATGTCGCAAACATTATCTGTCATAACAACACACCGTCTAGAAAAGTCTTTCAAATGAAATTTACTTGGATGACATAATACTATGATTTTTTATTGAAATAACATTGGGCCCACACGCAGAATGTACTATTTAATACTGGTACTTACTAACATGTTTTAATAGGAAATTTACCAACATGTTGGGCATATTATATGTACCATCATTTTTTTTCACATGCAGAATGAGATATAGTACTATATTCAATAAAACACGTCGCCATCGCAAGGTTTTAATACGATATTTACCAACATGTTGCGCCAATGCAATACGATGTCAATGGTGGTCTCCAAGAGAGTTGCTTTTAATGAAGTTAACCCTTACATACATAATGCTTGTATTGAACTGGATAATCCTCGTATCCAATAAAAATATTTGTTTATGATATTAACAACTTGTATATAATCCCAGTATCTAAGGGTTTGATGTAATATTTCTGACTCGGTGGCACGTATGATAGCAAAATCCATGTCATTCGATGAGAAGGTTGTTTTTGTTGTAATAGGGTTGATTTCAAATATACATGTATTAGTCAAGCGTCTTATATCTTGTATTTTGTCTCATAATATAACATTTTTTATATTGTCAGTCTATAGAGGATATTTGTTTAATGAAGTGTTAGATCGTATTTTATTGCATGAGTGGTCATATAAACAATATGTTCATAAGTGGCGCAGCCACGAGTGAAAATATCTAGTTTCGATTACCACGAATGAAATAAAAATACAATCTTACACTGTATTAAACCCAAAAAAATTATTTTATGCGTTTGAACAATAAATAAATAAAATGCGCGATATATGCTGAAACGTCACAAGTTTTGTGTATTATGACGTCATAAATATGATGTCATTATGATTCCAAAATTGTCGATCACTGCTGTGGTGGGAAAATAGTGCCACTCTTACTGCGTCATTGTCGCTTAATTATATTTGTATTGAATTTAGTTTTCTGTTGTTTAAAAAGACCGATGCTTACACTGACGATTAGGGTATTCATATACTACAAAAAACATACAAACAAAGTTAAACGTAGTTCCATATAACCAGGAGTGAAATGATTTAACGTTATCATTTCACTCTACCTAGAGTGAAATGATCGGGTTATCATTCACTGGTATTCTCCACTAATTCACCGCATAGCATGAAATAAACACAAATCTTCGATTACAACAACGCACACATTGGAATTTTCATAGACAACATATAGCTCAAAATTAAAATTTTCTTGCGTGTTATTTATACAAAAACACATATTTAGCCTACAACATTTCTTTTGATATTATTTAATCCTTATAATGAGTTTCCGAATTACAGTTTCCTTTCCAAGTTTAGCATCTATGAAAACAGTCGCAGGATGGTTTAACTTTCGTTCGTCTGTCGAACAATTTACCCTCATCGAGTCAGAATTTTTTGCTGAAGTGTAGTTAGTCTTACCCAATGAATATTCAGTAGCATTCGCCCAGCATGTTACATTTTATGCCAAAGTATTAGCCTCCGTTTAAGCGTTACGTGGGTTGTTGTTGTCACATTGTGTTAATGTGATTAGCGAAGAATAAGTTCATGTAACTGCATGCTTACCCATTTTTGTAGCATCACTTTGTTAATAGAATGTGCTCATCGATGGATTAGTTCTTGTTACAGAGTGCTTACTCTTATGTTTTAATAGAATGTGCTCATCGAGTGATAAGTTTTTGAAACAGTGTGCTAACCATGTGTTATTAATAGAAATGTGCTCAGCTAGGAATAGGTTCTTGTAACAATTTGCTAACCCTGTTCTTTTTATAGACTGTGCTCTGTATATTTTTTATAAAAAGTACTTACCCGACTTTTTGGAGGAACTGTCCTTGTTTTAGCGTTCTTAGGAAAAGGCAACTCTTGATACGGACCGTTATTAAAAAAACACTTAGGATAAATTCTAACTTTAGTTTGACTTTAAGTTTAGATCCAATTTATAATGTGGAATACAATGGTCTGTGTTGAAAAAAGCATGCATTAATAATCATGTACTCAGTATTTGCTAGAAAAATAACTTTCAATGTAAAATGAATTACACATGAAAACGCTACACTGTTAAGAAATGTTAGGGTTTTATTATCAATTTTTGCCAAGGAGCTTTGTCAGTAGGGGCCTTACATACTGTTAAATTGTTTCTGGTCCCAATACTACAGAATTTCTCAATCCGAAACTCAGTCTCAACTTAATATTTTGACCTATGAAAACGCGTGTTACATATGAATTTCATTGGCTAAGGCCTAAGACAAAAATCTGTTTTTCGGGCAACCCGACTCTACCTAGCGAAAGTCCCCTGACCCTAAAGTTTTTAGCGACAATTCTTTTCCGTGAAATCCGTATTTGTAAGTTTTTAGATAATGTTTTTGATCAAAATGTGTCTTAAAAAAAAAAGTTGAAAAAAACAACTCAATCCCGATCCTATCTAACTTTGTTGGCCGAAACACACACTTTTTTGTTTTGGCCTAATATTGAAGATTAAGACTAAGATTAATCTTTGAAATGTTCGAAGTCATGGGGCCTGGTTACGTTGTACTCACCCTTTGTCTGTTGATTAAGATGCGCTCAGCCAAGGTCAGGTTCTGGGGATTGGGTTTGGACTTGTTCAGCTTGGCGTTGAGGACCCTCTGGGCGTTCACCAGTTGGGACCCATACATGTCCGCTAACTGGTTGTTGATCCGGTTTATGGTTCCTGAAAACATTATATAAAGCGCGTCGTGGGAAACCCGGGATTAATGCATGTGCGTCCCGGATCAGCATGTGCAGCAGTCCGCACAGGCTATTCAGGACGACACTTTCCGCTTTTATGGTATTTTCTGTTTGAAGGAAGTTTCTTCTAAACATATATCCACTGCAGGCAAAAAGGGCCGTCCTGAATTAGTCTGTGCGGATTGAACAGGCTAATCCGGTACGTTACTTTACGCACGTGCTCTTTGCTCGATTTTCATACGATACGCCTAAATCGTTTGCAACAAGTAATTAAGAAAACGAATATAATACTTAAACTAAATTTAGTAAAATAAGTAATAACAGATCCCTGAGCCGAAAAATTAGACACCACTCTTTAAACTAAATTTAGTAAAATAAGTAATAACAGATGCCTGAGCCGTAAAATTAGACACCACTAAAAGAGCAGAAAAACTCAACAGCAATCATAAGCCTTACTTAGTTTTCCAATAAATAATCTCTTTCACCAGAATGAATCATCATTGTTTAAAATTGATTACACACTTTTATTTCTTCTTGAGCAGTGTAATTTGGCGCCCTTAACAATCTCACTCATGGGTGTCACTCACATTAAAGGTAATATCGGTGTACCGTTCACATGTTAGTCCCATATGTGTTCAGAAAAATACCAGATGACGCCGCCGCTATGAATCCCCCACTGGTTATCAACAACAGCTACCTGTATGACATCAGAGCAATATTGATTGGTATCTAGACATCAGAACGGGTTCAAGAAGCGACGATTCAAAAGCCTTTGGTGCCGAGTGGAATTGAAATCGATTGTGGAAACATTCAACAGCGCGACTGATATAGCGCGTCGCAAATCTATAAATGGAAGTCGATAATTGGCGAGTTTTTGTTCCGTTTGAAATTGTTCTTGGCGATCCTCACTGCTGGGAGTAGGTGAAATAATAACTCATGGTAAATAAGCAAAGCAGTGCGTTCTTTGGTTCCGTTAATAAAATATTGATTTCAAAGTTATAATAATTATCCTTTTAAACTTGTTAATTGGTTCCATATATTGATTGCTTCTTTTCATTTAGTTGGCAGTATTGTGTCGTACACTCGTAATCAATGGCAAATGTATTATAATATGCGTTTTGAACGTTTTCTGCTTCTGCTTCCAATAATGAATGTTTTAACTTCTAAAGTTTGTCATAGTATGCTACTGTTTAGATAAATTTTTTCACTGCATTTTACTTTTAGTGATAACTTCAAAATACGTGTTTTTGTCGATTTTAATTAGGCGTAAAAAAAGTTGTTTCCGCTTACCCCCCCCTCCCCCCCCCCCCCCTAATCCCCTATTTGTTTTGGCCTGTTTACTTTTTTCTGACTTTCTGTAAACAGAGAATTAGCTAATATGCGGGTAATTAGCAAACATTAGTGTGCGAGAGACAGGCGCTCTTGGTAATGACAGTTTCTTTGATTGGAGGCGTTTAAACATTTTACATGCAGTCCAATATACCTTAACTGTGTGGGGAAAATACCTCGAAGAAAAAAAAGTTAAAGAATTTTTTTTTAACCTCCCGCCCCCTCATATTTTTTGGAGACGAAATGGAAACCAACAATATTTATTTGGCCTTACCTCTGCCAAAAAAGTTATGTTCTTGCTGTTGACGGTTTGTGTGTCTGTTCGTATATCTGTTAGGTAGCATCTTTACGCAAAAAGCTATGAATGGATGCCCAATTAACTTTCTGAAAAGGTTTGAAATGGGCCACTGATCAAATGAGTATATTTTGGTGGTGATCTGAATAACCGTCTGGATCCAGGATTTTGTAAGAATTCTGTATTCTTGTGAGACAGGGCATATTGCCACATTTTGCTTTATAACACATTAGTTGCACAACACTTGGGGGGAATTAGTTGCCAGGACAGAGGTCTACGCTCTCCCAGTGCTTGCTATTTTCGAGTGTCCTAAGGCGTATCAGCACAATAACTAGCGGGAAGACTTTAATGCTCATCTATTCTCAAGTAAACTTTTGATAATGTCTTAGACATATGGAAGCATTAAATGCCCACTGAGTCACGTGGAAACATCTATTGCTCATTTAGATACATGGAAACTTTTAATTTCCCACCAAGTCACATGCAAACATTTAGTGCTGACTAAGTCACAAGAAATGATTAATGTTCACTAAGTCACGTGGAGACATAAAATAAAGTGAAAACATTAAATGCTTACAAATCACATGTAAACATTAAATGCTCTTTCACTAAGTCACGTGGAGACATTAAATGCTTACCTGGTCACACGGCAACATTTAATGCTCACTTAGTCATATGGAAAGATTTAATGTTCACTAAGTCACATGGAAACATTAAATGCTAACTAACTCACATGGAACATTGAATGCTCACTTGGTCACATGAAAACAATACTCACTAAGTCACATGGAAACATTAAATGCTCACTAAGTCACATGGGAAGATTAAATGCTCACTAAGTCACATCGAAACATTAAATGCTCACTAAGTCACATGGAAAGATTAAATGCTAACTAACTCACATGGGAACATTGAATGCTCACTTGGTCACATGAAAACAATGCTCACTAAGTCACATGGAAACATTAAATGCTCACTAAGTCACATCGAAAGATTAAATGCTCACTAAGTCACATCGAAACATTAAATGCTCACTAAGTCACATGGAAAGATTAAATGCTCACTAAGTCACATCGAAACATTAAATGCTCACTAAGTCACATGGAAAGATTAAATGCTCACTAAGTCACATCGAAAGATTAAATGCTCACTAAGTCACATCGAAACATTAAATGCTCACTAAGTCACATGGAAAGATTAAATGCTCACTAAGTCACATCGAAACATTAAATACTCACTAAGTCACATGGAAACATTAAATACTCACTAAGTCACATTGAAACATTAAATGCTAACTGAGTCACATGGAAAGATTAAATGCTCACTAAGTCACATGAAAGCATTAAATACTCACTAAGTCACATGAAACATTAAATGCTAACTGTATCACATGGAAAAATTTAACGCTAACTGATTCACATGGAAACATTAAATGCTCACTTAATCACATGGAAACATTAAATGCTCACTTAATCACCTGGACACATTAAATGCTCACAAAGTCACATGAAAACATTAAATGCTCACAAAGTCACATTGAAACATTAAATGCTCACAAAGTCACATGGAAACATTAAATGCTCACTTAATCACATGGAAACATTAAATGCTTACTTAATCACATGGAAACATGAAATGCTCACTTTATCACGTGGGAACATTAAATGCTCACTTAATCACATGGGAACATTAAATGCTCACTTAATCACATGGGAACATTAAATGCTTACTTGGTCACATGTAAACATTAAATACTCACTAAGTCAAATGAAAACATTAAATGCTAACTAAGTCACATGGAAACATTAAATGCTAACAGAGTCACATGGAAACATTAAATGCTCACTTAGTCACGTGGAAACATTAAATGCTAACTGAGTCACATAGAAACATCAAATGCTCACTAAGTCAAATGAAAACATTAAATGCTAACTAAGCTAATTGGAAACATTAAATGCTAACTGAGTCACATGGAAACATTAAATGTTCACTTAGTCACGTGGAAACATTAAATGATGACTGAGTCACGTGGAAACATTAAATGCTAACTAAGTCAAATGGAAACATTAAATGCTAAATGAGTCACGTGGGAAATATTAAATGCTCACTTTGTCAAAGGAAAACATTTAATGCTAACAAAGTCACATGAAAACATTAAATGCTCACTTTCTCACATGGAAAATTAAATGCTTACATAGGTCATTTCAAATAATTAACTTATGATATTAACTTATTTGATTAGTTAAATTTGATTAGTTATTTGTTATTTGATTAGTTAAATTTGATTAGTTATTTGATTAAACGTACAATCGTCAAATGACTTACCGGGAGTGTTTGAAGCCATTTTGATATTTCCTTTGGTCTGAAAAAGAGGAAACAATATACAGATATTTCATTGGCATTTGAGAACAGTCAAATTGTTTTCCTGAAGTAGAGGAGGCATATTTTGAACTGTTGCCCCGAGGCCGTTAGGCCGAGGGCAACAGTTAAAAATGTTGCCCCCGATACTGAAGGAAACAATTTGACTGTTCCAAAATGACAATGAAATATCTGTTTTATTACCTACTTCTAATAATAAATAAAAACAATATTGAATTGTTTTATTTTCCATGAAATCTAATATAATGATAGTTGCGAATCACACAGCTCAAAATGGAACAATCATTATCCTGAGTCCTAGCTGCTTGTAACAGTCAGTAGCAGTCACTGTTACCATAAAGTTACATTGGGCAACGTTCTGCGCAGGTTGCTCCCTTTGAATAATAATGAGGGCAACATAACGAAAAAAAACATGAAACATCACAAAATGTTGCCTGTTGGAAGAAGCTTGTTTTAGCAAAGTGGTAAACAGTTAAAAACGCTTAATTATCATTTATATAGTAAAGTAGGTAATAATGCATGTTATCGCCATTTGGACTGAAATACTTCAGTTTGCTAACCGAGTCTTTTTTTTCCTCGTAATGAAATGTGAACTGTTGTTGATACGAGGCCCACCTCTAAAGAGTAGCGACGATACCTTGTTTGTGTCAAGTTCATAGTATAATTAAGACATAATTTTCGAGTTATCGTTGTTTATCGGCAAATAAACAACGATTTGGAGTTCTGATGCGTAGGAATTACACCACGAGGGCGTAAGCCCGAGTTGTTTAATAGCCACGCATCAGAACGACAAAGTGTTGTTAATTGGCCGATCAACAACGATAATGCGAAATTTATTTCGATTCTAACAAGATTTGATATATGTGTTTGCATTTGTAATTGGAACTACTTTTTAGCTCGATTTTTTCGAAGAAAAGGCAAGCTATTCTACTCGCCCCGGCGTCACCTTCGGCGTCGGCGTTCGAGCTAGGTTAAAGTTTTTCGGTAAGCTAGTTTCTCACGAATAGCTTTAGGGATTTCATTCAAAATTAAAACATTTATTCCCCGCATTAAAATGAACCTATAGGCCAAATTTTACATATAACTGTATGGACAGGTTAAAGTTTTTCGGTAAGCTGGTTTCTCAGGAATGGCTTGAGGGATTTCATTTAAACTTAAAAGACTTATTCCCTATATTAAAATGAATTCATAGGCCAATTTTGATAACTCTAGTTGGAAATTTGTCAAAATAATGGCAATTTTACACTTACAAATTTTATATATAAGCTATATGGACAGGTTAAAGTTTTTCGGTAAGCTAGTTTCTCAACTTTTTGTTCCCGCTCTCTAACTCGAGAACTGATTAAGCTATTGTAATGAAGCTACAAACATAGATACCTTATTGCGAGACCTCGCTTGGAAATGCATATGGGGTGGACGGGGTCAAGGTCAAGTTCACTGTTACTAAAAATTGAAAAACAGTTTCCGCTCAATAACTTGAGAACGTATTTAGATATTTTAATAACTCTTAATACATATGTACCTTAAATCAAGGCCTCACTTGAAATTACACATAGGGTGGTGGTGTCAAGGTCAAGGTCATTGTTACTAAAAATAGAAAAACGGTTTCCGCGCAATCATTTGAACACGCATTGAGATATTTTAATGAAACTTAGTACATGTATACCTTATATAGAGACCTCGCTGGAGATTGCATATGAGGTGGGTAGGGTCAAGGTCAAGGTCACTGTTACTAATAATAGACAAACGATTTCCGCTCAATAACTTGACAACGCATTGAGATATTTTAATGAAACTTAATACATGCATACCTTATATCAAGACCTCACTTGCGACTGCGTATAGGGTCAAGGTCAAGGTCACTGTTACTAAAATAGAAAAACGGTTTCCGCTGAATAACTTTTAATGAAACTTTATATATAGATACCTTATATCGAGACCTCTCTTGGGATTGCTTATGGGGTGGGTGGGGTCAAGGTCACTGTTACTTAAAATAGAAAAAAATGGTTTCCGCTAAATAACTTGAGAACGCATTGAGATATTTTAATGAAACTTAATACATGTATACCTTATATCGAGACCTCGCGTGGGATTGCATATGGGGCGGGTGGGGTCAAGGTCACTGTTACTTAAAATAGAAAAATGGTTTCTGCTTAATAACTTAAGAACGCATTGAGATGTTTTTTATGAAACTTAATACATAGATACCTTATATCGAGACCTCGCTTGGGATTGCATATGGGGTGGGTGGGGTCAAGATCAAGTTTACCATTACTAAAAATTTTATTGGATGTGCTGACTGTAATGCATTTCGTTTGAAAAAATTGGTTTTCGTGGAATTTCCATGTTTCTTGTTTTAGAAACAATAAGCCAGTAACTCTGACAAGCACAAGAAAAGTCGAGCGCGCTGTACTCCGACAGCTCTTGTTACTATGCTTCGCTCAGAATCGGAACTTCTTTTTAACGCTGTCTATTGGGTAGATTAACAACGATGATTTTATTCTTTGTCTCTAGAAAAATTAGCAAGTATCATGTTAGAATTGGTGATCAGTCATTTGATATAGACAGTAAATGCGAATATAAAGTGCGTGTGTATTTTTTCTATAATTTCGAAAGTAATTCTACTTTTTTATTTATTAAACCTAGTTTTTACTAAAAAATATTGACCAACTAATATTATTGGTCATTGCTTATGAGTTTTGATCGTGCATATGAGTTTTAATCGCGCATCATACATATGAATTTTGATCGCGCATCATACATATGAGTTTTTATCGCGCATCATGCATATGTGTTTTAATCGCGCATCATGCATATGAGTTTTGATCGCGCATCATGCATATGAGTTTTTATCGCGCATCATGCATATGAGTTTTTATCGCGCATCATGCATATGTGTTTTAATCGCGCATCATGCATATGAGTTTTGATCGCGCATCATGCATATGAGTTTTGATCGCGCATCATGCATATGACTTTTTATCGCGCGTCATGCATATGTGTTTTGATCGCACATCATGCATATGAGTTTTGATCGCGCATCATGCTTATGAGTTTTGATCGCGCATCATGCATATGAGTTTTGATCGCGCATCATCCCTTTTAGTTTTGATCGCGCATCATGCATATGAGTTTTGAACGCGCATCATGCATATGAGTTTTCATCATGCATATGAGTTTTGGTTGCCATCAGCTAATATTTAATATAAAGTGTAAGAATATACAATGGCATGGTGGCAGAATACCCATAGTTTTGGTTCAATATTTGATCAACATATATAATATTAGATGATAGAAATTCGGTATACTAAGACATGTAATTTAAATAAATGCTAAATAATGCATTACATAATGAAACGTTCGATAGATAAAAGCCATACGAAGAAATGTCAGTAGACAGCGCGTTTACCAAGGGCGTTATTCTACTTTGAAATAATCGCTCGATTCTGACGTCAAATTGTAAACAAGAAAAGGGCCAAACAAACATGACCTATATTATAAATTTATGTTTATCTCAGAATGCGTAATTTCATTTTCCGTTATGTATACCTTATTTTAACCATTATTTTATGCCTATATTAATATCTTTATTTCAGATTGTTTAAGGAATTGCCCCCTTTATGCCCTTTTCGAAGACACAGTCCTTTTAAATATAAAGTTTTGTGGGAAATAGGTATTTTTCGCATTCTTGCTCCGCAATATGTCTTTACAAAGGGCTTTGTATGAAGTGTTGCAGTCGATCGTCCTGTTCAAACACAGCAACTGCTGCGCTTGAAATTTCACACAAAACATAGTTATCATATCAATGTTTGTTATTGTAAATTGCTCGTCCTGGGATCGACTGTAATTAAAATTTCATTTGTGGAAGCGAGATAATCATTTGATGTTCTACCTTGAAGTGGTATGGCGGGTTTAAAATATTATAATAATAGCAACGCAAGAAGGGAAATAACTTGTCCATGCACTAGCGAACCCAACTCCACGCTAAGATCCCACCTGCTCCGAGCATAGCTTAGAATAAATCCCTGCCACCACGCATTTCCTCGTCAGATCACATGATGTAAATTAAAATGGCGGACACGCGGACGAAAGCAAATCTCCCCACAGAGATTTGGCTGGCTCCGAGCATAGCTTAAATTAAATCCCTGTCGCCACGAATTTCCAAGTAACCATAGTCAAATCACATGATGTATATTACATTGGCGGACACGCGAAAGAAAGCCAACCTCCAAGCAGATATGTGGCTGGTTTCGAGCATACCTTTAATTAAATCATTGTCACCACCAACACCCATGTGAACATATTCAGATCACATGGTGTAAATTAAAATGGCGGACACGCGGACGAAATCCAATCTCTATACAGATTTGGCTGGCTTCGAGCGCAGCTAAAGTTAAATCCTTGTCATCATCAACTTCCGCGTGACCATAGTCAGATCAAATGATGTAAATAAAAATGGCGGACACGCGGACGAAAGCAAATCTCCCCATAGAGATTTGGCTGGCTCCGAGCATTACTTAAATTTAATCCCTGTCACCATCAACTTCCACGTGACTATAGCCAGATCACATGATGTAAACAAAAATGGTGGACACGCGGACGAAAGCAAATCTGTATTGATATTGGAAAATTCAAAACCTCACGCCCTACAATTCATTGAAAACATTGTAAAAATCACATGATCATAGTTGCGCATTGACGTCAGCTTCAAAATTATTTTAAAAATTTCTTAATCTGTTGTTATGCTCCCCGAAAAATTTCGGGGGAGCAAATAGTCGCCGCTTTGTCCGTCCGTCCGTCCGTCCTTCCGTCACACTTTCTTCTCCGGAGTATTTCTCAGCAACTACTGGCCGGAATTCAACGAAACTTCATGGGAAGCTTCATTACCAAGAGGAGGTGTGCATATTAACAGGACGTTCCGCTTCAGTGATTTTTCTTAGAGTTATGGGACTTTGAAGATTTCTGAAATCAGTCTATAGTGCACAATTCTTGATTTTCTTGTCCGGGCTATTTTTCAGCAACTGCTAGCCGGAATTTTCAACGAAACTTTATGGGAAGCTTCATTACCAAGAGGAGGTGTGCATATAACCAGGACGTTCTGCTTCAGTGATTTTTCTCAGAGTTATGGGACTTTGAAGATTTCTGAAATCAGTATATAGTGCAAAATTCTTGACTTTCTTCTCCTGGCTATTTCTCAGCAACTACTAGACGGAATTCAACGAAACTTTATGTGAAGCTTCATTACCAAGAGGAGGTGTGCTTACTACTAGTACGTTCCGCTTCAATGATTTTTCTTAGAGTTATGGGACTTTGAAGACATCTGAAATCAGTATATAGTGCACAATTCCTCACTTTGTTGTATGGGCTATTTTTCAGCAACTGCTTGCTGGAATTCAAGAAAACTTTATGGGAAATAGGAGGTGTGCATACTACCAGGACGTTCCGCTTCAATGATTTTTCTCAGAGTTATGGATTTCTGAAATCAGTATATAGTGCACTATTCTTGACTTTCTTGTGCGTGCTATTTCTCAGCAACTACTTGTTGGAATACAACAAAACTATATGGGAAGCTTCATTACCAAGAGGAGGTGTGCATACTACCAGGACGTTCCGCTTCAATGATTTTTCTTAGAGTTATGGGGACTTTGAACATTTCTGATATTAGTATATACTGCATAAATTCTTGTTCGGGCTATTTCTCAGCAACTACTGGCCTGATTTCAATACACTTTTATGGGAAGCTTCATTGCCAAGAGGAGGTGTGCATATTAGTAGGATGTTCCGCTTCAAAGATTTTTCTGGGGGTTATGGGACTTTGAAAATTTATGACAAATAGTATATAGTGCACAATTCTTGTCCGGGCTATTTCTCAGCAACTACTGGCCGCATTTCAATGAAATTGCATGGGAAGCTTCATTGCCAAGAAGAGGTGTGCATATTAGCAGGATGTTCCACTTAATAATTTTTCTTACAGTTATGGGACAATTTCTGAAATATAGTATATAGTACACATTTCTATTGATGTTTAGTCATTTAATGTCTTTGCACTTCTCATTGCATTTATATTGTTTGACAAAGCGCATTGAGGAGCATCTATCAGTTTTACTGATATCCTTGTTGTATTTATGCCACCGGCATCTTGATGCGGGAGGCATATAGTGATTGTCCTGTCCGACCGTCCTTCCGTCCGTGACAAGGTTAAGTAGATTTTACCGTTTCGTCTAGCACCAACACCGCTTACTACAACACTTGGGTACTTACAAAGTTTATTTTGCACTTAGAATTATTCAAATGGGCTGTTTCTTGGTTAACCAGATTTTACCGTTTCGTCTAGCGCCAACACCGCTTGCAACAACATTTGGATGTTTACACAGTTGTTACTTATGACCGTTCCCAATCCACCCATATCACCCGACCTCACTTGGACCTTGACCTTGACCTAATTTGCACTTTGAATAATTCAAATGGGCTGTTTTTTGGTTAACTATATTTTACCGTTTCGTCTAGCACCAACACCGCCTGCTACAACACTTTGATACTTACACAGTTGTTGCTTATGACTATCCCCAATCCACCCATAGCACCCATCCTCACTTTGACCTTGACCTTGACCTAATTTGGACTAAGAAATGAGCTATCCAGCACCAACCGGTGGCATGTGTGTTTATCAAACACAGAATCTTGTTTTCTATTTGTTTTTACTGTCATTAGATTTCTCGGCGATTAAGTATAGCTCGCATAATTTAGCTTTGATGCTATAGGCCTTTGATATGCATGTAAATGGATATATTTTTTCTAGATTTGTAACATTGTATGGTGGCTGAGCAATTAAACAATTGTTAAAAAAATTAATGACCTTACTATAAAAAGTCATTTTAGCTCGACTATTCACCGAACAGTCCGAGCTATACTACTCAACCGTTCGTCGGCGTCGGCGTAATGCTCTGGTTAAGGTTTGCGTGCAACAAGTTCATATTTCTGTAACTATTACATAATTATAATCAATTGAAACTTCACCCATGTTTTGGGGGTCATTATTTAAGGTCACTGGCTCTGACCTGCAATTTAGCAGATTTTTGCCCATTTTTGTACTTTGAAAATTCAGGTTAAAGTTTGCGTGCAACAACTTCTTATGTATGTACTACAGATATTCAGTTAAAACTTCACACATGTCTTCGGGGTCATTATATAAGGTCACTGACCAAGGCCAATAAATCTGACAAAGCGGTATGAATAGTCGGGCGCGCTGTCCTGAGACAGCTCTTGTTTATCTTGCTCATACTTTTCCACCTCTGCACCCCTTTAAATTATATGTTTGATCATAAAAATTCGGGATAATTTTTAGAGGCAGATCGTTGCTTTGGCATATTTAATCAACATTATTGTAACACATTGTTTATGATTCGTTTGGTCATGCTAATTGATAATTATAAAAAGTAGTGTCTGATTTATCAAGTCATTAATTTATACTGGAATCTCGCCGATAACAGTTTACTCTTTCTTAAAAAATAACTACCCATATTTTTCGACCAATACTGATAAACTATGTTTAATTGAAAAAAAAAACAACAACGTGAAGACAAAAGTTTTAACAGGTTTTGACATCTAACAAAGTGTTGATAAACAGTGTTTTTTTAGAGCCAATTTGGGGCCGAAATTCGGCCCCATTCCTCTGCTTAAAAGGTATATATTTTTCCCCTATGTTTACCTTAAACTTCCCCTCAGAATATAAGCTTTATTGAAAAAAAAAAGGACCAAAATCGGACAAAAGTTTACTAAGACAGAAAACTTTTCGTTATTAATCCCAACAAGTTATCATGTGTAGCAAAACAATTCATTAATATTTGATAACAAAGTAGAGTATAATCATGTCATAATGCTTTTCACAACCAAAAAAATCCCCTTTTGGCGTAAAATTCCCCATCTGAAGGGCCCCGCCACCTTTCCCTCTAAGGTGAAAAAAACACTGGATAAATGAAAGTATTTATGGCTCGTGGTACAGGTTTTCTAAGCTTTGCTAAATAAACTTTTCTTTATTCAACACTGACCTTGTATTTTATAATAGCGATATTGAATGCAGTCGAGTCTCAGTAAATATTACTTATTTGGTATAATATATGGAGGATATTTGTTTGTTTTCGGTGTGATAACGCGTGATATCATCACCGGAAAGGGAGACAATTAATATTTTCACGAGCGCTTGCGCGAGTGAAAATATGTAGATTGTCTGCCTTTTCGGTGATGATATCACGCGTTATCACACCGAAAACAAACACATTTTCTTTTTATTTAATGCTTTATTAACCTTTGTTTTACATTTTATTGGAAAATATCACGGGAATCATAACGTCATGACGTCAAAATAATGACGTCATTTTTCACAGTTTTGAGCCCGGCATCGATGACGGTCCGATTATTTACCGTATTAAATCGGGACCCCAAAAAGTAGTCCTTCACAGTGAGTGATATAGGGATATATCTCACTGATATTTTTCTATATTTCACTACCTAGCATTAAATAAATCAAGCCACAAAAGAAACCCCGTAAGTAAATATTTGTATAACTTACTGGCCAGCAAAAGACAATTATGTTGACTTTTCCATGGCGTCATACGTCGGTAAGATGATCGAAATGTTCGTAGAATGGTATCCATACAAACGTTAATACTTACATAACACGCGCAGAGATTTCTAAAGGCAAAGAACAACATTTTCCGTTGTTAAATCTTCAATAAACAAGGCGAAAAAAATATTCCGAGACTTTTAAATATACTTCGCACTGTAATTGTAGATTTAATGTCACGTCATTTTATGATCGAAATTATTTTCGCATGATCGTTGTCTGTCTGTAAATAAACAACTGTCTGTTCTGGTGCGCGTTCTTAATTCTAAAATGACACGGGCAGATTTTTTAGACAAAGAACAAAGGCTACCGTTGTTAAATCTGCAATAAATAACGAGAAGAAGATGGTCCGAAAGTGACGTCATTAGTTACGTGTTTTTATCAACGAAAGTGACGTTACAAAGAATTTGTATCAATGAATGACGTCACTGCATCAGCGTACCTGCGGGACGATGGGCGGAGCGTAGTAAAATGTATTTCTCAATGTAATTTAAGAAGGGTGTGTCCGATTATGTTACAATTGAAGTAACTTTCGTATATTAGTTGTTTATCAGGAGATAAACAACGGTGTGGCGTTCTAATGCGCGGTTATTAAACCACTCGGCGTTACGCCCTCGTGGTTAATTCCTACGCATCAGAACTCCAAAACCGTTCCTTATTAGTCGTTAAAAAATGGCTTAATGAAACATAATTTCTGGAAAAAAAAACACTTCAAAATGTTCACTGAATCTACTTTTTCTTTCAGACAACAACATATAACACGAATTTTAAAATTAAAAGATCGCTAATAAGTGTGTTGCTACAAACTATTGTGGAACGCTTTTTCATGCATACATTATTAATTTCGAAGAGCGGTAAGGCGTCAAAAATATGTTTGTTTCAGGTTACCCGACCTACCCTTAAAAAAATGCCTCGACCCTAAAACATTTTATTGAGTTGGTCAGATATTTGTTAGTTTTAGTTATCTTTTTCCAATAATTAAATGTTTGTTGGATAAATAAGTGTTTTGTTTTCATAGCATCCACTTCAAAACAATGTTAAAGGATATAACCGAGATGTTTTGAATAGTCATATAGTTTTAGTATCTTAAAGTTGATAATTGACCGTATAAAAAAATGAATCCCTACCTACCTTCCCTAATGTTTTGGGGCATGTAACCTGAAACAAGCATATTTTCTACGCCTAATAGGGGATTACTACAAACTGTTTTTATAAATATTTGGGGCATGTAACCTGAAACAAGCATATTTTCTACGCCTAATAGGGGATTACTACAAACTGTTTTTATAAATATTTGGGGCATGTAACCTGAAACAAGCATATTTTCTACGCCTAATAGGGGATTACTACAAACTGTTTTTATAAATATTTGGGGCATGTAACCTGAAACAAGCATATTTTCTACGCCTAATAGGGGATTACTACAAACTGTTTTTATAAATATTTGGGGCATGTAACCTGAAACAAGCATATTTTCTACGCCTAATAGGGGATTACTACAAACTGTTTTTATAAATATTTGGGGCATGTAACCTGAAACAAGCATATTTTCTACGCCTAATAGGGGATTACTACAAACTGTTTTTTATAAATATTTGGGGCATGTAACCTGAAACAAGCATATTTTCTACGCCTAATAGGGGATTACTACAAACTGTTTTTTATAAATATTTGGGGCATGTAACCTGAAACAAGCATATTTTCTACGCCTAATAGGGGATTACTACAAACTGTTTTTTTATAAATATTTGGGGCATGTAACCTGAAACAAGCATATTTTCTACGCCTAATAGGGGATTACTACAAACTGTTTTTTATAAATATTTGGGGCATGTAACCTGAAACAAGCATATTTTCTACGCCTAATAGGGGATTACTACAAACTGTTTTTTATAAATATTTGGGGCATGTAACCTGAAACAAGCATATTTTCTACGCCTAATAGGGGATTACTACAAACTGTTTTTTATAAATATTTGGGGCATGTAACCTGAAACAAGCATATTTTCTACGCCTAATAGGGGATTACTACAAACTGTTTTTATAAATATTTGGGGCATGTAACCTGAAACAAGCATATTTTCTACGCCTAATAGGGGATTACTACAAACTGTTTTTATAAATATTTGGGGCATGTAACCTGAAACAAGCATATTTTCTACGCCTAATAGGGGATTACTACAAACTGTTTTTTATAAATATTTGGGGCATGTAACCTGAAACAAGCATATTTTCTACGCCTAATAGGGGATTACTACAAACTGTTTTTTATAAATATTTGGGGCATGTAACCTGAAACAAGCATATTTTCTACGCCTAATAGGGGATTACTACAAACTGTTTTTTATAAATATTTGGGGCATGTAACCTGAAACAAGCATATTTTCTACGCCTAATAGGGGATTACTACAAACTGTTTTTATAAATATTTGGGGCATGTAACCTGAAACAAGCATATTTTCTACGCCTAATAGGGGATTACTACAAACTGTTTTTATAAATATTTGGGGCATGTAACCTGAAACAAGCATATTTTCTACGCCTAATAGGGGATTACTACAAACTGTTTTTATAAATATTTGGGGCATGTAACCTGAAACAAGCATATTTTCTACGCCTAATAGGGGATTACTACAAACTGTTTTTATAAATATTTGGGGCATGTAACCTGAAACAAGCATATTTTCTACGCCTAATAGGGGATTACTACAAACTGTTTTTATAAATATTTGGGGCATGTAACCTGAAACAAGCATATTTTCTACGCCTAATAGGGGATTACTACAAACTGTTTTTATAAATATTTGGGGCATGTAACCTGAAACAAGCATATTTTCTACGCCTAATAGGGGATTACTACAAACTGTTTTTATAAATATTTGGGGCATGTAACCTGAAACAAGCATATTTTCTACGCCTAATAGGGGATTACTACAAACTGTTTTTTATAAATATTTGGGGCATGTAACCTGAAACAAGCATATTTTCTACGCCTAATAGGGGATTACTACAAACTGTTTTTATAAATATTTGGGGCATGTAACCTGAAACAAGCATATTTTCTACGCCTAATAGGGGATTACTACAAACTGTTTTTATAAATATTTGGGGCATGTAACCTGAAACAAGCATATTTTCTACGCCTAATAGGGGATTACTACAAACTGTTTTTTATAAATATTTGGGGCATGTAACCTGAAACAAGCATATTTTCTACGCCTAATAGGGGATTACTACAAACTGTTTTTTATAAATATTTGGGGCATGTAACCTGAAACAAGCATATTTTCTACGCCTAATAGGGGATTACTACAAACTGTTTTTATAAATATTTGGGGCATGTAACCTGAAACAAGCATATTTTCTACGCCTAATAGGGGATTACTACAAACTGTTTTTATAAATATTTGGGGCATGTAACCTGAAACAAGCATATTTTCTACGCCTAATAGGGGATTACTACAAACTGTTTTTATAAATATTTGGGGCATGTAACCTGAAACAAGCATATTTTCTACGCCTAATAGGGGATTACTACAAACTGTTTTTATAAATATTTGGGGCATGTAACCTGAAACAAGCATATTTTCTACGCCTAATAGGGGATTACTACAAACTGTTTTTTATAAATATTTGGGGCATGTAACCTGAAACAAGCATATTTTCTACGCCTAATAGGGGATTACTACAAACTGTTTTTATAAATATTTGGGGCATGTAACCTGAAACAAGCATATTTTCTACGCCTAATAGGGGATTACTACAAACTGTTTTTATAAATATTTGGGGCATGTAACCTGAAACAAGCATATTTTCTACGCCTAATAGGGGATTACTACAAACTGTTTTTTATAAATATTTGGGGCATGTAACCTGAAACAAGCATATTTTCTACGCCTAATAGGGGATTACTACAAACTGTTTTTTATAAATATTTGGGGCATGTAACCTGAAACAAGCATATTTCCTTCGCCTAATAGGGGATTACTACAAACTGTTTTTATAAATATTTCATAACGCTAAAAAATAATATCCCACCCTATAAATAGCGGCCAGACAAAATCTGAGACGGTCACTAGCAAAAATGTTTTGAAAAACAAAACCAAAGTTTGCTTTCTCTATACACATGCGGTGATAAAGGGGCGAAATATAGTTCCGAAAATATTTATTTAAAAAAAAAAAAAAAAAATTAAATCAGTTTCGAACAAGATATTCATCAAACGAACGTGTAATGCTTTGAATGTTATGCAGATTGTTTTCTCATTTATCACATGTGCAGTTACTGTAACGCTTGTGTATGCAAGGAACCGATTTGAAAAAAAAAACGTAGGTAGAAAAGCAATGTAGCGCCGCATATGCGCGTCGCCGCATAAACTCGAGCAAACGCGTTAATGCGGTGCTTTTCAATGCAAAAACATGATCACCTTATTTCGGCAAAAAGGCACAGTTGCGCCGCAAAAGACGACCAATACACAGCAATATGAAAGTAGTTTATTTCCTCAGAAAACCTTGTGCGAAGTACGTACACAAGTCATTTAGCCCTTTAGTTATGTGTTATTGTGTATGTTCTTTTTCAAATTAACACACTTACTTGAATGATATAGCTTTCAAACATATAAAAAACGAAAATATTGACGTTTTATAACGTATACGAGCATTTAATAATTAGTTCAATGTTCGGGTTAGCGTATTGAAAAAGATTAAATACAAAAAGAACAATGAAATACTAATCTACATAATTATGTTACCTGAATGTTCAGGATATATTTCGGCAATTAATCCATTGCACAATGATACAGGTGCGTTCAGTAAAACTTGTTCGCACAACTATAACCTGTGTCATATGAAAGTGATCTATGCAGTGAAAAAATGTTTCCAGAAATATATCGGCAGTAGCAATAACCTGTGTCAATTTCACGCAACTGCAAGTGATCTATTCCAGTTCAAATTGTTTCCATAAATTTATCGGCAGTAACAATAACCTGTGTCAATTTCACACATTGTTTAATAATAAATATATCGGCAATAACTACAACCTCTGTCAGTTTGACGCAACAGAAAGTGATCTGTTACAAAACAATTTTGATTTTATAAGTCCGACGCAGACGCGCCATTAAATATAGATTATCACAGCGCTGTACCGGTATCCTTACATAATGGCCGTAGAGGCCGCAGCGGGTTGTATTATATTCTGGTTTCTTAAAGAGACTTGTTCACAGATTTGTGTATCTTTTATGCCATCTTGATGCGGGAGGCATATAGTGATTGTCCTGTCCGTCCGTCTTTCCGTCCGTCCGTGACAAGGTTAAGTAGATTTTACCGTTTCGTCTAGCACAAACACTTTGATACTTACACAGTTGTTGCTTACGACCGTTCCAAATCTGGACTTATAATAATTCAAAGGTGACATTTCTTCAATTTTCTTGGTTAACTAGATTTTACCGTTTCGTCTAGAACCAACACCGCTTACTACAACATTGGATATTTACACAGTTGTTACTTATGACCGTTTCCAATCCACCCATATCACCCAACCTTATATTGACCTTGATCTTGACCTAATTTGGACTTAGAATACTTCAAATGGGCTATTTCTTGGTTAACTAGATTTTACCGTTTCGTCTGGCACCAGCACCGCTTACTACAGCACTTGGATACTTACACCGTTGTTGCTTATGACCTTTCCCAATTTACTCATATCACCTAACAATACTTTGACCTTGACCTAATGTGGGCTTAAAATTATTCAAATGGGCTGTCCAGCACTAACCGGGGCATGTGTGTTTATCGAACACAATGTCTTGTTTAAATTATGCGATTAAATATCTAAACTGGAAAAACTAAAGCATCGGAACTAAAGAACTAAAGTTTTGTAACAAGAAAAACATTTTTTTTTTAAAGAAAAAAAAACATTGCCGCCACCGGGTGGGTGATCGACCTCCGGATCAAAAGCCTGAAAACCGCTCGGCCATTCTGATTTCTGTACATATCCGTGTACATTTTACTTTATGTAAGTGGTTCACGTGTTTTTAACAACTTCAACGAAACCAACAAACATGATGTCAGTAGTGTTATTTCGCTTTTGTATATACGGTTTTCTTTTATTTTTGGAATCTGTGACAAAAAAATTGAAAATCGTCAATCTGTGGACAGGTCCTTCAAAAGGTACCAATTTACAGATCTTCGTATTTTAAAGAAAAGTCTTAAAGTGTCTAAACTTCAATTTCTACAGCACCTGGACTAGCACACTCATATAATTATCTTCTGTCAAAGAAAGCATTAAAGAGGAGAACCAAAAATGCTTCTGTCGGGGTTCGAACCCACGACCTCCGGGTCAAAAGTCTAACACGCTAACCACTAGGCTAAAGGACCTCGTTTATTTGGGTGTGTAAGTAACATTTATACGATGCGTGTCGTGGGAAACACGGCTTAATGCATGTGCGTAAAGTGTCGTCCCGGATCGGCCTGTGCAGTCCGCACAGGCTGATCCGGGACGACACGTTCCGCTTTAATGGTATTTTCTGTTTCAAGGAAGTGCATTCTAAACATAAATCCACTGTCGACGGAAAGTGCCGTCCTGGATTAGCCTGTGCGAACTGCACAGACTAATCCGGGACGACACTTTACGCACATGCATTCAGCCCGATTTTGCCACGACAAGCCTCATATATCTTATTAACTTGTTAGGAGATTTACCGTAGTACGGCATTAAGCGATGGGCAATAGTTCGATTCAGTTCGCGAAGCATGTACGTCACTTTGTGTGTCCTTATTAAAAATGCATGCATTTACCAGACAACATTTGTACTGGCGGTTTTTATGGGGCCCGACGAATAACACAAATTTACCATATGTATGCATGCCTGCATGCACGCACGCTAACAAAAACAACGTGGCCCATCGTGCGTGCGTCGGTACTGAAAGACAGACAGACAGATTGACTCAGGCGGATATACCGACGGTCGGAGAGACCGGCAGGCGGGCATACGGATTGACGGGAATACAAACAGACAGACGGACGGGCATACGGACGGACAGACATACAGGCAGGCGGGTATACGGACGGACAGGCGGGCGTGCATACGGACGGACGAATTCACAGGTGGGCTAGCATGCGGACGGACAGACAGGCGGGCGGGCATACCGATGGACGGGTGGGCGTACATACGGACGGACGAATTCAAAGATGGTCGGGCATACGGACGGATAGACCGGCGGGCGGGCATATGGACGGACAGACAGACAGGCGGGCGGGTGTATGGACGGACAGATATGCGGACGGGCAAACGGACGGATGAACAGGCGGGCGGGCATATGGACCGACGAATTGACAGGTGGGCTAACATACGGACAGACAGGCGGGCGGGCATACGGACGAACGGGCGGGCGTGCATACGGACGGACGAATTGACAGGTTGGCGGGCATACGGACGGATAGACAGGCGGGCGGGCATACGGACGGACGGACTGGCATACGGACGGACAGACAGACACACAGGCGGGCATACAGACGACGGTCGGGCTGCATATGGACGGACGAATTGACAGGTGGGTTAGCATACAAACGGAAAGACAGGCGGGCGGGCATACGGACGAACGGGCGGGCGGGCGTGCATACGGACGGACGAATTGACTGGTGGGCGGGAATACGGACGGATAGACAGGCAGGCGGGCATACGGACGGACAGACAGACATGCGGATGGACATATGGACGGAGAGACAGACTGACAGGCGGGCGGGCATATGGACGGACAGACAGGCGGGCAGGCGTATGGACGGACAGACATGCGAACGGGCAGACGGACGGACAGGCGGGCGGGCATATGGACGGACGGACAGAAAGGTGGCATACGGACGGACGTACGTGCAAACTGACAGACGGGCAGGCAGGCGGGCAGGCATATGCACGAACAGACAGATAACCAGGCGGGCATATGAACGGACAGACAGACAGGCGGGCGGGCATACGGACGGACAGACAGACTCACAGGCGGGAGGTCATATGGATGGACAGATAAACAGGCTGGCGAGCATGTGGAAGAACAGACAGACAGGCGGACGGGCAAACGGACGGACAGACAGGCTCGCGGGCGGGCATACGGACGGACGGACAGACGGGCGGGTGGGCATGCAGACGGACGGACAAGCGGGCGGCCATTGGACGGACAGACTGGCGGGAAGGCATACGGACAGACAGACAGGCGGTCGGGTGGGCAAACGGACAGACAGACATGTGGGCGAGCATACGGGTGGACGGACAGACAGGCGGGTGGGCATATGGACGGACGGACAGACAGACATAAAAACATTTTTGAACAGATATGAACTTTTCATTTTTAAGATCCAATCAGCGTTCACAGATTTAGGTAAACATAACAGCTGGTTCAAGAATGAAAATATACGCTTTCATAAATATATCAAACCTCAACACTTTAGTGCAAGTTTATTGCAAAAACGGAAAACACATAACACATAAGTCTTATAAAATTTCGACAACTTTTATTGAAAAGAAATTGAAAAGGCGTAATATTCCGGTGCGTCAACCAACTCATCTATATTCCCAAAACCTATAACAAAAGCAGTTGAATTCAGCCAGCCGTGTCAGTTAATGGCGCAAGGTGTTCAAGTCGCTTTTACTGAAATCATTATAGCATATACCCGTTCATAAACCACCAATTTTAATAATTGCGGAATAACTACTAAAATATACATGCATACAGAAGTGTCTAGTGAAAGATTTTCTTATTCTTAAGCGAATTGTGTGTTCTTGTTGTTTTTGTGAAGACGTTAATGTTTAGTCTTTTTTCTACTGAAAATTGTCCAGCTTTTACAAGATTTAGATTTCGCCGTTCTGGAAATTATGCTAGAGTTTAAGTTGGTGATGTTAAGTTTAAAAAAAAAAAGTAACAAGTGAAATGAGCATTGTGGTAAACGGAACAGTGTAGACGACTGTGGGAATTAATGAGCTAACTAGCGTAAACTATAGCACGTGATTAAAATAATTCACGTGCTCAAATGACCAATCATCTGATTTTTTTTTTCAAATTTTAAATTTAGTGACATTAATCGTGACATGTATTTAGCCATGCACAACTTTTGCGGAATAATAGTGAACGATGCAATTGAAGCATTTATACAGATAAGAAAAACGATACGAGTAGTCAGCAGTCTGACGACGGGCACTATATTTGGTAGCAGGGATCGTGTACAGGTAATGGACTTTGGTAGGCACGTTGGTCATTTCCTGTGACTGCTACTGATTCCCTGCGCTGAGGAAGAAGTCGGGAAATACGTGTTTTGCTCTTCCGGTGGTCTTTGTAACGCGGCAAAAAAGTGACGTCGTTGAAGTTTTTATGGTGATGTTTGTAGTTAAGGAGGTCTTAGGTCTGATTTTCTGTTGACGGTCGCGGATGCTTTAAGCACTGACAGATTTGTAATTTCCGGAAGCGTCTAGGTGGATTCTGCAGACGTAGAGATTTAATTTCCGGTGGGAGCTTCGGTTGGTCAGTGCAGCTCCAGTGGACCCGTACTTCCGGTGCGTGCATAAGTGGATACTGCAGTAGCAGTGTTTTTATTTCCGGTACGCGAGTCTGCTTGTGTTCTGTGCAGCGGCAAAGATCTTGTATCAGTGATCCTCTGACTAGTTTCCTGTGAACCGTATGCGTACCTAAGGGGGGGGGCGCCTTTGATGGCCTGAGGAGCGAAATGGGATGTTTCACTTCCGGTGCGCGCCCCTGGTGGTCTGTGCAGCGGCAGAGCGCCACTGGTACCTGTCGTAGAACTGACTACCTCGGGCAACACCGGACTTCAGCCGGACGTCAGTTTTAGCGTCAGATAGAACATCGGTGTTCACGGTCCGTAGAATTGACATATTGGTTATATCCTTAAACATTGTTTTGAAGTGGATGCTATCAAAACAAAACACTTTTTTATCCAAAAAACACAACATTTACTTATATTCAAAAATAGTAAATTAATAAAAAAATGTTTGTCAAAGTTCATAAAATGTTTTAGGGTCGGAGGAATTTTGAGGGTAGGTCGGGTAACCTGAAACAAACATATAT
Organism: Congeria kusceri; assembly: GCA_027627225.1. Classification (NCBI taxonomy): domain Eukaryota; kingdom Metazoa; phylum Mollusca; class Bivalvia; order Myida; family Dreissenidae; genus Congeria; species Congeria kusceri. The sequence goes on from CM051030.1 coordinate 4,900,844, forward strand.
TTTTACCGCTAGGTTGAAAATAAATCAGAATGAGAAATGTCTGTTTAAGAACATGCGCATGACCAAAACTACATATTTATACACGCGAAATTATATTGCATCTTCTGTGTCAAAATTATCAAACAATGCTTTACTTTGTTAGAAAATCTAATTATAAAATTTCAGAATTAAATGAGTTTTCTCAATTTTTGACTAAGATTCTTCATAAATACCAGCTTATGGGCCGTATTCCCGAAACATCTTAAGTTTATCTTAAACTATTTTTACTTAAGATCCAATTTTTGTAATGTAATATTTTTAAAACTACGTATAAATGTGCGAATCCCTGTACAGTTTAGTGTACAACAATTAATAAAAAGTTGATATTTAATTCGCACAATGTCTTTTGAATATGAATTAAAATGTTTATAAAAACGTGTGATTTTAAGGCTAAGGAAAAGATTTTACTTAAGATGTTTCTGGAATACGGCCCCTGGTCTAGCATAAGGTAACGTCGATGTTCCGTCGATGTACATTTTGACGGTAATTATTTTACAGCCAATCTGGTAAATAGTTTGGCTTATTTTACTGTCGATTTGTTTGTTATCTGGTACATGATTTATTGATCTATAAAAAATACACATAAGGCGAAATTAGCCCGTTATTTGAACTAATATCACAATTTATTTTACATTTGTTTGCGGTTGTTCTCCATTTAAATCTGGTATACTATCTTGTATATAGATGTATAAAAATAATAATACACATAAGGAGTAAGTGTACATTATTTTTTTTATCAAATTTTAAAAAGAGTGTTAAAATATAATTCAAACTGGACGTTTTTTCTTCGTAGTGTCTAAAAGCTACGCGCAATGTTTAAAATTGTTGATCTCCATCTGTTTAGCGTATGCCTTTAGTTCTTGTAAGCGCCATTGTTCAGATATTATGCTGAAAGTAGCGAAAGTTTGCTTACGAGAGTTTAATTTATGGACAAGAATTATATTTCGGTGATATTTTAGTTTTCTCCCTTGATATAGCAGTCTATAAACACCACAAAGTTTAAAAAGTCTCCGCATCACTACACATTTCTTGTATTGCTCTGCAGGGGAAATCACTGCGATAAATAAAATTAAAAATATATATCGCAGTAGCTTCCCTTGAATATATGTAATCTTGATAGGGTACTTCTTCATCGATTTTCGGGGAAGTGGGCGGTGTCCAAATACTAGTATACATTAACCCGAAAAACTCAAGAATCAGCACTAACAAACATAAGTAATATATTTAAAAAAAAAGAATATAGTATTCATACACTGGGTTTCTACGACCATCGTATCAAAAGTCTGTCACGCCAACAACTAGACCAGTCGGGCATTTGTAAGTTAACGCGTATTTTAACAGAATGCGTATGATACGCGTATTAAAAAAAATATCAACAAAAAGCGTTTCAAAGGCTTAATAAATGAAACCATTTTAATTGATGTTTATTCAGACACCACAATTTTCCCATAAACATTTTGTAATTATTGATGTTTCGCTTCTTTATATATTACATAATTTAATTTAACTATTATATATTCTTTTCGAAATCTAGGACAAACATTTCGGAAATTTTCTTTTTGCCAATTTGTGAATAGGCTCCCTATATTTTGTCTATTTATATCACGCGGAGTAGATTTTCACACATGCAGTGTCAAATGGCGATTGTTATTCTTTTCGTTACGCATCAGTAAGATTTCTTTTGTGTTTTATGCACCATTTTCTCGTGCGTTTAACGGTACATTTTTGTTCCAGTTTTTCTTTACATTCTCGTGGTTCAATGTGTTCAACTTACCTGTAAGTGTAAAATAGCAGCATAAGTAATTCTATGATTAAAATGTGGTATAGGAAAAAAATAGAATGAAGTGTGTACATGTTATAGTGTATTACAATTTCTTAAAAACCGATAAAAACATGAACTATGAAGGATATTATGACATATGTATATCGTGCTGAAATTACTGGGAACATGTGGATATTATTTTAAGACAATGACGATTAGCGAACACGTCGGCAATAACTTGTGTTTGTGTTTCGTGCAGCAAACGTGTCTTGGATATTTGTACCTTCAATTGTTTCATCGGTCAAACACTGTTTTACAGATCGTGCCTAGAAACCGCACAGATAAGTAGAGGTAAAACTACTTTTAGCTCGACTATTCACCGAATAGTTTGAGCTATACTACTTGCCTGTTCGTCGGCGTCGGCGTAATGCTCTGGTTATGCCTCAGTCACATTTCCGGCCGGTGACCGTAGACCGGTGGTAATCGGTGGCGTGAGCGATGCCCCAACATCGGTCCTCATCGGCCATGTAGTCCTTATCTATCACAGCGACAGGCATCGTACGGAGGCCGTGCATACCCCCGCCGATGATCGTACGGCGAGTGACTCCAGAGTGAAACATTTTTTGATCGTCGTGGTACCGATTACCGGCCGGACATCGACCGGACATCGAACAGTCTTCATCGATCATCCTACAATGCTCGGCCGGTGACCGACGGTGAATCGGACATCGTACAATTATTGGCCGGCCATCTTACAGACATTGTAGGATGCCCGGGTGATGGTCGGCCGAAGTAACTTCAACTCCCGTGGCCGATGGCGATTCTTTCGGACAAGTAGTATAAAATGACCATCCTACCTAGCATGGTCAATCAACCACAATGGCTTTGGCACCGAGACATCTGAGATTGGCCATGCTGCAGCAACAACTCGCACAAGCCCGGCTTCAACATGACGTTATCTTGGTGGCGTTGTTGGAAGAAGTAGAACGAGAGCGGCAAAGAGCCCCAAGACGAAGAAGGTGGTGGGTCCGAGACTGGATCTTGCGAAGATCCCTGTTTGGGCAATACGAAACTCTTATGAGGGAGATTGAGGCGGAGCATTCGTCAGACTTCAAGTCTTTCCTCCGCATGCAGCCGGAGATGTTCTACGAGCTTCTGGCACGAGTGGGGCCACGCATCGCCAAGAAGACAACGTAAGTTTACCTGAACTTGTGGTGAATTTACTTCAAATTGTTCAAACACATATGTTCCAAATCTATTTTATACTGCAAGATGTTAATGGTATTTTTTCTCCTTTTTATGTTTCAGGCAGAGGACTCCCTTGGCACCTGGTCTCAAGTTGGCGATCACGCTCCGCTTCCTGGCCACTGGCGCCAGTTACCACGACCTGGCCTTCGCGTTTCGAGTCCCCCACAACACTATCTCGCTGTTTATACCGGGGGTCTGCCACGCCATCTTCGAAGAATACCAGGCTGAGGTGTGGGAGACTCCGTCGACCGAAGACGCCTGGCGGGAAGTGGCACAGCAGTTCCAGGACAAGTGGAACTTCCCTCATTGCTGCGGGGCCTTGGACGGCAAACATATCGCCATTCAGAAGCCGCCAAATAGCGGCACGCTGTACTACAACTTCAAGGGGTTCTTCTCCACGGTGATGCTTGCGCTTGTGGACGCTGACTACAAGTTCCTCTGGGTCGACGTGGGAGCCAACGGTGCATCATCAGACGCGGGCATCTTCAACCGCTCGCGGCTGGAGCCCGCGCTACGCCAGGGCACTCTCGGTCTCCCCCCGCCGGACCCGCTGCCCAACGACGACCAAGACACTCCATACTTCATTGTTGGGGATGACGCTTTCCCTCTCCGCACGTACCTGATGAAGCCGTACTCGCACCGCTACTTGTCAAGGCAGGAGAGGATCTGCAACTACAGGTTTTCTCGAGGGCGCCGCGTCGTGGAGAACGCGTTTGGGATCCTGGCCAACCGATTTAGATGCCTGCTGACCACCATGAGACTGAGGCCGGCGAACGTTAGGCGTGTGGCAAAGGCGTGTCTAACCCTCTACAACACAATGAGGAGACGCTACCCACGGCTCCAGAATGCAGATCTCGACCACGCGGACGACCAGGGTCAACTCCTCCCAGGGGCTTGGAGAGACAACGCTGTCATGCAAGACGTGCAGGAAGCAGGCCGCGGACCAAGGACCACTGCGGCTGGCAAGGAGCAGAGGGCCTATCTCAAGAATTACTTTAATAGTCCTACAGGAAGTGTCCCCTGGCAGGATTTTGCCATAGACAAATGACATTTGTATTACATTTATGCTTGTGATAGACAATTTACTCATTCATATCTTTGCCTTCTCACATGTTTATAAATATGTTGTTTGTAAGATTTGATGAAGATGTTTTTACATTGAATAAAAAGAGTAGTTGAATAAATATAAAATATTTCGTTTGTATTTTTTTGTGTATGAACACTAATAAAATGTATAGTTCTCAGAAAAAAATAATTGGGTTGAAATAACACCTGTGCACTTAAAACTATGCAGAATGTTTATCATTTCCAGTCTTTGACCTTGAGGCGAAAGACAAGAAGAGGCATGGTATACATATTAAGAAAAGTCTATTTTTATTGTAGTTTTTACTCTTGGTATCTTTTTCTTTAGTCATTTGACCTTTAAATCGTGTGATCTTTCAATAATAATTTGACCATTCAATTATTTGACCTGTACCATTTGACCTTGTAATAATTTGATCTTTAATATTTTTCAAGTGACCTTACTTTAATCAACTTTAAGTTATTTTTTTTTTCGATTTTTTTTGACCTTCAAATCATTCAGTTTTATTAAACATTATAGTCAAGTCAGACACACAAATTTCTTTTAGACCATGGATGCTTTATTACAGCATAAGACATGTAATGTGACTGAGGCATATATAAAACACATGTTACAAAGAGTAAATAAGTCCAGCGTAACATATAATCCATAGAACAGTTAAAGTCCTTCAGTCTCTGACGCAGCTGACTTTGATGTCGCATTGCTTCTCTGTGACGGACGTAGACCAGGGGATTCTTCTATGTTTCCGAATGTGGTGACCGTTTCTCCGGATGTCGGATCCTCGCTGCAGAGTGTCCCACGGGCCTCTCGTAGAGTCTGTGACACCGTCTCCACAAAAGGTCGAGGCGCGGGTGGCGTGTCGAGAGAGGTGTTGAATCCAAGGGATGTACGTTGATGTGGGGTGCAAAGTGGCGAAGCATGTTGATCAGACAAGGTCCATGCTTGGTTGATCATGGAGGTGTTGCTGCCGGGTGACACTCCCAACGACAAACTTGTTCCGAAGTCCCAGGAGGTGACAGGTGGTGCGGGGCCAGACTGATCTCTGGCTGGATAGGACGTCTGAAACATAGTAACAGATAAACATTAATGTAGTGCAAAAAGAAGAATATAAGTTTTATGCATAAAATGTTCATGTTACAAAATAACTGCTATAAGATGTACTATACAATGTCAAAAGCAAAGAAAAAAAATACCTGTACTTGTGCAAACTGCTGATGCTGCTGCTGCTGCGCACGCGCATGGTGCGCGGTGAAGGGCAGGAACTGCGGCGCCGGCTGGAAGACCTTTGGTTGTTGCTGTTGTGGCTGTGGCTGTAACTGCGGCTGCGGCTGCTGGGCGTCCCTGATGTACCGCATGGCCAGGTTGAACGAGTCGGCCTGGTAGTCCCGGTAACGCGCCTCGGGTATCTCGCTCTGCACCGATACCAGCCACTCTGCCCAGGCCGTCCGCTCCACCTTCTGGGCTGCAATTGTGGTCTGCACCTGTGAACAGAACATGTAACATTGCATTTAATTGTAAATAAAAAATACAAGTTTGCATGTTGTAATGTAATGTAAGTATAAGACAATGCTCAAGGTTGCAAGTGTATAGTCATGTATTTACCTTCTGTTCAGCCTCCTTGGTCTCCTTGGCACTCTTCTCTAAGTAGTGCACCAAGACTTCCGACAACCCCTTCTTGGACGACTTAGACGCGGATGGCTTTTTCGTCTCTGCCATCGCCACTACTGAAGTGCTGGGACCCAGCTCATCTGCCACTGACATGTTGTCACCCGACTACGACTCGTCACCACCATCAGCGCCTCCGACCTGAAGCATAAGCAAGCAAAAATGTAATTTGAGTTGTGTGTAAGAATGGATAAGGTAAGAATGCATAAGGTAAGAATGGATAACAATTGCATTTTTACAATTATTCGCAATTGTTGTGCAAGAGTTTATGTAATGGTAAGAATGCATAAGAATGCATAAGATGAATGGATAAGAATTGCACTAAGACAAACATTACTGTAGTGCAAAAGAAGAATAAAATAAGAATGAATAAGAATATCACAACTCGACACATTCTACGTGCAGATGCTTACCTTTCCGCATGTCTCCGACTGTGTCCGAGGCTTGTGGTAGGGGTCTAGGAATGCGTACGCTGCCAACTTGAAACTCTGGAGAGGGGTCATCCTCTTCCCGCCACCTGATCCGCTTTTCTTCTTGGTATCTTTCATCAGCTTGTGGTGGTCGGTCCTCATGGAAACAAAATGGCGCTTGATGGCCGCGGCTGAAACACACGAAAAAAGAGGAAAATGAACATAAGGACATTTAAAAGAAACATTTGTAATTGAAAACTTATTCAAAAACTTTTACAATTATTCACAAATGTCATATAAGGGATACTATATAAAGGGCTCACCAGATAGGCCAATTTCCCTGCCGAATTCCGTCAGCTTCATGTCTCGTAGTTGAGTGTTTTTGTAGTTTGGGTCGGCCAGGTCATAGAACATGGGCATGCCCTCGAACCAGCTGGCTATCGTCTTCATGGTGTCCATCGATAATTCTTCTAATGGCATCCCCACACGCTGTCTCTTGTTGGAGCCGGTGATTGACGAGGTAGTGGAGGCTTGCGATGCGTTGTCTTCGAAATCTTCTTCATGTTCGATGGTGTGATCAGTGTCTGTGCTTTCAGGACCCTGTTCCGGTCTCTTACGCGGTGACATCCTGGTCGTTGCTTTGGTTGGCTTCTTTGGCGCCTTGCCCTTGTCACTAGACTTGCCCTTGCCACTCGCCTTGCCCTTCCCATTCGCTTTGCCCTTGTCACTCCCCTCTGGTGGTTCCTTGATATCTTTGTGCGGTCGTGGCATTGTTGTTGTCTGCTGAAAGAAAATTGTACATGTGAAAATTGACGCGCTTATAAAGGCCCAGCGATGCATCGCTAATCAAAGACCGATGTTCGAGCGGTAATCGGCCGATGTATATTACATCGCTCATACATTGGTTAACATCGTTCGTACATCGATCGTACATCGTTCGACTATGGGCCAATGTTTGGTCGAACAGCGACCGATAATCGGCCGATGTCTGTTGCCCACCACTCACCCCCGATGATCTCAGATTCAACGGTTACTGGACGATGCTCGGCCATACATCGGCCGATCCTTGAAAGATGTTTAAAGGATGGGTTGCCGATAAGGAGCGATTTGGGGCATCGGTGGGAACATCGCTGATTTGTAACTACAACTTATTTTCTCCCGATGACCCCAACCGATTCGCCTGATGGCCTCAGTCACCGTCCGATTACTATGGGTGTCCGGCCGGCAGCCAGCCATTTTTATCAAAAAACGCATCGGTTGCCCATCGTATACCCCATCGCTGGATAATGTGACTGATACTTTACAGTTTGCGTGCAACAAGCCATATCTCTGTAACTACTACAGATATACAATTTACACTTCGCACGTGTCTTCGTAGTCATTATGTGAGGTCACTGACCAAGGCCCATAACTCTGATCTGCAATTTAGCAGAATTAAGCCCCTTTTTGTAATTAGAAATTCATGTTAAGGTTTGCGTGTAACAACTCCATATCTCTATAACTTCTACAGATATTCCATTGAAACTTCACACGTGACTTCAAGGTCATTATATAAGGTCACTGGCCAAGGCACATAACTGTGACCAGCATTTTAACAGAATTATGCCCCTTTTGTAGTAATAAAGCCAAGTTGTTGAACAGTCGATCGCGCTGTCCCGAGACAGCTCTTGTTACTTTAGCGTGTGACACGTTGAATGCTTTAGACATTCGTGTATTTAAATCAAAAGTTGGTAAAATATAAAAATAATACAAAGTTTTGACTTTTGTCAATTTTCATTTTAATTGAGTAAATGATAATTTGTCTAAAGTTCAGTATATACATGTGGGATTGCATGTACGATTGCTATTTTATAGTATGATTACTAAGTTCAGCCGTATATATGTATAGGTCGGAAAATTAAAGTCTCATTATGGGATACTAGAAGATCAACTAGAGAGAAATAGCAGGGTGCTGCACCCTGCTACATTTTAACCCCCCCCCCCCCCCCCCCACCCGCCCTATGCTGCCCTTCTGGGCTAGCCAAACAGAAATGTTGAAAAAAAATATTCCATTTGTTTTTGCCAATATTCATTGTCAAATAAATCAACTATGTTTACACACTTTAAGTAAACCATTAGACTACAGAAACATTGAATTTAGCAAATTAGTAGAAAATCTTTCCCTACGTGTTATAAGTTTTTGCTTGCTTATTTTTAAAGAAAATTGTCTGAAACTTACGAATTTTCAGGGTTTTTTTTAACGCTCACACAATTTAATAAGCGAGATTTTATTGATCGATCTACTTAATTCGTTTTAAATGAAAATGGTATTAATTCAGGACATGTGGTATAGTTGTTCAGTCATACGATATTTGTATGTGATAAACTTGTATGGTCTTTTGGATGTGATATTTTAGGGTATTGATCCAGGATCCATTAGGGTATTGATTGTAATATTAATTTGATACGCACCTGATCTATTTGATAATATAACCATGGCAACCGTTGAGCGGAGCACGCCATTTATTTGCATTACAACAAGTAAATAGATCGTAAATCTGTACGAAATAAGTATACTTACTTCAAAAAATGTTGGTATAATATAAGACATACATATATTGACATCATACGAAAAGTTGGCTTCATTTTAAGATTGCCTATTAATAAAAACAATATTGATATGACGGTGATGCACAACGTCTATTAAGAAACATGTAATTGTGAGATCAACTCTAAATTCGGGTGGTAATGAAATCGAGTACAGATATTTGTAAATCATCTATGCAGACATTTGATTTTATCAACAAGCCGCATAGAATACAGTTTTTGAGTAGGGCACGTGTTTTCACATAGTGCAATAAGATTTTCAGATGGGATTGTAAGCATTGAGCATGAATGGATAAGGAAAAAAAGACGCGACAATGACGACGTCAATCAGCTTAAATTAGCTTGATCAGCACGGACAGTCAATGGTCAGGTAGCTATGTGAAATGTCTTGCTTGGTTTATTTCTCCATGATTAATGCATGTTGATAAGTAAGAAATAAGTAGAAAATGTCAATGACAAATTACATCATCTTTTGAATTTTCAGTGAACATGCTGATTTAAAATAAGACGTTAAGATTACTTTATTGTAAATATTTCTAACAGGTATTTCCTTTCTTGATTCAGTAAAATAATGTATGCAAATGTTAACATTATACACGTTTATATGCTAAATGTGTAATGTAATCAGACATACTTAAAATGCAGAATGTTTTAAAATACATTTTATATATTGGTTTCCAAACGCCACAAAGCGCTTTGCACAAGTATATGCGAGACTGGTTATTATATTGCCTCAAGACCATGATGAGAAAGGCCTCTGTACGGAGATTCCAACACAAGAATCATTGATAAGATAGTGTAATGACAATATCCAAAAATATTGATTTATAGTGAAATAATCATATTGAAACAAGAACATTTCCTTCGCGCCAAATCTTCCATGAAGCAAATGACGTCAACGGCGTCATTGAATTCCGATTGACGTGCTCCGGGTTGCCTATAGTGACTCATTTTAAATGCCTGCCACTTTTAACAGAGAAGAGTAAAATCGCTGAAATTTTGTAAATTGATGCAATATATATTCCAGTTTATTTTAATGTACTTTTTTCTATGAAATAATTATATGTCTAAATATATGAAAAAAATCTACATTATTTTTTAACATCCCGAGGGATGGTGTGAACACATATCTTATTCTTCACACATCACATTCTCTTTGAAGTTTGTGATCGCATCCAGTTGTTGATATGCAATGAAATCATAATCTTCCGTGATCCTCGCGCATACCCCATTTTGGCCAATCACATTCTTTACACTTAAAAATGTGACAAATGAGAACCTATTTTTCACAGGTTTGTGAAAAATATGATTTGTGAAAAATATGATCCTATAGAGCTTTCTTGGCGGAGATCTGCGCGCTCCGAGTTCTTTCTAGTTCTACTATTTTTATCCTGTATATAGCATATAGCGGAGATCTGCGCTCTCCGAGTTCTTTCTAGTTCTACTATTTTTATCCTGTATATAGCATATAGCGGAGATCTGCGCTCTCCGAGTTCTTTCTAGTTCTACTATTTTTATCCCGTATAAAGCATTTAGCGGAGATCTGCACTCTCCGAGTTCTTTCTAGTTGTACTATTTATATTCTGTATAAAGCATATAGCTGAGATCTGCGCTCTCCGAGTTCTTTCTAGTTCTACTATTTTTATCCTGTATATAGCATATAGCGGAGATCTGAGTTCTTCTGAGTTCTTTCTAGTTCTACTATTTTTATCATGTATATAGCATAAAGCGGAGATCTACGCTGTCCGAGTTCTTTCTAGTTTTACTATTTTTATCCTGTATAGAGCATATAGCGGAGATCTGCGCTCTCCGAGTTCTATCTAGTTCTACTATTTTTATAATGTATATAGCATATAGCGGAGATCTGCGCGCTCCGAGTTCTTTCTAGTTCTACTATTTTTATCCTGTATATAGCGTATAGCGGAGATCTGCGCTCTCCGAGTTCTTTTCTAATTCTACTATTTTACCCTGTATATAGCATATAGTGGAGATCTGCGCTCTCCGAGTTCTTTCTAGTTTTACTATTTATATTCTGTATATGGCATATAGCTGAGATCTCCGAGTTCTATTTTTATATCCTGTATATAGCATATAGCGGAGATCTGAGTTCTTCTGAGTTCTTTCTAGTTGTACTATTTTTTTCATGTATATAGCATAAAGCGGAGATCTACGCTCTCCGAGTTCTTTCTAGTTTTATTATTTTTATCCTGTATATAGCATATAGCGGAGATCTGCGCTCTCCGAGTTCTATCTAGTTCTACTATTTTTATCCTGTATATAGCATATAGCGGAGATCTGCGTTCTCCGAGTTCTTTCTAGTTCTACTATTTTTACTCCGTATATAGCATATAGCGGAGATCTGCCCTCTCCGTCCGAGTTTTTTCTAGTTCTACTATTTTTATCCTGTATATAGCATATAGAGGAGATGTGCACTCTCCGAGTTCTTTCTAGTTCTACTATGTTTATCCTGTATATAGCATATAGCGGAGATCTGCGCTCTCCGGGTTTTTTTTAGTTCTACTTCTTTACCCTGTATATAATATAAACCTTCTGCATATTTCTGGTTTTTAACTACGCTTTAATATAATTCTAGTTTCAATAACACAAACACATCTCGGTAAATCCTGATATCAAATTCTACGAATCATACTAAATGGAATCATGTATTGATATGTGATTTATTAAGAACTTTAAAACTGTAACCTTGACGACTATTCAATAAAACAAAATGAGATTTGTGTGGTTACCAATTTTATTAACTTTATATTCAATAGAACTGATCTTTGGTTGATCACGTGATGTGTCATATTTCTAATTTTACAAAAATCCAAACACATGGTGTGTCTGGCACCTTTGTCAAATGATAATTACTGAGATTTAGTGGCGATACAATTTCGTAGGGCGTGTTATTTTATTGCCGTCCGTGGTTTTCTTAGCAGCATATATAAGAAAAGTTTCTTTCAAATCGTATCAAATAAATATCTGGAGACTCAGACGATTTAAGACGTACGAAAATGTTATTTAATCTTCTAAACTCGTTTATTTTAGTGTTATTTCTCAACTCGATTACGTCGTTTTCCTATCATGAACGTTTGACTACTTCTGTTTTGCCAATAAGTGATTCTGATGAAACAAAAATCATAGCCGGCCACGATGACGTAGATACTGATATTGACAATATTGGAATACGGTTTGATCACACTAAACTTCCAACATTTGACTGGACTCAGATTCCATCACCGGATTCTGTAGAATCGAGACGAGAACACATTGCACAAAAGGGCCGCGGTTTAAACACGCCGTCGGTTGAAATGCCAGGGCTTCAACAAGTGAAGGCAACGGAATCGGAAATAAGACAGATTGTGCTAAGAGACTTTGGCGTGCACGAAACAGTTCTCAGAAACTTTGAATCTCAAAACGTTGGGGGCCGACACAAACGTTCCAATTTTCACACTACGCGTACGATAATGCCGTCGGAAATCGAAGGTCTCCTGGAGCGTCTACTTCACGTGCAACAAAGAGAAACGCTGGATGAAGCAGCGACTGCGCATGCGCTACGGGAGCGCCTTCAATACGTCGCCAGTCTCCTCAGCCCTCCAATAACGCCGGACAGCCTCGCCGTCATAAACAACGTCCTCGATTATGTCATGCGCAGAAGGTTCGAAACCTGGGCAGGGAAGCGGTCACGGTTTCAGGCATGGGGTGGCAAGAGAAAACGTAGCAGGTCTTATGAACATTTCGGAAGTATTGACGATTTCGACCATAGCGAATTTCTCGGGCAACGTGCCGTTTCAAATTATGTTGGCAACACAAGGTCTTCATGGCGCAACCACTCGACCGGCAACAGGCGTACAAGGAAGCGGAATACCCAGACGTTGACGTAGAAACATACGACGTTGGTGACCACGTTACGTCAGCGGCAGTGAAACTGCGAGACGCTGAATACCTCCAAGGCTGGAAGTTCCGATGTGTAGATATTCCACTCAAGAACTTTTCCGGTGATATAAAGGACTCTGTAGTGACCGGTTTACAATAAAGCTAGTATACCAACTTAAGGACGCAGATTTTAAATTTTTTGTTCTCGGACATTCTTGAAAAATTAAAATTAAAAACAATCTATCATAAGCATTACATGGCAGTTATAACAGTAGTTCGATTCAACGTTTGTTGAATAAAAATGCATATGAGGCGTGTCGCGGCTTAATGCATGTGGCAGTGCGCACAGGCTAATCCAGGACGGCATTTTCCGCGTGTATGGTATTTTCTGTTTCAAGGAAGTCTCTTCTAAACATAAATCCACTGTAAACGGAAACTGCCGTCCTGGATTAGCCTGTGCGGACTGCACAGGCTAATCCGGGACGACACATTACGAACTTTAAGACCGGTTTGCCCACGACACGCCCTATATATAGAATCAGCACGATTTACGTTAAATAATATATTTCATCGTGTCTTAACATTATAACTGTGAGTTGGAAACCTTTAAAATCAACAAAAAATACACCGTTAATGGTTTTTTTTTATTGTATTAATATTTGGTTTATTGTGTGTGTGTGTGTGTGTGTGTGTGTGTGTATTTTTTTTAATCGGATCGGCAGGTCCGAGTAACTAAAAATCAACAAACTCTGGACTAAGAATGCAGTCGAGAACATCAAACCAAAAATCATTAAAGACTAAACAAAAGGCTTAATGTAATTAATTGAAGAATTTAATATTCATTAACAGCATAATTGTGTAGGATTGTAAATCTGTAGGTGAGTACTGAATTCAATACGTGAACAACAATCAAAAGTTAACCGTTGTAACTTGTCGTTTTGGTACGCGATTTAGGATGGTATTAAAACGCTAGACATTAAAATAAAAAGGTTTATATTTGTTACTATGTTTAAAATAATATTTGTGAATAAAGAGCAATACCTCAGTAATTGTATTGTTTAGTAGTTGTATGTCTGTCCTTCATGTTGAAGAGAAAACGTGATTGATACAGAATTAAGGAAAGGTTATTTTGGAACGAAAAGGGATACCTGACCATTTAAGATTGATCAGAACAGCAAAACGATTTTTCTTCATGATTTATTTCCATAATAGTAATTATTAATTATATTACTATTACTTTGTATCAAAAATTAATCACTTGATAACTTTCGATTAATCGTTATTTGTCGGCAAATAAACGATTTCTGTTCCGAGTTCTGATGCGTAGGAATTACACCTCGAGGGCGTTAGCTCGAGTGGTTTAATAGCCACGAGTCAGAACGACAGCGAGTTGTTTATTGGTCAATAAACAACGATAATGTGAAAATTATTTCGATTCTAACATGATTTGAGATATATATTTATTTATATATATTTCTGACAAATATTTTTGCAATTGTAATGAGAACTACATTTTACTATGCTCCGCTCAGAATTGGGACTACTTTTTGCGTTGCTTATTGGGTAGTTTAACAACGATAATTTTGTTCTTTGTCTGTAGAAAAATTAGTGAGTATCATGTTAAAACAGACGTTTAAAACAACGATATAACGGTAAACTGTTTAAGTGGATGATTGTTTTCTACTACTTACGTGTGGGTGTTTCTAGAAATTTCGAACAGGCTTCACTTGGTCAAAAATTAGTTGCAAAAACAGGGGACGTATTCCAGAAAACATCTTAAGTTTATCTTATTGTATAATCTTATTAACAAATTGTCTTTTAAGTAAAAAATTTCAAAAGGGTATACGCAAACTGTTTTATGAACCTCGCTTCATTATTTTATAATTACGAAAATATTCAGAACAAAATCATCACTTTGTAAAAAGAGAGAAAGAGAGAGAGAGATTTTATATTGCATTTTGGTCCAGACTGTTACAATGTTGTTCCATGGCGATAAAAGAGTTTTGTATTTCTTCTTCCTTACTTTTCAGAAAAAAATGTAACCCGTATACATGTGTTATAATAACATCCACAAGCATGTATTTTTTTTTTAAATGGAAGGACACGGGAGCATTTACTTTACAGCCGTGATGAAACCAGTTTTCTTAGATGAATAACCGAAATTGACACGTTTTATTGTAGTTTATATGTTCAACATTGATTTAAAATTGGGACGAAACTTAAAAACACGAAGCTCCTTAGGGAAAACTTAAGTAAATTTCGTAAATTCATTTTATTCCTTACGTCTGGGACTGTTTCATATACAAGTTTTTTTTGCATTGAAATGTTTCAGACTAGCCAATATTCATTAAAAGTTTTATATTTGACCTGTTTGTAAACAGAAAATTATTGAATTTCACACAAAAAATGTGATCTAAAATATTCACTTAAGAGCAACTTAAATTAAGATTTCCCGTTGGTGCTTTGTGAATGCCGGCCCCGTTCTATTCTATCGCTGTAGAATTTCTACCATGAAGGCTAAAAAACTCCAAGTGACATTTTTATTTTGAAAAATGATGCCACGTGGTATAAATATGCCTCAAAGTCCACAGTGGTGTAATGGATATGGTGTAATGGATATGGTGTCCGCCTTGCGATCGAGTGGTCTTCCCCAAAAGACACCAGGTACTGGTTCTACCCAGGAAACAGACTTGAGTGTCTCAATAAGCCTCAGGCTTTCGACATAATCAATCATAATAAATAAGTTTAAACTAAATATGCCTTTGGTGCACTTTAATTCATATTTCTTCACAAAATAATGAACATTGTTCAGAATGTGACCTTAAAATGACCTTGACATTGACCTTTGATGACCCTGACATTGGCATTTGATGACCTTGATCATAACCTTGTTTGAAAGCCCTCTGAGTGTACATTTATTTTGATAAATATTGAAAAGTCAAAGTATTGGCGTTAAATATGTATGAGAGTAACAATAAGACAAGGCAAAACTTTAAGAATGGACCCGTCTTTGTGACACCATCTTGGTTCACTAAAATTGAACACCCCTCTTTTGGCACCCCTCTACACGCATATGCCTGTCCCAAAAATGCACACGAATCCCTCTAGGGACTGACATAAAGAAACATTTAGTTGCTTTTACTACGTTTTAGAATTTCTTATTTATGCTTGCAAACGGGCTTCGTTTCGTAATGTAAATAAAACGAAATTTCTACATGTATTCAAACATAGGGACATTTTTATTCTTTGTGAATATTCATGAATTTGGATATGATTAAAACAACAATAACACAGACATTGACAATCATTAATAACAACCATAACAACATCAGCAACAAAATACTGTTATTGAAATCCAGGGATTGTTTTTATGTCAAAAGTAATAATACCTCAATATCTAAAAGCGGGTTTCAAAGAAAACTTTATACCGTTTTGAATAAAAATGTTTGCCAACAAAAATAACAAAATGTTTGTATGATTGCTTTATTTATTTCATCGTTAGCTTTTTTGCCATCTTGGATCAACAATTCTAACATGACACGCGCAGAGTTTTCTATAGAGAAAGAACAAATTTCACCGTTGTTAAACTGCCAATAAACAACCTGAAAAAATAGTTCCGAAGCTGTAAATATAGTTCGCATTGAAACGGCAGAAAATGTGGTCAGGTCATGTTAGAATTGAAATAATTTTCGCATTATCGTTGTTTATCGGCTAATAAACAACGATTTTTCCATTTGATGCGGTATATAACGCCCGCGAGGTTTAATTCCTTCGCATCATGACTCCAAATCGTCGTTAATTAGCCGATAAACAACTCTAAATCGAAAATTATTTCTTAAGTAAAATATGACACAGTTTTGTCAATGTTAATTCGAACACCCGGTTTTGTACTGGAAATATCCTGTCTAGTAAGTTATAAATATCTATTTAAAATGAACTTGGATATTTTTGTTTACAGTCTGTCTCCTGTTGTTGTTTTTTCGCAGACTTAAACCAGGTGTTTCTGTATCAATTTCATGCAATTTTCTTTTCTCCGTGAAGAGACACCGTATGTCAAGTGCATTTATGCTTTGTAAAAAATCACTAGGCCTGGCTAATGCGCTTTGGTGGTGCTTTATTTGACGTGTTTAAACCATCCCCCAGTTATGTAACATTATGAAAATTTACATAAAATAAACACAATTATTATCTCACGCAACAATGATAAATGACTGTTATATAATATTTTGTCTCGCCTATTCCTACTCGCCCTATGCTACGACTGTTATATAATATTTTGTCTCGCCTATTCCTACTCGCCCGGTGCTACGACTGTTATATAATATTTTAGCTCGCCTATTCCTACTCGCCCGGTGCTACGTCGACGTCCACGACTAAACCTCGTTCAAGTTTTTATTCCAAAGTCTTAATCACTCCAAAACAACAGTCAAGTTATACACTTTACGCTTGGAATATATTGTGTCATCAACTCCAGCATCAGGTGCAACATTACACATAACTTTGTTTTGTATTTTGACCGAGTTGTGCCCCCTTTTCTCATAGATTTTCAGGTTATAGGTTTTTGTTTTCAAACGTCTTATAACTTTAAAACCACTTAGGTATTCACTTCAAACTTGGACTATATCTTTGACATCAACTCCAGCATCAGATGCAACATTCCCCATAATACTGTTCAGTATCTGACCGAGTTATGGTCCCTTTTTTCATAGATTTTCAGGTTAAAGATTTTTATTGCAAAGTCTTATAACTTCAAAACCACATAAATAATGCCCCCTTTTCTCAAAGATTTTCAGATTAAAGTTTTAATTGAAAGATCGTATAACTTCAAAACTACATAAGGTATTCATTTCAAACTTGGGTGATATCGTTGTCATCAAATCAAGCATCAGGTGCAACGATCCCCTTAATCTGTTTTGTATAGTGACAGAGGTATGCCCACGTTTCAATTAGATTTCCAATATAAAGTTTTGGTTCAAAAGCCCTTTTATAAGGTGTTCATTTGAGATGTTATATTTAGTTTTCATAAGCGGGCATGTGACGGTGTTTGAAACGTGGCAGAGTGGGGGGGGGGGGGGGGGGGCGATAAACTGGGACAAGTATGGACTTATTTATGGCACCTTTTATATTTTTATTTTAACATGTTGACACATACTGATTTTTTCCAGTTATATAGCATAGTTGTGTGCTGAGCCATCGAAATCATTCTTCATTTTAATACAACCAGCGCAGATTGTTCTATCGATAAATAGCGATAATGCGCTAATTATTTCCATTCTAACAAATTCTGCAATGCTCCAGATTTATTTTTACAATTGTCTGTGACGTCAAAATGGGTGTCCATGGTGTTTCGTTTGCAAGTCCACCGTTTTAAAGGGACTTGTTCACAGATTATCGTACATTAGAAAAATGTCGTAATACGGCTAAAACGTTATATACCCAACCAAAGTTATAACGCATCAAATGGAAATTTTTATCTTTTATCTATTCATAAGAATTTCAGCTGCACCATGGTAAACACGAAATTCTTTCGTTTGTTATGCCCCCGCCGTTCGAAGAATGGTGAAGGGGCATTAAGTGTTACCCCTGTCCGTGCGTGCGTCAGTCCGTGCGTGCGTCCGTCCAAACAATTTCGTGCACGGTAATAACTCTGTCATTTCTCGGTGGAATGTTAAATTCACCATCCTGAGACGATGTGCCGCGCGTAAGACCCAGGTCCGTACCTCCAAGGTCACGGTCACACTTAGAGATCAAAGGTCAAAAATGATCTCTGTTTTTCTTGTCCGGTAAATAACTCTGTCATTTCTGAATGGATTGTGAAATTGCTGAAATGTTCACCATCATAAGACAATGTGTCGCGCGCAAGATGCAGGTCCCTACATCCAAGGTCAAGGTCACACTTGTGATGAACATTAAATTTTAACTGCTAATACATTTCTGTGATCAGTCCCAATCAGCGGGGGCATTCATGTCATCTGGACACATTTCTTGTTTCCAATATTTTGGTATGAACACATGCATGTATCAATCAAATAATCGTAGCTGACATTGTAAGCTGAATTTTTTATAAGAAAATAAAATACAATTTCCATTTATTTCCATTTGGTGGGTTATAACTTTTGTGTATAAGTTTCCACGTTTAGACGATAATAACATAATTATTTCTCCTATGGAATCGTTTTGCATTACAAAAACTTACAATTCAAATCTCTGATTGGAAGTTGGTGGCTACAGTGATTTGATTTGAAATATGCCCGGAACCAGTCAAATCTCTGATTGGAAGTAGGTGTTGGCAGGGATTTGATTTGAGCTATGCTCGGAACCAGTCAAATTTCTGATTGGAAGTTGGTGTTGATATGGATTCGATTTGAGCTATGCTCAGAACCAGTCAAATCTCTGATTGGAAGTTGGTGTTGGCAGGGATTTGATTTGAGCTATGCTCGGAACCAGTCAAATCTCTGGAAATTGGTGGTGGATGGGATTTTATTTGAGCTTTGCTCGGAACCAGTCAAATCTCTTATTGAAAGTTTGTGGTGGCAGGTATTTATTTGAGCTATGCTCAGAACCAGTCAAAATTTGTTTGGAAGTTGGTGGCGCAGGGATTTGATTTAAGCTATGCTCGGAACCAGTCAAATCTCTGCGTGGAGGTTGCATAATTCTAACTTAATTCCTCATATGTTGAACTTTTAGTTTCAGGTTGTAAAAGGGTCAACTGCCACCTCGGTGAGAATCTGCTTGTGAAGACCAGTCGCAAGGTTTCAAAGAAGAGTCACAGGTCACGCCCGTTTTCACCAATTCAGTCTTCGAATTATGACGTAAGAATAAAGAATATTCTTAAATCTTCTCGGTTATCGGAAGGCTGTTAAGTTGAATCTTGTTCGGTATTCACCAACTCTAATTAAACCATTTTTTATTTAGAATGATTTGTTAATGACCTACGCGGCAGTAGTACCTAGCATATTTGCGGACGCAGAAGGATTTTTTCTAGAGTATAAGTGTTTTGAGCATGTAGACGTTCAAAGAAGAAGATATATGAAATGTTCACAAATGACATAGCAGAGATATCTGTATTTTGTACCATTAGCAACACACAATATGTCAAATTAGTTATAATCGGTGGTAAACAACTCTAATTTTGTTTATAATTGAAAGAAAAAAAAGTACGATAACCATGAATTATAAATCCATGTAGTGTTGAAATAAAACTCGTGGGCCCCTTATTCACAAAGTTTCTTTATAAAATCTTAAGTAGCTGTCTTAACATGATACAATTCTTAAGTCTGTGTTATCCAGCTACAAATGTATGTCCAGTAAAATTGATGTACAAATGAAAGAATTAAACCCATCTGTTAATCCAGTGCCCATATCCACGAGCTCCTGGGCGAAAACTTACGTAAATTCAATCTTAAGTCATAAAATGACTTAAGTCTGTGGCTGGTTTATTTAAAGTTTATTTTTTCTTTAAAACTTTCATTTGCAAATCTGTAAATAGGATCCTTTAAATTATACCATGTGATCTGATTATGGTCACGTGGAAATTGGTGGTGGCAGGGATTTGCTCGGAGCTATGCTCGGAACCAGTCAAATCGCTGATTGGAGGTTGGTGGTGGCAGGGAGATGCTTTGAGCTATGAGATTAAAACGTTTTAATCTGGTCAAGAATCAGCATATGCTTCCCATTCTCGTATACATATTTCATAGATAAAATTACAGGTTTTCACAAGGATAGTTTTATTTTAATTTGTGAAGATTTCCCTTAGGTGATTTGTGGATATGGTCTCTTTGTTTTAGGTGCAGTTGTATTAGCGAGATGACGGTACAGGTTTAGAAATAACGTCAGTCCGTCCGTCCGCAAAATATTGTTCCTGCGATAACTCAAAAAGTACTGAAGATACTTCGATGAAACTTGGTATACATATAAACGGCAATGTAAGTATTAAGTACGACCTTTTATTTTTTACCAGAGGTCAAAGGTCACGTGATTGTTACTAAAAATTGAAATACATGTAAACTAAAACAAACTGGATCCTGCGAAAACACAAAAAGTACTGAAGATATTTCGATGAAACTTGGTATACATATAAGCGGCATTGTGGGGATTACGCAGGACCTTTATTTTTCACCAGAGATCAAAGGTTACGTGACTGTTAATAAAAATAGAAATAAACTCAATACTGGTATAAGTCGAAAAGTACATAAGATATGACCATGAAACCTGGTACAAAGATTGAACTATAAGTATCCGTCTGTGTGTCTCTCTATATGTTCGTCCGTATGTTTGTCCGTCCGTCTGTCTGTCAGTCCCCAAAACATGGTTCCAGCAATAACTGAAAAAGTACTGAACATATTTCGATGAAACTTGGTATACATATAAACGGCAATGTGGCAATGTGAGGATTATGCACGACCTTTTTTCACCAGAGGTCAAATGTCACGTGACTGTTATTAAAAATAGAAATAAACTAAATACTGTAATAATTCGAAATGGACATAAGATATGACCATGAAACTTTGTACAGAGATTGAACTATAGGTTTGCCATCTGTCTGTGTGACGTTCTGTCTGTTCGTCCGTATGTCGGTCTGCCCGTCCGTCCCCAAAACCTGGATCCTGTGATAACTCTGAAAGTACTGAAGACACTTTGATGAAACTTTGTATACATAGCAACAGCAATGTGAGAAATATGCACGACCTTTTATTTTTCACCAGAGGTCAAAGGTTATGTGACTGTTACTAAAAATAGAAATACACTTAATACTGTAATATTTTGAAAAGTGCATAAGATATGATGATGAAACTTGGTACACAGATTGGATTATGGGTTTGCCCTCCGTCTGTGTGCGTCTGTCTGTCTGCTCGTCCGTCGTTCTCACTTTGTCTGTCTGTCATGTCCCCACAACCTGGATCCTGCGATAACTCAAAAAGTACTGAAGATACTTTGATGAAACTTTGTATAAATAGAAAGAGCAAGGTGAGGATTGTACACAACCCTTTATTTTTCACCAGAAGTCAAAGGTCACGTGACTGTTACTTTAAATAGAAATAAACTAATACTGTAATAATTCGAAAAGAACATAACACATGATCATGAAACTTGGTACACAGAATGGACTATATGATTGCCCTCTGTCAGTTTAGTACTGCAATAACTCAAAAAGTAACTCGAATGTCTGGTCAATGTTACTTAAATAGAAAAAACAACAGCTTAATACTGCAGTAACAAATGGAAGTTGAATATGAAACTTTGTACATCTACAGATAAAGGGCGATTTGACGGTATTGCATAATGTTTAATTAGTAGGGGTTTTCACCGGTAGGGGACTCCTGTATTGCTTGCAATACTATCAAAGCATTGTCATGATTTAAGAAATTTAACAAAGATCTTATTTTCATTAGAGTAATAGTACAGACGATCGTATTTTCATTTTGAGCAGTTTTACAGACGATCGTATTTTCATTTGAGCATTTTAAAGACTTTTGTATTTTCATTTGAGCAATTTTACAAACGATTGTATTTTCATTTGACCAATGTTACAGACGATCGTATTTTCATTTGAGCAATTTAACAGACGAATGTATTTCATTTAAAAAATGTCACAGACGAGGTTATTTCATTTGAATAATGGTGTCTTATTGTATAACCAGGTCTTGTATGGCCTTTTTTAGCTCGACTATTTGAAGAATAGGTGAGCTTTCCTACAACCCCCGGCGTCGGCGTCCTCGTCTGAATTTGGTTAAAGTTTTTATTCAAAAGCCTTGTAACTTCATAACTACATAAATTATTCACTTGAAACTTGGAATATACCTTTTTCATCAACTCCAGTATCAGGGGCACCATTCCCCATAACTGTTTGTATTTTGACAGAGTTATGCACCTTTTCACTTAGATTTTCTTGTTAAAGTTTATATTCAAAAGTTTTGTAACTTCAAAAATACATAAGTTATTCACTTGAAACTTGGAACTAACCTTTGTCATCAACTTCAGTATCAGGGGCAACATTCCCCGTAACTCTTTTTGTATTTTGATAGAGTTATGTCCCTTTTTCACTTAGATTTTCTGGTTAAAGTTTATATTCAAAAGTTTTGTAACTTCAAAACTACATAAGTTATTCACTTGAAACTAACCTTTGTCATCAACTCCAGTATCAGGGGCAACATTCCCCATAACTCTTTTTGTAATTTAACAGAGTTATGCCCCTTTTTGACATAGATTTTCTGGTTAAAGTTTATATTCAAAAGTTTTGTAACTTCAAAACTACATAAGTTATTCATTTGAAACTTGGAACTAACCTTTGTCATCAACTCTAGTATCAGGGGCAACATTACCCATAACTCTGTTTTGTATTTTGAGTTATGCACACTTTTTACATAGATTTTGTGGTTAAAGTGTTTGTTCCAAAAATGTATAAACTAAACAAGGCTTCACTTAAAAGTTTTGTATTTTAACAAATGTATGCCCCTTACACTATCCAAAATATGTATCAACTGAAATACTTCCGATAGTCGAGCACGCTGTCCTATGACAGCACTTGTTTAAAAATTAACTTGTTGTAATTTGAAATTTTGTTGTGTAAAATGTGTCAATTTGAGTAAATAAATATAAAATATTACAATACATTTAAATAAATTTAGAATATTAAATGACTTCAAGCTGCTCAATATTCATTAATTTTACTAACAGTCACAACTTTTTTACAACGAAGGGGGGAACTGTTGTAGGAAATGAGTAAAATCAACTATATTCTACAATAGTAACATATTGTTTGATCCCTGAAGATATCAGGAAATACATGAGTATTATTGGACTATTAATTTATTAAACAATCATTGCATTCGGTATCAGGATTGTTCGCCAATATTTTTCATGAGGAGCTGAATGATTTATCTATAAAATGAAACATATTAAAATCGAACCATCCGTCCGTATGTCCATCCGTTAGTATGTCCGACCAAGGCTCAAGTTTTTTATTAAGTCCAATATCTTGAATACTATCCAACGTATTTGCTTGAAACTTAAAATACAACTTTACTATCAACGTCTCCACCAGGGAAAGCAACCCCCAAAACACTGTTTTGTATTTTGACAGATTCATGCCCCTTTTTTAACTTAGACATTTTGGTTAAAGTTTTTCGTACGATTTTCCAGAGCAACCATTTTGACTGATGTGATATTGTTTACATTTTCCTTTCACATTATATATAGAGATTCATTTTGGTGTCAATGTGACACCTACTGAAAGCGCCTTCGGGGGCATATGTCACCCGATAGTGACAACACTCGTTTTGTTATAATTCTGTAGTAATGTATGTGGAACATAACTAAAGGTATTCAAGGGTTCATATCAAACTTTTACTATACAAGGGGGATAAACTGAAAGAGCACAATATAATGGTCTTATTAAATTTTGTTATAGTAGTTTTTTGCTTAATTTTCATGTGTATTCGATCGAAAATAGATGTATCCTTATTTGTGATTTTGTGATTTTGTATGTGCTGAACTTAACTACATACTGTAATGCTCTTGTGTGGAAAATAAAAAAAATTGGAAAGGAAATTCATGTGAAATTGTATGTTATGAAAGAGGGCCTCAATGTACTGAACATAACAATAAGTTTATGATATTTTGTCAGTGCTTTATTTTCTTGTGCATTTCTTTTGAAAAATCCTAATGAAGCTCACTGTATTGATAACAAAATGTGAAATACAAGCATAAAAATCCCTGTGTTCATGAAAATGTGTAGAATACAAACACCACACCTCTTCTACAGTAATAATTGTTAATTAAGCCCCCCCCCAAAATTTTGGGTAACGGTCTCAAAAACACAACAGATTTTGATAAAAAAAAACATTGAAAATTATCTGAAATCTAATTAATACAGATTTCATGGAAAACAATCGCCACTAAAAACTTATGTGTCAGGGTTTTTTCGCTAGGTAGGGTTGGGTGGCCCGAAACACAGAATATTTTTTTAGGCCTTACAAATATCCCTTGGTCGTCACTTGTAGGTAAACATTTCTTTGGGGACATTCACCAAGTCATATTATTTTGAATATTTTCTTATGCAAGTATTAACATTTTCTTATCTGACTCTCTACTTTATACTTAAATTATTTGTAATTATAAAATCTGTAGCTGTCCTATTTGTTGATTGTTTGTATGTTTCTTGTGTCATATTAATGTTTTCATTTAATGATATCTTATAGCCTGATTATGTCTTCTACTCATAGATGTTATTTGTGTTCTAAGCATTATATGATACTGTGTATATTATAAATAGTTAGGCCAGAGTTTGTTTATTTTTAGTTTCACAGGACATTGTTAGCTCTACTATTCAATTAATAGGTGAGCTTTCCTACTCGCCCCGGCCTCGGCGACTTAACTTCGTTAAAGTTTATGTTCAAAGTCTTGTGACTTAGTTATTAACCTGAAACATGGAATATACCTTTGCCATCAACTCCAGCATCAGGTGCAACATTCCCCATAGATCATTTAAACTACATGAGGCATTCACTTGAAACTTGGAATAAATTGATGACATTATTGCCATAACTCAGCTTTGTATTTCGACAAGTTTATGCCCCTTCCACTTTCCAAAATATGTACCAACTGAAATACTTTGAATAGTCGAGCACACTGTCCTCTGACAGCTCTTGTTTGATGATATAATTTTTGAATATTCTGAATCTCCAGATTAATTCTAAAATGTCAAGCTTAATAATCCATAATAATTAATGGGTAAAAATAAAGACAGTTAAGATGGAAAAACTGTCACTATGAGTTGAAAATGCTCTTTTATCCATGGGGAATACAAGGTCAGTGGGGAAAAAAATGATTGTTTAGATTTTATGGGTTAGTATTTTTACAATATTGGCTGTGTTCCAAGTAATTTTTTAGCGTTTTCAATAAAATCGAGAAACTAAAAATCAACAAACTATGGCCTTATCTGCCACACACCATGTTTTATTTAAGAAATAATGTTTGATTTATCATTGTTAATATTATTATTATTGTTTATCGTCCAGCAAACAATGATTTGGAGTTCTGATTAGAAGGAATTAAACCACGAGGGCGTTAATGTGAAAATAAATTCGACTCTAACGTGATTTGACATATAATTTTGCAATTGTAATTGGAACTACTTTTTACTATGTTCCGCTCAGAACCAGGACGGTCAATTACGTTGTTTATTGGGTAGCTTAATAACGATAATTTTGTTAATGTCTATAGGAAAATTAGTGAGTATCATGTTCGACTAAGATTTATCCAATAACAGTAGTTTTGCCTTATTCTAGAAAATTATGGTACCCATAAATGTAGTTTTTGTTCATTATGTAACATCTTTTTTATCTTAAAAAATATTTTCACTTCATGTTCAGATTTTTGTTGGGTAATATTTATAAAACTATACGAGACACGTCGTGGGAAAACTGGGCTTAATGCATGTGCGTAAATTGTCATCCCGGATTAGCCTGTGCAGTCCGCACAGGCTAATCCAGGGCGGCACTTTCCGCCTACAGTGGATTTATGTTTAGAAGAGACTTTCTTGAAACAGAAAATACCATACAAGCGGAAAGTGCCGTCCCGGATTAACCTGTTGGACTGCACAAGCTGATCCGGGACAACACTTTATGCACATGCAGTAAGTACGGTTTTCCCACGACAGGCCTCAAATAAATGTGTGAATCCCTTAACAGTTCAGTAAACAAGAGTAAATTATATGGTCTAAAAATATGGTTAATAATTTGTAAACGATTGGCATAAAAAGATTTTAAAAAATGACAATTTTAAAGATAAAGATAATATGTTACTTAAGATGTTTTTGGAATACCTCCCCTGGAGGAAGTGTCTAGTAAAAAAAAAGTTCTGTTAATGTAAAATTTGATCTAGTTTAAAGGGACTATGTCAACGAAAAGGGCCTCAAGGGTGTGTTGTCTTTAAAAAATATAACATTAAGATATTAAAGCTAGCATATAATAACTGTTAAAATAAAGTATATGAGACAAGAGTTTTCGCATTCTGAGATAAAAATCAATTTATAATGTGGGTTGTGTTTGTTTGGCCCTGTCATGTTTACATTCTGACGTCAGCATTGTAAGTATTTTGTATAACCATAGGTTACAGATATAACCTTACAAAGCAGAATAGTACAGTTGGTTAAAGCGCTGCCTTCTGTCATTTCTTTGTATGGCTCCTAAGTCGTTAGTTTGATACCCACTTGGTTTTGTTTTGTTTTTTTAAAACATTTTTACTGATTCGTTTTTATCACATATCTCATTATGTATTATATTATTTCTTCTTTATTTAATGTACATGTGTTAGTATAACGCATTTCTCCAGGGCAGATTTCGAGGGGGGCGGAAGCAGAGTACGCCCCCTCTAAAACTGCCCAAAATTCGATTAGTTAACCTCACATAGGTATTTCGTTGCAAATGACATGATCTTCAATCATTGTATTTTAACATTCAAGCCCGTTATGTTATATGTTCGTTAAATTGTTCCTTTTTGTTGATATCACACCTTTCCGGTATCTATCCCAACATGTAAGTGAGACTAAAAGCAGTGTATTGGCAGCCTTTTTTGGTTACTGAATATTTCCGCCCCTCTAACTCAAAAGCCTGTATCCGCACCATTTTCTAAGATTAAATAGAATTAATAGTGCAATTTTTCATTGACATAGTCCCTCTAAAATGGTATTATAACAATATTATGTTTCATACTTTTTATTTACAATTTTATCAGAGAAAGCAAGATATATGATTTAAATTTCAATTTAGGGTATGCCCTTTCCATATTTATAAAATGAAAATCTTTTGAATTTTATTTAAGAACATTTTATGACTATGCAATTTTATTAATATGTGTATCAAGTGAATTGTCAATATGTTGTCATATCTTCCTTAATTTTGTACAAAATGTTTATTCTATGTGTGATATCAGTTAACAATATGTTAATGTAATTTTGTTTCACAGCATAAACCATTTACATTACTTATAAATTTGAAAATGAAATTATAAATGCTAATGCACCTATCAATATTTTCCCCCAGGGGGGAGCGGCGGGCATATACCGGACTTTAGACTGAAAGCAATTCCAGCTAGGCAGGAATTTGACACGCCGAATGATTCCGGGAAATAGACTTTGGTCGGATTTTAAATCCCAATAATATTGGGAAATTTAGACGCTGGCTTTTGCACACAACTTAAAGATGGCATCTCCCATTGTGGGGATTTAGACAAGAATGTTTGGCTCTAGAGTGGGGGATTAGACCCCAAAAAACAAAAATAGTCAAATTTCTCTGGGTCAGCCTGCCACTCATCCGCCCCTGGGGGAAAATATTGATAGATGCATAATGGACAAGTATCATGTTTAAAATGCATATTGTTTTAAAATCTGCAACATGTATTTTAAGTGCTTAGTTATTATTATATTGTTGTTATTTTTGTTAAAGGGACCTATTCACAGATTGGCAAATCAAAAATTTTCAATTTGTTTGTGAAGATCCCAAAAAGAAATTTACATGATATATAAACAAGCAAAATAACACTTTGGACATAGAAAAGTATTGGACATATAGACTTGTTTATTGATTATCATCAAATGAAGTGGATAAATTTATAAAGTGTTACAAATGCATTTTGTCAGTATTTTGGAAAACATGTGTATCACTTACATAGCATTAAAAATACACATTCATGCCCGTAAGTCAGACTGGCTTATTGGGTAAGGGTAGGGACAATGATATTTGTTTATGTTTTCAATTTGTACTAAAAGGTACATTACCTTTCCCTTGAGTAACTTACTTTTAAGTTACTCAACTTAACTTTAGTATTGTAAGGGAAAAGGAGAATTTGCCCCCCCCAACCCCCCCAGGAGTTTTTTTAAACTCCCCATGGTCGGAGCGGTATTTGAACCCACACACCAAGCCTCTCAAGTCTACTGCTCTACCAACTGAGCTATTAAGGCTTCTGCTGGTAGTTGTTCGAAACATTTATTTATCCTTTCAATAAAACATAACTGTTAAAAAAAATCACATGACTTGGACTATGGTCATGTGACCAAGTCCAAGTCATGTGATTGCTAAATTTAGAGCTCATTCAATACTTATAATCCCAATTTAATACCAATGCAACCACAAGCTAGAGTGGTGCAGTGGATAGAGCAGTGGACTACAGAGCTGTGGGACTGGAGATCAAATACCGGTATAAACCTTCAATACTTTCCTTGCTTGTTTCAATGTACAATAACACATTAAAAATATGAATGTATGCTATAAAATGTATAAAATAAAATAATAAAATCAAAATGCATTACTGTGTCAATAAATCTGCATGTATAAAATGAAGATGTGAATAAAAATCTGAATGGTGTAATGTAATGTCATAAAATTGAAAATGCCTGAAATAATGTATAATGATACATATAAATAACTTACTATGAACAAAACAGAAAACAGATTTAATTGATTTTTATTCAGAATTCTGTTCCTTTTTTTTTGTCGAGCAAAAGATGTGAAAGTTTTATAGAAATGTATTCCGACTAAATATGTCAAATGAAAAAAAGAAACAACTTTTTGGCCTTTTTTAGTCAGAATTCCGTTGCAAGTTGGAATATTACAAACTTTCACATCTTTTTAATAGACAAATGTTGATTAAGGGATCTAAAATATCACAATTAGAGCCAATTTCATGATGGACAATGGACGTAATGGAATGGGTATCACTGAGTGTAGGAAAGATCAAGGGGGGGGGGCCAAAATACCTCTATAACTAAAGAACGGAAAGAGATATTTTAACACAGATTTCAGATTCATATTCAGCATTGAAAAACAACATAAACAAAGTTTCATGGGTTTCCTTAATCTTCAACGATTTTACCCAAATTGCCACCTCGTGACGAAGGGGGGCGGGATGGAATACCCTCTATAACTAAAGAATGGAAAGAGATATTTTTAAACGGATTTCAGATTCACATTCAGCATAGAAAAACAACATAAACAACAAAGTTTGATAGGTTTCCGTGACCTTCAATGATTTTATCCAAATTTTCAAATCGGCGACCTCAAGGTATTTAGCTCAAACATTGATATTTATGTTATAAAACATCCCTGAGCTCAAATCTGGAGCCCTTTTTGGTGTACCTCAACTCCTTAAAAAGTTATAAGTGTACAAAGGGGGTAGGTGTCGGCCAATTTTTTTTTAATGAAAACGGCGACTTCAAAGTATTCCCTTCAAACATTGTTATTAATATTTAAAACCATCCCTGAGCTCAAATCTGGACCCCTTTTTGGGGTATCTCAACCAATTAAAAAGTTAAAGGGTTTCGAAGGGGGTAGGGGTCGGGCTGATTTTGTGGCTGTTATGCTTAAATATTTACATTGCATATGGAATATGGAAAGGGTATGCATTCATAATCGTATGAACGCAATGCCTTATCACCGGTGTAGTAATATGTGTGTCCTACTTTTATGCAAATTATATTTCGACAAGAATATTTAGTTGAACTAAGATGTCTTATTCTGTTCAATGTTACTCTTTTTGCATGATTGTTGACGTTTGATTAAATGTTTTTTATAATTTATATACGAACATTTCCTTCCAGTTCTTTTCGTACAAAAATCAATTTTAGATCTACTTTTTTTTTTACTTTTGCTTGATAGCTTTCTATCATGCAAGGTCTACAAGTGTTATTATTAAACAAAGCCATTTCGCTAGCAAGTAATATGTACATGTTATGGTATTTTAGGTAAACATTACTTTTCTTAGAAGCGACCACAGAAAATCTCCATGACGTAACATCGGTTCAGGAACGTAGCTTTAAAATGGATTTGATTTCACATTGATGTGTCTATTTGCTAGATGCATTTAGATCATCTAATTTATTGTGCATTTATATCACATTTATTAATGATGAATTGATTAACATGTACAATAAGAAAAAAATGCATTTTGAGTTTTATATTAATATGTTATCCTTTCTAATACAAGTTATGCCCAGGCAAAGAGCTTAGATACGCCCGTGTGGATGCTATTGATCGATGACCTAGCTTACACGTCATCACTTGTTTAGTGATGTCATTTGTGGATTGTTTTGCATTTTTCTCGCCGAGTGAAATTTTGGATATATGGTGTGGATTTAAAGCATTTAAAAGCATGTAAGTCTCCATCTGCTGTGTTAATAATAAAACAGGATTATCTAGGATCGGGTAAACTCTCAGCCTAGGAATTGTGTGATTTTAAAGTGTCAGAACTCAACTGTGGTATAATAGAAGTATTCATGATGTGGATTTACTGTCTTACATAACAAAGTACCTCTTATTTTATATTAATCTTTCTAAAGCATGAATAATGTTTGGTGCTTGTTGGCTATATCCGGCCGAAATAGCAGTTCTCCTTGATGTCACAGGTATTTTTGCATTTGTTTAAGTTACTTTTTTAGTTTTGTAGCGACATAATTTAGGCCTATGCAAGGGAAATAAAGATGTTATGACTCATAATGTTTACATTAAATTCCATTTGTCGCAGAAAATTGAATGTAAAATAAGGAGAAAATGACATTTTTGTAGGGAACTATTTTATCAATTTATTTATTGATTTTATTTATTGATTTTATTTTATTTTATTTGTTTGCATTCTATTTTGTTTAGTTCGGTTACAAGGGGTGGTACTTCGCTGTTCCGATAAGAAAACTGCTGTGCGTGATATTTCTCTTAGAATGGCAATAAAATGCATGTTAAACAAAAATAATATAAAGGAATGCTATGAAATCATCCCAAATATAATGTAAATATAAGAATTGAAATTAATTTTGGTTGCGTTCATGCGATTATGAACGCAATGGTCAAACTGGCAAATTATCCATGAAGCGCTAGCGCGCATCATGGATTTGCCAGTTTGACCATTGCGTTCATAATCGCATGAACGCAACCAAAATTAAATTCAATCCTTAAATATACCTTTTATATTAAACTATGTCAGAAGCATATACTGTTGCTATATTCATCAAATATATCATCAGTACAATAGTTAGTGTTGTTGCTGTGGTCATTGATTATGTTTCTGCTAATGGTAGCAACATACCTACAAATTTTCCAAACCTAGGCCTAAGGGTTCCATAGTTATTGCCTGGACAAGGTTTTACAACTAATGCAACTTGACCTTGACCTCAAGTGACCTTTGACCCAAGGACTCAATAATCAATAGGGATCCTTTTCTAGTCATGACCAACCTACCTAACAACTTTAAAGAACCTAGGCCTAAGGGCTCTGAGGTTATTGCTTGGACAAGGTTTTACAATTATTTATTTTTTTAAATCTTTTGGTCAGTTTGATCTTGACCTTTGACCCAAGAATTCTATCATCAATAGGGGTCCTTCACTAGTCATGACCAATCTACCTACCAAGTTTGAATAACCTAGGCCTAAAGGTTCTGAAGTTATTGCCTTGACATGGTCTTGTTTACCGACTGACACATGGACCGACATTTGCAAAGCTTAGCATTGCAGTCAGTTATGAAATATCTTTAAAACATTCAAAGGATCTCTTGTTACTTGATGCCAATTTAAAATCTTGTTCATCAGCCACTTTTAGCTAATTTTACAAGAGACTTGTATATTTGAACGAAAAACATTCAAAGTACAGTGCGGACACATTAACCTGACATAAATATATTACAAATCTGTTGCAAAGAATATATTAGTTTCCGTACTTAAAACGAGATAAATCTGTATAGGTGAAAATATAGTCATGGTAAACAAATGAAACACTATTTTAAAGTATAAATGTAGGAAATGACATTTGCACGTAATATATGCTAACAGAGTTCCTGAGTGTCAGAATAATGTGTACAAGAGTATATTATTGTTCAAAATTCCTGCATGTTTGATAGCTGTACAATGGACCTTTCCAAGTTTGCCAGTTTTTGTTAAATTATGAATTGCCATTTATCTATATCGACAAGTGTTGTCACTGTAAGTGACGAATTCCCCCGCAGATATGTTTTGACAGAATAAAGAGTTATGGTCCATGTACTCTGCACTTCATCTATCATTATATGAAGTATCATTTGGAACCCTTCAATACTCCAAAAATATTGAAGAAAAAGTTATGGTCCTTGTACTCTGCACTTCCTCTTAACATCCTCTATCAATATAGGTGGTTTTATTTTAAATCCTTCAATACAAAGGGAGTAATGCTCTGCAAATTAACCAAAGAGCAATAACTCTGTAAATATTCAAGAAAAAGTTATTGTCCTTGTACTCTCCACTTCCTCTCATTGTCCACTACTATTACATGAAGTATCATTTGAATCCCTTCGATACTTTTCGAGTTGTACTCGGCACAAGAAAATTATAAAGCGGGCAATAATTCTGTAAATATTGAAGAAATAGTTATGGTCCTTGTAGTCTGCATTTCCTCTCATTGTCCTCTATCATTATATAAAGTTTCATTTGAATCCCTTTAATACTAATGGAGTTATGCTCCACACAAGAAAATTAAACCAAGGGCAATAACTCTGCAAAATACTGAGGAAAGAGTTATGGTCCCTGTACTCTGCACTACCTCTCATTATTCTCTATCATGATATGAAGTATCATTTGAATCCCTTCAATACTTTTCCAGTTATACTCCGCACAAGAAGCGGGTGGCAGACGGACGGACGCATGGACTATGCGATTACTATATGCCCCTTAAGTTCCCTTCGGGGGCATAACAATCGCAAATGCATCACAAGCTTTACCACGTGCTCTTCTATGTAAAATATGTTAACGGTTAATCACATGATATCAATGTGCAATGCTTTGACAACATTGAAGATTTATGTGCATATGACTGGCATTTTGTAGCAAGGAAAAAGATCAAGGATCAACAACAGCAAAGCACCACCAACCTGTGAGGTCTTGGACACCCTGCGGCAATCGTTCTATGTGGATTGGATTTCAAACACATCAATGTGTTCTGAAATTAAAATATCAATAGAAATTAATATCACTATGTAAAATCAAATTTCTTTTAAATTAGCTTTATTTAATGTGTTAGTAAAAAAAGAAATACTTATAATGATGGCCAATACAAACTAACATAAAATGACATCAAAAGTAATAATATACTTCAGGTAAATAAGTATACCTTTAAACATCAGATTTGTGAGTTCTTATACACTAGTTTGTTATTCTAACATGATACTTGCTAATTTTTCTATAGACAAAGTAAAAAATTATCATTGTTAAACTACTCAATAAACAACGCAAAAAGAAGTCCCAATTCTGAGTGGAGCATAGTAAAAAGTAGTTCCAATTACAATTGAAAAAATAGTTGTCAAATCATGTTAGAATCAAAATAATTTTCGCATTATCGTTGTTATCAGCCAATAAACAACTCTTTGTCATTCTGATGCGTGGCTATTAAAAAACTCGGCTTAACACCCTCGTGGTTTTATTCCTTTGCATCAGAACTCCAAATAGTTGTTTACTGGCCAATAAACAATGATCAATCGAAAATTACTTATTAAATAAACCAAGGTAGCATAGTTACAAATTTTCTAGCGCCAGTAACAGTTTACTCTCGGGACATAGTTCAATTCCTTGTATACTTTTGTTCAATATTTTTTTACAGAACAAGTACACAAACATTTTAATACCATTCATAGCTTTAGGATATCTGGTGTCATCTCCAAAGTATAACTGACAGTAGGCTGGCTGTAATCTCTAATCTCCCTGTGGACCTACAACAATATTAGAAATCTACACCATACATTTGAAAAGTAGCGCATCCATCCGTGACTTCTCAACCCAGGGGTTATAGACCCCGCTATGCCCTAACCTACTAACTCGTCTTTTGCACGATACGTTATATCACGATGCAGTGCAGGCACTAAAAACCCTGGACTGCCTCTTGAATGGGATGTCTCCTGTATCTTGCACTATCCCATGTAACCCTAAGATTACATTGGGAAAACAAGTTATAAACGTGTACATCCCCCATATGTTATATGTCCTTCCACAGAGGGTATAAGCCTGACAACTATGTCATAATGGATGTTATAAGATGGTAGACAATGCCTGAAAAGTGTACAGAATTAAATTGGAACATTGTAGAGTACTTGAATATTAATATCACTGATTGTAACACAGACCAAGAGGGAGCCCCCTAGAATACCTGCTATAACTTAAGAACTGAAAGAAATACCTTTATGCTAAAAGGGAATTCAGATTTGAGGTATTCCCCTAAAACATTGTTATTTGTGTTATAAATCATCCCTGAGCTCAAATCTGGAGTTCTTTCAAAAGTAATTGGGTTTCAAAGAGGGTAGGGGTCGGGCCAATTTTAGGGGTTTTAAGCTCAACTATACCGTATATATTTAACTATGTCAGATTCCCCCCCCCTCCCCCCCAAAAAACAACAGATTTCTGATCAAAAATCACATTTTTTATTTCAATTTTTTAAAATTCAATTAAAAACAGTTATGCCCCCTCTAGGTTAAAATAGCTAAACAGGCTAATTTTAGATAATTAAGGGCCATAACTCCACAAACACTGGGAAGATTTGGTTGATTATCAAACTTAATTGAGATAATACGCCCAAAAAGATCAGCTATGAGCTGTTGGACTTAGAGAATGATAATTCAAGGGCAATAACTCCACAATTCCTGGACCAATTTGGCATAACTGTTTAAACCAACTTTTGACCTTCCTGAATATCCAATTAAATTTTGTGAAAATTTCCCGCCAGTAGTCTCGAATGAATAAATCCTAACTTTTCATCGGCTAATATGATAAATTCCCACTACACTAGTCATAAATACATAGGTGCAACATCCCAACAACATAGCAGATGAATTTGTAACAGGTTTCGTATACGCGCAACGCTTTTAAAATGATTTGACATGACATTCAACATGTTAAAAAGCAATCAATTTGATGTTTTGCAACGATGTAACTAACACACTTTTTACAATTAAGTGTTTTCTTTTATATACGTACACAATAGACACAGCGATTCTATTAATATCAGTTCTCTCACCAGAGGGATAGTCTATATTAAGGGCAAAAATGATCATACGCTCGCTGGCCTGCAGGTCAGTGTAGGGTCAACTGACAGTGTACAGTTGAAAAGGCGTGATACTTAAAAAATATCATTGTCGACATACATGTATTCTTTACACCTAAACGAGAATCTACCCATAAATAGTTTAACATATTTAGGCGTGTGCATACTTCGAACAGAAATGTACTAGTTAATAAAGTTTCTTGTCGATGTATATATTACCGTTTATGCAACATGTTCTGTGTTGCTGAATAAATTGTTTTAATTTCATTAGATAATTCTTATTTAATCAAAGAGCATTATATAAAATGTTGATGTTCAACAGAACACATATATTAAGTAACAGATATAATAATTTCTATAATGGTATGTTAGGAGGCGTAATCTACTAGTATTGTTTAGTATTGGAGTATTATATGCCATTCGGATTTAGTCTTTAAGTTACATTGCTTTGAATATTTATGCGGAAGTTTAATTTAAATTCCTTATTTGCAAAATTACCACAGATGCCGAATATCTTTTTAAGAGATATTTTTTGTTTCAAATATTTACTGACAATTTAAGAGAACATGTTCCAAAACCTTTATTAGTAGTATTAAAGTAATAAAACCATTTGGGATATTGGAATTATTTGAATATGTCATAGAACTGGATCCGTATTCCAGAAACATGTTAAGTTTATCTTAAAATATTTTCACTTAAGTTCTAATTTTTGTAATATAATATTTTTATAACTATGTATTACTTTGTGAATCTCTGCTCAAGATGTTTCCGGAATACAGTCCCTGGGCTGGTATTTATAAAGAATCTTAGTCGAAAATTAAGAAAAATCTTAAAATTCTCAAATTTAAGTATTGGCTTTTCTGACACAGTAATGCATTTCTGGAAGATTTTGACACATAATTTGCAATATAATTCAAAGTGTATTAATATCTAGCAAAGCATAGCGTTTTAAACACAAAGTCTAATTTGCCTTATGTTCAACTTAATTTAAGAATGGCTTAAGAATCTTTATAAATATGGGCCATGGTCTGGTTATCCCCCCTGCTCCTTTTCAGCCCCACTCTGTACCTTTGTGTATCCTCCTAGATCTTTCCTTAGTGGTCAATAGTTGATTTAAATTAAGTTGAAAATGAAGGGATAATACTTTTAGCCAAAACATTTGTTGGGAAAAAGTTACAGATGTGTATCATATCAGTCCTTTCACATAGGATATACGCCTCGAAACTATGGTATAAGTTGGCAGACAATGCCTGAAAAGATAATAGAAGTACATTGGAAAATTTTGGAGTACCGGGCACTCTATGAATGTCACTCGGCGCAACAAAGACCAACGGGGACCCCGGGAATATCCCCTATAACTTATGAATGGAAAGACATACACTAAAACGGATTTCAGATTCATATTCAGCATTAAAAAACAACATAAACAACACTGTTTGATGGATGTCCTTGACCTTCAACAATTTTTTTCCACATTTTCTCCTGATGGGGTGAAATCGGCGACCTCAAGGTATTTTCATCAAACATACATATTTATGTCATGAACTATCTGTACGCTCAAATCCGTAGACATTTTTGGGGTATTGCGACCCCTAAAAAAGTTATAGGGGTTCAAAGGGGGTAGGGGTGGGGCCAATTGTTTTTATTATTTTTTTTGTGAAATCGGTGACTTTAAGGTATTCCCCTCAAATAGTGTTATTTATATTACAAAACATCCATGTGCTCAAATCTGGAGCCCTTTTTAGTGTATCTCGACTCCTTAAACAGTTATAGGGGTTCAAAGGAGGTACGGGTCAGGCTGATTTTGCCCCTCAGTTATGCTCAACTTTTACATCATGTTCACATTCTTAAATTGTACTTGTCCGTGGACAACTAGACTGGCAAAGTTTACTTGCCTGACAATAAAATTACCCGCATCGGACAAGTCAGTCATGGGATTTCTACACCCTGGGGATCCTTTACTAGTCATGACCATCCTACCTATGAAGTTTGAAGAACCTAGGCATAAGGGTTCTGTAGTTATAGCACATACAAGGTTTTACAACAATTTAATATTGGATGATTTTTTTAAATAATATTTGTTGCTTTTTTACCTTGACCTTAGACCCAAGGACCCAATAATCAATAGGGATCCTCTAATAGTCATGACCAAACCTACCTATCAAGTATTAAGAACTTGGGCATAAGGGTTGCAAGGTTATTGCCTTGGACAAGGTTTTATCATTATTATGCATTTTATTTTTTCATATTTTGGTCATTTTTACCTTGACCTCTGACCCAAGAACCCCAAAATCAATAGAGATCCTCTACTAGTTGTTACCAACCTACAAACTTAGTTATAAGAACCTAGGCTCAAGGTTTACAAAGTTTTGTCCAGGACAAGCCTTTTTAATTGTTGGGCTTTTTTTTTTCTCTTTTGGTTAGTCTGACCTTGACCTCTAACCCACTGACCCTAAACCAACGCCTCTTCCAAGGGTTGGGGGGGGCATAATAAATGAATTCCAGTTTGGTTTTGAACAAAATCTGAATTACAGTCTGCAAATATAGAACTGTTTGATTTATCTTCTCACAAGACGTACTGGCTCTACCCAGGAAACAGACTCAAAAATGTCTCAATAAACCTCTGGCTTTAGACACAATTGAACTGAAATTAATAGGACGAGAACATTATTAACTATGATAAGTTTTTTTTACTAACAATTGATCTCGATTTTTTTGTAAGCAATATGATATTCAGTTGATTTGCTTTGTAGATTTGTCTTGATAATTTTGATTTGATAATAATTGTGTGTTGTATTTTTAAATTTAGAACTTTTTTCCTTTACTTTTTCAAAGATAAAGAGCCTTTCAAACTTGTAATTGTACAACCAACGCATATTTGCAAGCAATTAACAGCATTTAACTGCTGAGAAATTATTTTCTTTTAAAGTGTGTATGTACGATCTTACAACCGACATAGTGTCATAAATGAAAACCACCTGATACAGTTGATTTATCATATTCTTTTATTTAAATTTATGAAAAGTAAACAAGAACCATTGTTGTAAAATGAATAATTGGCTACTTTTCAATTACAAACTAGTTTTCCGCTGTACAGCCGGAAACTCAAATAAATTTATAAATATTGACTCGACAGTTGTTTTAGGTTACACAACACTAATGAAAGATCATTTAAGATGCCAAGGTTGACACTCATATAAGCTGATTTATTTGATATTTTAGTGTTTTCCTAAACAGGTTTACGTTTGTCTGTCTGCTGTCAAGTTTTACTGTTGTTGGGCCCGGCTAGTTCGTGAGTTCGAACCCCAGCCCGGGCACATACATGTAATAATGGAAAATTCCCCTTTTACCATTTAATGCCCCTCTTTAAGGGCCCCACCACCATTCCCCCGACAGTGTAAAAAAACACTGGCAAGTATTTAATGCACCTCCCCCCCCCCTCTCCGACAGCACACTGATACTGACAGGGTTAATTGTTTAACAAACAGGGATGTGATGACAACTTCAAACAAGTACATCTATTGTCTGTCGTAGGAGGACATAATAGGGCAACCCCAAAACCTTTTAGTTAAGTGTCACGCTAATATTATTTTTAGTTGTTGGTCATTCCGACTTTGGGACTCAAAAGCAATCATCTGCAAGCCATCACCAACCTACATACCAAGTTTGAGGAACCTAGGCCGAACCATTGTCCAGTTATAGCCTGGACAAGAATTTTACATTGTCACAGAAATGAAATACACACATTTGACCTTTTACTTGTGACCTTGACCTTTAACAGACAAGCCATGGTTCCTGTATGGGACACATCACCTGGTCATTGGAAATAACAACCTGAAGAAATCTTAATATCCTTCCAGTTATGTTATGGAATGGAAATTAAATGCAAAGATTTGATCTTTGACCTTGAATTGTGACCTTGACCTTTGACAGACAAGCATGGTTGAAGTATGCAACGCATAGTCTGGTCATGGGGAATACTAATTTGAAGTTATATGAAAATCCTTCAAAGCATTTTGAAAGTATTGAGCGAAAACTAAATACAAGTATTTAACCCCTGACTTTGAATTGTGACCTTGACTTTTGAAAGACGAGCATGGGTGAAGTACACGACACATCATGTAGTCATGGGGAATAATAATCGGCAGTTGTTTTACATCCTTCCAGGCATAACAAAGTTATGAAGCAGAAACAAAATAGAAGTATTAGACCTTTGGCCTTGAATTGTGACCTTGACCTTTGGACTTGAATTGTGACCTTGACCTTTGGCAGACATGGGTCATATATGTGCCTCATTGTCTGGTCATGGGGAATAATAATCTGAAGTTAAAATAAAATCCTTTCAGGCATTAAAAAGTAATGGAGCAAAAAATAATATTGTATGTGGTGATTTACTGACTTATGGACATACAGACAAACACGCCAGATTCCTAGTAAAGTCAAAGCTACTTAGTGATACACATTTTTCAAAATACCACCAATAAGTAGGGGTGTAACGATTTACCAGTATACCGATACACTG
Organism: Congeria kusceri; assembly: GCA_027627225.1. Classification (NCBI taxonomy): domain Eukaryota; kingdom Metazoa; phylum Mollusca; class Bivalvia; order Myida; family Dreissenidae; genus Congeria; species Congeria kusceri. Next base: position 4,941,078 of record CM051030.1, read on the forward strand.
CGGTATCAGATCTTGTGATCATATATCGTGATATGTAAATTACGTACAGGTATTTAACCATATCTACTGTCTGTGTATTTACAATATCTTTTCATGAAATAATCATTTTGCATCGATATTGTTTTATTTAGTATTTTTATTAATAACTAAAGCTTGTTTTTTAAAAATATTTGTCTACCCCGACACACCGCCATAACTCTGCCCACAACCATGACTGCCAAAGATATGCACAACCCCACTTGGTACTGATAAATCCTGTGAAGTTGATGTAAAGATAAAATACATGTTTTGTTAAGTTTCTATTTAAAATGTCTTGACACAAATGATTACTTTTCTAACACTTAATATTTGACAGGCAAATAGATGCTTGTGAGATTAATAGTGTTTAGAGTAATTAACATTACAATGTTTTCGTTAATTAATTAAACCGAACACCATGCATCACCGCGATTCAGCCCCGCATGACACCCCACTTTAATCACTGTGATAAGCATGGATCGCCGTGAAACACGGTGGAACACGGTGACTATGCTGTGGACAATCGTACATTGTTATCATTTCATAATCACTATTTCTAACAAACATATCTTCTTCTTGGACCTCTAAGTATGACCTTGACCTTTGGGCACAGGTCTTGCGTTCAACATGCAGTCTCCACATGGTGAACATTTGTGGCAAGTTATTTTAAAATTCCCTGATGAATGATGAATTCACAGTCCGGACAAGCTGTATTATGCCCATATTTGACCTTTGACCTCTATGTGTGACCTTGACCTTTGAGCTAGAGACACATGTCTGGGGTGTGACATGCTGCCTCTACATGGTGAACATTTGTGGCAAGTAATGTTAAAATTCCCTGATGAATGATGGCGTTACAATCCAGACAAGCTGTATTATGCCCATATCTGACCTCTGACTTCTAAGTGTGACCTTGACCTTTGAGCTAGGGACACAGGTCTTCTGCCCAACACTCTGTCTTCACATGGTAAACATTTGTGACAAAATGTTTTAAAATTGCCTCATAAATGATGAAGTTTCAGTCCGGACAAGATCAGATAGATGCAATCATGCACATACACTGAACTGCATTGTTACAACTAAGTCGAGCTGACCGCAAGCGGGCTCAACAAAAACCTAGGTAATTTTAGTGAGATAGGAAAAGAAACAGTCCATTTTAATATAGGTGGTATATATTGCGAAACATTTAAAATATTGCGATATATCGCGATGAGTATCGCAGGCAATGTAGAACGTTTATGGAAACGTCATTCCTTTATTTAATTATTTTATCATTAAAGGCATGAAAGGGACCTGATGACAGATTGGAAAATTGACAATCTTAAAATAGTTTGTCATTGATTCCCAATACAAAAATACATTATGTATAAACAAGCAAAATAACACTCCTGACAGAAATATATTGGAACAAGACATGTCAGAGGACCCCAGCGCGCTCGATTATTCGAAGTATTTCAATTGGTAAATATTTTCGAAAGAGGAGGGGCATACATTTGTTGAAATACTAAACTTTTAAGTGAAAACCTTTTATAGTTTATAAATTTTTAAGATTTTGGAACAAAAACTTTAACTACAAAATCTATGTAAACAGTGAGCATACCTCTGTAAAAATACAAAAGTTATGGGGATTGTTAAAGCTGATGCTGGAGTTGATGACAAAGGTATATTCCATGTTTCAAGTGCATAACCTTTGTAGTTTTCAAGGTATGAGACTTCTGAATATAAACTTTAACCAGAAAATCTATGCAAAAAGGGGCACAGCTCTGTCAAGATACAAAACTCAGTTATGGAAATGTTGCCCCTGATGTTGCAGTTGATGACAAAGTGCATTCCAAGTTTCAGGTGAATAACTTTTGTAGTTTTGAAGTAACAAAACGTTTGAAAATAAACTATAACCAGAAAATCTATGTGAAAAAGGGGCATAACTCTGTCAAAATACAAAACAGAGTTATAGGTAATGTTGCCTCTGATACTATACTTGATGACAAGGTATTTTCCAAGGGAATAACTTATGTATTTCTGCAGTTACAAAACGTTTGAACATAACCTTTAATCAGAAAATCTCTGTAAAAAGGGGGCATAACTCTGTCAAAATGTTGGGGAATGTTTCCCATGATATGGGAGTTGATGACAAAGGTTAGTTCCAAGTTTCAAGTTAACAACTTTTGTAGTTTTGAAGTTACAAAACTTTTGAATACAAACTTTAACCAGAAAATCTAAGTGAAAAAGGGGCATAACCATGTCCAAATACAAAAACAAGAGTTATGGGGAATGTTGCCCCTGATACTGGAGTTGATGACAAAGGTATATTCCAAGTTTCAAGTGAATATCTTATGTAGTTTTGAAGTTACAAGACTTTTGAATAAAAACTTTAAACAAATTCTAACGCGGACGCCGACGCCCATGCAAGTGGGAAAGTTCACCTTTTCTTGAATAGTTGAGCTAAAAATAGTGTTGTTTATGAACAATTATCATTTGAAATGGGAAAAAATTATAAAGCGTTTGTAACACTTTTCCTGGTTATTTTGGAAATCATGTGTATCTCTTACATGGGGTTAAAAATTCACTGCCATTAATGTAAGTCTGAATGGCAACAGATTTTTGTATCCCGACTCGAGACCAGGCTAAGGCACAACAATTAAATAACTATATTTTTCTTTATATAATTTTTGCTTTATGTTAGTCCAGATGCGTTAGTTATTGCAGTTAAGATATTTAATGGCATTTTTCAAAAATATGAAAATATGCAAACAGATAAAAAGAAACACTGATCGTGACTAGAATGGTTGACACGTCAGTGAGTTTTTTCGTTATCAGGGTCCAATAAAAATAGCTATGTTTTAGCTTCATTTATACCCTTGGTTGAGAAACTATTAAGTTTTTGGATAATGTTTAAAATAAAAACAATGATACTCCAAGTATGACCACTAGCTTTGTTTATTTGGTAATCAACGTGGCGACACAGTCTTTATCAGAATATTCACTGTTACATTTTGTCGAGCTGCATGATAAACTCACAAAGATTCTGTGTTTGAGAAACACACATGCCCCCGGTTGGTGCTGGATAGCCCATTTCTTAGTACAAATTAGGTCAAGGTCAAGGTCAAAGTGAGGTTGGGTGATATCGGTGGATTGGGAACGGTCATAAGTAACAACTGTGTAAATGTCCAAGTGTTGTAGTAAGCGGTGTTGGTGCAAGCAAATGGTAAAATCTAGTTAACCAAGAAATGGCACTTTTGAATTATTTTAAGTGAAAATTTGGTCAAGGTCAAGGACAAAATGAGGTTGGGTGATATGGGTGGATAGGGAAAGGTCATATGCAACAACTGTGTAAGTATCGAAGTGCTGTAGTACCGGTAAGCGGTGTTGGTTCTAGATGAAACGGTAAAATCTACTTAACCATGTCACGGACGGAAGGATGGATGGAAGGACAGTCAGGACAATCACTATATGCCTCCCGTATCAAGATGCCGGGGCCATAAAAACACATGGAACTTTGGGGGGTTTTTGGTCATGTTTAAAATGTAAACAACACAGTGGAATTAAAACTTGTGAAATACCATTTATTTAAAAAAAAAAGTAAAATAGTTTTTCGGTCATAATGTATTATTTTATGAGTTTGTAAAATCTAAATTAAAATCTAAATAGTTGTCTTGACTTGCAGCACCTTGTAAGTGCCTTTAAATACATAAGAAATGCAAATCAATGTTTCAGTCATGTGATTACTGTTATGGTCATGGATAACCACCATTAAAATATCAAGTTCAACCAATAAAACACTAGTTTAAGTAATTCATTAAATAAACAAGAGCTGTTTGTAAAACAAGTACTAGTATGCCCCCTCTAGGTTAAAAGAAATCTTGAAAATATCAAGTTGGGTGAAGATTGTATGAAAATTGTTGGACATAGAGAGAGGAAACTGCATTAAGGCCCAATTTTAGATAGATCAAGGGCCATAACTCCACAATTATTGGGGCAATTTGGCTGATTATTGAACTTGGTTGACATATTATGCCCACAAACATTTTCATAAAGTTTGGTGAACATCAGATGAAAACTGTAGCACATAGAGAACAGAACGAAAGTGGTCTCCCGGCCAACAGACAGACATTAGCAAATCACTATACTTCATCTTTCGATGGGGGCATAAAATACTTTTTTTGGTCAATGTACTTCAATTCTGAATGCAAATAGAATTTTATAATTTTCGTAAGTTTTAAATCAAATCGGTCCCTGTTCCTTTAATGATAACATGTACCAGTGTCCAACCCTATCATATATGGTGGACTGTATACAGTAGATTTTATACACAATACAAAGTTGAAATAAAATGTTTCTAGTTGGGAAAATTTCAGTACATATTAGCGTATTTAGCCCCATATAAAAAGTCACGCTCAAGTTGTCACCATGTACCAGTGTCCAACCCTATTAAATATGGCGAACTGTATGCAACAGATTTACTCAAAATATAAAATCAAAATAAAATGTTTCTAGTTGGTAAAAGTTTGGTACATATAAGCGTATTTAGCCCCATATAAAAAGTAAAGCTAAATTTGGCGCATTGCTCTTAGTAGGTAATATATTGAATATGATAAATCAGAGATATCAGAAAATACTACAATATAATAAATCTGTAAAGGTTAGATTCCAGTAAACAGACAGGAATCCTCAGGTGGTCCACAGTAAAGTATGTTGTATATCACATAGTTTTTTTTTTCTTCATTTATAAGAAATATTTGACACAACAAACACTGGTTTAAATGGTCATTTTCTTTCCTTACAAAAGTTGTCAGAGCACAGCGTGCTCGACCATAGGAAGTATTTCAGTTGGTGCATTGTTTTGAAAGTGGAAGGGGCATAAATGTATAAAAATACAAATCTGAGTTATGGCAAAATTATTTCATTGGATGCTGAAGTTGTTAATAATGAGATACTCCAAGTTTTAAGTGAAAAGCTTATGTAGTTTTGAAGTTATAGGACTTTTGAACCTAAAATTTAATATGAAAATCTAAGTGAAAAAGGGGCACTAGTGTCAAAATACACAACAGAGTTATGGGGATTGTTGGACCTAATGCTGGAGTTGGTAACAAAGACATAACTCCAAATTTCAAGTGAATTGTAGTTTTGAAATTATAAGAATTTTGAATAAGAACTGTAACCTGAAAATCTATATGAAAATTGGGGCATAACTCTGTCAAAATACAAAAACGTGTTATGGGCATTGTTGCACCTGATGCTGGAGTTAATGAGAAAGGTATATTCCAGATATCAAAAGAACATCTTCTGTAGTTTTAAATTTATAAGACTTTTGAATAAAAACTTTAATCTGAAAATCTATGTGAAATGGGGACATGACTCTGTCAAATACAGTGATGTGGATTGTGGCACCTAATGGCACCTAATGCTGTAGTTGATGACAAAGGTATATTTTAAAGTTCACGTGAATAACTTTTGAAGTTACAAGACATTTGAATATAAAATGACTTGAACTCGGACGCCAATGTCGACGCCGGGGCGAGTAGGAAAGCTCACCTATTCTTTTCATAGTCAAGCTAAAAACAGTGTGTCTCTCCTGGGTATTTTGATACTGAATTACTTGAAATTTGTATTTCAGCAGGTTATTTATACATAGCATGTGCTTTTATGGAAATCCTGATTTGTTTCTGCGTTTCTTTAGGGTGACTACAATCTTTGAATTAAATGAGAAGCATTTTCTGAGAAGAAACATACACGCATTTCTGAACATAGAGTCCTGGGGTGGTATTCACAAAGCATCTTAAGTTAAATTTTATCCTTATCCTTAAATTTGGAAATTTCCTCAACGGTATAATTCCATAAAGCAACAGTTTTGCACTTAATTACACTTTACAATAATATCATTATGTAAATGTTATTTAAGGAATGTCAACAACATAATGCATATGTTTATTAAGTAAAGAAGTATAATACATATAAATTTAGCACTTAAGTGAAAATAGAAATTACTTATGTTTCTGGAATATGACCCCAGGACTCATCCCTCAAAACCAGTTGGCACCCCAGTAATTGTCACCAAAGACACCCACCACCCCACTCCTTTATAAATACAACTACAACAACTGCTTTGTGTCCAAAATCTTATTTAAAATAAACTGTTGACTAATGAAACATTTAAACAAAACTTATTTTAATAAGAAGGAAAAGAAAAAACATTTTTGATAAATTAGAACAAAAGGACGCTAAGGTTTTACGTACTTTCATTTTCGACACAGACTTGACTTTCACTAACTTTCATTATTAATAAAATGTTTCCTCAGTCAAAGTTTTTGCATATATATAATCCATTTACAGTGATGATTTTAATAGCTTTTTCATGAGTACAGTAAACAAAGATGTACTGTATAAATATTTATTTCAAACAATTGAAGACGTACCTTTGATGCGATCAGCTTACACAATATGTCAAGTAACATTACATCATAATTCATATTGGTAGTAAACTGTTCATTTTGCAAAAATTAATTATTAACTTGACTTGTTTAGATGTGTAGTAATTTATTAACAATAGGTGTCAGAGGACAGCGCGCACGCTTTTCTTGTGCTTGTCCGAGTTTCTAGCATTTTTTTTAAAACAAACTGTTTAGTAGGGTCCAATTAAACAAAATTAATTTCTTTCTCGAGTTACCGAGTGGAATCATTTTTCTAAATTTCAAAACAGTTACCTTGACCAACTAACCCCATATGCAATCTCATGCAATGTCTCATTATACAGTATCTATTAATTGAATTTTATTAATATATTTCTCTTTTTTTTCAAGTTACAAAGATTATTTTTTCTATTTTTAGTAACTTGACCTTGACTCAACCCTACCCACAACAAATGCAATCCAGAGTTAAGTGTTGCTTTAGGGTATTTATGTATAGAGATTGATTCTCAAGTTAGAGGATGGAAATCAAAAGTTGACACCGCCATTCCACTGACTTACAATTTTTTTAATGTATAAATGCCCACAATTTTGACAAATTTCAAACTACAGTTATCGAAATAGGCCTATGAGTTCATTTTAATATTGGGAATAAGTGTTCTAGGTTTGAATGACATCCCTTTAGTCATTCCTGAGAAACCAGCTTACTGAAAAACTTTAACCTAGCTCGGACGCCGATGCCAACGCCGACGCCTGGGCGAGTAGAATAGCTTGCCTTTTTTTCGAAAAGTCGAGCGGGTGTTAAAAGACGCAGATTACAAAACGATACCTAACAAAAAAGTGTTATTGTCCCACAAAAAAAAATAGACCTGGCACTCATTTGTTTATGTTTTGTAGATTTCATTCGTCATACTCGAGTATGTTTTGTAAACAGTGTGCTCTGTAGGTAATATTCAGTTGATATCGTAGCATACAATATACATTTGGAACAATTGCCTAATGGTAGAGTGCTCACTTACTGTTCAGAGATTATCATGTTAAAATCACGATTTTCCAGAGCAGTACAAGCCAATGATGTTGCTGTCTAACTTTTTCTGGTATAACATATTTGCCTTTGAACTTATTTATGTGTTTTGTCTTGGAAGAGATATCCAGTCTGTTTTGTTCAAACATTATTCGATTTAATGTTTATACAATACAAGACAATACACTGAAAACAATGTGAAATGTGTGCTAATAATCATTGAGCTCAAATTGAAAAAAAAAATCTGTCAAGACCTAAAAAGGATTTAAACTCGCAACCCCAACTAGCTGTACGCTACTGCCTCCTTAACAGTTTGTCATTCAATTCTAAGTTGAAAGTTATATGCAAAATCAATTTAAATCCACTTTTAATATATGAATTGTATACATTTTCCCGATAACAAGCTACCGAAAAGAATGGAATATGCATGAGTGCCAGGTCAATGTTGTCAGACTATACAATTGCTAGATTTTATCTATATTTAACACGCTAGTGCAGGAGTGTGCTTATTGGAGAGAAGGCGATCTTTGTCTTAGAAAAACGTGTACGTGAGCAGAAATAATTGCATCATAGAATCTGACACTGAATTTTATGGTCTCCTTTTCGTAAAAATATGCGTCCAAATACACTGAATTTCGAATTACAGAAACTATCTTCAAATACAAGTTAAATTTCGCATTACAGAAAACTATCTTTTTCAATTTAGAAAGTAGAGGAAGTATCTCTATACACGGACCAGAATCGCAACATCGGTAAAACGGAAAAGGGTGAACGACGCCAGGAGATCTTGCTGTAGTATTTTGATACGAGACCCAATGGAGATTGATTAACTGGTTTCTGACCTAATCCCCGTTCATTTGACAATTCATTTGTTTCGATTTTTCATTATTTACTATGTGTGTAACTGCAATGCAATGACATTATTAGATTTCTTTGTGTATATAGGTTTAATAACAATCAATACTAGTTACCTCTGTCATGTCGTAATTAAATGATAAATCCTTTCATTAATTCATGAAAACAAAACAAGTGCCGACATTTTGGAACGACCGGAAGTATGACTAAATAGCGATAAGAGCCTCTGTCCGCGAAAATGGGATTCGGTGTCATCGAAAATGGTTTGCAAACGCATCTATTTCTGCAAATTGCAATAGTCACCTTAATGATTGTAAAGATTATTAATATTGCTACAAATCTTAATTATCATTGTTTAAATCACTTTTTGATTTAAAAAAAAGTATTAGTGTATATGATCCTTGAAAACCGTATTGTTATTGGAGAACACTCGTATATTTCGACTGTGTCACACAGTCCTCTGCGCCTATAAATATTTTCCCGCAGGGGGAGTGGGCGGCGGGCATATATGGGACTTTAGACTGAAAGCGATTCCCGACATGCGGGAATTTGACACGCCGAATGATTCCGGGTCCAGGGAAATATACTAAGGTAGGATTTTAAAGCCCCGTCATATTGGGCCCCTACAGGGCCATTGGATACACCAAGCATCGCCCACTGTGTGAATTTAGCCAAACAAGTTGGCTCTAAGGTAGGGAATTTATTAGACCCCCAAAAAATAAAATTAGTCAAATTCGCCAGGGTCAGACCGCCGCTCCATGCCCCCCGGGGGCGGGGGGGGGGGGGGAATTGCTTCACACAGTCTTTTATATTAACTTTATTTTACAGTTTCGAAACTTTTTGGGGGGAGGGTGTTTATTGGTAGTTTTACAACGAATTATGTTCTTTGTCTATAGAAAACTATGCGCGTATCATGCTATAATAGTTTATAAGTTGTGTGGGACTGAAGAACGTTTACATTATTTCATGTGCTTGGCGTTTTGGAATGTGCGTCTTTCTTTTGGCACTGAAAACCTTCAAGTCCTCACATAATGCAGCCTTATGCGCAAAGGACTCTACACTTCGAAACAACAAACTGAAAAACTTCATTCTATAACTCTGAACTTCATTTTCATGTGTGTTAAACACATTTTATTGTTATTATAAAATTAAACATATATACATATAAATACATGACAAGATATATTCTGTATCAAAATCCTGAGGACTTAAAATATAATGAAATAAAAAATGTAACGCTTCGTATAAACACTTAAAACATGTCATGATAATAAAGGCTTAAAGCACTTGAATTATTATTTATAAAAGCATAATAAATATCAAAACAACAAAATTCAACTAAATAGATCAAAGAGTGACTTATTAAATATCTTCAACAAAATTATGTTGATATGAATGTGATTGATGGGCTATTTTATGGACAATATCGTAGTACTTGTGTACTGGGGCCATATTCCAGAAACATCTTATCTTAAGTTTATTTTAAAATATTTTCACTTAAGTTCCAATTTTTGTAAGGTTATATTTTTAAAACTACATATAAACTAATTAATCCAATTATAATTAATTAATTAATAAGTTGATAATTAGTGAACATTTAGCAGAATTTCATGTATACATGGAATAAAATGCTTAAGAAAAATGACGATTTTAAGGCTAAGGATAAAGATTTCACTTAAGATGTTTCTGGAATACGACCCCTGATTAAAAAAAAAAAAAAAAGCTGCCAGAGGACAGTGCGCTCGATTATTCGAAGAAGGTATTGAAGTTGGTGCATTTGTCTGAAAGTGGACAGAAGAAAAACACGTTCAATATAAATACATAGAAACATAGAATTGTTTATAAATAGAGGTAGTTAAATATGTTGAAAAATGTTACATTCCAAATGTCCAGTGAATACCTTGTGTGGTTCTGAAATTACAGGATTTTAATCAAATTTTATCTTTAAAATCTAAGTGAAAAAGGGGCATAACTCTGTCAAAATACATAACAGAATAACTAGTATGGCGAATGTTACACCTGATGCTGGAGTTAATGACAAAGGTATACTAGTATTCTTCGAATAGTCAAGCTAAAGAGTGACAATGTTAACAATTATTTTCTTATTTTAACACGACACACAGACGATTTTCTATTGGAAGAGAAGAAAAATAAAATAAAGCTTATTTAAGATGTTTATTTATATATTTTTAACACAAGGTAATTCGTTAGCTTGTATTTTATAAGCTTAACCTATAAAAGTGTATCTATCAAATCAGAACAAGTTTCATATAAATAAACTGCCAGAGGAAAAATCTAAACAAAGGAAGCTATCAATATAAATTGTGTTAACAGAAGTTGAAAGCATAAACCACGTTCTAAAAAGTCAAAATAAAAATTTCAACATAACCTACAATATTAACTCCAAAGGTGTATTGTATTTTAGTTTATAAACTTAACACATAAAAGCGAATTATGATTTCGGTAAACATGTTTTAATAAATTCCAGTGGAAAAATAACAACAATCAAAACAAACTGTACTAGTAAACGTAAAGCATTCAACAACTTCAATTGCAATATAAAATAGAACGCACTCGGTGAGCGCTCACCTCCGCAAAGATAGGTAACCATACTTAATAATTGAATTTTTGAGTGATTGGTAATCTCCCTTGTTTTCAGTGATATGTTACCTCCCTTGCCCTTTTACCCAATAATTAAGAATCCTTTTTAAAAAATCTGGATCAAGACGGGGGGTCCAGATCACAACCACAATCTAACCATTAGGCCAAAAAAAATGTTGGTTTCCGCTTACATCTAAAAAAAATATTGGGGGTAAAAAAATAACTTTCTTTAGCTTGTTTTTTCAACACACAGTTTAGGTATATTGGACTTCATGTAAAATGTTTGAACGCCTCCAGTCAAAGAATCTGTACCTTACGATATGTCCTTACCAAGAGCGCCCGTCTCACGCAGACTAATTCGAAATGTTTGCGAATTACCGAAAATCCGCATATTAGCGAAAACTGCCTTTTTACCGAAAGTCGGAAAAAGTGAATACTAAGAAAAACTTTTATGGTCAGCGGAAAAAAATAAGGGGGGGGGGGGCTCGGGTAAGCGGAAACCAACAACTTTTTTACGCCTTATTTTCCACTGGCCCATTTCCAGTAAATTGAATGTATATCCCCCCCATTCATACTGTTTGAGTACAGTTGCTAACAGACATAATAACAACATCATAACCACCGGTAAAATAATGCATCAAGAAATATGAAATAATGCCAAGATAAATTTTTAATGGAATCAATTAAAATCAGAAAGTCTGCTTAGAAAAGTAAAAGCATTAGCAGTATTAGTACAAGTAAAACCGGCATGAACATTAGCAGCAGCAATATTTGTAGTTCTAGCGACATATGTGTTGGTGCTGTTAGTGGTAGTGGTAGTAGTAGTAGCAGCAATAGTTGGAGTAGAAGAAATATCAATACTAGTGGTTGCAGCAGCAGAAGCTGAAGTAGTAATAGCAGTAGAAGTATACGAAGCAGTAGCGGGATAAGAACTAGTAGCAGCGGCAGCAGCAGCATTGTAGATTACAGCATTAAAGCAGTTTGTTGAAGTAATAGCAGCAGTATCAGTAGCAGCAGCTGTTGCAGCAATAGTAGAAGGTGCAACAGCAGCGATGGTAGCAGCAGCAGCAGTAGTTACCGTAGTCGCATCAGTAGTCGCTGCAGAGGTAGTAGCAGCAGTAGTAGCAGAAGCAGCTGCAGCGATAGCAGCAGTAGCTGCTGCGTTAGTAGCAGCAGTAGCTGCAGCGGTAGAAGCAGTAGATGCAGCGGTAGAAGCAGTAGCTGCAGCGGAAGCAGCAGTAGCTGCAGCTATAGCAGCAGCAGGAGCTGCAGCGGTAGTAGCAGCGGTAGTAGCAGCAGCATTAGCTGCAGCGGTAGCAGTTGCCGTAGTAGCAGCAGTAGGTGCAGCTAGCAATAGTTACAGCAGTAGCTGCAGCAGTAATAGCAGCAGTAGTAGCAGAGCAGCTGCAGCGGTAGCAGCAGTAGCTGCAGCGGTAGCAGCAGCAGTAGAAGCAGTAGCTGCAGTGGTAGCAGCAGCAGTAGCTGCAGCGGTAGCAGCAGCAGTAGCTGCAGCGGTAGCAGCAACGGTAGCAGCAGTAGGAGATCCTATCGTTTTAAAGAAACGTTTTTTTCGTATTTTTTGACCCGCATACAAGGCGAGCCAAACAGTAGGCACCGTCTACCCTACACTACCCTACACTACACTACACTACACTACACAACACTAACCACACCTCTCTCCCAAGTCTCCCCACACTCTCACAGCAACTACTCGTGCCATCTGGTCTCCTTGTATAGCCGATCCTGAATTATTATTATTATTATTATTATTATTATTATTTATATAGATATTTATTTATTAAAATTGTTATTATTTATTAACATTATTATTTTGTATTATTATTATTATTATTATTATTAGTAGTATTATTTTGTATTATTATTTTTTTTTTAAATATTATTTTGTATTATTATAATCATTATTATTTTGTATTATTATTTTTATTATTTTGTATTATTATTATTATTATTATTATTATTGTTGTTGTTGTTCTTGTTATCATAATCGTCATTATAATGAGTATCATCATCAGCATCTGCAGCAGCAGCAACAGCAGTTGTCGCAGTAGAGTAGTAACAGCAGCAGTAGTAGAAGTAGTAGTAAAGGCAGCAGCTGCCGCAGCAGTAACAACATCAGCAGCAACATCAGTAGTAGTAGCAGCAATAACAAGTAGTAGAAATAGAGGCATACATAGAACTCTAGTTACTGTAGTAGCAGAAGTAATGGTAGTATAGTATAATAAGAACCAGCATTAGAAAAGCAGGAGAAACTATAGACAAATAACATAATTAGTGGTGGTGGTGGTAGTAGTAGTCGTAGTATGTTGGTTTTTGTGGTTGATCACGTTTCTGTTGCCACTGTTGTGAATGTGTGGTTGTTGGTTGCTGCTTGGTATTTGCCTCGTTTCATTCATGTGTCACTATACAAAAGGGCCGTAAGGCCCTAGGTCGCTGACCTGAGGGGCTTAGCAAGTTTCATGTTGATTGGGCAACAAATGTGGCCTACAGCGAGTTCACACGCTTTTCCTTTAATTTGCCTTGGTGACCTAGTTTTTGACCCCACATGCCCCAGTTTATGATGACTGAGTAATCATAAATCAAATGTTCTGAGCAAGTTTCATGTTGATTGGGCAAAAAATGTAGCCTCTAGAGTGTTCACAAGTTTTATTTTTAATCTGACCTAGTGAACTAGTTTTTGACGCACATGACCCACTTTCGAACTCTACCGAGTAATTATAAATCAAATGTTCTGAGCAAGTGTCATGCTGATTGGGCAAAAATGTGCCCTCCAGGGTGTTCACTGTTGTTTTTCAATTTGACCTAGTGACCTAGTTTTTGTCACAACATGACCCAATTTCGAACTCCTCCGAGATATAATAGGGACAAATGTTCTGGGCAATTTTCATGAAGATTGGGCAATGAACATGGTCTATAGAGTGTGCACAAGGTAAATGTTGACTACGCAAGACGCACGACTTACGACGGACGACGGACAAACGGCGATCACAAAAGCTCACCACGAGCACGTTGTGCTCAGGTGAGCTAAAAATATACATATATACAGCACATACAAAAATCAAGTTATCATGCACAGCATAATTATAGGTTACACGTATTTACTGTTACAAAATAGCGTACAAATGTTGTTTTTATGAGTTTTTTTTATAACAGCTATTGAACATTTTAAATAGTATGTGTGTCAATTGAACAACAATTTATCTAGCACAGTCGTAAGACTGCAGCAAATGCTTACAATTACTTTCAATATATCTATTAATGTTATTTTCATTCGTTTCCATATTTATAAATATTAATTAAGAAATAATTTTCGATTTACAGTTGTTTATCGCCTAATTAACAACGATTTGTAGTTTTGCTGCGTATGAATTAATATAAATATATAGCCGATAAACAACGATACTGCGAAAATTATTTCGATTCTAACATGACCTGACAACATTTTCTGCAATTACAATGCGAACAATACTTTACAGTTTCGAAACTATTTTTCGGGTTGTTTATTGGTAGTTTAACGGTGCATTTTGTTTTTTGTCTATGGAAAACTCTGTGCATGTCATGTTAGAATTTTACTTTGATCCGTTTCAATATTTAGTACATAAACATTCTTTGTAACATTTCACAAGTCTAACATCACGTTTTCATGTTTTCCATGACAAATTTGTGTTGCTCTTCTATTTTTGGAGTTATTACTTTAAATAGTTTGATGTTCGTTTTCCTTTGACGATTCGATCGGCTGTTCTTCGTCTATAGACTGAGTGTTCATCTTTCGTCCACTCATTTGTGCTTTGCCATTCTGGGCATTTCTGCAAAAAAATATTTATATTAGACTTATAATCATCTCGACTAGTTTTCGTGCGTATGGATAAAAAATAATATATTTACTATGACCATCATCACTACCATAATCATCGTCATCATCGTCGCCATAATAACAATAATCCCTGTCATCCTCATCGATATCATCATCATCATCATCATAATCTTATCAACACAATCACCACCACCATCACCACTATCATCATCACCACCATCCACACCACCATCACCACCACCATCCGATCACCATCATCACCACCACCATCCGATCACCACCATCATCACCACCATCGTCACCATCAAACTGTGGTTTTAAATATTGTAAGAACATCGACTAATTTATTACAATGTGGAAACGATTGCCTCGTCGCATTCTTCAACTTCAACTTCTAAATTCTGAATTGCCGGTTAAATAAAATCTTTCTACAACATTAGTCTTGAAAATAAAACAAGCAAGACCTGTCTCAGGACAGTACGCTCGACTATTTATACCTCTGTGTCAGAGTTAAGAGCCTTGATCAGTGACCTTACATTATGACCATAAAGACGTGTGAATTTTCAGTTGAATATCTGTAGCAGTTACAAAGAAACGCGCCCATCCAATATTAATTTACTGACCCTGTATCACACCGTATGACTCGTATGTATTGCACGCAAAGTACAAAAAGGGGCATAGTTCTGCTAAATTGCAGGGTCAGAGTTATGGGTCTTGGTCAGTGACCTTACATAATGACCCCGAAGACATGTGTGAATTCTTAATTAAATATCTGTAGTAGTTACAGAGATATTTACTTGTTGCACGCTAACCTTAACCTGAATTTTCTTAATACAAAAAAGGGCATAACTCTGTCAAAAAGCACGTCACAGTTATGGGTCTTGGCCAGTGACCTAATATAATTTATCTGAAGACGTGGGAAGTTTTAAAATAAAATCAATTTCAATTTATGTTCATTAACAACCGTGACATTAATTCCAAACAGTTTCTATGTCAGGAGTGTTATTTCGCTGCCGCGTATAAATATAATTTTTCGTTAAAAAAGTTTGGTAATTGTCAAGTTGCCTGTCTGTGAATAGGTCCCTTTAATAATTAAACAGTAAACCGATATTCTCAGTCAATCTATACTGTATTCCTAACAAAAAGCAGAAATATGCAGTTTTAAGTAAAGAAATGCTTTGAAACATTTACCACTAATGCTCGTTAGGTCTGTTGGGTCATCTTTCTGTTGTCCTTCACTGGTCTCGTGTCGAACATCTTTCGATTGTTCTTCAATGGTCTTCTATTGGTCATCTTTCTGCTGTGATTCACTGGTCTTCTGCGCATCCTTCATTGCTTCAGGCACGCAGGCAAGAGTGTCGTCTGCGTCGATCTGTTTGCCGTTTGCATGCCATGGTTGTTGTCTGAATTTTGATGTCATCTGCAACGAGCTCACGTGATTGCCTACGGATAAACAGTTATACTAATTTATCCTTACCTTCAAATGGTTTTTATGTTAATTGTAACGCATAACTGTAAATTTGCATTAACAGTTAACAGTATGCTATTAAATTTTTTTATCAGTAAACAATTAATGTTAGCGCAAAATCAAAATGAAGTGACAATATCATTTTAAATGAGGAAGAATCGTAGGATTTGCCGATCGTTTCGTGTTATTGTAATTTACTGATAGTGTGCGCATTCCCCTACGTCGATCTAGAGATGTATCCCGTTGTCTGCAACGGGGTCTGATTCCGACTGCAAAGAGGCCTGGTTGTTATCTGTAAAGAGGTCTGCTGTTGTCTGCGTTGAGGTCTGGCTGTTGTCTGCATCGAGGTCTTAATGCATGCACTTAGTGGATTTGTTTGTCTGCATCTGGGCCTGGTTCCGACTGCACAGAGGTCTTGATGTTGTCTGCAAACAGGTCTGGCTGTTGTCTCCATCGAGGTCTGGTCTGCGTAGAGGTCTGGCTGTTGTCTGCGTAGAGGTCTGGCTGTTGTCTGCGTTGAGATCTGACTGTTGTCTGCATACATG
The DNA here is from genome assembly GCA_027627225.1 of Congeria kusceri. Classification (NCBI taxonomy): domain Eukaryota; kingdom Metazoa; phylum Mollusca; class Bivalvia; order Myida; family Dreissenidae; genus Congeria; species Congeria kusceri. Next base: position 4,957,825 of record CM051030.1, read on the forward strand.
TAAAGCTGTTGTCTCCATCGAGGTTTGGCTGTTATCTGCGTAGAGGTCTAGCTGTTGTCTGCACAGAGGCCTGGATGTTGTCTGCGTAGATGTTTAGCTGTTGTCTGCATTTTATCTGGCTGTTGTCTGCATAAAGGTCTGGTTGTCTGCATAGACGTCTGGTTGTTGTCTGCTTAGAGGTCTAGTTGTTGTCTGCACAGATGTCTGGCTGTTGTCTGCGTTGTCTGCTTGTTCTCGGCATTGGGAGTCCGGTTGTCTGTATCTGAGTCTGCAGCGACGTCTGGCTGTTGTCTGCTTTTGGATTTGGATGTCGTCTGAAATAAAACTTTAACCACAAAAACCCGGGGTGTGTCCCAGCACCCCAGCCTGTCAAAATACAAAACAGAGTTATGGAGAATGTTGCCCCTGATATAGAGCTGATGACAAAGGTTAGTTCCAAGTTTCAGGTCAATAACTTGTGTAGTTTTGAAGATACCAAACTTTTGAATATAAACTTTAAACATAAAATCTAAGTGAAAAGGGGGCATAACTCTGTCAAAATACAAAAAATAGAGTTATGGGTAATGTTGCTTTTGATACTAGAGTTGATGACAAAGGTTAGTTCCAAGTTTCAGGTGAATAACTTGTGTAGTTTTGAAGATACCAAACTTTTGAATATAAACTTTAATCAGAAAATCTATGTGAAGAAGGGGCATAACTCTGTCAAAATACAAAAAGAGTTATGGGGAATGTTGCCCCTAATACTGGAGTTGCTGACAAAGGTTAGTTACAAGTTGCAAGTGAATAACTTACGTTGTTTTGAAGTTACATGACTTTTGAATAAATACTTGAACTAATTAGACGCGGACGCCGACGCCTGGGGTAGTAGGATAGCTCACCTATTCTTCGAATAATCGAGCTTAAAAAGGCCCCGCCATCTGGCGGCCATGTTTTTTTTAACGATTTAAAATAATTTTAGAAGTATTTTGGTAAACAACTACCTAAGGAATATTTCTGTGAAATTATTCTGAAATCCAACCAGTGGTTTCTGACAGGAAGAGCTTGAAAGTTTTAAATATAACCATATTAGGAACAATGGCCCCGCCCCCTGGTGGCCCTTTTTTACGGGCCCGAACTATTGGAGCAACTTTGGTAGAGAAACACCCAAGGAGCATTTCCGTGAAATTATTTTAAAGTCCAACCAGTGGTTTCTGACAAAAAGATTTTAAAAATTTTCAATATAGCCACAATATGAGCAACTTTGGTAGAGAACCAACCAAGAAACATTTCTGCCAAATAATTTTGAAATCCAACATTTGGTTCCTGACAAGATTTTGGAAGTTTTCAAAATAGCCATATAAGATAAAATGGTCACGCCCCCTGGAAGCCTGTTTTTCATTTGAGGAATATTTCTGTAAAATTATTTCGCAATCTGTCAAAAAGATTTTAAAGTTTTCAATAGTCGTGCACACGCAGGACGGACGAACTGCAATGGCATAAGCTCGCTGGCCTTCGGCCAATGAAGCTAAAAGAATTAAATTTATATCAATAGAAACGAAAAGTTATTCCTTCGCAAATCAAGCCTTTGGTTTTATTACCACGTCATGCTCGTCAAATCAGTTGAGTTTTCGAAGTCAGTGTTTGTCCTCCAGTGGTTTCCTGCCCATGAGTAATTGTCGTCTGGGATTCTAGTAAGTCGTCTGCATCCAGCTCGGTTTATCGTCTACATCGTCTGAAAATTCTCGAACAGTAAAAATATAGAACTTACCGGTACCTCGGGTTATCGTCGCCATTCATTGTCGCCTGCATTGGCCTCTGAATGTCGTCTGCATCAAAGTGTGGTTGTCGTCTGCATCGGGCTCCGGCTATCGTCTGCAACATCTAAAAAGTCTCAAATATATCAAATTAAAACTTAGCTCAAGTTATCCTCGCCATCCGTTTTGGTCTGCACCCAGTTCTGATTGTAAACTGCATCGCCCTCGGGCTGTTGTCGTCACCGACGTCTTGTTGACGTTGTGAAATTTATCAACAATTTCAAAAAAATAAAACTTACCCCAAGTTATCCTCGCCATCTATTTTGGTCTGCACCCAGTTCTGGTTGCCATCTGCATCGCCCTCGGGCTGTCGTTGTCAATGAATTTTTGTTGTCCCAAGCATCGTCTGAAATTTATCATCAACATGATCAACGTACAGTGTTAAAATAAAACTTACCCGGCAGCTTTGGTCATCCTCGACGTCCGTTGTCGACTGCAATGGACTGTTGTTTGCATGGAGTAAAACTGAACTCGGAATTGTGGTTGTATAACAGCATTGCAGCAGCACATCGATCACTTTGGACACCACATCAGATAGGATACTGAAATAATAAGACAGATCGATCGAGCATTCTTGATTTGGTGCACCTTTGATAGCGTTTCATATAATTGTATTTATTTTGTACTTTATAACATGACAGGTTTGTTCTAATTTCTGGTAATTACCAGTGAAAATGTAATAAGAGCTGTCAGAGGACAGCGCGCTCGAATATTCGAAGTATTTCAGTTGGTACGTTTATTTGAAAGTGGACAAGAAAAAACAACAACAAATTCAATACAAAATCTCTAAATGTACAAAAAAGAAGAAGACTTGCTTATTTATCTGAGATGCAACACAATTGCACCCTAGTTAAATCTCGTAAAGTAAAGTTAGTAGACAAAGGTATAAAAAGTCTACCGATGCTTGTTTAGTGTTAGTGAAACAAGAGGGCCGTGATGGCCAAGAGCGCTCACCGGAGTACTGGCAATGATATAGATTAGTTCTAACATCGAACGAAATGTCATCGCACACAAACTGACCCACGTCAGTCAGATTACTTCTTTTATTGACCAGGCAGTTGACTAGCACAATACTGTCCGGCCTATTTCTGTTGTTTATCTGACAAACGACAGGTACAATGCAGATGCCTGTCCGGCTTTCTTCTGTTGTTGACCTGGCATTCGACAGGTGAAATACAGATGCATTTCTGATTTAGTCAGTTGGGACGATGATGAACACCACATGAATGTCACAGTGGCACCATTAAAACATTGCGCGAGTGGCAAATGGAAACCGGACAAAAACGGACTAAGACAATTGGCTAATTTCCCGGTAAATCTGCAAATGTCAGCTAACCATCGCTAGGCCCCGTAAATGCCTTCTGCAGTATGCAGATGTCAGCTAACCATCGCTAGGCCCCGTAAATGCCTGCTGCAGTATGCAGATGTCAGCTAACCATCGCTAGGCCCCATAAATGCCTTCTGCAGATGTCAGCCATCGCTAGGCCCCGTAAATGCCTGCTGCAGTATGCAGATGTCAGCTACCCATCGCTAGGCCCCGTAAATGCCTTCTGCAGTATGCAGATGTCAGCTAACCATCGCTAGGCCCCGTAAATGCCTTCTGCAGTATGCAGATGTCAGCTAACCATCGCTAGGCCACGTAAATGCCTTCTGCAGATGTCAGATAACCATCGCTAGGCCCCGTAAATGCCTTCTGCAATATCAGTGGAATTTTCGCGAATAATTCGGGTGCTTATGCCCCACTCTGGGCAACTTTCAAATATGTTCATGATCATCAGTTATACACAAATTGTGCATGTTTGGTCGAGAAAGGGTGAAAAACGAAGTATCTGTCCTGCATTTAGTCCAATTTTGCTTTTGTTTTTACAAACAAGGGGCAATAACTCTGACATTTGTTCCCCTGATTTTGGCAATTATTTGACTAATTCTGAGATCCTCTGATCCAGCACAAGCTGTGCAGGTTTGGTCAAGGTAAGATGAAAACGAAGCTTCTAAGTTGCACTATGTCCTTTTTTGAACTTTCTCTCATAAAACGGGCAATAACTCTTGTGTTCATGGACCTATCTGGCTCATTATCGAACTCAGCAGAGATTTAATGGTCATACACGAACTGTACAAGATTGGTCCAGACTGAAGGAAAAATGGTCTCTGTAGAGACTGCAAGCAAATTAGTTGACTAATGGATTTTTTCACAAACAAGGGGAAATAACTCTGGCATTTCTGGTCCGATCTTACCCATATTCGACTTCGATTGAGACATACTGGTCATGTACAAACAGTTTTAACTCTGGTATTTGTGGCCAGATCTGGGCAATTCTCGGTTTATTCGGAGATCTTATAGTCATACGCAAGCTGTTATTAAAATTATTATTATTATTATTATTATTATTATTATGCATAAATGGCAACTTTTATTTTGAGCTTTTGTATATTTATTCCATCCCATTAAATTAAATATGATCATCAGAAAAGGCTGGTATTTAATTATTTTAACTCCCAGGTCATATCCCTGACAAGCCAGACGGCAGGGTGGGGGCGCCCTTTCCATCTTGTCGCCTGATTTGACGGAGCCATGGGTTGAGAATTCAAAAAAACAAACACTCCTGTTTTCCGACTTATAAATTCATAACACAAATATCCCTGCATCAAAAGGTTAATTCAACCAACATCCACCAAAAAGTTTTGAATCAAAGCTACCATTTACGCAAAATTCTTTCCTTGGTGGAGACGTTGATAGTAAAGAAGTTTTCAAAGTTTTATTAAATTACCATTGATAGTATTCAAGATATTGGACTTTATCCAAACACAAAAACAACCTTTACCAAAAAGGGGCATAAATCTGTCAAAACACAAAACAAAGTTATGAGGGTTGCTTTCTCTGATGGAGGCATTGATGGTAAACTAGTAAGTTTAAAGTAAATACCTTTGATAGTATTCACAATAGTATTTGAACTTAATAAAACAACTTTAAACCTTGGTCGGACGGACTAGCGGACGGACAGACGGATACACGGACGGACGTACGGTTCGATTTTAACATGCCCTCCTTCGTGAACATAACAACTTTATTATTGGCCGGACGGATTAACGGAAGGACGGACAGGCGGTCAAACGGACAGTTCGATTTTAATATGTACAAATTCGGGGGCATAAATGTATAAACATTACAACGAATGGTGTCCTTCCATGTCCACCATTTTTGTTTACACCATGTGACCTGACTATGGTCGCGTGAAGGTTTGCAGCGACAGGGATTTCGTTTGAGCTGTGCTCGGAACCAATCAAACCTCGAGGAGCAACCTCTGTTGCTGGTAACCAATAGCAACCGGCCTCGTTCCCGCAACCGTTACGAAACAGGAGAACCTTGGAAGCGGGGAATGCGTCTGCACGTGGTCAATGAAACAGGTCAAAAGGGCGACCCAAAGACTGAAACCAGAAGTAAGCGTTTTTATATCTTTGATCACGTGACTTGATTTTGAAACGATTTTCGGTTAAATGCAAGAATTTTTTGTATAGACCATATAAAAATGTGTATGTACTACAAAAATGGCGTTTTTCCTCAGATCTTGAATATTTTAAATTTTAAAAGGTTATATAACAGTATTCGATATGAAACTTAACTGTGCAAGTACCTGTAGTCTAGCACGCGTTTCAAGATTTCGTAAATTCAAACTGAAGTTTCAAGTGCTAATCTTACATACGTAATCATACGACTAGCCCGACAGTCAATATTCAATAGTACTGAATCGATCAATTTTGTGCAATAGGCACAATGATTTCTACATGTCAAACATACGATACAATTTCTAACTGAATAGCGTGTTCAAACAGACTTTTTCCTTTATAAAATAATACATAAAAAGTAACCTTACGTTTGCATGAATATCTATTATAACCACGTGTTTAGAAATCTATGTTGAAGTCGTCTGCGCTGTCAGGTGTAATGGCATCCATCTTGCTCGGGAAGAACGCAGCAAATTAGGCGTTTCGAGTCTTTTTGAATGTTTTTCAACATCGCCCAATCAAATTCGACGTCTTAACATTTCGTAACCCAATCAAAAACATCGTAAGCCAATCAGTTGCGAGAAAAACATCGATTGTATACTCATCGATTTACGCGTGGAAAACGCTCGGAATGAATGCGTTCCGGTTCAATGAATCATGGTACCAGGGGACTAACTTGGCATACTCATTTTCGCACATGCGTATACATCTTAAAACTTACACAGTAATGGGACAATTTTATAATTCGCATCATCAGAATGACAAATTTGTATTATTTTTAAATGAATAGGTGTGGTTTATACTTTTGATATTAATAACTTAATAATTGTTCAGAAAGTACTACTAGAAAAAACACCTGAATTTAAACTTTACTGTGCGTATAGTCAAATTTGGTACAGCTACACCCCTGATTAATATAGGGCTACGTGCAAAAAAAATTATTTCGAAATCGCCATGAATTCTTCGAGATTAAATGCCGGTGCACTCCTTTGACATAAAAACACCTTTCCAAAATTAGGTCACATATTTGTTTGTTCGTAATTTATTGAATTATAATAAAACTTAATATTATAACGAGACACGCGACAAGTTTTCCAAATACAATGAAGTGAGTTTTCTGCAATAACTTATGGGCGGAGCCTAATGTTTTGAAAATAGTTGGGGTAAATTGCAAATTTTTTTTTACATGAACTAACACCTGCACGTGTGTCGGAAACTTGTAATATAAAAATCACTTCTGGGACCGTATACCAGAAACATCGTAATGACAATCTTATCCTTAACTTTAAAAGTATCATTTTTCGTTACTTTTCATGGTGTTTATTCATTATTCACGATATCATAACCAATTGTTTAATTGACCTAAATAGACTCGCAAATGTATATGTAATTATAGAAATATTACCGTGCAAAAACTGGTACTTCCGTGAAATATTTTAAGATAAACTTAAGCTGATTCTGTAATACGGCTCGTGTACAATGTAACACAACAAGATCAGATATTTGTAGATATATTTAATAATTGCATTTTCACGATACGTTAGCGTTTGGATAAATATTTTTTTATTTGTGCTTTTTAACATGGTATTCTAACATGACCCGCTTGGTTTTCATTCTTAATACTAAGAAAAACAAAATATCGTTGTAAAAGCTGCGTTAAACAACGCTAAGAAAATATGCCAAAACTTGCGTCATTCGTTCGAATTGTATCAATGGAAGTGACGCAACAATGGTTTTGTATCAATAATGACGTCATTGTAACATCGTTGTCGGGCGTGCGAACGTACGCGCAGGAATACGGTCGAAATATAGTAAACTGTAGTTCACATTGTAATCGCAGAATTTATTTGTCAGACAGAATGTTAGAATCCCTTTTTCCCATTATCGGTGTTTATCAACCGATAAGCAACAGTATGTCGTTCTGACGCGCAGTTATTACTCTATATGCATCAGAACTCCGTTGTTTTATCAGCCGATAAAGAATGTTCAATCGTAAATTTAGTTGGTAAATAAACAATGAAACGTTATGATGTCAATGAATCGGAAGTAGCATTGGTTTAATTCCATTTCCATCGAATTTCCTACAAAAGAAACTGTTGTTTATTAGTCGATAAACAACGATAAAAAAAAATTAAGCAAAGTTTAATAGCAGCCTGAAAGGACAAACAAACTCATCAGAAATACGTGTCATGACATTTTATTTATATTCATAAAATTAAAAGAAAAGAAATAAAAGTAATGATGATAACTTACAAAAATACTGAACGTGAGCGTTATTGAATGAAATTGTAGTTGTACAACATAACAGGACTTTCTATCTACATTTTAGTGAAGAACATCGGCCCTTATTCATAAAGGTCCTTAAGAAAATGTAATAAAAAATCTTAAAAAGATAAAAGAAAATATTTTTAAAGGCACTGAATCCGACATGAATAAAGTCAATAAACGCTTCGCGTCAAATCTGCATTATTTTGCATGTATGGAAATGCATTACCTCTATATGTTGTACATATATAGAATATGGTACTGTTGTGCATATCTTTGTCACTGAATTGCCTCGGTGTACATATATAGAATATGGTACTGTTGTGCATATCTTTGTCACTGAATTGCCTCGGTGTACATATATAGAATATGGTACTGTTGTGCATATCTTTGTCACTGAATTGCCTCGGTGTACATATATATAATATGGTACTGTTGTGCATATCTTTGTCACTGAATTGCCTCGGTGTACATATATATAATATGGTACTGTTGTGCATATCTTTGTCACTGAATTGCCTCGGTGTACATATATAGAATATGGTACTGTTGTGCATATCTTTGTCACTGAATTGCCTCGGTGTACATATATATAATATGGTACTGTTGTGCATATCTTTGTCACTGAATTGCCTCGGTGTACATATATATAATATGGTACTGTTGTGCATATCTTTGTCACTGAATTGCCTCGGTGTACATATATATAATATGGTACTGTTGTGCATATCTTTGTCACTGAATTGCCTCGGTGTACATATATATAATATGGTACTGTTGTGCATATCTTTGTCACTGAATTGCCTCGGTGTACATATATATAATATGGTACTGTTGTGCATATCTTTGTCACTGAATTGCCTCGGTGTACATATATAGAATATGGTACTGTTGTGCATATCTTTGTCACTGAATTGCCTCGGTGTACATATATATAATATGGTACTGTTGTGCATATCTTTGTCACTGAATTGCCTCGGTGTACATATATAGAATATGGTACTGTTGTGCATATCTTTGTCACTGAATTGCCTCGGTGTACATATATGAATATGGTTACTGTTGTGCATATCTTGTCACTGAATTGCCTCGGTGTACATATATAGAATATGTACTGTTGTGCATATCTTTGTCACTGAATTGCCTCGGTGTACATATATAGAATATGGTACTGTTGTGCATATCTTTGTCACTGAATTGCCTCGGTGTACATATATATAATATGGTACTGTTGTGCATATCTTTGTCACTGAATTGCCTCGGTGTACATATATAGAATATGGTACTGTTGTGCATATCTTTGTCACTGAATTGCCTCGGTGTACATATATATAATATGGTACTGTTGTGCATATCTTGTCACTGAATTGCCTCGGTGTACATATATAGAATATGGTACTGTTGTGCATATCTTTGTCACTGAATTGCCTCGGTGTACATATATATAATATGGTACTGTTGTGCATATCTTTGTCACTGAATTGCCTCGGTGTACATATATAGAATATGGTACTGTTGTGCATATCTTTGTCACTGAATTGCCTCGGTGTACATATATAGAATATGGTACTGTTGTGCATATCTTTGTCACTGAATTGCCTCGGTGTACATATATAGAATATGGTACTGTTGTGCATATCTTTGTCACTGAATTGCCTCGGTGTACATATATTAGAATATGGTACTGTTGTGCATATCTTTGTCACTGAAATTGCCTCGGTGTACATATATAGAATATGGTACTGTTGTGCATATCTTTGTCACTGAATTGCCTCGGTGTACATATATAGGAATATGGTACTGTTGTGCATATCTTTGTCACTGAATTGCCTCGGTGTACATATATAGAATATGGTACTGTTGTGCATATCTTTGTCACTGAAGTGCCTCGGTGTACATATATAGAATATGGTACTGTTGTGCATATCTTTGCTCACTGAATTGCCTCGGTGTACATATATAGAATATGGTACTGTTGTGCATATCTTTGTCACTGAATTGCCTCGGTGTACATATATATAATATGGTACTGTTGTGCATATCTTTGTCACTGAATTGCCTCGGTGTACATATATATAATATGGTACTGTTGTGCATATCTTTGTCACTGAATTGCCTCGGTGTACATATATAGAATATGGTACTGTTGTGCATATCTTTGTCACTGAATTGCCTCGGTGTACATATATAGAATATGGTACTGTTGTGCATATCTTTGTCACTGAATTGCCTCGGTGTACATATATAGAATATGGGTAACTGTTGTGCATATCTTTGTCACTGAATTGCCTCGGTGTACATATATAGAATATGGTACTGTTGTGCATATCTTTGTCACTGAATTGCCTCGGTGTACAATATAAAGAATAGGTACTGTTGTGCATATCTTGTCACTGAATTGCCTCGGTGTACATATATAGAATATGGTACTGTTGTGCATATCTTTGTCACTGAATTGCCTCGGTGTTACATATATATAATATGGTACTGTTGTGCATATCTTTGTCACTGAATTGCCTCGGTGTACATATATAGACATATGGTACTGTTGTGCATATCTTTGTCACTGAATTGCCTCGGTGTACATATATATAATATGGTACTGTTGTGCATATCTTTGTCACTGAAATTGCCTCGGTGTACATATATATAATATGGTACTGTTGTGCATTATCTTTGTCACTGAATTGCCTCGGTGTACATATATAGAATATGGGTACTGTTGTGCATATCTTTTGTCACTGAATTGCCTTCGGTGTACATAGGCGAATTTTAGAGGGCCGGCACCGGTGTACGCCCCCTCTAAAATTGTCCATTTTTAAACTTCACTATAACTTAAACATATGCATTTAGTTGTAAAATGACATGTTCTTTGATAAATTTATTGCTCTTATGACGTTCATTCTGTGATATTTTTCGTTTCAAATTGTTCCTTTTTGAGGACATCGCATCGGTCTGATTTATATTATTACATCTGAGAGAGACCAACAGCAGTTTGTTGGCTGTTATTGCAACTTTCCCGCCCCCCCCCCCCCCCCATAACTTACAATGCTGTCCTGCATGGTATAGTTTAAAAATGCCCAGACAGGGACGTAGCTTGGGTTCAAAAATGTATAGGCACAATAGGCAAAATCTACAATATGACGCTCTAAGCGATAATTTGGGCCAGGAGTGTTTATACTCGTATGTGGCTACGAACAACTAACTTCAGCTAAACCCGATTCTACAAAATAATTGTAAAATAAGCGTGTTTCATGAAATTTATTTCATATTGACGTAATCGACTCATTAAACAATGAAGTATCAACACAGCCAAGAAAGATCCCCTCACCCCCATCCCCCATCTTGTTTTTATTGCATTTTTGGCATATTTAAAGTTTTCATCTCTGGGGAAAATTCATAGGCACGTGCCTATAGTGCCCAAAGGAAGCTACGCTCATGCCAGATGTGGTGATTGTGTATCGAGATGGGAATGTTGTGTTCAAACCCTATGGAACGTAACACGTTATACACATGCTGTAAGAATCGAAAAGTTCGGCACGGTTGACGTCATTCAAATACGTAAACAGGCTGAATGTTGATAAACATTTTGCATGGAGGACCAATTTTTTATCCCGTCTGAATGCGTGCATTGACGAAATAAACCCCAATGGAATAATCTTTGCTTTATCTCAACACGTACTGTGGTGATAAAAGCAAACACACGTAGTATAATGACGTCATCGTTGACTTTCGTGGCGTCATTTTAAGTTTTATATAACATTTTTCATTTTTTACAACTAGTGTGTTTTCTTTCGCTTATTTTCAAAATAACCTATTCTCTATGTTCGGCATGGTTGACGTCATTCCAATACGTTAACCTGACTCAATGTTGATAAAAATTTTACATGGTTGACTTTTTTTATGAATAAGAGAATGTTGTTAAATAATTATCTCGTTGGAAGTAATAGTACAACAATGACTAACAACGTTTTGTTGACTTGTTTATAAAAAAAAAGTGTTACATGTATGTGGTCATGATTTATTTGTACAACGCGGATTCCGACGCTTTAAGTGGCTGTTGCATTTTTAGTTCTATTTTTATAAAAGGTCTTCGTCTATAAAAAAGAGTGAATATATACTTTTTATTTGACTGCACTATTAAAACAATGTATCAATAATTCAATTTTATTCAGAAGATTTGATCTAAAATTTCACTCAGGCAAGAGTAACGCACCTATCAATGTTTTCCCCTATATGCGGCGGGCATATAGGGGACTTTAGACTGCAAGCGATTCCCGACAGGCAGGAATTTGACATGCCGAATGATTCTGAGTCCCGGGGAAATCGACGTTGTACGGAATTTAGATCCCGGTAATATATGCCCCGGGCCATTTGATAGATATATAGCATCTCCCACTGAGGGGATTTAGACAAATATGCTTGGCTCTAGATTGGGGAATTCGACACACACACCCCCCCCCCCCAAAAAAAAAACAGTTGTCAAATTCCCCTAGATCTGCCCCGCCGCTCCCACCCCCCGGGGGAAATATTGATAGGTGCATAACACAAGAAGCTTTGAGAATTCCAGCCCTGATATGTAAGAGTAAACATCAGCATAAATATAAAAATAATAAGGTCATATGTATAATTGAATTTGTATTCAATGTCCACGTGTACATTTTGCGAAAGTGATCCTAGCAGAAGACAGGTTGCTATTTATTTTTTTTGCGCGGGTGGTTTATACAGTTTCAAAGTATAGCATACATTTTTGTATGAACGTGGCCATTTTAACGCGCATGTACGTTTCGAAGCAACCAATATTTGCACACTAGCAGACGACAGTTTATAATTTAGACGCGCGCACTTTTTGCACTTTCAGAGTATACATCTTATCTGAGTATCAACGAAAAACAAATCCATCAAAATAGTATATATCTTAAAAGGGACGGTTTCACAGTTTTTGGCTGTGATAAATAATTGTCTAAACTGACATTTTCCTTTTCTATACTATACGTATTCTTAATATTTCAAGGTATGGAAAGCGCATTGCTCGTGAAAAGCTAAACGTTTGACGAATATCTGTGACTTTTCGAGATAACTTTGAGAGCTGGTAGACATATTCTAGATTTATTGTACACAAAAAGGCTTAATAAATATCAAAATCATTGTGATTTTGCAACAGATAAAACGTTTTGATAGATTCTACACATTTCTGTTTTAAAATCCATTTTTAGAGAAATATTTTTCCATCACCAAAGTGTGAAACTGTCCCTTTAACATGTCCACGTTGACATTGCACGGCAAGCAACATCCGAGCAGACGACTTCTTAAGTAAGATTTTGGCGCGAGACTTTATACAGTTTCAGAGTATGCAACTTATTAGAGAGTACACGCAATAAAACAAAACATCAAAATACAAGTAGTATATATCTTAAGGTTAGAAATCAGTAAATCTAATTTCCATATGCGGTCTACTTTCGGTGGACCACCCCCCGGTTTCTCAACTATTTGCTGGTTTCTTGCCTTTAAAATATTCACGTGGACATTGCGCGGCAAAAATCATAGCCTGCGACTTCTTAAGATGTTGGCGCAGGCGCTTTATACAGTTTCAGAGTATAAAGCAAATTAGTGAATGCGCCGAGGTCTATCAGACCATCGTCCCCCACGGCGCTCTTCAGGAAGAACTCTATTTCTTTCTCCTCTAATAGGCGCCCCGTGGCGGTCTGGAGCGTCTTCAGGCCATCCTTGGCCTCCTCGCCGTCCAGTTTCCCACTTCCGTCCGCGTCCAGTTCCTTGAACTTGTTGATCACTTCCTGGCAACTGAAATCAAAGCGTTAAAACGCTTAAAGTCTGCGGTTAGCCATAAAACAGTAAAAACCACAGCGTTATGTTCACTAAATAAAAATGCTGTTAGTGGGCCGTTTAAAATGACCCAATCTCATTCACAGAAAACTGTATTTTTCCCTTTAGGATTGCAAAAGATTACTGACTGTGTAGCGACAGATATCTAGATATAATATAATGTGCAGCTCGATGAATATTTACGGCGACACAGAGTTGACATGAGAAATATTTTATTTTCAAAATTGAGTTAAAAAATTGAGGAATTGTTAATTGTTGATTCCCGACCTCCATTTAAAAAAAACAGACATAGTTCACGTTTTCTCATTGGTTAGTTATTACGTGCGCGCGTGATAAATAAAATATTTCTCATTCTCCCTCTATGCCGCCGTAAAGGTTCCAACTTGCCGTTGTAAGATGCACCTCACAGTGATCTCCCCTGAAATGCGACATAAACAGTAGCGAAGCAGAGGAGACCACTGTGTCATCGCCGTGTCAAAAATGATACCTGCTTTCAAATTTTGGTACTCATTGAAAGACTCCGGCTATCGCCGCAGGCTAGAACATGTGGTAGCATAAACTGAAATATTAAAGGCACTTATTTAAAGATTTGTATATCTTTGAACACATGTTGTTTAATGTCTTAACTGTAAAAAACTAGAACATCTAGACTGACCAAATTCCAACATTATATAGAGAAAAAAAAATAAAAAAAGTAAAAAAAACAAAACTTTTGGCTCTGTCGCAGTTCGAACCTACGACCCCCTGATCAAAAGTTTGTCACGTTAATAACTCGGAATGATGCCAGGTGTTAATTACAGTGTATTTTTAATGCTATATAAGTGATACACGCGACCAACGAAAAGCGTTTTCAACACTTGATAACTTTATCCAATTCAGTTGATGTTTATTCATAAACGGCACATTCTTCCAATACTGCGTCAGTAGTGTAAGTTCGCTTCTTTATATAAAATTCATATGCACTTAACTTTTCGTCTTGAAATCCGTGACAACATTTTTCAATTTGCCAAGCGTCAATCTATGATGACGTCATTTTAAAGGAACTATATCTACAAAATTACCCAAATATCAGAAAAAAGATCTGAAATTAAGGTTGTATAAAACTGAAAGCAAGTGGTTGCAAAGTGTCATTGTTTTATAGTTTTGTAAACTTTTTATTTTCGTCTTAAGCAAATTGGAGACTATATTACTTGGGTTCTAAGTGCAATCTCAGACGGATCACTTAAGTTGACCATTCTACCACCTATTGGACATTAAGAATGTAGAGTTTTTGTGTGTTTTTTCGTTTCTTTTCAGATCAATTTTCTTGAAATCTAGTTATTTATAGAGACAACTGTGAGTCCGTTTGCTGGGTAAAACCAGTACGTGTTTAGTGGATTTTTAAAAAGAGGCTATTTGAGCTTGAGTAGGCAAACATTAAATTAACTTTGTTTGCCATTGCCTACGTACCCGACGTAAAAGTCCTTACTCAAAAGTGTTGTTTTTTTTGCTAAATCAAACCAGTTTTTTTTTTATCCGAATATTCTACTTTTTTGTTTGGGTATGTCCGCATTGATTGTCTAATTAAATATGATTGCTAGCAAGCTCTCGTTATATCAACAGACACTTGATTATATTACCAAAAGCAATGACTGTGTTATACGCTATATTTTGACGCTAAATGGACATTAATAAACTAAATTTTAAAAAAAAATGCCTACCCACCTACCTACCCGTTACCAGCAACTTGGGTAGGCAATGGCAAACAATTTTTTAAGGTTTGCCCGGTGTAAAACTTTGTACCTTTTTGCACCTTGTCGCAAATCGGTTACTATATCAATTGCATTTCAGCTTCAGCAGTTTCAAAACAGTTATAACAAGCCGATGCTTTAGATATTGCAACATAACTGACAGTAAATACTGACCGAACGTATAATTCAGTGCGTCTCTTCCAGGAAATATATTCACAACAAAAACCTACAATTCTAGAGATTTCGAAAATAAATTATTTTCATTGTCATAATTGACAGGTTGGACTTTCATTCACGTCATTCTTTCAAAGTAATATAAAACAAATTACATTACAAATCCATACAAGTGTACACAATACGACTTATTCAATAGATTTGTCATTTTTACACTCGTCTAACGCTTTTTTTTCACATTTTAATGTTGGTTTTCTGGAAGAAAATAGCGACATTTGCCCGTCACATTATATTGAATGACGCCATTTTCAAGCATTATTAAAGTCATGCAATATGAGTGATATTAATATGGATTCTAAAACGTTTATATAACTCGATGTTAATAATAACTTTTACAACAGGTGCTGTCTTATATTTCTTATTATTATTCTAAGGTTTAGTTTTAGTGTTCATAAGTGTGGCTTTTGTGTGTGATTGATATTGTTGTAGTTGTAACGTTATATTATAGAAGATGCTTATTCGGACAATTACGGTTCTACAACGGAATGTGTATAGATGCCATACTGAATTCATCAGCGTATTTATTTTACACAATTCACTGTAGCTGAGCAAGGTAATTCTTCTGTATATTTTACAGATTTAATCTGCATTGTGCTCGTGTGAATTAAACGGAATGGTTTACAAAAACTGAATTCTAACATGACAAGCGCAAAATTTCCGTTGTTAAATTGACAACTCGAAGAAGTTGTTCCGAAACAGTAAAATATAGTTCAAGTTGTAATTGCAGAATATGTTGCCTGGTCATGTTAGAAACAAAATAATGTTCACTTCGTCGTTGTTTATCTGTAAATAAACAACGATTTTGAGTTCTGGTGCGTATGAATTAAACCACGAGGGCGGTAGCCCGAATGGTGTAATATACGCACATCAGAACGAAAAAATTTACTTACAAAATGGAAAATTATTTATTAAATGTTATGTTTTTGTCTGTTACCATCTTTACGCCAAAAGTTATGAACAAATTTGCATAAGATTTTCTAGGAAGATCGGAAATGGGCCAATGTAGAATTGATTTTATTTTGGCGGTGATCCGGATCACCGTCTGGATCAAGGAATTTTTTAAGGATTCTTTATTATTTTGAGATTGGGCAAGGGAGGTAAGATATAACAGAAAAAAATCGATAAATGCGTCAAGTAAAAAGGGAGATAACCTATCACTTGAAAATTCAATTGTTAAGAAGGGTAACCTACTAGTATCTTGTGCTGTTGCAGTGCTTTCTAATGTATATTTAACAAAATGATGCGGGAATGTGCCCATGTAATACAACTGGGGTCGTATTCCAGAAACATCTTAAAATATTTTCACTTAAGTTCTAATTTTTGTAATATAATATTTTTAAAACTACATATAAATCGGTGAATTCCTTTACAGTTACGTAAACAATAGTAAATAAAAAGTTGATAATAAATTCACACTTAGCACAATGCCACTTAAATATGAAATAAAATGTAACTGACAAATTATTTTTTTAAGGTTAAGGATATCTACTTAAGATGTTTCTGGATTACGGCCCCATACTTAGTTAATTAGTTTAATAGTTCATAACAATCTTGTTTCCATAATTCTATTTGTCAATTACACACGATAAGGTAAGTCGACCTACTGTCACTCATGCACATGTAACACTGCTGGAGTGGTCACAGTAGCGCATCAATAAATGGACGTGGCGTTGCGCCACGCGTTATTAGTCTGAATAAAACACTTTTTTGCCAGTTATTCACGAAAATGGGCACAGTGGCGCATCGATAAACGGGCGTGGCGTTGCGCCACGCGTTATTAGTCTACATAAAACACTTTTTGTCAGTTACACAAATCAGGTAAATTTACCTACTGAACAGCTGCAAAAAAGGACAGTGGCGCATCAATAAAGGACGTGGCGCAACGTGCACCATCCGTCAGTAGCCTACATAAAAACGCAATTGCGCCTACTGATCGCCCATGCACACGTAGAACTGATGGAACTCCCAGATACTCGTGATGGCGCATCAATGAACGGACATGGCGCTGCGCCACGCGGAAATTATCTTTGTCAGCTACACGCACAATAAAGTAATAAACTTACTGGTCACCCATGCACATGCAGAACTGCTGGAACTCCCATATGCTCATGATGCCGTTCTTGTCTTTATCGAACGTGTTGAACATCACTTCCGCCTGCTCGGCATCCAGCTGGAACTCCTGCCGGAAGAGCTCCGTCGCCTGCTCCTTCTTGAGGTTCCGCACGTTGTTCTGCATGTACTTTTCAAACACTGCCATCACCTCTTTTCTGAAAATGAAAAAGTTGATTTGGTCACGCGGTGTGAACTGGGGAACGATCTAGGATCAGAAAAGGTACAGAGCGCTGCCAAATAGGAGCAGGGGGCAAAGCTGGATCAGTTCTTTGAATATAATGCTTCTAATTAAGCGTTATGAAACACGTTCTATTTATTTCTAATTGAAAATTGCTAAAATATATTAAATTTTCAAGATATTCAACATTCCGGCGTTGACTGGCTCAGAGGGGCAGTTGGGGGGGGGGGGGGGGGGCAAAAGGGGCAGGGTGCAGCACCCTTCTAATTCGCTCCGGATCTTTCCCTAGTGAACAGTGTGCGATAAGTCCGTGACAAGGTGATGACAAAACCATGAAAGCAACACTTTGATTGACTGACCGATTGGTTGCCATAACATTATCTTCTGGGCCCACATCCACAAAGCTCCTTAGTAAAAAGTTAAGAAAATTTCTTAAAATCATAAAATTCCTTAAGTCTGTGGCTGGTTCATTTAAAGTTTATTTCATCTTGAATGGTTTTATTCTCGTAAAGAATAAACTATTGCTTCTTATTGTACCCAAATACAAAGATAAAATATGGATTTTAACAATGAAAAGTTTATTTGAAATTTTCACTCAAGTATGACTTAAGTTAAGATTTTCCTAAGGAGCTTTGTGATTACGGCCCCTGTCCATCTACTTCACAGCCTTAAATATTGTGCAGTGATTACGGCCCCTGTCCATCTACTTCACAGCCTTAAATATTGTGCAGTGATTACGGCCCCTGTCCATCTACTTCACAGCCTTAAATATTGTGCAGTGATTACGGCCCCTGTCCATCTACTTCACAGCCTTAAATATTGTGCAGTGATTACGGCCCCTGTCCATCTACTTCACAGCCTTAAATATTGTGCAGTGATTACGGCCCCTGTCCATCTACTTCACAGCCTTAAATATTGTGCAGTGATTACGGCCCCTGTCCATCTACTTCACAGCCTTAAATATTGTGCAGTGATTACGGCCCCTGTCCATCTACTTCACAGCCTTAAATATTGTGCAGTGATTACGGCCCCTGTCCATCTACTTCACAGCCTTAACTATTGTGCAGTGATTACGGCCCCTGTCCATCTACTTCACAGCCTTAAATATTGTGCTGTGATTACGGCCCCTGTCCATCTACTTCACAGCCTTAAATATTGTGCAGTGATTACGGCCCCTGTCCATCTACTTCACAGCCTTAAATATTGTGCAGTGATTACGGCCCCTGTCCATCTACTTCACAGCCTTAAACATTGTGCTGTGATTACGGCCCCTGTCCATCTACTTCACAGCCTTAAATATTGTGCTGTGATTACGGCCCCTGTCCATCTACTTCACAGCCTTAAATATTGTGCTGTGATTACGGCCCCTGTCCATCTACTTCACAGCCTTAAATATTGTGCTGTGATTACGGCCCCTGTCCATCTACTTCACAGCCTTAAATATTGTGCTGTGATTACGGCCCCTATCCATCTACTTCACAGCCTTAAATATTGTGCTGTGATTACGGCCCCTGTCCATCTACTTCACAGCCTTAAATATTGTGCTGTGATTACGGCCCCTATCCATCTACTTCACAGCCTTAAATATTGTGCTGTGATTACGGCCCCTATCCATCTACTTCACAGCCTTAAATATTGTGCTGTGATGGTCCTCTTAACAAATTTCTGTGAATCTATTCACGAATTGAACGCAGCTGTGTCAATCTATCTACGAAAAACTATCTGGTCTGATTACACAACTATATACCTTAATTTGCAACAACCTTCGTTCCAGGTAATAAATCCAGGGAACGAATTATGTATAATATGTTATATTAATGTCTTCCGTTGGCCTTCACTCTCGATTCACATTCAGATATAATTAATCAACACAGAAATATTAGCGCAGAAATACTTATGGTTAATTAAAGTATGTGGCATGAGAAGGAATGTGTCTGTAGTAGACAAATGCATCCAATTAATTATCTTGCGAATTGCACGAATTTTCATGAACAAGGACAAATAGCCGGTTTGACCATGAACATTTGTTCAGTATTTATTTAATGTTTTCCAGTGATTTATAGTGAAATATCAGTGAAATAAAATTGCCATTCGCTGTTTTAAAACTTTGAAAATTACCATTGTTGATATGTTCACTGTTTCACATTGGTTTTCGATTTAATACAGTAAATGAAACGGACGGTCAACGATGCCGGACTTGTGAAATGACGTCATTATATTTACGTCATGACGTTATGAGTCCCGCGAGATTTTCCATTTAAATCCGATACGAAAGCAATTAAAATGTTAAAAAACGGTGGAAACAAACATCAAATAAAAAGAAACTTTGCTGATTTCGGTGTATAAGATCGTATTTTATTTCATAGAAAATAGATATTTTCACAAGTGGCGTAGCGATTTTACATTGAAATCAACAAATAACCTTTATAATAATGTCCTAAAGTGTTACGATGTTTCGATTAGGTACTGGTGAGTTGACAAATTGTTGTTTTTGGCGTATTTGTAGACATTTTGATATTTGTATGCCACTTTAAAAGTTACAATTAGGTACTGATTAGTTGTTGTTTGTGTTGTTGTTGTTTTGTATTTGTTGTTGTTTGATTCGTTTTTTTACTGTTGTATTTGGCTTATTGATACATGATATATATAAAAAAAAAATATTATTTCACTTTAAATGTTTGGATTAGATACTAATGAGTTATCTCTGTTGTTATTGTTATTTTTGTATATTTGTTGTTTTTGTTGTGTGTATGTTTGTTATTGTTGTTTGCTGATTCTTGTAGTTGTTGTTGTTTTGCGTATGGGCAAATGATATTTAGATATTTATTCTACACTTTATTCGTGTCTTATAATATGCCATTGGTGGTACAAGTAGCAATTCCAGAGTAACGTGTAGGTGTATTTCAATCGACATGCATGCGAGCTTACAGCTTTAAAGACCGACTTATCATACAGTTCTTGTTCTTGGTTGGTTATGCAGTCTACAGTTATCAATGCAAGTGGTTAATGTAGCAATAACCAGGTATAAATCTTGCAGTTGCTGGGTTTTTAAAGAAGCCAACAATCAAGTAGGGAATTTCTTGCAAGTAGAACAAGAGGTTGCTAATATAAAGAAGTGGTATAAGTAATAATACATGTTGATATCATGTTCTGTATAAAATATTCGAGAGATGCAACCAGCATAATCACCACCATCATCATCATCCTCGTCGTCATGGTCATCATCATCATGATCATCATCAGCATTATCATCAGCATTATAATCATCATCATCGCCATCATCATCAACAGCAGCAATATCACCATCATCATCATCATCTTCAGCATCATCATCACCATTATCATCATCAGCAGCAGCAGCAGCATTAACATAAACTATTACTACAAAAATAACAACAAAAACAATATCTTCAAAACAGCTACAAATCATTTTATTATTGTATAAAACGTTGGAAAACCGCAACAAGAGCCAATTTATGCGTGCATACAACAATGACTTTTTTACAAAACCATGTAAGTACTCGGAGCTTTCAGGCAGGCCAATATAATTTATTGTCTGCGGTGGGCAAGGTTTTCTGAAAAACCGCACATTAATAACATACAACAACGTTTTTCTTGACTTGACAACGGGAAACTTCATTACAGCCTTGGCCAAGCGCTCCTGTAAGAAGCAACGGATGTGCGGTTTACTGAGGCCAGATATTTTTTATCTTTAGTTTCTCGGACATTTTTTGAAAACGGTTCTCACCGGCGGCGGCGGCGAAAATAAAATAATTGGTCAAACGCTTCTGTTAGAAGCAATGGATGCGCGGTTTACGGAGGCCATAGAGATTTTTATTTTTAGTTTCTTGGACATTTTTGGAAAACCGTCCTGACCGGCGGCGGCGGCGAAAATAAAATAATTGGCCAAACGCTCCTGTTAGAAGCAACGGATGCGCGGTTTACGAAGGCCATAGAGATTTTATATTTTTTTTAAGTTTCTCGGACGTTTTTTTGAAATCCGTCTAGATGCTAAATTAAATTCTATTCTAATCACATTTTTTTTCGCACTACACATGACAATGACACTAATATTTCAATGCAACCTTTGCTATATAAACATGCCTATAAAATCAACATGATTCACGTTGACTTAATATTAATATATATTATTATGTTACTTTATTTGTACATTATAACATTGAGTAAAAACATTAAATATCCATAAATAGTACGGCATTAGTATTATATTTAGTAAACATTTATAGTATTTTTTCCAAATGTTTTTTTTTTCAAAACAAATCTGGTTGACAGATCCTAGAAACTAACAATTAGATAACTCTGGCCTGACTATATCCGTAGTTGTCGTAAATAAGCAATTGCTACTCATGCATCATGCCGACCTGTTTTTAAAATAATACAACTGGAAAACATGATGTCTTTGTGGGGTTATTTTTGGTATAAATCAGGTTAACTGATTGCAGTTTTCGTTGTCTTGACTTGAACACGTGCTTGGTCAACATGTGAAATTACCTAACTAGAGTTATTTTGGTTTCCGGTGTTAATACGCTAAAAGTGTCAATTTGTTTAGTTTTTTACGATTCCATTTAGCATATAATTACTGTTTAAACTACCGTTAAACATTCGCGAAGAAAATATTTAGTGTCTATCGTGTACTTTAGTTATAGACATGCTTTTGACAAATTTTGGTACGCCATACCTGTTAGAACTAGAACTTTTAGTGTTGTTGTATTCGGCAGTACCAATCATGAAACGCCCAATTCTTACCGAGAATTCGTTTCAGTAGCAACAATCAGTGACTAACGAACATAACAACGCCTTGGTGTTTGTATTTTACGCAAAAACACCCAACAACAATGCATTTTCTGCAAAGTTGTTCCGTAAATATAACGCGATATACTCGGTTCAAAACATGCAACACGCGCCATTCTGAGGGGGTGGGGACATCAAAGACGCAGCGTTCCGTTTGTTAATGAGTTTTACATGCATCAAGACTCACGCCTTTCCCGTGCAGTCATCGTGCTTTCTACCATGGTGCCACATTCATGCATGAAAATCGTGATTTAGAGAATGTAAATAGGGACGTGCTAAACGCCCCATGGTAAGGCCAAAAGAAAAAAATGATGTGTTTTGGGCAACCCGACCGTACCTAACGAAAAGCCCACGACCCTAAAGTTTTTAGCGATGATTTTTTTCCATGAAATCCGTATTCTTCAAATATAGGGAAAAATATATACCTATTAAGCAGGGGAATGGGGCCGAATTTCGGCCTTAAATTAGTCCTAAAAAACACTCGTCTTTGAAAATAATTTTAAAAAAGCAATCCCGACCCTACCTATCCCGAAACACACAATTAATTTTTTTGGCCTAATTCGTTAGTCTCTGTGAATGTTACTGTTGTTTTTTTTAAACCTAGGCTGGTATTCACAAAGCTCCTAAAGGAAATCTCAACTAAAGTTGTACTTAAGTGAAAATTTCTGATCAAATTTTTTACGTGAAATTAAATGATTTCTGTTTACAAACGGGTAAAATATGAAACATCTATGCAATATGAATGCACGTGTAAGTGGCCTATACATGAAACAGCCGAGACTTGAGGAATTTTACAAATTTAAGAAATTTGCTAAAGTTTTCCCTAAGACTCCGTGAATACGGGCACAGGGGCGTAACTAGCCATACCCCTATATACGCCCATGCGTATAAATAGACACTTCTACGCAGAAGGGGAACGCGTTTACAAACATATTTAAAAAACATTAAACGCCGTGGCTTTAAGGCGTAATATATGCTGAATATGATTATTGTTGCTGTATCCGACTTAAAGCGCCGTGTTATTTTACCGCAACTAGTGTTATGTTGGGATCTTGATGATCTCGACTCATTTTTGGTAGTGGTTTGTAACCTCAATTCCATTCGAATGTATTTTACATCGTTTACTCATTAAATGTATGTGTGCGTTTTAAAACATAGTTGTAATTGAAAATATAGATACTTATTAATAATTATGCCGATTATTACCTTTATTCTATGTACTTTAACCCCTTAATTATCCGTTTATTGTCTGCTGATTGTAAAGCACATTTTTCGTTTGTTTTGGCGTTCCTCGGTCTTTACGCTCTGTGTGCTATAGAAGGCTAAGTGTAATTTGCGAGCGTTCTGAATGGACGAGGCTGTCGAAATGAGCTCCATCATTCATGGTATATTAAGTTAAATGAACTATTAGCCTACCTAGAATATATATTAGATAAATATACGTTTGGTTACTTTATAAATGTTTGTGGCTTTCACCTTAAAAAAAACATTTGTGCGCATACTCGAAATAGTCCTAGATAGGTACGCCTACGCCCCTGCAAACCCATTCATGCATGAAAATCGTGGGGGGGGGGGGGGGGGCGGGGGAGGAGCGGCGGGCTGACCCAAATGAATTCGAACAATTTTATTTATTTGTGGGGGTCTAATTCCCCACACTAGAACCAATCATTTTTTGTCTAAATCTCCTCAGTGGAAGATGCTAATAGTGTATCAAATGGCCCGGGGGCCAATTAGGCTAATTTTAGTTCCTGAAAACAAACTGCGGAAACTGTTTATGAAATGTAAAGGTCGACAGATCCTGTTTCTTGTTTTATCTTACTAAGTATTATTTCCTCGGGACAGTTTTCAGTTACTGTCTTGAGCAAGATTGAAATGGCAAGCATGTTATACAAGGAGCAAAGTAGGAGAAAGTAACAATATATATGTTGATTTCGATTTTTGACAGAAACGACTGCATCAGTCTAGGGGTCAATATAACCGGGATCTAAAATGCGACCAAAGTCTATTCCCCGGGACCCGGAAACATTCGGCGTGTCAAAGTCCCGCCTGTCCGGAATCACTTTCAGTCTAACGTCCCGTATGTGCCCGCCGTATGTGCTAGAGGTGCATTAGTCTCTATAGTCATTTGTACATTTTTCTCGTATTGTATTAGTCAAAATTACACGTAAAACGCAGCCTATCCTAATGTTTTCTAAAGCATAATTATTATTTATTATATAGTATTGATATGGTGGCCTATTGTGTTCTGTTCAATGACGTCATGTTTATGTACCTATACGTCATACCTACCTATAACCTTACGAGTCACAATAATAACGTAGCCCGGATTAATGTTTCCGAAGTCATGATAATTATGTACATGTGTATCATAATAGTATTGATACGATAGCATATGTTTCTCTGTTAATGTTAAATAATAATGTTAGGATTAATCTGTAAGTCATGAAAATTGATCCTAGACTGATCAATATCACAAGTAACGAGTACCGTGTATTATCGTGTTGTTATTGTTTCATTCTTTTTTTTATAAGGCATGATGTTAGCATGATCGGTAATCCAGGCTTGATTCATTACGTGAACTACATAACTCACACGTGGCAATTCGACAATGTGATGTTTGTAGACTTCTTTAATTAGTTTCATGAATTTCATAAGCTATGGTTATTTTGCAGCATATTCGCATGAGAGTCGAGCATCGATAAATTTGTTTTAAAGTCACTGTTACTTCATAGAATTGATTACTCTTCCAGAAGTCTTGATTACCAACTAATCCATGTATTTAGCCATAACTACCACAAAGTCTGTATTAATCTGTTTCGTAAGCTATGCTTACACTGTAGACTCGGTTAATAAGTAAATTAACCTTGTCCTATGTTACGTGTAGATGTTATTTTGTCTCCATTAATTTGTTTTAGACGCTTTTCTTTACCTCTCGTTGGTTACTTTAAACAAGAACTAAATCTTAATAAAATTAAAATGGTACTCACAAAGCATATTAAATTGATGTTGTTCTTTTGGTGTTTTTAATTCCAAGCCCCAAATGTGTCAAGACTTAAGAGTATATACAAATGTATCGATAAACGTAATTATACAAAAACGATGCATACATGTACATATATTTTCATTAAAATACATTTGGGATAATGTAATTATCTGACATACCTACAGTTGTTCAGTTGCAGTGAATAAGATAATAAGTTACTGATTTTAAATACAAATACATTTTATAAACTTGTTTCCTGATTTGTTTAACTAATTGGAGAAAAAAAAAACTTACGGAACATTGCCACGCCGCATCGCCATTTTGAACTTCCGATTAGTAAATCACTAAGAAACAGTACGTGTACACTTCGATGATTTGTGTGAGAATTAGTATAACCTGTAGACATGTACACGTGTACCAACACTTCCAGGTTTTGCCCGCGAGGGGGGGGGGGGGGGGGAGGCAAGAATTTGTGATTGGTTATTGAGAGGAACCGGGTAGCGCGTTCCAAGAGATGATGTCGATACTCGTAGATATGATGATACACAATTACCGACAGGTAGACATAGACGGATTAAGAGGGGAGTGTGTGGGGCGGATTCGTTCGGATTCGGTATTCTAACCTTAACCCTGTATATGATTTGATTTTTTAGACCTCACAATAAATTAAAATTATTTAGCATTGTCTTTACGCGAAGAATGACTTAAGTTTATCACCTTTCTTACGTTGTCATGTTGCACAGGACTTGAGACTGAAAGCGATAC
Organism: Congeria kusceri; assembly: GCA_027627225.1. NCBI lineage: Eukaryota > Metazoa > Mollusca > Bivalvia > Myida > Dreissenidae > Congeria > Congeria kusceri. Next base: position 4,984,045 of record CM051030.1, read on the forward strand.
CCGACAGGCGGAAATTTGATACGTCGAATGAATCCGGGTCCCGGGAAATAGACTGGACGGATTTTCGATCCCGGTTATATCCCCCCCCCCCCCCCCCACCGGGCAATTTGACACAATAAGCATCTCCCACTGTGGGGATTTAGACAAAACTGCTTAACTCTAGGGTGGGGAATTAGATCCCCCAAAAATATAAGTAGTCATTTTCCCATGGGTCAGCCCGCCGCCCCCCCCCCCTCTGGTGGAAAACAATAGATAGGTGCAAAACGCTAAAAAATAATATCGCGCAATTGAATTTTGCCACTGGTTCGCAAAATAGATAATTAATATATGTATAGGTTGGTAGATGTGTAGTAGGTAGCGCATTTTTTTGGCTCCCTCTTACTCCAAATCCTGTAACCGCGCATGGGTAGACGTCGAAAAATCAAGGAAAAAGACGCTATGACTTCCCGTCCATGATTATAATCTTTGCGGTCAGGTAAAGGGATATCCTGGGCTAATTATCACGTTAGTACGTTTTCGGTGTAGATAAGAGTGCATGCAAGCCAGAGGTTTTTCAATCAAACTAGGGCTAGTATTAACCAACATATTCTTAGACTTAACACGTAATAACAAAGGATATTCTTGAAACTGTCTTGTTGTAAGAACGATGTTAATTCGATTTTTTGTTGGTATTCCCCAACTCAATTACAGCAGTCTTTGTTTAGAGCGATTTCTTATCGATGCTCAGCATATTTTCGAACGCAGACGTATTTATTCTTTAGTCTTAGGATGTTCTTTGTTCTCAAGTCTAAGAATGGAATGCTGAATACGGGCTCTGTTCGTGTGTGCTTTAAGCAAATGCCAAGATTGTAAATCATGCATTGCATGAAGGTTGCTTTTTCTATCGCAAAATGCAGTTACGTTGTTACTGGTATACAAATTGCATATTGAATCCAGAGTGCAGCCTTGTTATTAAGTCGTAATTAAAGCAGCAGTCCAGAAATATGTTAATAAAACTTTGCAGAAATTGTTTCTAACGGACATCTTAGAAATCAAAAGACCGCATTGAACTCGGTAAAATAATAACGTTTTCATAACTTTTTATCGTAAAGTTTCTGTATGCGATAGCTGGCGATGCCTCTGGACAAAACCAACATGTACATCGATAACATATTCCGTTCGTACCAAGCGTTTTCGAACATGGACATTATCAAATGCATTCCGTAAATAAGAAACAGTTTTCAGTCGAATAAACGTCATTTATACATTCATTACAACTAATGCCAATTAAAGATGTATTGACTTATACTCTATGGACTGCGGTTTTAAGAAGACACTAAACACATTATCGTTGTCAATTGTTTCGCGCTCCAACACATTTTGTAGAAATTTCCAATGTTTTTCATCATGTAATTTTAAAAAAGGGCATCTCGTAAATATGCATTTAAAATGACAAAATACGTTGCAGCAAACGTTCAAACAGCATTGTCTTTACGCGAAGAATGACTTAAGTCTATCACCGTTCTTACGTTGTTATGTTGCACAAAAACCTAGTGCACTTCTAGAATCTCTCCAAAAGGTTAAACAATAAACTTCGCGCAATTTAATTGTGTCATTGTTTTGCTAAATATATAGTTAATATATGTACAGGTAGGTAGGTATAGAATTGTGTCCGTCCCCTATTATTCTAAATCCTGTATCCGCGCCTCCGAAGACGTCGGACAATCAAGGAAAATAAGCTCATGTAGGATAGTCATCTTTGCGGTCAGGATAAGGTTACAATATACTAATTCCAATCCTTATGTAATTTAATGTATAAGCGATAACTTTAACCCAAAATAAATGCAACATTTTGCACATAGGGACCCTCATAGCCATGCCTTTTCTTACAGAGCATTCTAAGCTGAATTGATTTAAGCAATAAAAAGGGTATGTCATGCAATATGCAAGAAAAAACTCGACACTAAACAAAGTTGACTGTTTTATCACCAACTTTTTACCGGCTACTTCTAGTTGAATGTAACCCGCCTCAGCGCAAGTGTCTTACTGTAGTTTCCAATCTTAAAACATATCAGTGATTTATTAGTGCATACCAATGCTTACCCTACCAACATCTCCAAAAAGAATATCAAAGCAATTGTCTAAACCTAAAAACATGTTGATTTATTTAGAGAGTACAGCCCTACATCACTTATTTATTTAGTGTAATGTGACCATAAGACAAATCAACGTATCCATGGCTTGATTTACTAAGAATAGGTTGGTAAATACAGGCCATAGTTTGATTGTAAGGCACCTGGCTTGCATGCATTCTACACCCTATGCATACTAACGAAATTATTAGCCCAGGATTTCTCTTATCTTGACCGCAAACGTAAAGATGAATGTTTTGATATTATGTAAATAGTTCTTAAAAAGCCACGAATGTTCTTAAATAGATCTATGATAATAAATTATTTGGTTTACCCTCCACCGTACACATTTATCATTACCATGGCTTGATTTACAAGCAGGTCAGCATGTTCCTAGACGGATATAAATTATATATGGTTACAGTTGTTCGGTAGAATTAAATATTGGTCGAGCATACCACTGCAATATCAGATGCGTTTGCAATTTATTTCGATTTTTAATGAAGTCCCGTTTTATACTTTTATTAAGTATCATTTAAATCATTTACTCCCACCATCTGTAAACCAGGTTTATGTATAGTTTATCCTCGTTCTATAGGTTAGATACCAGTATCCAATTTCCATTATAAAACGGTAAATGCTTTCCAAGCATTTTTCTATCCTTTGCTTTATTTCAGATGTTTCAAGCTGGTATCAATTTAAAGATCAATATGTCCTCTCCCAAACAATGCAATAAAAAAGATATGCCATGTTACTTCTAAGAAAATGCATCTCACCTGAATACAGACACCGCTAGAAAACAGGGTTCCGGAAGTCATATTTTGACAAAACCCCATACCACAGTAAACACACCTCAAAGGTACACCTTACAATGAGCCTTCAATGATATGCACCAAAATGTTTCAGACACACGTATGATATTTTAAATAACCACAAAAGGCATGTCTGAGATTGCTAAATGGCTTTTATACCAGAAGAGGAAAGGAACTCTTTAGAAATAGGCACTACTTTGGACCACGGGGGGGGGGGGGATACACAAGGATTTACTGGTATCTAACCTATAGCTCACATGGGCATCACTATAACACCGAGCAGTCAAAGACTATTAATTTTACGGTGCTCTTAAAGTAAGTGTAATTGAGATGAAAAACTTTTTATTTTTATTTTGTAATTACGACATTTACTTTGTAATATTTCATAATTACGAAATTTTATTTCACACAAACGTAATATTTTTACCTATTAATGTCATTAGTATTGCGTATTAACGCAAACAGCTTTCGTTAATAGTTTGACATTTAATATTTAGACAATTAATGCAATCTTTCAGAGGGGGTTTTATAAATTAAACACATCCTTAAAATAAATCTTTCAATATCTGGAAAGATTTCGCTCGTAGTGGCAGTGGTTTATGTTAACCGCCAGGGAAAGTAACCGCTGCAAAGAGAATTACTTTTTCTGCGTGTCCACTATATTTATTTACACCATGTGATCTGACTTTGGTCACGTGAGAGTTGGTGGCTGCAGGGATTTGATTCGAGCTATACTCAGAATCAGTCACTGGCCATATCCACAAAGCTCCTAAGGAAAATCTTAACTCAGATTTAAGTGAAAAATCTCATATAATTTTCCTTGTGGAAATCAATATTTTATATTTAAAATATGGTAAAATACGAAGCATCTGTTGAGTCTTTACCAGCTTAAAACCATTTAAGACAAAATAAACCTTAAAAGAATGAGCCTCAGACTTAAAGAATTTATGATTTTAAGAAATTTACCTAGGTTTTCACTAAGGAGCTGTGTGAATATGGGCCCTGGTGGGTATTTATAAAGAGTTTTAGTTGAACATTAATCTTAAAATTCAGAAAATAATAATTTGGATTTTCTGACAAAGAAATGCATAGCTTGAAGATTCTGGTACAGGAGTTGCAATATAACTGCAAGTGTGTAAATATATTCTGTGTTTTTACGCAGACATTCCAAAACATAATGTTTCAAACAAACATGATAATTTTGACTTATTTTAAACTGTATTTAAGAATAGCTTAAGACTGAAATAGAAATAGAAAGACTGTTGGCGACAAAAGAAACTAAAAGCATGGGAATTATTCGTACATTTTTGTTAAAAGGAAACATTTGTTTGAATGAACTTCAATTCCCTACTTTAAATTTGATACAATGGCTTTTTATTAAAGGATAAATAACATCATAATAAAATGAATGTGTACGTAACAAACAAATATTGGTCAAGCATTCTAATGCAAACGAAATTATACAAATGCCAGTTAATAAGTCAATCTGCCACGAACCATGCAGAATAACCGATAAAGCGTAGTAATAAGCAGCATCGATTGTTAGTGACTCGTAGCCTACTGAGTCAAAAGTAGGTCATACGATGCGTGCTGTCGATTTTCCATACTGCAGCCTGCAAAGAAATAAGTAGTTTTCCACGATACCTGTTTTGGAAAATACCCTTTCAAAAGACCGTCTCCTTCCGCCAACAGCCTCACAAGTGACTAATGCCTCAGTCACACATTCCCGATTCTTTCTGCCGTTCTTGAGCCGACAGCGACCCGAATCAAATATGTCAAAAGTCGGGACAATATTCTGAGATTCGGGGCTCAAAATTCAATTGTTTGATCATAAGATTGAATATGTCCCGACAGCGTCCAGACAGCGTTTCGACAGAGTCCCGACAGCGTCCCGATTCTCCCAAATGCGATCGGACAGTTTCCCGACAGTGTCCCGACAGCGGCCCAACAGCGTTCCGACATTTCCGATTGTTTGTTTATTTGTATCGTTGCGCTATCGGGGCGCTGTTGGGAGCCATAATCGGGAATTTGTGACTACCGCAATACTCCAGACGTTCAATTTCTATATAATTTATACTGCATTATCAATCCCATTCCACAGGACATTGTCCCGATAACTTCCCGACACCGTCCCGAATTTGAACCGATACAGACGAATCTATCCCGACAGAGTCTGGACTACACAAATTCGGTTGAGTCTCCCGAATGTTAAGGGAAAACCTTAATTGTCGGGAGTGCTTGGTCGATCACGCCGAAACGTCCCGACAATTCCCGATTCTTAGAACAGCGTACCGACAGCGTTCCCATACCTCCAGACAGCGTCCCGACATTCCCGACGTTGTTATTTGTATCGTAGCGCTCACGGGACGCTATCAGGAGCCATAATCGGGAATGTGTGACTGAAGCTTTAAAGTAAAAGACATAAAAGTTGAATTAGAATCGTGGACTACTAGTAATTTCTGAGCATTCCACCTGTCATTTATATGTTAGACCACGTTGTGCTTGAAATGGCAACTGTTGTGAGTAGACATGTCACAGACTGTTCATGTTTACATATATACTAAGCCATAAGTGTTACTGCCATCGTTGAAACCGAGCATAACTGATCGATAAAGGCCACACCCTAACCCTGAAACCCAAGGGAGACAAGTATGACGAAAAACATCTGTCTTGTGTTTAACTGAACATATTCACAGATTGACAAAATGACAATTTCCATATTTTATGTGTAGCGTAAAAGACTATTGGCGAGAAAAGGAAAGCAACCAAAATCAAGAGAAATAGAGTGCAATTTTGTTCTAACAAAAATTACACATTTGTTTGAATGAAATTGAATTTCTGCAATGCCATTTCAAGACAAATCAAACTACTCATATACTCCCTACATTCAACATCTTGGTAGACATATGCAAACGCAATAATTTGCAAAACTGTCAATGTGTCGGCTTATCCTAAACGGGCCGAAATAGCCGAATGAGCGTATAAATGAGCAGCGATTGTGTTTCGTAGCCTGCAAAGTCGAAAAGAGGTCACGCGATTCAATCTCTCAAATCGCACTACTAAAGACCGTTGGCTTCCGCCAACAGTCTGACTACATGATATATAAAGGGGAGAAATAACACCTCTGATACAGAATTTTACTCGAAAAAAAACGTGTCGCTTATAATTAAAGACGATTAAAATGTCAAATAAACAAACTAAGCGTATGTAACGCTTTTCGACGATATTTTTTAAACCACTTACGTAGCGTAAAAATTTCTCGCCCCATTTTTAAGCTTTCTCATTATAATAACATTATGGGCATTTTATACAATATACACGTATAACTCTATAAAACTCATAACAACAATATACACGTATAACTCTATAAAACTCATAACAACAATGAAGCATTTTAATTTTTATTTTACTACCAAGTGATAAAATGACACTAAATTATAAATTATGAATGAAAGTTCAGACAAAATACGTGAATAAATAAGACAGAGCACCACAACCACTATAAGCTTTGACTACATGTTGAATTTCTACGTATAAATGTCAAACTAGCTGCCAACTACCAATCCTTTCAGAGTTATCGCCCTTCTCTGTCTGTAACAACAGGGAAACTTCATCAAATTGACGATGATGAATACATTGTCACCTATTGATGATGATGAATACATTGTCACCTATTGATGATGATGAATACATTGTCACCTATTGACGATGATGAATACATTGTCACCTATTGACGATGACGAATACATTGTCACCTATTGACGATGATGAATACATTGTCACCTATTGACGATGATGAATACATTGTCACCTATTGATGATGATGAATACATTGTCTCCTATTGACGATGATGAATACATTGTCACCTATTGACGATGATGAATACATTGTCACCTATTGATGATGATGAATACATTGTCACCTATTGACGATGATGAATACATTGTCACCTATTGACGATGATGAATACATTGTCCCCTATTGACGATGATGAATACATTGTCACCTCTGAAATTCGACATTCTGTCTTCGTGAATTATGTAAAATTTAAGTCCAGCACAATTACTATCGAGAATAAGCTAAACTCTCTTATGAACATGTTTCGTTAAAAACCGTCGGGGAAACGCGAGATTCTGTGAGATTTCACATTTTCGATGACCTGAGTGTGTTATTAAAAAAATACAGAGAACACTTAAGAACACGTTAATGAATATAATGATTCATTTTTATAAGCACTAAAAAGACCCATCATCAGCTGGCACATTCGTTGACGTCACCAGAAAATATTTCATCAACACTTCCGCTGACGTCACTTAAACATAATTCATCAGCACCTCCACATGACGTCAACAAATATTTTTTCATCAGCACATCAACTGACGTCACTAAAACTTTCATCAGCATTTTCACATGACGTCACTAAAACATACTTCAACATCTACTCCGCATGACGTCACCAATACATTACACATTTACAGTCGTTATGCGGACGCTCTCCAAAGTTCCTGCAGTACCCGCGGCCGCCTTCGCTGCAACCGACGTCGACGCATCCGATCCAGCCGACGCTACGGCAGTAGTGCTGTGCTAACGTCAACGTGCTCAGAAACGTTAACAGAAGAAACGCCCGGAGAAGGATATACGACGTTCTTGTTAGGCAAGCTCGCGTCATAGTTGAGTTGTTTGGAAAATCACACGATCTGAAACACAGAATTATAGTCTTTGGTCATAATCCATATTCTTGTACGTTTTTATCATTTTCCATTCGGTTTAGATTTAGAATTTACGGAACGCACGACGAACATCAATTTTCCTTTTTTTTTCAAACGACATATCGACGATATTTCAAATAAAATAAAAACACATACTTAAAATTCCGGTTTGTTTATATCTAACTTATATATTATTAATTAAATAATACTATTAATAATATATTATTATAATATATTAATATTTTATTATAATATATTAATATATTATTATAATATATTACATACAATATACTATATCATTAAACGAGAAAAACAAATAAAAAATGAAAATGGACTATAGTTCGGAAAGTTGAGAAACAAGAGAACTATGGTATTTTGATGTTATGTGACTACTAGTATGTGATTTAAACTCACGGCAACAATATAATTACATCCATTTCTATATTTCTCGCGTCGTGCATGACCACTTACCACGTTCATTTCATTCATTTCGAATGTACTATTTCGGTTTATATCTATTTTCATTTGAACTCGAACACTTACTAAGCGACTAAGGTTAGTATAAAACGCTAGCATGCTTAATATGCTTAATGAGTTGTCAAAAACTATCAATTTATTAATCGCCAATATGCCTCTTTAAGGATGTAAAATAGTTTTAAGAAAATTAATATGTGTGCCACTGAATATAGTTTGCATCTAATTAACACACTGCACGTTTTCCAAGGTGACATTTAGAATAAAGGATGCGTTATATAACTGACACAGTGACGTTGTGTCGACACACGATGTTCTACCTAAATCTGCACTTTTAATGTGCATTCATCACTAAGTTACTAAAATGAGAACTGCTAATGTTCTACATTTGCAGATCTAAATATGTACTTTTTAAACTTTCAGGAATTAAATTATTAATAACCTTTACAATGAATTATCTAAAATGGCCAACTCTGTCAATGGAAATATAAAATTTACTACCGAGCACATAGAATTGTGAATATCATTAACCTCATCATGTCGTAAATATCTATTGTTGACTATGTTTCAAAATCTTAGTACACTTAAACCAAAAATATGTTATTCCAAGAAAATACGAAATTAATTTTAAAAAGGCACGTGTTCGCAGGTAATGTGATTTTTTCAATATATGCTTATATTTTTTGACAATTGAATGGAAAAAAAATCTGACCAATGTGGTCTTATTAACTGAACAGAAAAGAGAAATTGAACAAGTGTTGATGCGACAATCGTTAAGTAAAATATTAAATTTAATACAAATAATTTCAAACAGATTGTTTGGATTTTGTGATTTTTTTTTAATCAATGCATATATTGCAATTGAATGGAAACATCTGAACAATGTGCTCTTATTAACTGTACTGAAAATACGCATTCAACAAGTGTTAATACGACATTCGTAAAGTGGTAATTTTAAATTTAATACAAATAATTTCAAACATATGACATTATCACGAAATGGAAAAAAAGATTTGATTTTATTTTTTTCATCATTGTCAAGTAAATGTCTAAGTGAATAAAATAATTTTAAAATTGAAACTTAAATTTTGGAAATCAAATAACTAAACATACATTCAAAAAGTTAAGATATAAAAAAGTACTACACATGTCATACTACTACTACTACTACTACAACTACTACTGCTGCTGCTGCTGCTGGCACTGCTGCTGCTGCTACTACTACTACTACTACTACTACTACTACTAATACTACTACTACTACTACTACTACTACTACTACTACTACTACTACTACTGCTACTACTACTAATGCTACTACTACTACTACTACTACTACTACTACTGCTGCTGCTGCTGCTGCTGCTGCTGCTGCTGCTGCTGTTGCTGGTGCTTCTGCTGCTGCTACTACTACTACAATTACTACTACATTATTATTATTATACTAATTATAGTTATTACATTTTCAAAACATTTTCAAAACAACAGGCACGCAACAAAGTAATAGCAAACAAGCAATTAACAGATATAAATCTGAACATAAATAATTGATTTGTTATTAAGTATTGTTTAAAGTTACTTTTGAATGAATAAAGGCTAGAGGCTTATCATGCATTAATCGGAATAAAGTTCCATACATTTCTTTCACAGTAAGCACTGTCCATAGTCGGTTTTAATCGGAACAGATGATATCATTAGATCTACTTAGCCGAATGCCGAATACGTCTTAAATGTACTATCCTTGACCATAAACACGTGTACGAGCGGTCAATAGTGTTAACTAATCCGTTTTCGAGGTCTAAATTCATAAATAAAATTACCATTACTAATAGAAAACACGTTTTTATTCGTGCGTTTAAGCCCAATTACATTGTATAAAATAAACATTTGAATATTACGGTGTATTTCGAAAATCCCTAAAATTTTATTTTCGGTGTGTACTCAAGCTCAAGCTCAGCGCCGGTTACAACTAACTTTTTGGGGCGGGACTGATAATAAGACAAATAACAAATAACACAAATTAATAACATTATTAGATAAATATATTTTCATTATTAAATCGTCTCTGAATATGTGTTTGGTACTTACTCCTAAAACTGTTATATACGATGACAGAATGTCTCAATAAGCCTTAGGCTTCCGATGCGATCGAGCTAAAATAAATAGATTTAAAGTAGAATGTATTTTTTATGATTCAATTGCATTAATAAAATCGTGATGTCACTTTTATTAAATGCTTTATAAAGCAGTATTGTGGTACGTTTGAATATTAATTGTGGATAGTGGAATGAAGCATATTAAATATGTAACAATAGTAATACTAAATTTTATGCTGACCTGAAATAAATCGATAAAGGTGGTAACTATATCAACAAATTAAAAAGTAGCTTAATACTTACTATAATTTGTGCTCGTAATTTTCATGTATGCGTCACTGTGCCTCAATGCGGAACAAACCCGTTTCTTAAACAAAATATCATATTTCTCAACACGGTATTTAATCCACTGACCTTTATATTTGTACAAAATGCTCGGAAACTCTCATTATACAATACATATGTATCAAAAATAAAGAATAAATCTGTCCAAAAAGTCGTCTTGTTTCATAACGTCAGAAGCGCATCCTTAGTTTCCGCTGCCAAGGTTTTGTTTGTTACGACGGGCGCATAAATTCCGACACTGGTGATGCAATCTTGAGTCACGCGTGCTAGAATCACACGTAAGAATCCCCCCAACCCATTATGTTTTCATTCATAATATGTCACAAATACGTTAGCCACGCACTGTGCACATGTGACCTCTCGTCCGTGAACATTTATTCACAATACAATCATTACGCAACCAATTTAGCATAAGCGGATGTAGTAGCAATTTGCCGTCCAGATTTTCAGGCTGCACATGGGGTGATCCATGAATTGGCATTTACTGACATCAAAAAAGAGCCTTGCAACAGTCTTTGATATTTGGGGGTTTTGATGTTTTGCCACACTCCACGCACTCTGTTACCTTTGCGGTTGTCTCGCCAAAATCGGTGAGCTTTGATATTATAAAACGAATTAATAAATTATAAAACGAATGTATTTCACGCTGGTCCATATGTGAGGTTTGGCGCGTCTTTAGAGCAGCTTACCTACCCCCCCACCTACCCCCCACCACCACCCCCAACAACAACCAAGGCTTTGCGTTGACCTTTACAAATCCCAGATTAAATGTGTGTTTTTTTGTTTTGAATTGCGGTCTCTTGTCTTATGTATGAAGGACACGTTCTGTTGTAGCGCGCGTTTATAATGTCTGATGCAACTGCAGTTTCATAAATCTTTGTGGACGTTTTTTAAAGTGCCATATTCATGGCATATTGTTTTAGAGGTTCCTGGTTCAGTTTCCTTGGATCTGAAAATAAACAAGATTCTTAGAAGAGGACCGATTTTCCTGATCTAAACTACTCTTTTGCTCCATTATTAAAGTATCATCCTTGGTCGAATACTAATATAAATGTTCTTATCCACAATGTTGAGAGATTGAAATGGTAATATTTTACGTCACATTATCATAATTATTTTGTCATTTTTAATGAGCAATAAAGGTCCATGTGCCTTTAAAACAGATATTAGAATGTAACGCGTTAACGTGTTTCTGGACTTATTAGCTTTATTCGTTCAAACAAACAAGTATAGTTTATTGTTTACTATATCATTTGGCAATACATATCTGTCTGTTTGGCACAGAAGTCATCAAGAATATTAACATATAAGAATGGAATGAAAAAATAGCTCTTGGATTCAGTTTCCTGTAAAGCTATTTATTTCAACGATTTCAAATAACTATTAAACTAACTAAATTCATTCATAAAATGTAATTTGAGAGCAAAGCAAAACACTAAAATATATATATATATCCATGTAATGGTTTCGTCCTCTTTGCTTGACAAAGGCATTCGTACTTGACTCCTCAGGTACCAACAGCTTGTTTGTGGTTTTTGCAACATGATTAAGTACAGGTATCTTGATGTACAATTTATGCGATGATTAAAAACCACAAATATACAACATACAAGCAAAGTTGCTATACAACACCAGGTATGGTTGTTGATTTTACGGAGACGGATTTGTTAACTGTTGTTTTTGACACTAAAAGTGCGTGTTATCATGGTTTTATCGTCATCATCATCATCTTTTTCTTCTTCTTTTTCATCATCATCATCATCATCATCATCAACAACAACATAATCATCGTCATTATTATTATTATTATTATAAGTAGTAGTAGTAGTAGTAGTAGTAGTAGTAGTAGTAGTAGTAGTAGTAGTCGTAGTAGTAGTAGTAGTAGTAGTAGTAGTAGTAGTAGTAGTAGTAGTAGTAGTAGTAGTAGTAGTAGTAGTAGTAGTAGTAGTAGTAGTAGTAGTAGTAGTAGTAGTAGTAGTAGTAGTAGTAGTAGTAGTAGTAGTTACGGGCCCGGCTAGCTCAGTTGGTGTAGCGCTAGACTATCAATCCTGGGATCGTGAGTTCGAACCCCAGCTCGGCTACATAACTTGTGTGGGGATTGGTCATGAAATTATTTATACGGCCATTCTCCCCCTATCTCTGATTCAAGTAGGGCAGTTGTCAGCTACTGGCATAGGTATGTGGACTGAGTACTGGTAACCGCTTAGATCGGCTAAGCTTGCCCAGGAAAAGTGTGAGTAGGTTAACTGACCGCCGTGATATGACTGAAATACTGTTAAAAACGGCGAAAAATCCCAACAAACAAACAAACAGTAGTAGTAGTAGTAGTAGTAGTAGTAGTAGTAGTAGTAGTAGTAGTAGTAGTATTTATAATTTGTATTATTATTTTTAGTATTATTATTATTATTATTATTATTATTATTATTATATTTACTTATTTACTTCTATTATTATTATTATTGTTACAAAATGTATTAGCTAAGAACTATAATATATATAATTATTATGCCCATGGACAGTCAAAGGAGATGAAAATGTGCAAATAACATCAAACTGTGCTACTGTAGAATAATGTCTTATCCTCGCGTTTAAATCACTTATGATGTCTTTCTGATGCATTTTAAAATTACTCGAACGTAGCTAGGGACCCATATGTTCCCAACTAAATGTCAGCTAAATACCAATTGGAATTTCGCGTGCATATATGCATACAAAATCTACCATCTGTCACATACCAACTAGAGGCAGCTTGTTCTACAAATACCGTATGATGCAAACAGATATGAAGAAATTAATTTTGTCATTTCCAACACGTTACAGAATAACGCAAATCAAACAGCAGAAAGTTTTGTAATTAAGTTCAAAATGTTACCGAATAGTGTAGAGAAAGGATTACAGCAGTTGTGCGGTGGATTCAGAATGGTACCAACTGATATGATGTCAAATACTAGTATATTGCTACGTATATAGATTCGTTTCTTCTACCAATAAGTCGTATACAATTTGCCCTTTGTCATTTGTTTGTATGGCTTCCTTTGTTTTTATGCTGCATTTGCAGTACTTAAAAACTCGTCTTAAGGAAATAATTATATACGTATATATAATTGTTGTAAATAATATTTAAATGCATACGTCCATTAACATTATAACCAATCAATCGAGCAACACTTCCTAGTTGTTTGTATAATGTGTTTTTTTAATCTTCTTGTAAAATATAAGTCAAGATACCTGTATATACTTACGTAATCTGTCGTGTTGCAGAACCATACACAAGCTGTTGTCACGTACGTGATGAGCCGAGAACGATCAACCTTGAATTTCAAGGAAGGATGACGAAACAACTACAAGGCTTATACAATATAGAAGCTCTGTTCTTTTTGATGATCTTTTGTGAATCGTTCTTAAAATCGGTATGCAACAAATAAATACTTCGGGATATAAAATTTAAAGATCGGGCATTATTTAAATTTTATTGCATATGTTACTATAAATAGTAACCTATTTAAGTTACAAAAACAAGCATTATGTGGTTGATTTCGACGTCGTAATATTAGGTGCGCCAATTATGGATAATCGGCAAACTCGAAAGGTGTGCCAAAAATCCATAAAGAGAAAAGGCGCGCCTGTACAAAACGACGTGACGTCATTTCACAGAAATGGTGCGCTTTGCAACGCAATCAAGCGTTATTTCAGATAAGTAGAATTCCGTATTAAGAATTATTTTAAATTCTATTAAAAATATTTTATACGGATAATCAATTATAAAACATAAAATGGGACTGTTTATAACGCTATTTTTTTTATTTAATAGACTAAATGGAAAGAAAAACGTTCGGAAAAAATGATTTGATCTGCCATACTTCAGAAATTGAATATCTTGGAACCCGTGATTAACGTAAATTTTATTTTCATACATCGATCGAGAAGCAAGTTTGAATAATTATTAATTTAGATCTTTTGCGTATAAACCACAGTTTGTATTATAAACAATATAATACAGCCCTAGACGTTTATTTATGCGTTTTCGGCAACTTTCTTTATGTATTCAAAATAAAGGAATTACATAGCCATGGCATTTGATAATTTAAATGGGTTTATGACATAGCACCAAAACAAATAATAAAGAAACTTTTTTTATTCAACATATGCAATAAAAAGGTTAAAAAATGGCGCCGGTGTGACATTGGTCCATAATTGCACACCTGACAAGTAATGTCCCTCGGGCTAAAGCCCTCGGGCCATCACTGATTAGGTGTGCCATTATGGACAGATGTCACCCCGGCGACGTTCATTAACCTCTAAATAAGATTTATTATGTATTCACTTATTTAAAGTGTGTGGATTTTCTCCAAAAGTTACATTTTTAAACATACACTTTCTTTCAATATGATAATAAAATTACAAAATGAATGTATAATCATAATCAAACACAATGTATACTATTTTAATTCAGTATATAAAGTCAAAATTATAAAAACAGAAAATTCATATATAGTAAATAATATTTGTGATGCAGTTATAATGCAAAATGTCAAATTCCTCATATTATTGGCGAGATTTATCCGTGATTTGTCAGTAGTCTTTCTCTATTTTCAATCGCGTAAGTAATACTTAAAAAAAAGCTTGTTGCAGTACAAAGTTTGGCTCCTTCTGTTTTCGAGGAATATCTTGTCATGACGTCATATGTTTATTTCCATATAAGGGGCGGCAAAGGGGTAATTAAAAAGCATTAACTGAAGCAATAAAACTAGTAGTATCCGTGATTTTTCCTTTCAATTGAAAGTGCGATTTTTGTGCTAAACACCTCAATATTTTAATTGCTGTATACTAATTTACATTCTATTACTTACATTATTATGACGTAATATTATTAAATGTTATGCCAGATTAGCGGTGATAATGCGACTACTAACATAAGTGTATGCCGGAAAATGGTCTTTTGATTACGGTCACTTTTTTAACGTTTTGTCTATATGCTGTATACATTTGTTTCACTGCACCAAAGCTATATTTATTTATTATATGCCTTGTATGCACAAACTACTATTTTAAATTAAATTTCTTAATTATTACGCAACAAGTTTGTAGTTTGGTTATTATGTTTGAAGTGTTTTGTCATTTTATAATAATAAATAAGTAATTTGTTTGTTATCTACAATTCTGAATATAAGTAGCTTTACTAGAAATTGAAACGTAGAGTTGATTTTCCACATTTCTTTTTTATACCGGTATAAATATTCTTCATGACGCTCTTGCCAAACGAAAGAATATATACTAACAGGCATTTTTTGTCTATTTATATCGTACACAATAAACATTAATGTCACTGTAATAATAATGGAAGACATGGAGTATTTTGCATTTTCTGATCACTATCGCGGCATTTTCAGAAGATATGTGTTACTATGTTTAAGTTACGTGTTCATGTGAACGCATTGAAGCTGGTTGGTTGTGCGACACATGCAAATAGTTGCTGTTGTTTAAAGTCGCATGACCCTTCATTGCTACAAAAAATATTTATGATTATGTAATATATAAGAAAATAAAACTACAAAATAACTCTCTTGACACTGTGAATAATTAATGATTTAAACATGAAACGAGAGAGAAAGGTTAAGATCATCATGTGATTTCGTTTTCAACTAAAATCGGTCGTCTATGAATTTTGTTTACTATTAGACTCGTCGGTCTCAGATTGTTCTAAAAATAGCATTGGCCTCACCAAAATCCTTCACTAGGCAGCACTAAAATAATGCACCGCGAGGAGTAATGGATATGGGACTTTAAAAAAACGCAAATGATTATATAGATTTATATAAATCCTTGCAGTTGCATCAGAAAGAGAAACACGTATTACAAAACACCTAGACCTTTGTTTAAGAGGAATATGCACAATCCCCACGGAAAACATATGTGTATAATACATAGGTGCTGACATCTGGGACCACGGTTTTGAAACGGGCAATACAAATGCTTTACGGAATCCGGTTAGGGCCATATGAAATGTCGTGCCTCTTACGGCAAGGGCGAGACACAAGAATTGCGCGGAACACGAAGCGAGACACGATATTCCCGCGAGACACGAAGCGAGGCACGATACTGTAACACGAGATCTAGCACTGTCGCAGTACCCATACCACGAAATCTCGCGGCAAAATATCGTGTCTCGCTTCGTGTTTCGCGCAATTCTCGTGTCTCGCTTCGTGTCTCGCGCAATTCTCGTGCATCGCGTTCAAAGGTCGAAACACGAGATGCGAAGCGAGACACGAAGCGATACACGATATTCAGGCTTGACACGAAGCGAGGCACGATATTATATCGTTCAAATATCGCCCGAATCTCGAGTATCGCGGTGGATTTTCAAACCACGATACACGAGACACGAAGCGATACACGATATTCAGGCGAGACACGAAGCGAGGCACGATATTGTATCGTTCAAATATCGCCCGAATATCGAGTCTTGCGTCTACCGGTGCACGTTGTAGTTGTTTGATGTTATTTTGTAAAAATATGATGATGTGTTGTTGTTCTTGTTGATTTTGTTGTTGTTGTTGTTGATTATGATGGCAAGTAACACCGAAATTGAGTTGACACCAAGGTGCGTTGCTACATAGGACAATAGGGCAATGCACCTATCTGCATTAGTTCATTATGCAGCCCCTCGTCGTGTTGACCTACTTTCAGAGATAGTTAATCTGAAGAAGGCCTTTAGTACACAACTATTTGAAAACGCCACAGAAGTAATTGCAGCCGCAGTTTCCTCATGACGGATGGGCGGACGGACGGACAGACAGACAACGAGACAGTCTGAAAGAGAGACAGACCGTTACTTCTACAGCAACAGGCTTTTCATGAAAATAAACAATAAGCATAAATAAAACTTAGTCATCATTACAGTTCAAACAGAAACAATTATCAAAACGAGTAGAAATAGCCATAAAGCTGCAGTCTCCTCCAGGCGAATGTGCGGACTGATGGACAGTCACTCAGACAGGCAGGCAGGCAGGCAGGCAGGCAGGCAGGCAGGCAGGCAGGCAGGCAGGCAGGCAGGCAGGCAGGCAGGCAGGCAGGCAGGCAGGCAGGCAGGCAGACAGACAGACAGACAGACAGACAGACATGGTCTGGGCCTTCAACGACTTGGGCCGTCCTGAATTCGTTAGGGAAAAGAGTGTTTCCCTGCTTTGCTCCCCTGCTTTCAAACCGCGAGACTCGATATTCTGGCGGTATTTGAACGATACAATATCGGGTCTCGCTTCGTCCGTCGCCGGATTCTCGCGTCTCGCTTCGTGTCTCGTGTAACGTGGTTTGAAAATATACCGCGAGACTCGAGATTCGGGCGATATTGAACGATATAATATCGTGCCTCGCTTCGTGTCTCGCCTGAATATCGTGTATTCGCATCTCGTATCTCAACATTTGAACACGAGAATTTGCGCGAGACACGAATCGAGGCACGATATTTTACCGCTAGACACAAAGCGAGACACGAGGATTGCACGAAACACGAAGCGAGACACAATATTTTGCCGCGAGATTTCGTGGTATGGGATACTGCGACAGTGCGAGATCTGGTGTTACAATATCGTGCCTCGCTTCGTGTCTCGCGGGTATATCGTGTCTCGCTTCGTGTTTCGCGCAATTCTCTTGTCTCGCCCTTGCCGTAAGAGGCACGATATTTCATATGGCACTAACCGGATTCGGTAAATGCTTGGTTGTTAATGGTGGAATTGGAGAAAGGGGTTAAACTTCCGCGTTTAAAGGCGCTTTATAAAGCGATCGCAGAACAGAACAGAAAATATCGTCCATTGAAAGCCAGATGATGCTATCAGTATTCGTTATACATATGCTGATGACACCTTCTGGCTTGCAATGGACGATATGCAATTATCATCAACTGATTAAATCTGGGACAATGATTTTGGAACCAAGCCAAGACAACTCCTGGATTGTTAGTGGGTGGTGAGCTGTTGGTAAGGATGGGTTAAACTGCTTTTCAAGTCGCCCACATATGGCAAGTGACCACCGACAACATAAAAACAAAAAACATAAACTGATTGATCTAAAAACACGGCCAATTGTAATTGTAATTGAGTGTAATATTTATACAGAAATTAGAAAATTGTATATTGATAAATATTATTGGAAAAGACCAAGTGTGTATAAATTTGTTGAGTTAATGAAGTCCGAACATGATCTAACTAATAATAACCTTGCATTATATGTTAACAAGGCTTTCAAACTCCGAAATTTGGTTAATCAGTACTATGATTAATTTTTCTTAATAATCTTACAAATTATATATTTGTTATACATAATTGGTTCATGTATAATGATATACCTCTCGCTGCTATTAATGTATGTGTAAATGTGTATATTGTGTACTTTATTTACATACTAGTCACGTTACTGATTCATTGCAAATATGTTTGTATAATATGTATTGTATACTCATGGACAGATGTCCAATGTATAAAGCAATAAACTCTCAAACTCGAGTGTGGGGATGGGAGGTGCATTAGGGGTTCAACTGCTTTATAGGCGCGGGAAGATTCCATACTTGACCAAAAGCGAAATAAATCCGTTTTATAGTTTGTGTAATTTCAAAGCTCACCGATATTCGTCGAGACTACCGCAAGGGTAACTGGGTGCGTCAGTGCGGCAAAACATCAAGAAATCAAGAAAATAACAAATGTAAGTAGATGCCAATTCATGGATCACCCCATATTGGTGCAGTACCTAAATCCGGACACTTTTGCTGGTTTTTGGACGATTTCTCAGGCTATTAGCATCAAACGAAAATAAAAAGTTAAACATAATAAATTGGGTTGAATCTTAAGCTTTGTTCAAAATCTTAGAGGGAATTGCTATCGTAAAGTAATAGTATGATGTGTTTAAAAAAAGCCTGTAGCACGTATCAAAATACAGCTGGAGAGTACCTAAATCCGGACATTTAAAAAAAATATATGTTTTATTAAAAACAATAAAAAATAAACATTCAGCTACAACTTGTTCGTCAGTAATCGTGTTTTTTTCTTTGTTTACATTGTTCTGGTGTTTACTTTAAAAAATGTTTTATGTAAATCTTTATTTACCGGATCTACTGTTTTTATTTCAATCCTCCGCGTGCAAATGTTTACATTTAAAAGGAAGAAAAAGCAATAGTAAGTTAATAAATTAATACTCAACTGATTCTGTTGAAACTTGACATACGTTGATGAGACAGATGCGTACATCAACTGATACCATAGAGTTATGGGTCTTGATCGTACAAACACATTTGTTTTCAGGTGTCCGGACTTAAGTAGTGTCCGGATTTAGGTACTTCAACAGTATGGAGTCTGAAAACCTGCAAGGCAAATAACTAGTACCTCCGCTTGAGCTTAATTGGTTGCGGAATGATTTTATGGTTTATGGCGAATATGATTTCACGGCTGGGTGGTCACATTTGCATAGTGCGTGGCTACCGTATGCATTACAAATTATGAATGAAAATATCATGAGTTGAGACATCCTGACATGTAACTCTAGATTGCACCACCAGAGTTGGTATTTATGCGCCGGTCGTAAAAATCATAATCTTTGAGGCGGGAATTAAGGCTTCACTTCAACCGTCGAGAAATAAGACACCTTTGCTGACAGATTTATTCCTGATTTAATTATATTTATTTTTACAACGAGGTTATATGAGTATTTTGGACACGTATAAAGGACAATGGATTAAATATCGTGTTGACAAAAAGAATATCATTTTTTAGAAACGGATTTGTTCCGCATTCATTCCCAGTGATTCATATGGGGGACACATGTCCGTTACGGGTATAAAATATTGTAAGTATTTATCTACTTATGTTTAGTAAACATACGTTGTTTAGTTTATTAATATTTCTATACGCATCTTTGAAAGATTTATTTCAGATATAATATCAATCACATATTTAAATGTTGTCTTTGTGCCTTAAATATTTCACCTTTATAAATGAATTAAGTTTCAGCGAATTAATATTGATTCATAACTGTACACAATTTCTGTATTTATTGCGTATAGCAACGTTTAAATGGTTGTCGGGGCAAATAAGTTGTGCGTAAAATTGTATCTTAAACAGAAATATTATTTTGTTGGTAAGTTGTGCTTTTACATCAAATTAGATTTGTTTTTCCAATTTTTTACATCGGCATATTCTTTATACTTGATAAATAATGTTATAATAGGTGTATAATGTTACTTCGAATTAAAGTGTATTTAAAATAAAGTGTGCGTTTGTATATTAAACTTTTAGCGTCTTAGTGCGAATATGAACTAAAGTAATAATAGATTTTGTAATAATGTGAAAACACGGTGTGTCAATTATTATATTTATTAGAACTATTTTTTTTTTTAATTAACCACTCCTCGACCGACTTTAAAGTAGAACATAATCTTACGGATTTTACAAATGCATTATAAATCATTCATCCGTGTCTTTTAGGAGCGGCTTCTATTAATAACCAAATACCAAGTACTCGAGCTTAAAGGTGTGAAATAATTTTTTAACAAAATAAAAGGGTTACTGTATTTATTTATGAAGTTTGGTGAAAACGATACATAAATTACTGAACACAACCGCACGAATTAACTTGTTTACACTAAGTATGGGTTCAGATAGTGCGTAAAAAATATGTTTGTTTCAGGTTGAGAAAACATACCATAAAAACATTTTAATGTGTTTGTCAGACATTATTTATTTTTATTTATTTATTTATTTATTTATTTATTTTCCAATAATTAAATGTGCTTTTTATAAATAAGTGTTTTGTTTGATAGTTGATTTCGATTATGAAAGCATATGAAACACGATTTGTATAACATTTACCACTTCAAAACAAGTTAGTGGTAACCAACCATATAATGCAATTAAGACACACCCGGCATTAAAATATGTTATAAGGGTAGACAGATTTCATATACAACATTGTTGTTGTTGTTTTCTCAAAAGCAATTTATTTTCGGGGGGGGGGGGGGTGTAATTGAAATAATGCCACGTTCTGAAAAGGGGCATTTTCTATGAACACTCTGCCAAAAATAAACTATGATCTAACATTGAAATCCATACATATCGAATCCGACATTCGTAACTATTTAATCAGACATCAGTAATACTTAACAACTGTATGACATTGTTTTGTTGCTTACGTCCGGTGTCATGTGGAATTATAATATTTCAGTTCATACTACAGCCAGATTTAATATACTGTACATTATAGGTTTCAATGGTAAATATCTACTATAAAAAAATTGCATTACCTTTTTTTAAATATCACAAAATCTGTGAAAAGGTGTCTTTAATTAATTTCTAAAAAATACGAACCCGGATAATGTGACGTATTTCAAATTAATATTGCCTGTTACAACAGGAAGTTAGATCTACTATATTTTAATGTATCGTATGGTGTGCTCGGTATTAAATTGTAAATTTAACATTGACATGATATTTCGCTTCTCTTACATCCTCTAATACATAGGCGAGTTTATATGAGGCGGAAGTGGCCTACGCCTCCCGTACAATTGTCTAAAATTCGACTTTTGAATAACTGAGACATTCTCTTTCAGCGAAAAATGATCGAAGTTTATCATTGTCTTGCAAAAAATATGATATTATCATTATGATATCATGATAATTATTATCATTTATACCTTTATACCAGTAGTTGGTAGATATTGATATTTTGCCCCCTCTAACTCCAGATCCTATCCCGCACCTGTAATACCTATACATGTAAGTTATTCATAATTTAATTTAGAAGATTTAGGTCTGCAAATGTATAACAGTTGCAGTTCTCATTTTCCTAACTGAGTGATGAACGCACATTAAAAGTGCAGATGTAGGTCTACCAAGGTAGAACATCGTGTTTTGACACAACGTCACTTATATAACGCATCCTTGATCCTGATCGTGTTTCGACACAAAAACGTCACTGTGTCAGTTATATAACGCATCCTTGATCCTGATCGTGTTTCGACACAACGTCACTGTGTCAGTTATATAACACATCCTTGATCCTGATCGTGTTTCGACACAACGTCACTGTGTCAGTTATATAACGCATCCTTGATCCTGATCGTGTTTCGACACAACGTCACTGTGTCAGTTATATAACGCATCCTTGATCCCAATAGTCACCTTGGAAAACGTGCAGTGTGTTAATTAGATGCAAAATGTATTCAGTGGCACACAATTTAATTTTCTTAAACTATTTAACATTCTTAAAGGGATATATTGACGATTAATTGATAATACAACAGCGCTAAAGTTATTTACATATTGAAACACTGCTGTCCATTTTGAATATGCTCTCATTTCTAGTTTTTATATTTATTTGCTTATTTAAATATCCGCTTAGGGCGTGAACATTATTGAAATTTTAATAAAATGCAACTAATCGTATTATACACGTGTTATGTAAACTGGTAAATGTGTTTTGGTTTTATTAATTCGAATGAAACAGACATATAAATTAAATAAGATAAATATACATAATATTAAATATATTTCAACGCAACTTTTCGTATTATACATGTGTTATGTGAACGTGCGCACATACTATATTGGTAAAACTTGTATTGGTTTCATTAATTCGAATGAAACAGACATAGGAAATAAATAATATTAAATATCTATACTTTGCTCTTTTTGCTAAACCTTTCCAATGGATTTGCAAATTGTTTCTGCACGTCTAGCAATCTAATATATATATAATATATATATAATGTCGTATCTTTCAACCACGTGCTTCCAATAAATGAATCAACGATTAGCCCCTTTTATGAGGGGATATCTATGTTATTTTCTGTATGAGAAAATATTTTTTATCACCAGTAATCAACACCCTCTAAGGAAACGGGGACACTGGTTTATGACCAAAGACTATAATTCTGTGTTTCAGATCGTGTGATATTAATAGCAGTTCAACTATGACGCGAGCTTGTTTAACAAGAACGTCGTGTATCCTTCTCCTGGTGTTTCTTCTTTTAACGTTACTGAGCACGTTGACGTTAGCCCAGCACTACTGCCGTAGCGTCGGCTGGATCGGATGCGTCGACGTCGGTTGCAGCGACGGTGGCCGCGGGTACTGCAATAACTTTGGAGAGCGCCCGCATAACGATTGTAAATGTGTCATGTACTGGTGACATCATGCCATGGGGGGGGGCCTATGACGTCTGTTCTGATGACGTCATGCAGAAGTTCTGATGACATATTTTCTGGTGACACCAACATCATGGAAATTATCAGTGTTCAATTGCCTGTAAAACTGCTGTGCTCATTAAGTGTTCGTTAGCGTTTCCTGTATTGAAATTAACTCGAATATGACATCTCAAAGAGTCTCGCGTTACCGAGACGTGTGTAAAAGATACTTGTTCATTCTCGATAGTTATAGCAATTATACAATGGAATTATGTGGTTAGAATGTCGAATTTCAAGGGAAAGATGAACTTATCGTCATACATTTTATGCCGTTTCACATTTGTTGTAGACAGAGAAGGGCGATAACTCTGGATTGTAGGGTAGACGGCAGCTAACACGATATTTATATGTAGAATTTAAAATGTAGTCATCGCTTATGGTGGTTTTGGTGCTCTGTCTTATTTATTTAAGTTTCCTGTCTGAAATGTCATTATTTATATACTGTATTGTCATTTTATCATTTGGTAGTTAGTAAAATATAACAGATACTTATGAGTTGAGCATTGACCTCTGCCAGGCGGCGACCCCAGCTTTAAAGGCCTAGTTTAAGGAATGTCTGACCTCTCCGTGGTGTATCCCACTCTGTGTATTGGTCCACCATAAAATATCATATCATTATCTGCAATATTTTCTCTCAGCTGACTGAGCAATGGCTGAGTGCGCTGTTTCAATTGCGGCAGTGTATTGATCTCAGCTGATAAGGGTCGCCACACTGTGTCCACACTGTGGCAACAGCAGGGTGCCAATACACAGGGGTACAATGCCCCAGATTGGGGGGTGGGGGGGTCAAATAAAGAAGGATTAAATTAGGCCTTCAATAAGCATATTTGTGTCCTCTGTTGGCTTCGTGCTGTTTGTATTGTGGTTTGCTGTATTGACCATAGGATGTTGATAAGAATTTCTCTCCAGCTGATGTTGTTTCATGTCTTTTATATTTAAGTGAATTAAGAACTTCGTTATACAAAATAAAGGCGTTACGTTCATGGTTGCCCCCCTTTGGTACGTTTCAGTAAATGTCATCGTGCACGTGTTTAGACATTTACATATCATTTATGCTCCGTTTTAACGCTGGTAGTAACACTTGTGGTTTGATGCATCTACAAACAGAAATATTCTGTGACACGTCTACTCAAAACAGTTGCCATTTCAAGTACATTGTTGTCTCAAATCTAAAAGACCTTGACAGCCTACGCAAATGGCCAAAGCAGACAGTGCCATTTGTTAGTTTTTATGCAACGTGAAATGCTTAGATATTATGTCAACGTTGTTTATTCATCCGAATGTCTTGTGCATGTAAAAGACTTATTTTTATAATTGGCAAGTTTAGAGGGGACGGGGACGGAAGCGGCGTACGCCCCCTCTAAACTTGTCCAACATTTGATTCTCAATAACTTAAACATATTATACATTTTGTTACCAATGACGTGTGTTTCAATCAATTTATCGCAATTATCAAACCGGACCTGATCTGTGGTATTTTCGTTAAATTGTTCGTCACGTCAAAACCAAGTAAAATAACAGATGTGAGACTACCTTAATGCCAATGCGTGATGCTGGTGCTATATACATATTTCCGAACTACAAAGGCGACCATATTTCCGAACTACAAAGGCGACCATATTTCCGAACTATAAAGGCGACCACATTTCCGAACTACAAAGGCGACCATATTTCTTCAGTTCCCCCGCGTCTTAAGGGGGATTAACACGATATGTCTAGACATAAAGGTCAAGTCCTATGAGACAAGAACTCCCATGTAAACCCTCTAAAGTATTGAGACCTAAGTTACTTTTGAAGACCTCTATATGGCTATACTTTCAGCTCGTACGTGCTGTAACTGGTAAGTCTAGACGTAAGGAAGTCACTGATTAGATAAGGTTTGTCTGCTAATGTGTATTGTGGTACGGTTGTGAGATATGGGGTTGGAGCAGGATACAGGAGCCACAGTTCCAGAGCTGACGCTGACTTGTAAAATGCTGGTAATGTTGTGGTATGTTTATGAGCAATAGAGATGATACCTGTTCCCTAGGCGATCCTGTTTCTTTCTTGTATTGGCCAAATTTTTGTAATATTGATGTGTGGTAAGTGGGGACAAGAAATAATATGCTCTTGGGTCCTGTCAGTTATATGAACTCAAAAAAGAAACGGGGCAGTTATATTTTAAACCATAACTCTTCGTGTTAGTAGTTTCTGTGTTTTACCTTTAACCCACTTCATTTCAAAAAAAGGAATGATAACAAAATGTAAGTAATAAAAAACTAATAACGTTTCCGAACAGAATAATCACTTAAGCTAAATGTTGGTACCAAACATGTGAAGGTTTGACTTGGCAAATACTCCAATTACCTTAGCAAACGTGTCCAGTTTCATTTTGAGTAAGTATATGGTGTTTGTGTACCGATGTGAAGTGAGGTAGTGGAGGAGGTTAAGCTAGAGAACGACCTGCTCCCGATGAGACCCTTTTTCCGGAAGTGTCCAATGGGCTGCTGTGATGCTGAGCGCGGAACGTGATTGGGACAATCTCATAGGGACATTTATTCATTGTTTAACGGATCCGCCACCCAACATGTTTACAAATCCAGAACAAGTCCATCCTCAAAGGCCTGAAACAGCAAAGCTGAAATAGGTGGTTTCGATGTAATCAGTGAAAAATGCATTCAAATTAAAACCTTGAGAAAAACGACAGACTGAGACATATTAATTATAATACTGATGCTGATATCGATGCTAAACTCTCTTATATATGATATGCTTTTTTCGTTTTTTTAAGATTTTTGTTTCCAGAAAAGTTTTTAAATTGTACACATATTGTATTAAAAGATTCGAAATTAAAATTTTTCCCCACCACCCATCCAACATTTCAGCCAAATAAACATCCGTTAAACAATACTAGTGCGTAACAAATAAACATCCGTTAATCAATACTAGTGCATAACAAATAAACATCCGTTAAACAATACTAGTGCGTAACAAATAAACATCCGTTAAACAATACTAGTGCGTAACAAATAAACATCCGTTAGTGTCAGACTGGGGATGGTTTTAATGGGTTGGTGTTAGACAGAGGAGGTCCTGTTTCAATGCCAACTTGGTCCAGTGTGAAGTAACTGGCATAGTAGACTTCATGAAAACTCTCTTTTCGATATACGTTACAGACGGTCTATAGCACTCTCGTTGGTGTTTCAAATTTCGTTTCTGGTATGATTACATAAGGTGAAACTCTACAAAATCAATTGTGTCACGTATATTTTACAAACTTGGCTTAATTGTCTTTGATTATGTTAATAAATGGCATACTGATACAATTACAGTTCGATACATTAGCAAAACACATCAACCACGAGAATTATAGGATGTATGCAGTCGTGAAGAACATACAGCGTTCATGTTCATATTAGACTGGTTACGTCCAGAAGCAAATGGCTTGCATTTTATGGTTAAACTTTCGATGTGGCTAGAGAAACATCAAGCAGATTTTGTTTGCTATTTAGGTCAGTTTCGATACAAGTCAGAAGCTGTATTACACATTGTAGTGTCGGAACATGTCTCGCACAATTTTGAAGCCACATTTCATTTCAGTTTAGTGAATTGTAACATGTATATTCAAAATGATGACATGATAAAATAACCATGCGTTCAATAGATTATAGCACTGAGCGTATATGTGTGAGCGTTGCGAGCAAATATATAAAGGACTTCTTCAAATATTTCGTGTTGTTTTTTTACAAAATATTATTATTGGTTTAAAATGCAAAACCGGCACCAGGTGCAATAAAAATAGGTTGTGTTGTTGAGTACTGAATATGTGACCTGGCGGAACTGATGCTCAAAAAGCTAAAACCGCTATCCACTGCGCCATGATACTACTAGTAGTACTAACGTACGAGGTTCGTGTGTTTCGAACGTCATTAACACCATTAAGCACAAAGGCAACACATAGATAATATATATAGGATCTGACACGAGTTGTCATTTCATACCTTATTTTATTACACGAGTTCAGGAATATTGTTAGTAAGCGAGCCTTTGGCGAGCTTACTAACGAATTTCCTGAACGAGTTTAATAAAATATGGTATGAAATGACAACGAGTGTCAGATCTTTTTTATCACATGCTTTTAAACGAAAAAAGTCTAATTTTACCAATTGATAAATCCTATTAAAGTTGTGTATTGGCATGACGTCATTTAATGTTAACGACGTCATTTCACCAAAATAACGTCATCCGATCGGTCAGTCAAAGAATATGTAGCCAATGAAAACGCACAAAATGTTATCTTATGTGTAAGATAGAAATATTCGTAATGGTTGTATTACACGGGAGACAAGGAATAGCATGTGATAAAAATGAATTATATAATCTTAACGTCAATATTACAGGTTTGGAGCATGTCCTGGGAAATCCGGGCTTAATGCATGTGCGTAAAGCGTTGTCCCGGATTAGCCTGTGCAGTCCGCACAGGCTAATCCGGGACAATACTTTCCGCCTACAGTGGATTTATGTTTAGAAGCGGCTTCATTGAAACAGAAAAACCATAAAAACGGAAAGTGACGTCCTGGATTAGCCTTTGTTAATCCGCACAGGATTATCCGGGACCACTCTCCTCCTATAGTGGATTTATGTTTATAAGAGACTTCATTGAAACAGAAAATACCACAATGGCGGAAAGTACCGTCCTGGATTAGCCTGTGCGGACTACACAAGCTAATCCGGGACGACACTAGGCACATACATTAAGCCCGGTTTTCACACAACGCGCCTCATATATTTCTGTACGTATAGGTTTGCAATGTATGTACTTTACAGGTACATGAAAGTCAAAAGGTTAAGCTGAAGGTTAATTTGGTGCAAGGGGTTCTTGCATAAGATATGAGTTCATGCGTTGCGATTTATATTTACGTTTAATGATGATAAAATCGAAATTACAAATTTACAAATCGTGGATTGACAAGTAAAAATCTAACGTCCCCTATTCTAATGTACTAAAATATGATAATTATTGTCTGCAGCCTACTAAAACCACAAATATTTTAAATTCCATGCATGTCAGTCATATGTGCATATTAATTTAGTGTTCAAGTCACCTGTTTGCACCTGTTGAAAATTTAACCAAGTTTGCACAAAAGTGCATGTGGTAAAACTTGACAGTGTTATGTGTGAATTCTTTAATAATAGTGACGCGGATTGTAATATTAGTTGAAGAAAGAAGGGTAAACTATAATATTACAATGTGACAGCATTGTTAGCATCAATGGGGTATTCCTATGTTAAATCAGTTTTGTTTTTGCAAGAGAGGTTTTTGTTTTGCAATGACACAACAACAACAGCAATGAAGTGTTTCAGTTTTGCATAGGGCCTTGGTAAAGACACCACGCAGGAGAGGGTTTTGATTTGCAATGAGACAGTAAGAACAGCTATGAAGTATTTCTATGTTATATCAGTTTTGTATACGGCCTTGGTAAAGACTTCACGCAGGAGAGGGTTTTGTTTTGCAATGAGACAACAACAACAGCAGTGAAGTCTTTCTAAGTTATATCAGTTTTGTATAGGGTCCTAGTACAGCCGCCACGCAGGAGAGGGTTTTGTTTTGCAATGAGACAACAACAACAGCAATACAGTGTTTCTGTGACATATCAGAGTGTAAACAGGCGTTATAAAGCCGTCAGGAGACGGGCTTGCATTGCAATGAGACAACAGCAACAGCAATAAAGTGTTTCTATGACATATGAATGTGTAAACAAACGTTATAAAGCCGTCAGGAGACGGGCTTGCATTGCAATGAGACAACAGCAACAGCAATAAAGTGTTTCTATTACATACGAATGTGTAAACAGACTTTATGAAGCCGCCTGGGGATGGGTTTGCATTGCAATGAGACAACAACAACAGCCATGAAGTGTTTCTATGTTATATCATTTTGTTTTCGGCCCTTCTAAAGCCGTCAGGAGATGGGGTTCGCCGTTTGCATTGCAATGAGACGACAACGACAACAAAAACGACAAAGACAAGTGTATCTATGTTATATCAATTTTGAAATCAAACATCGAACTCCCGGCTGTTGTCAAGGAGACCCTTTCCGTCCGACATAGTTACGCGCACGTCCTCCTCATCCCTCGTATAGACTGCGGAGTAATCCCCACCTTGGTCGTTCTTCGCGGCCCGACGGATCCGCCGGCGTCTGCGTATCCACTTTGCCGTTAGGTATACGCCGAGTGCCAGGCTGACGGCGCCGATTACCGACACCATGATTATTAAGAGGAGTCGTGTCACGGGCATTGAGCAAGTCAACTCATCGGCTGGCAGAGACAGAACGTCTTTATCAGCGAGGCGAGATGGGTACCGACACCTGTAAGTAGAATGTGTGCGCATGTGTAAGAAACAAACCCCGCCCTGTGATTTCCCTTGCTGCGCGGTTTTAAAACTTCTCGTAGTGATCTCCCCTGTAAATACAATTTTAAGACGCATCACAGTGATCTGCCCTGATATGCAATTAAAAGACGCATCACAGTGATCTCCCCTGATAAGCAATTATAAGACGCACCACAGTGATATCCCCTGATATGCAATTTTAAGACGCATCACAGTGATATTCCCTGATATGCAATTTAAAGACGTATAAAAGTGTTCTCCCCTGATATGCAATTTAAAGACGTATGACAGTGATCTCCCCTGATATGCAATTTAAAGACGTATAAAAGTGATCTCCCCTGATATGCAATTCAAAGACGTATAAAAGTGGTCTCCCATAATATGCAATTTAAAAACGTATCACAGTGATCTCCCCTGATATGCAATTTTAAGACGAATAACAGTTATCTCCCCTGGTATGAAAGTTTAAGACGAATAACAGTGATCTCCACTGATATGCAATTTTAAGACATATCACAGTGATCTCCTCAGATATGCGATTTTAAGACGTAGCCTGGCGTTCTTTAATTAACTCTTTTGCAATTAGATTTTGTGCACATGAGCTAGAAACAAACATCTCTTGGTGGTATTGCATGGCAACATAATAACCATCGACATGACAGTCATTATTTTTCACGATTATCTTTGGTACTTTATGGGATAAAAAGTAAAACCACATAAATTATGTTGCTATATATTTTATATGAAGCATGATTACTTCACTTATGTGTTAACCGTTTTAGTTAAAGTGTAGTGTTAAACTTGTAGACTGATCAATATGAACGTTTAATGGGTACTGGGCTGGTATATATAAAGAATCTTAGTGAAAAATTAAGAAAAATCTTAAAATTCTAAAATTTAATAAGAGGATTTTCTGACAAAGAAATAAATTATTTCCAGATTTTGACACAGAAGTTGCAGTATAACTCAGAGTGTATTAATACTGAGTATTTATAATACACATGTTTCAATGCAAAGTGTTTCAAAAACATATTCTAATTTGAAATTATGTTCAACTTAAGTTAAGAATGGCTAAAGAATCTTTATAAATATGGGCCCTGGACCCATATCCACAAAACTCCTGAGTGAAAATTGTAAATTTCCGAAAATCATAACATTCATTAAGTCTTTGGCTGGTTCTTTTAAAATTTATTTTTGGCTAAGATGTTTTTATCTTGTAAAGAAGCAACACATGTTTCATATTCTCCAACTGTTCATATAAAAAATATTTTCATAAGAAAAACATATGTTTGAATGTTTCACTTAAATATGTATGACTTAAGTTAAGATTTGTCTTATGAGCTTTGTGGATATAATCCATGATCTCAGCCGTTAATACATTTATTTCTTTATTAAAAACACATATAAATGAGTCTGATAGTTAGCTACATATATTCTGTTTATTCTGAATCCATTTTGTTGGGTCTGATTTCAACTTCTTTCAAACAGGTAATTTACGTAAGTGAAATATTTAACAAAATTAAATAAAATCAAAATAAGATTTCAATTGTTGTCAATATAACTCCGAATTGCTGACCATTTCCTTTCTGAGTTTCTTCCGGTTTTATTTTCATGGAAAGTAAACGTGGCATCAGTGATTGAATTTACATAGAAAATTATAAAATATCAAAAATAATTATCATTAATTATAAGGAAGCGAATTCGACAATAATTAAATAACTTGATCTATTAATTGTATATTCCAATATGTCTGCAATCTCTTGCACACCCAAACTCCTCGCAGCGGTTACCTCCCCTATCGGTTAACGGTAACCACTGCAATCACAAGTAAAATCCTTCCAAATCTGGAAAGATTACGTATTTGTAACGTTTACTTATTTAATGCAACTCAGTGCAATTTTCTACATAATTGAACTTTTTATATATCTTTTGCAGTCAATAATGAAAACAGAAAAAGAAAATAACTAATTAAAACCATAAATAATATCTTGAAGATTTAAATCGATCATCATCGCGTGCTTTGTTATGACGGCAGAGGTTTGATTAGAGCTATGCTCGATACCAGTCAAATCTCTGCGCGGAGGTTGCTGCACACCGTCTACATTCCATTCACCTCTGTAGTTGGCTTGGAACGTAATCCCAACTCACGTGGTTTTAGTCACATTATCATAACGTTCAAAATGGCGACACAGACAATATTATCCATTCCATTTTGTTTACATATGCGAACTGATTCCATATGCGTAAATTGGCATGCACATAGTTCCAATAATAGGAATAAAAATTATTTATTGTTTCCCAATTTAAATTACGATAACTTCATGATAAAAACCATTTATTCTTTATTTCTATGTTTGTGGTCCTAACAATACACGTGTATATGCGTTAAATACTTTTCCGTTGGGACAAGATTCTTGCCATAACCCATTGCAGAGGTGTATGGTGAGAGCAACTTTACTAGGACATTGATATGTTTGATTAATGTTGCCAGACTACATTAGTTGCGACACAGTTTTCAATTGTTCGCAGTCATCCCCGCCATATCCACTTCTATGCGATTTTAACACACATCGTTGCCAAATACACTTTGTCGTTACATATATGCCCAACGCCAGGCAGCCGACACCGAGTACAGACGCCGTGATTATTAAAACCAGACTAGACACGGAGGACGTTGCGCAAGTAAACTCGTCGGCTTGCAGTGACAGAACGTTAGTATTCTCAAGGCGAGAGGGGTAGCCACACCTGTAAGTAACATTAATGGGAACAAATGAGCGAGGAATATACCACTCACTTCGGTTTTAAAACTTCTCGCAGTTATGTTCCCTGCTATCAATAAAACACAGCAGGGGAAGTCGCTATGCGAAGTTTGCGCGCAACAAGGAAGACCACTGTACATTAGCCGTAAGCGCTAAACATACCTGGCAGTTTTCTCCCCTGCTGAGCTATCAGGGAAAAAAAAGCATGGGAAGTCACTATGCAAAGTTTGCGCAACGTTGATATGACAAGGGAGACCACTGTACATAGACCGTACGCGAATGCGCTAAACATACACCTCGCTGTTTTCTACCCTGCTGAACTACCAAAGATAGAAGGGGAAGTCACTATACGAAGTGTGCGCAATGTTGATATTACGCAACAGTGTTCATTACACTTATATTTAACGTTATGATTTTCGTAAAAAATCGCACAGTCCATCTATAATAACAACACGTATACTTACGTCATTGTTATGTCTCGCTTATCAAGCGCCTCTATGTCAGTATTGGCGATCCACTTCATCCGACAGTCGCAGTGAAGGTCGTTGTTCTCCATGGCAATAACCTTCAGGGTGGCAAGGTCAAGCGGAAGGTCATCGGGTCCGAATCGCATAATTTTGTTGTTTCTGGTATAAAAGATTCGCATCAATTAATGGCCTAATATGTTTATTATTGGGAAATATAATGGATTTTGTCGGCAGTGGTCTTGTTTGAACGAGTGATTTCAGAGCACAATTTATTTCATCAATTATCTATGTATTATTGTTCTTCACTTTAGAAAAATTTGTGAACGGTGACGTACCATGTAAGTAAATTTCACCATAAAAAACTATGCGTTTCTTCATCCTATCATTAAATATGGAATGCTCTACATGTTTTCTATAGTTTCTTATAGAAATATGGACTTTTTAGCTGTTCAATATAATGTGATGGTGCACAGCAAAATCCATATTGAACGAGGCGACAGTCAAGTTCAATATGGACTTTGCTGTGCACTATCACATGATATTGCACAGCTTAAAAGTCCATACGTGTTTTATTGTATGACTTATATCATAAATGACAGTTGATGGCGTTTTAAGAAAAAATAACACACATTTATTTGTTTCAATAATAATATCAGAACAAAAATACAAAATTCGGTTACTTCCCTTGTTTTAATTTTAACGGGAGATCACTGATTCGCTGCACGAGTATTACTGACTCGTACTTCGGGACAATACGTAATTGAACGAAACGAACCTCGGCAAAATTCGCACTTTTATTGCGATTCCAAATAAGCTATTTTTAGTTACTGTGCAATATCATATGATATTTGCACAGGTGAGGTAGAAACTGTGCAACATCATGTATGATTTTCTTTCAAATGTGTGTCGCTGAGCCAATCAAATAACGTTTATTTATAAGTCATATTATAATTGTTATTGATGTATTAATTTTTTATTGTTTTAGTTGTTTCTGTGAAAAGATTCGCACCAATTAATAGACCAATATGTTGATTACGTGGAACCATAGAGAACGTTTACATATTGTGTGTAGTTTGTTTGATGTGGGTGAATATTTTTACTTTAAAAAAAATCTACTTTTATCGCGCCAATTTGCATGTGCCTATATATGCGATTGTGGTCATTTACAACCAAATATCCGAGACCTGGAATTATCAAAATAATACGTATCGAAGTTCGGTGTTAGGATAAAATTTTGCTTATTAAATATTAAGGATAAAATAACTACTCATGCATTTTCATTTCTTCGGCTTTAAATGTACACCGTTATACTTGTACATATAGAAGTTCAGTGTAAGGCTAAAATTGTGTTTATCAAATATTACAGATAAAATAACTACAGAAGCGTTTTTATTTCTTCGGCATTGGCATTTTTATTTCTTCGGCTTTACATATGCTCGGTAATACTTTTTACGTATTTTCAAATATATGGACGAAAATGACAGAAATGTTTATATAATTTATTATTTCGCGATAAAAATGCATTTTATTAATTTTACCTGCTACTTATTTCTAGCACACACACGTACTTCGTTATTTCTATAATTTTCCTTTTCTGCAATTTTCTTCTCCCCTCCCCTGGCACCCTGGCAGTGAACCCCCCCCCCCCCCCCCCCACACACACACACACACAAACTGTCAGTTATCAAAGAAATGTATTGTTTCTTTACTACAAAGAAAATGCCATCTAGGCATCTACGGTATCGTACCCATCACCTACCTAAGATATAGCTTCTCTATGGAATCCGCCACTATCCACACCTGATCCTTAATGTGCACTTCCTCTATCCAGTTACTATCCAGGTTCCATGTCTGAATCGCCGGAAGACTCGGCACCGTGTCCAACGTTTTGATCCTGTTATGACTCATATCTAGCGTTTTCAGGTCCGCCATCATCCGGAGCGCCTCTTTGTTCACTTCCGTTATAGCGTTCCAGCTGAGATCCAGGTACTCTAGGGTAGGGAGATCGATGCAGCTTTGCTCCAGGGTAGAGATTTCACAGTGCGATACGTCAAGATGTGTCAATGACGGCAACTCCATGAAGTTGAAAACGCTGCTCTTCAAAATACGCAGAGGGTTTCGCTCTAAATGCAGCGTCTGCAACTTTCTCAAATCCACAAACATGTGCTCCTCAATGTGTTCACCCTGAATGGCATTTCTTGACAAATCTA
Organism: Congeria kusceri; assembly: GCA_027627225.1. NCBI lineage: Eukaryota > Metazoa > Mollusca > Bivalvia > Myida > Dreissenidae > Congeria > Congeria kusceri. The sequence goes on from CM051030.1 coordinate 5,019,621, forward strand.
ATACAACTAAAGTCGTCAAGTCTATGAACGCGTTTGGCGTCAGCAAAGATATTTGATTTCTGGAAATATTGAATGATTTTAAACTTTTCAAATGGCTGTAACCGATAAGAGTCAAGTTGTTGATGTTATTTTGTGACAGATCTATTTGCTCTGTATCGCTAGGTATGCTTTCACCAGTGGGGACATCAAGTAGCCCCTGTCTAGTGTAGTTGACCGTGCTTAGCCCAGTGCTGAACAACAATGCCCGACTTACTGCGCAGACCGCCGCCATGCAAATCATGTGCAAGGTTACACTGCACTGAATCTTTGACGCCATTGTTCTGTAAGAAGTATATGGACTCATAAACACAAGAAACGCTACAACTTTAATTCTAACATGACACGCGCAGTTTTCTATAGACAACACTTTTCGTTGTGAAATGGCCAATAAACAACGCGAAAATATATAGCTCCGAAACTGTAAAATATAGTTCCATTTTAAATTGTAGAAAAAGCTGTTGTCAGGTCAAGTTACACTCGAAATGATGTTCGCATTATCGTTCTTTATCTATAAATAAACAACTTTTTGTCGTTCTGATGCGCGGTAATTAAGCGCCATCGTGATTTAATTCATATGCATCATAAATCCAAACCGTTGTTTATTTGCCGATAAAGAACGATAAATCGAATATTATTTTAATTAAGCATGCACCAATGGCGTTTTATCACCAGGCTATAACAAATTATATTTTAAAAATGTGTCTACTGTCTACCGTGTTGCGACCATATTCATCCACTCACGAAAGTATCCGCACGTTCTTATGATGCAATATGAATACGTCATAACATGAATATATTCTCCGATCGATTAATTATCGATTACTATTAATGAACTGGTTTTATTCGCGTGGGTTTTATTTTCGCTAATATTGGCGATTTTATTTCCTCGCGAATTCAAAACCAGCGCAAATAAATGTGTATGTCCGAATGTTAACAATCTAAAACTATCCTTCATTTACCTCGTAATGTACCATGTACTAATAAGTGCAAGTATTTTATTATAAGCAATTTATATCAACGGCATAGGTTGGGGAATGTGTGAAAACAGCCTATTTGTTACTGTGCGTCGTCGTTTTTCATGCTTAGTTGTAACAAAAACACTTGCATAAAAGCAATTATCGACTTACTCGAAACTGACACGGTACTACCAGTAACCGCTTGTGTTAATAAAGTAAGCAGTAAACCCCATTATTTTTCGCGCAAGACGATGACGCGAATTCAAGAACACGCGAATTAAAGAAAAGGATCATATTGGAACAAACACGCGAAAATTCGTCCTCGCGAATTTCAAGCATTCTACATTAATTAATTAATTTAAAAAAAAGGAAAAATTTATATAATATGTATTTGATATGTATGTAATAAGTATTTAGTTACATGTGTTTATAGAAATAACGTTTAACCAGCGACATAAAATGTTAGTAATTGACAGAATACTTAGATCTAAAATACTACTTTGGCTCTGAACTGTCAATGAATGTATAACGAAGGAATTGTATTGATAGAATTAGTCTAACATGTTACTTGTGTGGGGATTGTTCGTGAAATTATTTGTACGGCCATTCTCCCCCTATCTCTGTTTCAAGTAAGCAGATGTCAGTTACTGACATAGGTATGTGCACTTAGTACTGGTGAACCGTTTAGATCGGCTAAGCTTGCCCAGTTAAAGTGTTAGTAGGTTAACTGACCGCCGTGATATGACTAAAATACTGTTAAAAACGGTCATAAATCCCAACAAACACAGTTACTCTATGCTAAACAAAAATGTAACATCTGACAAAAATTAACTTACTGGTTCAAAATGAAAGACAATGAGTTATATCCGTGAATCTGTTTTCCAATGTGCAATTTCACAGTTTCACAACGTTATCATCGTCATTATTGATACACATACACAAAATCAACGCTTGTTCGTAGTTGGACCCAGTGTCCCCATCAGGAAGGCGATAGATGTTGGTGAGGCCCGGCTATGGTGTCCGCCTTGTGATCGAGAAATTCCCAGAGGCGTACCCAGGACGAATTTGAGTATACGCCGAGTAAAAGGTGTAATTTTAAGAAATAATAATAAATTGTATTGACAGTAAATGAAAAAAAAAGTAATTTAATTATTTAAATATATATTTCAGATTTAGTAGCACTCAAATTACTAAGATAAAACAAGATAATGCATTGTTTTCAATCATATATGGAACGGATAGTTTGCCTGAGCTCATTTTGAGCCGCCATTGTAACGTTAGTCCTTAGAGGGACTATGTCAACGAAAAGGGCTCCAAAGAGGCAACTGCTGCAGTAAAAAATATGAAAATTGAATATGAATATTGGCATATAATAAAGGTTAAATGTATGTACATATAGTGGGAAAAGAGTGTATGCATTCTGAGAAAAAAATAATTGTATAAATTGTGTCGTGTTTGTTTGGACTTTCATGTTTACAATCTGACGTCAGATATGTGGGTATCTTATATAACCATAGCATGCACATGCATTTTAACAAGTCACAATAGCGCAGTTGGTTACAGCGCTGTCTACTGTCATTTGTTCTTACGACTCCGTCGTCGTGAGTTCGATACCCACTCTGTGTTTTCTTTTTTCAAGTATTTATCTTTAATGGTTTTTATCAAAAATCGTCATAATAAAGTAGTTGTTCATACGTTATTTATTGCATACGCCTTTGTATTGCTGATTTCTTTAACACAATAACATTGGAATTGCTAAAGGAGATTACTTTTTCGTTGACACAGTCCCTTTAAACAAATTTTACCACAGTCCCTTTAATCTAATTTTACCAAAGTCCCTTTAATCTAATTTTACCACAGTCCCTTTAATCTAATTTTACCACAGTCCCTTTAATCTGATTTTACCACAGTCCTTTTAATCTAATTTTACCACATTCCCTTTAATCTTATTTTACCACAGTCCCTATAATCTAATTTTACCACGGTCCCCTGCTATTGTGCGTTACTATTAAACTCACGTGTATATAGGAGTATGCCCTGTTGAGCACCGATCGATTGTGTAATTTTGTCGAAAACCAGAGGCATATTGAGACACTTTCCATTCCGTTGCCTGGGTAGAACCAGTACTAAGTATCTTAAGAAATATCACTTGAACGCCCCCAGAGTAGGGATCGAACTCATCAACTCCCGACCGCAAGGCGGACACCATATCCATTACACCACTGCGACATTCATTTTCATTACCAGTGACAATAATTTTTTTCATGCATACATGTGTAAGAAAAAAAACCGTTGACAACAACATGCTTATTATAATTAGTTTTTTTGTTTATTTATTTGCATTCACAGGACTCTTTTTAAGAAAATAATTCATTTAAGAGGTATTTAATGTATGTCTTTTTGTTTATGGCTAGGATTGCTATGCTAATTTTTATTATTAGGTCATGTACTTGCATGTATTAAGAAACCTTTGACAAATTAAACGCTAGTATGTTACTCGTAATGAACACACTTTAACATGCAAAGAAAACATGGATTTGATATACGTGCATCCCCAAAACCCATCGGTTAACTTTGAAAAATAATCATTGCTTTACACCATTACTTCATATGCAACTATCTTTACTTATCTAAATCCCAATACGGGCCTCAACTCTTCAATTGATAAACAGTTTACATTCAGTAGATAGCAACTGATAGTAATAGATAACTATGGGATATTGTAATTGGTGTTATGCTGTGATTTGATGATAAAAATGTTAATAAAACACGTTTAGTAATTTATTTATACACCTGATTCTCAATCTTAATGACATCATTAAACTTTGACATTAATATTAAAGACGGAAATTTATTTTGCCCACAAACAAATGATACAAGTGTATGCAGTGCATTATTTAAATTGGCCATCTAAATAATAGCGATTCAAAGTTTGGAACTTTTTCAAATAGGAGGCACTATTCATTCAAATGTTGGTACCAAATTATTTGATAAATGAATGTAAATGGCCAATCTCGATCGTTGAAGGAAAGTTTTATCAGTATCTTAGTCTCTGACAGAATGTTTAACATGATTACAGCTTCTAAGTCTTGGAGAGGATGTTAAACAATATCTCAGATTATGACAGAGTGTTTAACAGTATCACAGTCCCTGACGGAATGTTTAACAGCATCCCAAATTCTGACAGAATGTTTAACAGTATATCAGATTCTGACAGGATGTTTAAAAGTATATCAGTGTCAATCAGAATGTTTAATATTATCTCAGTCTCGAATAGAATGTTGAACAGTATGTCAGTTCTGACAGAATGTTTAACAGTATGCCATAGTCTGACAGAATGTTTCACAGTATCTCATTCTCTGACAGAATGTTGACACTCTCTTAGTCAGACTGTCTCTGACAGAATGTTTGCAGTATCACAGCCTATGACAGAATGTTTAACACTATCTCAGTCTCTGAAAAAAATGTTTAACACTATCTCAGTCTCTGACAGAATGTTTGCAGTATCTCAGTCTCTGACAGAATGTTTGCAGTATATCAGTCTCTGATAGAATGTTTGCAGTATCTCAGTCTCTGACAGAATGTTTGCAGTATATCAGTCTCTGACAGAATGTTTGCAGTATCTCAGTATCTGGCAGAATGTTTGCAGTATCTCAGTCTCTGACAGAATGTTTGCAGTATATCAGTCTCTGACAGAATGTTTGCAGTATATCAGTCTCTTTACTTAATGTTTGCAGTATCTTAGTCTCTGACAGAATGTTTGCAGTATATCAGTCTCTTACATAATGTTTAACACTATCTCAGTCTCTGACAGAATGTTTAACAGTATCTCAGTCTCTGACAGAATGTTTGCAGTATCTCAGTCTCTGACAGAATATTGGCAGTATATCGATATCAGTCTCTGACATAATTTTTGCAGTATCTCAGTCTCTGACAGAATGTTTAACACTATCTCAGTCTCTGACAGAATGTTTAACAGTATCTCAGTCTCTGACAGAATGTTTGCAGTATCTCAGTCTCTGACAGAATATTGGCAGTATATCGATATCAGTCTCTGACATAATTTTTGCAGTATCTCAGTCTCTGACAGAATGTTTAACACTATCTCAGTCTCTGACAGAATGTTTGCAGTATCTAAGTCTCTGACAGAATGTTTAACAGTATCTCAGTCTCCGACAGAATGTTTAACAGTATCTCAGTACCTAACAAAATATGTAACAGTTCCACAGATTCTGAAAGAATATTTAACAGTATATTTCAATGTAAGACAGAATTTTTAACATTATCTCAGTCTCTGACAGAATGTTTAACACTATGCCAGATTCTGACAGGATGTTTAACAGTATGCCAGATTCTTACAGTATTTTAGTTTCTGACAGGATGTTGACAGTATTTTAGTCTCTGACAGCATGCTTCACAGTATTTTAGTCTCCCACCTAATGTTTTACAATATCTCAGTCTCTGACAGAATGTGTAACACTGTTTCAGTCTCTGACAGAATGTTTAACAGTATCTCAGTCTCTGATAGAATGTATAACAGTGTCTCAGTCTTTGAAAGAATGTTGAACATCTCAGTCTTTGACAGAATGCTTTAACAGTATCTCAGTCTTTGACAGAATGCTTTAACAGTATCTCAGTATTTTAAAGAATGTTAAACACTATCCAAGTATCTGACAGAATCTCAGTTTTGACATAAAGACGCAAAGTGGATTGCATCGTCGGAATCCACGATATATATTCCGTTGCCACTACGTTATAGTGATCGAGAAGTGTAGCGTATTTGAGCGAATGTGGGTTCCGACAATTAGTGTATTGTAACCATTACTTTTTAGGTCATTTTTTTGTTTGTTCGTTATTACTTTGGCGGGGATTTCTCAACCAAAACAGACTGAATCAACAACGAAAGTAAAATTTGTTTGTACCTGACAAGTCGAGCAAGTATATTGAAGGATTCCACATTACCTGTACGTAGATACATTTTAATATAGCAAACAATTATAAATAATACGCATTATTTAGTTGTACTTATCAAGGAGCACGTCGAGGTGACATATTTCGGACGTGTACATTTCCGGATTTTGACACAATTCGTCATTATACACTGGCACTATACATGACAGCTTATCGGAAAGTACATTTGCGATGTTATATATCCCCTGACAGTGTTTTGCTGGATCTGCTTTCTAAACTATCATAAATATTTGCTGACTAAATGACACAAGCCTCTGTGACGTAACCCAAATCATAAACACTGTTGGTACCCTAAAGCTAAATGCTTGGATACAGAATATATAATATCGTTTACAAGTTCAGGTTCAGACAAAGTCTTCGCAATTTTGAGATGCTAAATTCCAGCTGTTGATGTTAACATTAATAAAACAGGATAAACAAAATGCCCCACTATATTCTACTTCTGCAACATAGTAAATTGAAAACAAGTTTTTGTAAATGAATATTCTTTAGTCGATAAATTAATTGAATTTCTTTTTATTTTCAGAATTCTTGTTCTTTTCCGCTGAGGCAAATTTATTTTGTTCTGTATGAATTTTTCAGTCATGGAAGGATGTCCGAGTTTAAGGTTTTGTGTGTTAAGGTCGGGAACAGTGAAGACACACGGCCACTCATCGATGAAGCTTACAAGGTATTTATGTTAAAATAACTCCGAAGACCTGCGTGTGATTGAGCCCAGGTCTGCAGCATGAGACGAGCACATAATCACAGTGTCGCTAAAGAGCTAGTTTTTCAGGGACCAGGTACATCTGTTACTTGCATCCGCATGGCCTAGAAACCTTATTTTAGAACTAACTGTGCTCAGTACTGTTTACTTCTGACACCATTAAAGTTAAAATAACAGAGTACCTGTGGGGGATTGAACCCAGGTCTACTGAGTGAGAGGCGGGCATTATCTGCGTTGCTTAAGAATTAGCCCAGCAGCGAGACTGTTGTTAGCCCAACAGCGAGACTGTTGGAAGTGCCTTTATTGTATAGGCCAATCACTACAGTATTTAAGAGTTATCAACTTCGTTTCGTTAGGGGAGAGGTTGTGTTGCTGTCTGCTCGCAGCGCTCTTGAAAAGGGGCGTATTGGCGTAAATACGCACATAATTTCATACAAATACGCATTATTTAAAAATTTTGTGCGTATTGATTATGCAGAAATATTGGACATTACGCAAAACGTTCCATTTTATCAGCGTTCTGAAGTTCCAATACATTAGTGGGTATGAGCCGTACAACAGGGGAGACAACTGTTACGAGTATGGATACAGACTGGTGTACGATATATTTTTCTGATTCGGTCTATTTTTCTAGCAGCAGTCTATTGATTTTTTGTGAATGAAAAATGTCAAAATGGCGTCTGCTTCTCGTGTGGAGTGAACAGCCAAAAAAAGTTTGCATCAGAAAGGCAATATTATATATTATTACTTTAGCAAAATCATTAATGTGCATTTAATTGTGTAAAAGGATATTGTTCTTCCAATATTGGAAACTATCATAGATGAACTGATTTCACACAAAATTAAATGAAGCTTGATGGAAAAAATGTGAATGAAAAACACTTGGTGATTGGAAATGTTTATTCAGTACGCTGATAAAACGAAACGCTTTGCGTAATGCACGTTATTTCTGCGTAATTAATACGCACAAAAATTAAAATTAATGCATATTTATATGAATTAATGTGCGTAATTACGCCGATACGCCCCTTTTCAAGAGCGCGGCATTTACTGAAATAATAGTACACACATGTAGATTTATTTCCATTTGTATGCCAGCAAATGAGATTTTGTGCGAAAAGGTAAGCTCTTGATATTCTTTTCTGTTTGATCTTCCAGTACGTACGGGCCATATCTGGTCATTTAATTCGTGTCAATTAAGACACTTGATTTTTATTAGCAATGCAATTGTTATTTGCTAACATTTTACAAATATTCCTACAGTGTCTTCAAGATGAGAAAATGTCGCCAGCGTGGTTTACTGAAGACAAGTGCCTACAGATAAAAGAGAAGAAGAAAGGTCTCATTTTCATATTCGAGGCCTTCCAGGGTACGGCCTACAAACATGTGGCAAGCCTAGGATGCAGGCAAGTTTTCCCTTTATATTCACATGAGTACACCTCCGTCAACGTGTTTTTTTCTAGTCAATTTGGGGCCGAAAGAAGGCCCCATTCACAAAGCAAATAAGTAGCTTCTTTTCACAAATTTGCCACCAAAATTCACAATTGCTAGCAAGTTTACGTCTTCATTTTTTGCGTTCTTTATTTTTATTCCATTTTTATTAAGATGTTTGTACTAAAAGGCATACAATTTGTTCAAATTCAAATAATTTTTTTTATTGATTATAACATTGTGTTATATAAGCCTGATATAAGATAACTTCATACATGATAGGTCGAAATTTTATTTTCACAAACAATGGTATTACGGCGGAAATTTGCACAATTTAAAGTGTCTTGGCACTATTCACAAAGGACTGAAAAAAATACAATGGACAATATATTTCACAAAGGCAGGGTCTAATAAGAGTACCCTTTAATTTTTATCAATGCAAATACAGAAAATCCTCACTTATAAAAAACACATCCAAAAGACTAAGCAGGCTCACCCAGGCTAAACCATTCTTAGCCAATTTTACCATTTTGTGTACAAATCCTACTCATTTTGGCCAATTTATAGGATTTTATGAAAAAAAAAGTTGCCGGGGGATAGTGAAATCAATTGTCCGTATGGCCCAGCTTGTCCCAGAGTATGTACGGAAAAGTGAATTATTGCCAGAATTTACTATTTATTATGCCCCCCCTTTGAAGAAGTGGGGGTTTATTGCTTTGCACCTGTCGGTCGGTCGGATGGTCGGTCTGTCCGTAGACCATTTCGTTTCCGCACGATATCTAGAAAACGCTTTGACCTACGATCATTTAAGTTGGTATGATGGTTACTTGGGAGGAAGGAAGACGCCTATTCATTTTGAGGTCAACAGATCAAAGGTCAAGGTCACCGTTACTACAAATAGAAAAACGGTCTCCGCTCAATAACTTGAGAACGCATCGAGATATTTTAATGAAACTTCATACATAGATACCTTATATTGAGACCTTGCTTGGGATTGCATATGGGGTGGGTGGGGTCAAGGTCAGGGTCACCGTTACTAAAAATAGAAACAACGGTTTCCGCTCAATAACTGGAGAACGCATCGAGATATTTTAATGAAACTTCATACATGGGTAACTCGCCCTTGAGTCGAATTTGCCCCAGAGTAGAACATTTTGTTCTTTGTATTGTGTAAAGATGGGTGTAGTTTGAAATGATATAAGACAGTTTAACGAAAAATCCATCCTTTTAACTTAAAGCTAAAAACATAAGTCGAAATATAATGTCATAAAAAAATTTCTCACGATGACATTGTACATGTAGCGCTATTTATAACTCTGCGAGACGGAAAACTCAGAATTTTCAAAAACTATGCAACTTGATAACATCGACATTTTGGTCAGATACGTTTGCAGCATCCACTAAAAACTACATGTTGAAAACATTAACTTAATTTAAAATTATAAATGGCAGTTTTCGGTTTTTTATGCTATTTTCATAGATTTCTGAACTAAATCTGCGTAACAAGTCAATTAGCCCTTGAGACCAACGCAGTTCGCCCTTATGATGAACAGGACTTTAACTCCTGGTATATGTATAATACATGGGAATAAACAACATATCTATGTCATTTCACAATATTCGATCTAAAAAAAGAATCACCTAGTTCACAAACAATAAGCAGCACAAAATGTTTTATATCTTCTATTTGGGCATTTTTCAAGTTCTACAAAGGACTCGAGATGTGATTGTTTGAATTTTATTGTGTCTAGGCAATGGATAATCTGATCAATGCTATGGCAACTTGTGCTTGTCTTAAGGGCGAATGTGTTTGACTCATGGGCGAATTCAGTGGGTATTGGTTAGTCAGCTACATTCAAAGCAAACAAGCCGGGAACCAAACAGTTTGTCTAAAAACAGAGTCATTAGATATGGCGCGTATGGCCTGCACCAGCTGAGTCCCGGCTTTATACAATGAGCATTGAATTAAAGAGGTAAAGCGTTAACCTGTTCGACTTAAGGGCGAGTTACCCTATATACCTTTTATCGAGACCTCACTTGGGATTGCATATGGGGTGGGTGGGGTCAAGGTCACCATTACTAAAAATAGAAAAAACGGTTTCCGCTAAATAACTTAACAATCCATAAAGATATTTTAATGAACTTCATACGTAGATACCATATATCGAGACCTCGCTTGAGATTGCATATGGGGTGGGTGGGGTAACGATCAAGGTCACCATAACTAAAAATAGAAAAACGGTTTCTGCTCAAAAACTTGAGAACACATCGAGATATTTTAATGAAATTTCATACATATATACCTTATATCGAAGCCTTGCTTGAGATTGCATATGGGGTGGGTGTGGTCAAGGTCAAGGTGACAGTTACTAAAAATAGAAAATGGTTTCCGCTTAATAGCTTGAGAATGCATTAAGATATATTTATGAAACTTCATACATAGATATCTTATATTGAGACCTCTCTTGGGATTGCATATGTGGTGGGTGGGGTCAAGGTCAAGGTTACCATTACTAAAAATATTATTCGCTCAATAACTTGACAATCATTGAGATATGTTAATGAAACTTCAAACATAGATACCTTATATCGAGACCTCGCTTGGGATTGCAAATATGGGGTGGGTGGGGTCAAGGTCAACGTTGCTAAAAATAGAAAAACGGTCCGCTCAATAACTTGAGAACGCATCGAGATATTTTAATGAAACTTCATACATAGATACCTTATAAAAAAAAAACTGACAAGTTACTAGTAGTCAGTATGTGATTTCTCCACCTGTCAGTTGCCAAATGAAAATGTCTTTAGCCAAATGTCTCCATTTGTAGTATTTGTTTAATGTAGTAAATGTTAGGGTGAGCCCTGCCAAGGTTGCGAATCTTAATTGCGTACAAATGTTCTGTGCTTGTTGATGGAACTATAAACACTTACTATGTATTTTAATGTTTTATCTATTGGAATGTAGGTTTTTTCCAGTTTGCAAGATTCGAAGAATGAACATTACCAAATTGAATCGTAACTGGATTTAGAAATGGGTAAAAAAAAATAAAAATAAACTGTCAGTCACAAATTAGGGCAAAACAGATCTAAATAAGTAATAAATGATACATTTACGCGTAGCGTTGTATTATTGAAAGTTTGGAATGTTATTGACATTTATAGTAGATCATTGACATTTATAGTAGATCATTGACATTTATAGTAGATCATTGACATTTATAGTAGATCTGCAACAATTTAGCCATGGCTCGATTAAATTTCAAATATGCGGCGCGTCGTGAGAAAACCGGTCTTAATGCATGTGCGTAAAGTGTCGTCCCGGATTAGCCTGTGCAGTCCGTGGACAAGTAGACAGGAAAATTTCTTGTCCGAGAGTAAAATTACCCGCGTCAGACAAGTCAGGCATAAGATTTCCACACCCCTGATGACCATAAAATCTTGGGTGGGATTGTTATTGGGTCAGATCACACCAGTTACACTAGAGTTTTTGCCCCTTTTTCATGCAATAAAAGTGAGAAAATGCCTTTTTCCAACGTATAGACTTTATTTGCCATCCAATCTTAACCAAACTTTCACAGTTTGTGTATGACCATCAGATCTCAGCAGACGCCAAAAATGGGCCAGATCATATTTCAAACACCAGAGTTATAGCCCTTTGTTTATTAAAAAAATATACAAAAATGGACATTATTCAGGATAGAGACTTCATTTTTCATCCAATCTTCACCAATCTTGCACAGTTTGTCTATTACCATGAGATTACAGTTGAAGTCGAATATAAGCTAGATTGAAGAAACACTGGAGTTATTGCCTTTTGTTTGTGAAAAAAATATGCAAAAGTGGACATTAGTCAGGATAGAGACTTCATTTTTCATCCAGTTTTCACCAATCTTGCACAGTTTGTCTATGACCATAAGATTAAAGGTGAAGTCGAGTATAAGCAAAATCAGGCCAGAAACACTAGATTTGTTGCCCTTTATTTGTGAAAAAAATATACAAAAATGGACATTATTCAGGATAGAGACTTCATTTTTTATCCAATATTCATCAATCGTGCACAGTTTGTCTATGAATGTAAGACTACAGGTGAAGTCGAATATAAGCATGAACGGGCCAGAAAAACCGGAGTTATTGCCCCTTGTGTTTGGAAAAAACATCAACAATTTATCAATGATTGTGCTTTATACAAACCATGTTTTATTCAATGTGACCTAATTTACACAGTTTGCGTATGACCATAAAAATTGATCGATAAAATTTGATTTCCAACGGTTGCAACATTAATGGCTTCAGAGCCTGCATTAACATCATTTATCATCATTGGACAGAAAATTATAAAGGAAAAAGCAAAACTTCACCTATCGCAATTATCGCATTGCAACTAGTTCTCCAAAACTGTCTGTGAAAAAGACATCAAAATCTTTTGTTTTTGCATTTTTCAGAATTGTCACTGACATTATGAAAAAGGGTCAGGTAAGAATATCAAGAAAAATGATTTGAGAACCATTAGCAAAAAAACGCTCGTCCACTACCCAACTCATTCTTCAGTTAGCCCATTGCACTAACCGATGTTTTAAATCAAAATTGATCCTATCTCCCTTTGCGTATTGTTCAGATACCTTAATTTTCAAACCTGGCACGCAGTTTGGTCTTCATCTTTAACAGTTCTCAGGTGAGCGCTTTGGGCCCTCGTGGCCCTCTTGTTTTTATTGTTTAATGTGAACGTGTGTGCCTTATATATCAATATAAATAAGAACAGTGGAAAATGGTCCCCTTTTGCTCGCATGTCTTGTGTACATTCTCCTATGCATTTCTGTTTCCAGGGTGTTTGGTCCAATGTGCATCATAACTTGTCTCGCATGTAAACAGGTGAGTAGGTTACCTGCTGAATATGGATCTGTACAATCATCGCAAAATTATCGGAAATATGCGTCAAAAACATGTATTTATTATTATAATTTTGTTTTGTTAAAAAAATTTATTAAAAACTCTGTGACTTTTTATGCATTTCAAATAAATGTACATATTTCTTAAAGACGTTCGCAACAAAAAGAAAATAATTGGGTTAATATCTCATTTTGCTTCATTATTTCTTTATTGTTTATAGGTTACAATATACTAATTTCAATAAATAAATATAAATCTGTGTAAGTCATTAAGTTCCAGTCAATGGTTAAAAGTTCATAAAGCATTATAATTATCAAAAACCACACGTAAATGATGTATTGCCAAACAAATTAGTTAAAAAGAAAGATCCATTAAATATCTTCATTCTATTTTGGCAATTGATACGTTTTTTACGTAAACACGAAACACAAAAATGGCTACACAGGTACCCTATTTAAAGTCCAATATTTCCCAAACAAATTCGGTGACCCATTCTTTTTATTTATGTTTTGATGTAAGTATACATCGGTGCATGTATGTGCGAAAATTTAAGAAAATCTGTCGTTTGGAACAATATATATTGATGCATAATAAATGACGTTTCAAAAGGTATTATTAATACCCATTTGACCTACTGAAAAGTCCAGCCAAAGTCATTATTTTAACAGTAAATATAAGTAAATTGTTTTTTATTATCAAAATACACTTGTATTCAAAACCTAATATTTCTGGACAAACGCCGGTGACCCCTAGTTTTTTGTTATTCCATTTTTTATTTCCATCGTAAACATAACATATTTTGCATATAACATATTCTTTTCAAAATACACAAAATGAGTATATTAGTTTTTAACACTTTTTTAGTTTCAGTACACAATGACACATGTATATGGAATTTTTTAACAAAACCTGTCGTTTGGAACAAAAGATATTCAAATATTTGATTATTAATTGATGTTTTCAAATGCATATTCAGTGCATAATTCACCTCAAGTTCCATTAAAAGTTATTTTTTAAATGGTAACTATACATGTAGATAAAGGGCGTTTTATCATTAAACTGCACTTGGATATTGCCAAATGAAAGATTAAAACAAAGATGCATTTAAAAATCTCCATCCTTGTTTGAAATTGAACGCTTTATATAATTGAACATTGCTAGTCACACAAACTGAAAAAAGGGCTTCTACAGGTAGCGTATTTAAACCCCAATATTTCCGGAACAAAGCGGGTTATCCCTATTTTTTAAGACTGTTTTAGTTTTAGGATACATTGACACATGTTTGTGCAAATTTTTAAGAAAATCTGTCGTTGGAAAATAATTGGACGAAATTGTTGCGAACGTCTTTAAATTAAAAGTATTTTTCTGAAAGAAAAACTCCCCTTTGAGCTCCTCTATTGGTTGCATCGGAAAGACACGTGATAATTATGTGATACACCATGTGTATGTTATTTATAGCTGTAGGTTTGAGAATAGGTCAGTTATTTTTAGGTCGCCATAACAGTTTACATAGCAGGGTGGCGACATAATATGGTGAACATTTTCTAAAATAGACAGAATATTAATCAGTATTAATGTATAAAAATGTGTATCAGAGATTGAAATATTGATCTATAATGTTGTTTTCAAGAATGCTTTTGCAACAGAGTCCATAGCCAGGGTTCATCCTTAGAGGTTCGAGAACTGGTACTTCCATGATAATAATTTCATGTTGAAATGTTATTTTCACCAAATATGGTATTACGGCGCTAATTTTCTCAATTCAAAGGGCCCCGGCTCATTCGCAAAGAACTGACAAAAACACTGATACGTGAGTGTTCTCCAGAAAGTATGGGGGTATTTTTTTCAGCCCTGAAATATGTCGACGTTTGTATGCTGTCGTCTCAGACTCTCAGTTAATATGTTCTGAATTTGAAAAGACTATTGACATTAGAATGAAATTAAATGAGGTGTGTCGTGGGAAACCCGGACATAATGCTTGTGCTTAGTATCCGCACAGGCAAATCCAGGACAAAGTTCTTGTGCTGACTGCACAGGCTTATCTGGGACGTCACTAAGCACATGCATAAACCCTGATTTTCCCACGACACGCCTCAAATGTTTTGCCTGTCTTCACTTTACATTAATTTTTTATTGTAAATTTTAAAGACTTAGAGAGAAATTATGTTCACAGATCTCTCGTTAAAATTGTGGCAAACCTGGCTTTTTTCTACAGTCTATTGAATGTTTATATTGCAGAATATTCCACGAAAGTACAGACCCATATACAACTTGGCCATGAAGGATACACTTGCGTGCTGCTCAAACATTTCTAAAGAGGACAGGGTAGGCAGTTGGAACCCAGACATTTACAAAGTTTCCTTTTTTATATAATAAATGTAATATAATAATTGCAGTAATTCCTACTCAAGAGACGCCAAGTACTGTTTCTACCCAGGAAACGGACTTGAAAGTGTCTCAATAAGTCTGTTGTTTTTCTCCATCATGCTAAAATAAATAGGTTTAAACTAAAAAACAAGAAAATTCTTTTCCACTTCCCATATTATGTCTCCCCAATTTCTCAGGTTGACAAATTCCTCTTATCTATCATCTGTGTGGTACAAGTTTTTTTTTTAGCCTTTGGTAACTCATCTCTGCATGAAATATTTTTTTTGCATGCTGTTTCGTAGTATTGTCGTGATATACCTGTATTATTATGTGTTTTGAAAAGATAGAAATAGACAACATTTGAAATTTTCAGGTTGTTGTAAAAATCAGAGGTCAACAAGTTTTAAGCCACATTGCAATGTGTTCTCTGCATAATTCTTTTTATTTCAGAAACTTGTCTTTACAATGCTAATATTAATCTTATATTCTGTAATGTCAATGTTATTAATTTTCCGTCACCTACTTGTAAACAACTTTCTGGTGGTTATATTTCAGAATCTGATCCAAGAAAGAGTGGAGTTGATGGGAGGAGAGTACATCAAAGATTTGACAGAAGAGGTCACACATCTGGTGGTGGGGGCTGTAGGAGGGAGTAAATATATGGTATGCTGTGATTGTTAGCTCGACTTGTCGAAGAAAAGGCAAGCTATTCTACTCGCCCCGGCGTCGGCGTCCGAGCTTGGTTTAAGTTAGTTTCTCAGGAATGGCTTGAGGGATTTCATTCAAACTTAAAACATTTATTCTCCACACTAAAATAAACCTATAGGCCAAGTTTGGTAACTCTTGTTTGAAATTTGTCAAAATAATGGTTAAAGTTTTTCAGTAAGCTGGTTTCTCAGGAATGGCTTGAGGGATTGCATCCAAACTTATAACACTTATTCCCTATATTAAAATGAACTCATACACTTATTCCCTCTATTAAAATGAAATCCTGGGCCAATTTTGATAACTCTGAAATTTGTCAAAATTATGGGCATTATTACACTTAAAAATTTCTAAGTGGGTGGAATGGTGGCGTCAACTTTTGATTTCCACTCTCTAACTTGAAAATCAATCTTCATATATAAATAACCTAAAGCAACACTTTAGTAGGGATTGCATTTGCGGTGGGTTGGGTGGGGTCAAGGTCAGTGTTACTAAAAATAGAAAAAAAATCTGCTTTATAACTCATGAAAAAATTGAAATTTTTAAATAAAATTCAGTTTATAGATACTGTATAACGAGACATTGCATGAGATTGCATATGGGGGTTAGTTTGGTCAAGGTCAAGGTCACTGTTTTGAAATTTAGAAAAATGCTTCCACTCCGTAACTCAAGAAAGAAATTAATTTTGTTTAATTGGCCCCTACTATACCGTTTGCTTTCGAAAAAATGCCAGAAACTCTGACAAGCACAAGAAAAGTTGAGCGTGCTGTCCTCCGACAGCTCTTGTTAGCTTAACTATTCACCGAATAGTGTGAGCTTTTGTACTCACCCGTTTGTTGGCGTTGGAGTAATGCTCTGTTTAAGGTT
Source organism: Congeria kusceri (assembly GCA_027627225.1). Taxonomy (NCBI): domain Eukaryota; kingdom Metazoa; phylum Mollusca; class Bivalvia; order Myida; family Dreissenidae; genus Congeria; species Congeria kusceri. The sequence continues at coordinate 5,036,547 of CM051030.1, forward strand.
TGCGTGCAACAGGTACATATCTCTATATCTACTACAGATATTCAAGTAAAACTTCACACATGTCTTCGAGGTCATTATATAAAATCACTGGCCAAGGCACATAACTGTGACCTGCAATTTAGCAGAATTATGCGTCATTTTGTACTAAGAAATATTCAGGTTGAAGTTTGCGTGCAAGTACATATCTCTGTAACTACAATAGATATTCAATGTAAATTCACACGTCTTCGGGGTCATTATGTAAGGTGACTGACCAAGGCCCATAACCCTAACAAAAAGGTATGACTAGTCGAGCGCGCTGTCCTGAGTCTGTATATTAGTAATGTATGAATTTTGCTGTAGAGATCTCTGTGTCACTACATCTAAAGTAAAAGTTGAAACAAATATATTTTCCCATTTATTCAGGTGGCTGGTTCGAGAAGTATTCAGATCATGTTACCAGAGTGGGTCGACAATGTTTGGCAGAAGTCCCAACTAAGGTATCTCATTTTGTATGTCGTTCAAATAAATTTACAGGGATATTAACTTACCATAAGGGGTTAAAGGGACATTTTCTTAGTTTTGGATTGGAAAAGTATTTCTTAAAAAAAGGGATTTTAAAACATAACTTTGTAGAATCTATCGACTACTTTTGTCTGCTATACTGTTTTGCGTGGGAATCATAATTATTTTGATATTTACTGTGCTTTTTGGTGTAAAAAACTTGCTAGGGTATGTCTACCAGGTTACACATTTTTCTCAAAAAATAAGTACAAGGACCATAACTCTTGTTGTAGGAAGCGTCATTTTTGCCAACATGTAACTGACATTGTGTTGCCTTCCTCTGACAAGCATGTGCTGCAGGGCATACGTCACATCCTGTGACAAGCCTTGTTTCTCGCTACTTTGTGTATGTTACAGTTACTGTTAAATTGGGAAAATTAGCGTTTTTTCCAACAAATTGGAAATGTTATCACTTTTGTCAACAACTACCAAAAAGGATTTAAAAACAATAAGTTACAATAAATAAACTCTAAAACAGCTTGTTTCTTTCACTTGCATTTATTGTTTGGAGGTGGTAAATTGAATGTTGTTGTTTTTATGCCCCCATCATCTTGATGCAGGAGGCATATAGTGATCATCCTGTCCGACCGTCCTTCAGTCCATGACAAGGATAAGTAGATTTTACCGTTTTGTCTAGTACCAACACCGTTTACTACAACACTTTGATACTTACTCAGTTGTTGGTTATGACCATTCCCTATCCACCCATATCACCCAACCTTACTTTGACCTTGACCTAATTTGGACATACCGGTGTAATAATTCAAAAGTGCCATTTCTTGGTTAACTAGATTTTACTGTTTGGTCTAGCACCAACACCGCTTACTACAACACTTAGATATTTACACAGTTGTTACTTATGACCGTTCCCAATCGCACCATATCACCCAATCTTACTTTGACCTTGACCGTGACCTAATTTGCACTTAAAATAATTAAAATGGGCTGTTTCTTGGTTAACTAGATTTTACCATTTCGTCTAGCACCAACAACGCTTGCTACAACCCTTGGATACTTACACAGTTGTTGCTTATGACCATCCCCAATCCACCCATATCACCCACCTTTAATTTGACCTTGACCTTGAACTAATTTGGATTTAATAATAAATGAAAAGTGCCCTTTCTTGGTTAACTAGATTTTACTGTTTCATCTACCACCAACACCGCTTACTACAACACTTGAATATTTACACAGTGTTTACTTATAACTGTTTCCAATCCACCCATATCACCCAACCTCACTTTGACCTTGACCTAATTTGTACTAAGAAATGGCTACCCAGCACCTACCGGGGGCATGTGTGTTTATCAAATTTGTTTTCTCAGAGATTTGGTAATTGTTTAACATCAAATTGGGAAACTTGGCATGGAAGTTTGATTGGGAATGGTGCCGTTTTCTGGCACCAAATTTACATAGAGGGGAAAAACGCTGTACAATGAATGTAATTTAAAAACATTTAAACGGAATTAACTTGGATATAATTGTTTTATATGCATAATATTATAAGTGTGTTATATGAGAAAATCCTCGAATGATATGCAGTCAGCCGATTGTACAAGCGTAAATTTATATCGCAATGTTACTCCAAGCCTGATTTTGATCATATCCTAAAATACGCTACACATAAGGATCTGAGGACGACCAGTAGGAGGTCAAGTTTTGACGACCTTTCAGTTAGCCAATCAGAGCCTTTGCTTTCATGGTTTTTGCCGGGCCGGCTAGCTCAGTTGGTAGAGCGCTGGACTACAAATCCGAGGATCGCGTGTTTGATTCCCAGCCCGGCCACATAACTGTGGGGATTGGTCACGAAATTATTTCTACGGCCATTCTCGCCCTACCTCTGAGTTCATTTCCATATGTCTTACATGTTTTAGGAATCTCTTTGAATGTAAGTCTTCAAGGTTTATTAAGCCTCCAATCGAAGATAGCAAGGTGTATTGGTTTGAAAATGTCGATATAACGGTCGATCAGTAGACCACATTCTTTTCTTCCTTTTCCCATCAGTTTTCACTTGATCTGATCTTCACCAAACATGATGAAAATGTTTGTGCGCATAAAATCTCAGCCAAGATTGATAATCATCCCAATTCAAAATAGACCTTTTTAGCCATTTCCAAGTCCAACAATTTTTATCCCAACTTCACCAAATGTGATATTTTAAAGATTGTGCTGACCTTAAAGTGGGCATAGCTGTTTTACGAACCACTCTTGTTTGGTTTCCCCAGGGCAGTTCACGGCCTGGATGAGCAGTTCCAGGAATACAAGTGCCCGATCTTCAAGGGCTGCGTGATCACGGTGTCGGGGTTACACACCACCGAGAGGAACGAGGCGAAGAAACTGATCGAGAAAGAAGGTCTCGCTTCTACAATAATTACTTTTGTTCTGTTTTACAAATATTGATGTAATATTGCTCTTTGATCCTTTTAGTTGAAAGAAGAGATAAAGCCAATCAAAATGCAATCATTTTTCTTGGGTATTTATGCTCATTTAATTGCATCCGTACAAAAGTTCTATGTGTGTTTGTCAAAACAGTGTCTTGTTGTAGTGTAAGCTGTGTTGTTTTTTTCATGAGTGGTCATAGGAAAGATAAGTAACATCATGAATGATACTAAAATTGTTATGGTGGGAAAATAACCCCTTACAGTCTGTGTAATTGTCACTAAATGATATTTTTATTGAAGTTTACATTTTGTTTGGTGCTGTTTCAGGGTGGCCACTGGAAAACAGGGAAAACTAGTGAAAAAACATTCCCTGCAGGGAAAAATCAGGGAATTTGAAAATTTTGCAAAAATCTGGGAAAATTAAGGGAATTCGGCCAAATAAGGTAGAACAAATACACAATTAAAAAATGAAGTCTAGAATCTTACAAAGAATTCGACAATAAAACAATGAAATTATCATGTTTATGTAAAAGAAGAAATTAACTATAGTAAAAAATGTGTGAAAATGGAGAATGGTGTTTGTGCATATTTGTGGACTATTACTACATTACACTAAATATACGGGTACAATAAATGTCAGAGAATATCACAATACAGTCAGGGAAACATCAGGAAAGTTTCCTTCAGAATTTCCATGGCCACCCTGTGTTTACACTTTTGATGGGTTCATTCACGTGCCTTTCACAAATTACTTCAAAGCAAAGAAGTTATGATATCATTTCGCTCCACCCCCTGTGCAATTACCAGGTTATCATTTACTGGTATTTTCCACTATTTTGCCACATAGTAGTAAAGTAACTGTATGTTTAGTAATGATCCTACACCAGCACACATTTGTTTTTAGGTGGAGTATATTCCGGGGAAATGAAGGCGAAGGAATGCACACATTTGATTATCAGTGAACCGAAAGGTAACATTTTTCTAGGTGCTGTCTTATGGAATGGACTTTTTGGCAATGTCAGTGCAGTTAAATCAACTCTGAATTTTGTATATAAAAGAAGGTATATTACTGTGTTCATTATAAGCTACTTGTGTCAGATTCTTAAAACTTGCTATCGAATACATATATGTGCCAAAAAAAAAGATTGTCCTTAAACTATCTAAAGAAATAGTAGTTGTTTCTAAGCAAATGATATCACAAACAAAAACATCGTCCTTTAGTGATCGAAAACAATTGTAGTTGTTTGTAATCAACAAATAATACCACAAAGAAAAACATTGTCCATTAACTATCGAAAGAAAAATAGTAGTAGTAATCAAATAATATCACAAATAAAAACATTGTTCTTTAACTATCAAAAGAAGTAGTAGTTGTATGTAGTCAAATAATATCACAAACAAAAATATTGTCCGTAAACTATCGAAAGAAGTAGCAGTTGTTTGTATTCAAATAATATCACAAACAAAAACACTGTCCTTTAACTATCAAAAGAAATAGTAGTTGTTTGTAATGAAATAATATGACAAACAAAAACATAGTTCTTTAACTATCGAAAGAAATAGTAGTTGTATGTAATGAAATAATATCACAAACAAAAACATTGTCCTTTAACTATCGAAAGAAGTAGTAGTTGTATGTAATGAAATAATATCACAAACAAAAACATTGTCCTTTAACTATCGAAAGAAATAGTAGTAGTAATCAAATAATATCACAAACAAAAACACTGTCCTTTGACTATCGAAAGAAGTAGTCCTTTAACTTTAGAAAGCAATAGTTGTTGTTGATCATTATTTATCATTTCAATAAAACAGAACAAAACCCTAGCCTACTTAATGATTTATTGACATGCGTGTCAGTTCACATGGAAGAGAAGCGTCATCAGGAAGTCAGACATGTCTAATAAAATTGTGTCTGATAAAGAAAATGTTGATATATGAAAACACTTAAAATTTGAGATTGCCATAAATGTTTTATAAAATATAAGAAGGAAGCCAGTTGTGAATCTTTCTAAGTGAGTGAATGAAGTTCAGTGAATCAGGGTTGTCATTATCAAATGAAACGAGCGATTTTTATCTAAATATAAGTGATTTTTGGCTAGGGGTCTAGGGGGCAGCCTTGTGATATTACCGATCACAATTTTAAAGTTCCTGAAAAAACAACAACGATTTTCTCACGATTTTAAATGATGAATTTGATCAGCAATCAGTTAATAATTACAACCCATGCCTATAAGTGAGTTTGAAATATAATAATTCAGTGTATTCTCTTTGTTGTCTGTTATTATAATGTGTACCATAAAAATAGATTGAAATTGATAATTTTTTTAAACCTCAATGAAGATATGACCTTGATCTTACATGAAAGGCTTTTAAACAACTGACCCAAACTTGCCCATGTGTACATACAGGTAGTCATATTTTAGGGTAATATATTTTTTATATGACCTAAAATAAATATTTTGGTGAGTTTAATTTGTCATTTTGCAAGTTCACACAAAATCAACTCTTAAAATACATTACGAGTGTGTTTTATAGGCAATTTCTTACCCTGACAACAGTGTTTTTTAGGGCCAATTTGGGGCCGAATTTCGGCCCCATTCCCCTGCTTAAAAAGTATATATTTTTCTCCTATATTTACCTTTAAATTGCCCTCAGAATGTAAGCTTCATTAAAAAAAAATTGACCAAAATCGGACAACAATTGACTAAGACATAGGAATTTTCGTAAACAATCCCAGCAATTTTTCATCAAACCAAGTTAGTTCATAATCTTAAGTTATCATTTGTAGCAAAACAATTCATAAATGTGGCGCGTCGTGGGAAAACCGGTCTTAATGCATGTGCGTAAAGTGTCGTTCCGGATTAGCCTGTGCAGTCCGCACAGGCTAATCCAGGACGGCACTTTCCACCTACAGTGGATTTTATGTTTAGAAGAGACTTCCTTGAAACAGGAAATACGATTAAAGCGGAAAGTGTCGTCCCAGATTAGCCTGTGCGGACTGCACAGGCTAATCCAGGACGACACTTTACGCACATGCATTAAGACAGGTTTTCCCACGACGCGCCTCAAATATATGTTTTATAACAAAGTAGAATATAAACATGTAATGATGCTTTTTCTAAAGAAATCCCCTTTTGCCGTTAAATTCCCCATCTGAAGTGCCCCGCCACCTTTCCCCCAATGGTGAAAAAACCACGGCAAACTTGCTTTATGTGTACCCAGGCCAGAAGTACCAGTTTGCCAAGAAGTGGGAGCTATACATAGTACGCACGGAGTGGCTCTACGACTCCATAGAGAAGGGCTACTGCCTGAGTCCGCAGGAATACGGACTGGACGAGAGCGGACCTGGCGGCATGAAGACCTCCACCCCGGAACGAAAGAGCATGGCAGGTATGAGGTCTAATACCCATCGCAGTGAGATTTAGGGCAAAACAAAGCAAGTGTCCGGGTAACTGCAGTTACAACTCTCATATATCTTGTCTCATAGTTTATTTTCACAACTTCAAGACAATGAGTGGTTGAAATGAGCACAAGCCCTAAGGTAAATTTTCGACGGGGCTTGCTCAAATTCTCAGTTTTATGTATACAGGCTGGTAACATTTTCTTGCTCGCAAGTATTGTAATAACCCTAAGTATTGGGACACCTTAAATATTGGGACACCCCTTTTTTTTTTTATAAATAATTATTTTTTGTGCCCTTTAATATTGGGACACATTTGAAAGTTCAATTATTTTCTGTCTCTAAATATTGGGACACCTAAATAACACGTTATGTTGTAACTGTATAAACATTCCATACCCTTCCACTACGCTGGTTGCATAGTGACTTGTGACACGGTATATTTCGCTTGCGTATCTACTGAAGCATGGTCTTCGCAGTTAAGCTTCCCATTTTATTCCCATTAAGTTCCCAGTAAGAAAAATTGATTTTATAAATATCAGTGTACTAAACAATTATTTTAATTATGTATAATTAAATATTTAATATATTTAAGTAAGCGATTATTATCCCAAAGAAATAAAATTAATTAACTGGTTAAAGACATAGATTATTGCGAAATAGATTTTATCATATATGGCCCTATTTGTTGGGACACAGTTTCGATAATTTTTTTTTTATGTCTATAAATATTGGGACAGTAAAAAAATTATTATTTTTAAGTGTCCCAATATTTATAATAATTACGGTAATATAGTTCAGACTTGCTTGGCCGAACTGCATATGTTGATGACGGGCAATAAGTTACAACACCTCTGACTGCTTGACGTCTGTGATGTTCCAGGAGCGATCAATGACATCAGCAACATTTCCATGATTTCCATGGCGAACGTGAACGAGACGGCGAACTCTACGAACATGACGACCCGTCTCGAGGATAATGCGGTAACACGACTCGAGGATCCAACGGACAACCTTGACCTTACCAAGACTCCGGCAGATATGTTCCTGGATGGGTGCAAAGTATTTGTTTGTTTGTTTCTTTGTTTGGATTTTTCGCCGTTTTTTTTTTTTTTTTTTTTTTAACAGTATTTCAGTCGGTCAGTGAACCTACTCACACTTTTCCTGGGCAAACTTAGCCGATCTAAGCGGTTCACCAGTACCAGATGCACATACCTATGCCAGTAACTGACAACTGCCCTACTTGAATCAGAGGTAGGGGGAGAATGGCCGTAGAAATAATTTTATGACCAATCCCCAAACAAATTATGTGGCCGGGCTGGGGTTCGAACTCGTGATCCCCGGATTGACAGTCCAGCGCTCGACCAACTGAGCTAGCCGGGCCCCATTCTACCCATAACTTGAGCATAAGTATGAATTGCTTACCTCTTGGCCAGAGTTATTATCGAAGATGGAGGAGTATATTGGTTTGCAAATGTCTGTAGGTTGGGCGTCGGTCTGTCGGTACACCACATTCTTTTCTGCTCTATAAGTCCAACAGTTTTCATCCGATCTACACAAAACTTGATGGCAATATTTGTGGGTATAATATCACGGCCAAGTTGGATAAGTAGTCAAATCATTCCAGGAAATGTGGAGTAATGGCCCTTGAATTGGCCTTTTCTGCTCCTCTGAAAGTCCAACAGTTTTCATCCGATCTGCACACAACCTGATATTTTAAAGATTGCTTTTGACATGCAGGGGGCTTAACAGCACTTGTTGCTTGTGGGGTTGGTTCCCAAAGGATTTGTTGTTTCTTAATACTGGCTGAAACTCTTTTACTGCCCATTCAAAAACATTTAACATGTAAGTGACCAGATTTTTTCACCAGTCCTATGAGCCAGTGTACTGGGCTGTATTCACATAGCACCTGAGGGAAATCTTTTGTTGTATTTTATTTAAAATTTAAGTTCAGACTATCTATCTGAAATGCAGCCGGAGACTTAAGGAGTTTTATTAGTTTAAGTTATTTATTGAAGTTTTTGCCCAATTGAGCCGAAACATTTCGGGGGAGCATATAGTCGCCGCTATGTCCCTCCGTCCGTCCTTCCGTCACACTTTCTTGTCTGGAGTATTTCTCAGCAACTACTGGCCAGAATTCAATGAAACTTCTCGGGAAGCTTTATTACCAAGAGGAGGTGTGCATATTACCAGGACGTTCCGCTTCAGTGATTTTTGTGAGAGCTATGGGACTTTGAATATTTCTGAAAGTAGTTAATAGTAGTAGTCTTGACTTTCTTGTCCGGAGTATTTCTCAGCAACTACTGGCCAGAATTCAACAAAACTTTAGGGAATCTTCATTACCAAGAGGAGGTGTGCATATTACCAGGACGTTCCGCTTCAGTGATTTTTCTCAGAGTTTTGGGACTTTGAAATTTCTGAAATATAGTATATATTATGCATTTCTATTGATTTTTAGTCATTTTAATATCTTTGCCCTTCTCATTGCATTTATATTGCTTGACAAAACGCATTGGGGAGCATCTATCAGTTTTACTGATATCCTTGTTAGTACGGGCACTGGTCAGTTTTCCTGATATCCTTGTTAGTACGGGCACTGGTCAGTTTTCCTGATATCCTTGTTAGTACGGGCACTGGTCAGTTTTACTGATATCCTTGTTAGTACGGGCACTGGTCAGTTTTCCTAGTACGGGCACTGGTCAGTTTTACTGATATCCTTGTTAGTACGGGCACTGGTCAGTTTTCCTGATATCCTTGTTAGTACGGGCACTGGTCAGTTTTCCTGATATCCTTGTTAGTACGGGCACTAGTCAGTTTTACTGATATCCTTGTTAGTACGGGCACTGGTCAGTTTTACTGATATCCTTGTTAGTACGGGCACTGGTCAGTTTTACTGATATCCTTGTTAATAGGGGCACTGGTCAGTTTTACTGATATCCTTGTTAGTACGGGCACTGGTCAGTTTTACTGATATCCTTGTTAGTACGGGCACTGGTCAGTTTTACTGATATCCTTGTTAGTACGGGCACTGGTCAGTTTTCCTGGACCTCTTACATTTTTACTGGCTTTGTCCGGCTTTCACAGTGACTGCTCTTTGTTATTCAGATTTACCTGAGTGGTTTCCGTGGTGCGACCTTGGAGAGGCTGAGAAAGATCATCAATGCTGGCGGTGGAACGAGGTATACTATCTTTAAGCTCTTTTAGAGCTTTTTAATAAATTGACATGGCTTGTAGCTGTATTCTCTCAGTGGGTGGACTGAAATAAATTTTGCAGTGGTGCACTGGATATGGTGTCCGCCTTGCGTTTGGGAGATCGTGAGTTCGATCCCTGCTCAGAGAGCATTCAAATGATCTTTCTCACAAGACACCAAGTACTGGTTCTACCCAGGAAACGGTTTCGAGAGTGTCTCAATAAGCTGCAGGCATTCGACACAATGGAGTAAAATTAATTTGGTTTGAACTAAATGAATTTCTGCAGGTGTAGACTGTAGCGAAAGATGTGCAACTCTACCTCAAAAAAGCTTGGGTAATGTTTAACCTTTTTATTTGTTTGTTTAGAATTTTTGCAGTTTTTAACAGTATTTCAGTCATATTACGGCAGTCAGTTAACCTACTTCAAATGTCTAACATGTTAGGCATTAGAATTTAGGGCGGAATACAAAAATAACTTCTATTGTTTATTTATGACTGTAATTTGCAGATTCAACCAGATAACAGAGAATCTCACCCACACGGTGGTAGGAGAGCAGATAGCTGGCGAGATTGAACAGGTGAAATCCCTCTTACACAGGTGAGCAATCAACTTATGTGGCGTGTATGGTATTTTCTGTTTAAAGGAAGTCTTTTCTAAACTTAAATCCGCTCTAGGCAGAAAGTGTCGTCGTGGATTAGCCTGTGCGGACTGCACAGGCTAATCTGGGATGACACTTTACGCACATGCATTTAGCCCGTTTTGTCCCATGACATGCCACATAGAATGTACGGTATGGACACTAGAGAGGTCTGGGGTGTGAACCTGTGAGTCCAGGGCTTTTTTTAGCTCACCTAAGCACAAAGTGCTTGGTGCGCTATTGGTATAGGGGACCTCTCCTGCGTCGTCCGTCGGCGGTGTGCCGTCAACAATTGGGTTCATTCTCATGCTGGATACTTCACTTTTTATCCAATCTTAACCAAACTTGCACAGTTTGTGTATGACCGTAAAATCTCGGGTGGGATTGTTATTGGGTCAGATCACACCAGTAACACTAGTTATTGCCCCTTTTTCATGCAAAAAAGTGCAAAAATGCCTTTTTCCAATTTATAGACTTTATTTTCCATCCAATCTTAACCAAACTTTCACAGTTTGTGTATGACCATCAGATCTCAGCAGACGCCAAAAATGGGCCAGATTGTGTTTCAAACACCAGAGTTATCGCCCTTTGTTTATTAAAAAAAATATACAATAATATACAGTATTCAGGATAGAGTCTTCATTTTTCATCCAATCTTCACCAATCTTGCACAGTCTGTCTATTACCATGAGATTACAGTTGAAGTCGAATGTAAGCAAGATCAGACCAGAAACCGGAGTTATTGCCCTTTGTTTGTGAAAAAAATATGCAAAAATGGACATTATTCAGGATTGAGATTTCGTTTTTCATCCAAACTTCACCAATCTTGCACAGTTTGTTTATGACCATAAGATTAAAGGTGAAGTCAAATTTAAGCAAAATCAAGCCAGAAACACTAGATTTATTGACCTTTGTTTGTGAAAAAAATATACAAAAATGGACATTATTAAGGATAGAGACTTAATTTTTCATCCAATATTCACCAATCGTGCACAGTTTTGTCTACGAATGTAAGACTACATGTGAAGTCGAATATAAGCATGATTAGGCCAGAAATACTGGAGTTATTGCCCCTTGTGTTTGGAAAAAAACATCAATAAGTTATCAATGATTGGCTGGCACACACAATTTTGTATTCAATGTTGACCAAACTTGCACAGTTTGCATATGACCATAAAAATTGTTTGATAAAATTTGATTTCCAACAGTTGCAAAACCTTGCATGCAGTTATTTGTACATGCAACATGGATGGCTTCAGAGCCTGCATTAACATCATTTATCATCATTGGACAAAAAATTATCAAACAAATAGCAAAGCTTTACCTTTACAAAGCAAAACTTGACCTTATAGCACAGCCGTCGCAATTATCGCATTTCAGCTAGTTCTTTAAATCTGCGAAAAAGACATCAAAATCTACTGTTTCGGTATTTTCCAGAATTGTCACTGACTTAACGAAAAAGGGTCAGGTAAGAATATCGAGAAACATGATTAGAGAACCGTTAGCAAAAACACTGCGCTTCCACTACCCAACTAGTACTTTAGTTGGCCCATTGCACTAACCTATGTTTTAAATCAAATTGAGTCCATCCCCGTTGCGTATTGTTCAGATACCTTAATTTTCAAACCTGTCACAACAGTATGGTCTTCATCTGTATCAGTTCTCAGGTGAGCGCTTTGGGTCATCATGGCCCTCTTGTTTTCACCATTTTGGGAATATGACCTAAACCCATGAAATTGGGAATTTTAGCGTTAATTCGCCTAAAACTGGGAAAAAATATAATTCAGTAATACAGTTTGAATAAATACAGATAAACCACGTAAAATAGAATGTTCTGAACAAAAACAAATCAGTAAAACAGTTATTTAAACTTCAACGATCTTTATTTCTACACTGAACACATCTTATTTCCAAAATATTTGAAAGTCAAACCATCAATTGGGAATTTTGGGACAGGATTTGGGAAAAAATGATACTTTTTGCCATTGGGAATATGACCCAATAACGGCTATGAAAAAGGCAAAAAACAGTGTTGGGACTCACAGAGGTATTTAGTGGGAACTGGCTTGAGTTGGGAAATCTCACAATTTGGTTAATGGGAGCCAAACTTGAGTAAGACCTTTATAAGGCCCATGGTATATAGGGTCATTTAATTGATAGAAAGCCAACTATTGCCGTTTAATTAACATTTTATATTAATTTGCCGTTTTAATAAACGTTTTATATTAATTTGATGTTATTTTCTTTATTGGATAGTGTCATTTTTGCAACCAAAGCATTGGATGAATTTTTTTAAAAATATGCATAATGCTGCATTCATGTATTTTAACTGAAAGTAAACAGATCTCTTTCAAACGCTGCCTGGATGTGTCAGTGTTAGAGACTACTGTCATCCTGTGTGCACGTTGGACGACAGACATCGGACGCCGGAGAGTCTTCAGTGATTTTAATAGTTCATCTTTCTCTCCCAGGCCCCACGTTGTCACCGCCCAGTGGCTGGTGGAATGCTACAAGCAAGAGTCCCACGTGTCAGAGGCTGCGTACCTGAGTGCACATGTACCGAGCGTTAGGCCGAAAACTCCCGATAGCAAACTGTGAGTAGCAGCAGATTGCATTAGGCAAACAATGTGTCGTTTGCTGAGGTATCCGGATAAAACCCCCCGGATGTTATCCTTCCCTCTCATTTTATGTTCCCAGACAAAATAACTCCTGTTGTTTTTACATCCCGGACAAAATCACCAAAATACCCCATCGACATTTACTGGAAAAAAACGTGTTGGTACTGTATGCAAAATATAGTTAAAGATGTAAATACAGAGAATTGGTTTGTTAGCGTTATTAATTCAGTTGCATCATTTAAATATAAACACATTAAAAGACTAAAAAATCTCAGTGGGATAATTTTTGTCAGGGGTGTAAACCTATCTGGAGGGATTATGTCAGTGCATGCAAAATGTGCCGGAGGGATTTTGTCGCGGGGGATTATGTCCAGGATTCAGCAGTGCGGGTATTTATAAAGAATCTTTAAGTGAACCATTACGTGAAAAATTATAATAAAAGTTTTCTTGCAAAAATAAATGTTTTATGTTTGAAATATCATAAAGTACGAACCGTATGTTAATACTTTACCAAAATAAAACCATATAAGTAATAAACTTTAATGAACCAACCTCAAACTTAAAGACTTTTAAGAAGTTTACCTTAGTTTTAACTAAAAAGCTTTGTGGATATTGCCCTTATGTTGGTACTGTAAAATCATTTTATTTTGTAGTGGTCTAATTTTTGCTTTTTCGCGGTCTGAACATAGCGGGAATATAAGACTCCGCATACAAATATCTGTTATAATATATATATTATAATGTTATTAAATAAGTGATTTCATACAGGCACTGTTATTTGTTCGAGGTCTGCTGTATTGGCATGAGCCCGTAGGGCGTATTTACTTATTTACTAATTATTTTATTAATTAATATAACATTAACAAGGTTATTATAACAAGGTTATTATAAAAGATAATAAGAACTTCGATTATTTGAACAACATAGCACTGAAAATTTTACAAATCCGTTTTTGTTTTTGTTTTTTTTTCAAGATAGCGTCATTTTGTTTCTAAAAACTTTCATATTTCCAATGTCATATAGAAACAGTTCAACTGACCAATCAAAAGCGCTAAATCTCATACAGGCACTGGTTTTAGCCAATCACATTGCTTTGATCCCATACAGGAACAGTTGATCGTTGTATTTACTCATGCTAACTGAAATAAGACATGCATTTTTACTGATATTGTGCGTAATATTGTAATGTTGCTTAATAATAGCAGAAAAATCATGCTGGCAATTTTAAAGTGTATACGAAAAATAAAAATTTCGCAAATGAAAGAGTGCTTAAATTTAAGACTGCGCAAATTAGCTGTTTTTCAAGAATGCACAAAGTTAAGGCATGGCAAAATAAAATGATTATACAGGATATTATTTATATTTTAGAACCAAAAGGAAGTCCTCTATTCAGAAAAGCAAGGATCAGGCTGGTAGTTCAGTTCAGATGAAACCTCCCACTGAGCATGGCGAAGATATGCATGACATTATGAGTCAATACCTGGACAATCCAGCCAGTGGTACAATTCTTTGGACTTTCTTTAGCATAATTGGTGGAATATTTTGTCATGAAGGTCCTGTTTTAGCTCACCTGAACACAACTTTTGTGATTGCATTTTGTCTGTCATACGTCGTCAACATTTACCTTGTGAACACACTATTGACCACATTTATTGCCTAATATTTATAATACTTTTCAAAACATCTGTTCCAATGATATGTGGACAAGTTCGAAACTGGGTCATGTGGGGTGAAAAACTAGGTTACTTGGTCATATTGAAGAAAAAGCTTGTGGACACACTAGAAGCCTTATTTTTGGCCCAATCTTTATGAAACTTGCTCAGAACATTTGTCCCGATGATATCTCGGAAAAGCTCCAAAATGGGTCATCAAAAACCAGGTCACCAGGCCAAATTATCGGGTGAGCGACCTACGACCTTATGGCAGTTCTATATTGCTGTATGTAATCAATTAGTAGCCAGTGTTTCTAGTTATGCAATAAAACCTATCACTTATAAACATGTCACCCTGCCACACACACACATCGTCCCTTGGAAGCCATAAGGTGCTATCAGCACAGAAAATAAAGGCTGATAACACCTTCTGCTCCCAAAAGACGAAAATGAATAAAATATTCATCTTACTTGTACTTACCCATTCTTGCAGACAGATTATAATTTTATCGTGCCCAGAAAGATTTGACTTGTCCAAAGCTCGGGCAAGTGGGTTATTTCGAAAGTTTGGTGTCTTGTTAGAAACACAACAGCTGTTGTTCAAAAGAAACTGTCTAGTTAAAGTTGCAGTCCAGAAATATGTAATAAAAATAAAACAGCTTACCGATCAAAATACAAAAAAACGCTTTGAAATCGATAGAGTTATAATGTTTTTGTAGCTTTTTATCGTTTAGTTTCTGTTTGCGATAGCGATAGAACTAATGCCAATTTAGGATGTATTGAATTATATTCTATGGACTGCGGCTTTAACATATGTGTTTCTTCCAGGGGCAGGGGGAGACAATGATGAGACGCTTGCCCCCGCGGTTGTGCCCCCTGTTGGACCAGACGACATGACACAATACCCAGATGCTAGTTCTGGACTTGGTAAACCAGAGTGTGAAGCCTACCCCTTATGGATGATTTCTTCCCTTTTCAAGCAACATTTTATATACTATTTTTATTAACATTCACTGAATCTGTGTGCATTAAAAGTGTTTTGATGATTTTATTGTGGAAGTGTAGCATATGTTTAAAATTACAATGTACAAACGTGTATCTCAAAGTCTTTTTCAAGTCTCAAAATCAGAATTGTAAAAATAAGTTGTAAAGAAATGGCCTCGTAGTCATGCTATATTTACTACTGCAGATGTGACGAAATCTCCTATTACCTTACTTGTCCATTTTTGACAAAAGATGCTTGCTACTTGTTCATACAATAATTATATTGTAAATAAATGAGACATGTCGTAAGAAAACCGGGCTTATTGCATGAGCGTAAAGTGTCATCCCGGATTATCCTGTGCAGTCCGCACAGGCTTATCCGGGACTACACTTTCCATCTACAGTGGGTTTATGTTTAGAAGGGACTTCCTTGGAACAGAATATACCATAAAAGCAGAAAGTGTGCAGACTGCACAGG
Source organism: Congeria kusceri (assembly GCA_027627225.1). NCBI lineage: Eukaryota > Metazoa > Mollusca > Bivalvia > Myida > Dreissenidae > Congeria > Congeria kusceri. The sequence continues at coordinate 5,052,439 of CM051030.1, forward strand.
CTGATTTGGGATGATACATTACGCACATGCATTAAGCCCAGTTTTCCCTTTACACTCCTCAAATATGGCAACATTTCACCTGTCCGTTCATGCTCTGGGACGACCGGGGCAATATGGACAATTGATTTCTAGCATTTCGTTTTATTTCGAGACTGGGCTGGTATTGACAAAGCTGTTAATGGAAATCTTAACTTAAGTTTAACTTAAGTGAAACATTCAGATAAATTTTCTACGTGAAATCCAATGAATTATATTTATGAAAGAGTAAAATACTAACGTCTAAGCAGTATTTACTACTTTAAAACATTTTAATGCATTACGATATAGCCACAGTCTTAAGGAATTTTATCAATTTAAGAAATTTATTTTATGCTTTTCAGTGATTTGTACAGAAATATCAAAGAAATAAAATTGGCAATTCACTGTTTTAAAACATTAAAAATTACCACTCTGATAATTTTCACAGTTTCACACTGGTTCTCACTTTAATGCAGTAAATGAAATGGACTCAGTGATGCCAGACTCAAAATTGTGAATGACATAATTATTAACTTCATATTTTTATGAGACCCACAAAATTGTCCAGTTAAACCGATTTAAAATGTAAAATAAACAGTGGAAAAAGCATGTGCCACTCTTCAAAATATCATTTTCTATGAACATTTGTGAAAAAAATACGATCTTACACGGAAAGCAACAAATATCCTCTATTTCTTTGTCTCTTGAATTATAGAGGACAAGATCTTCACTGGGAAGACGTTCGTTCTGTATGGGTTTGACGAGGAAGGAACAACAGCCTTGACAGCGTATATCAAGGAAGGGGGAGGTTGGTGAAAGATTTGTTTTGGTTGGTCAAGCATCATGTGACCATCTTTTCAATCTGATAGAAATTGTCTCCAAAAATATGCGATGCATAAGGATCAGGGACGGTATTTCAGAAACATCTTAAGTGTATCTTAAAGTATTTTCCCTTAAGTTAAAGATTTCAAAATGTTATATTTTACCAAGTAAAAGGTATGTATACATTTGTGAATATTTTTTTGTTTATACATGTATAAACAAGCATTAATACGATAGGTGGTAATTAATACACACTAAGCACAATGCACTGCACAAAAGAAATTAAAAGCTAAGTGAAATGTTGATATTAAGGTAAAGGGTAAGATATTACTTAACATGTTTCTGGAATCAGGGTTTTCATTATTAACCAATTGCCGATCAAATTTATCATTAAAGATCGTGAGAAAAACTGTTGTTTTTTTCAGGACTTTAAAATTGTGATAGGTAATATCACAACGGGGCCCCCTAGACCCCTGACGAAATCGCTTAGAGATAAAAATCACTTGTTTCATTTGATAATGACAACCCTGGGAATACAGCCCCTGAGAACGACTGATAGAAGGTCATCCTCATGTGACCTTTCTGCCAATCAATCAAACGTTATGGCTGTGCTTTGGGTGTGTGGCCAGGGCCCATATTCAACAACGCATTCTTAGACTTAAGAAAAAATGCTTCTGCGTTTGCAGATGTGCTGGGCACCGATGCCAACTATGCCATTAAAAATCATTTAAAATCAAGAATGCTGCACTAGGAGTTGGTGAATACTAGAAAAGATTCGAATTAACGGCCGTGTTAGAACAAAAATGTTTTAAGATTATTCTTTATTCTGAAGTCTTCATTATAAGAATGGTTTGGTGAATATGGGTCCAGGTGTTAATCGATCATGGACTTGTTCACTAACAGCCATAGGAATATTTGTTTATTTATTTTCTGCTAAGTAGTGAGATATAGAAAAATATCAGTGAAATATATCCTTATATCTCACAGTTTTTTTGTTCCCGATTTAAAACAGTAAATCAAACGACGGCAGTCTCAAAACTGTGAAATGATGTCATTATTTTGACATCATGACGTTATGATTACTGCGATATTTAAATAATAAAATGTAATAAAACATTTAAAAAGCATAAAATAAAAAGAAAATTTGTTTGTTTTCGGTGTGATAACGCTTAATATCATCACTGAAAAGGGAGACAATTGACATATTTTCACTCGCGCAAGTGCTCGTGAACATATTAATTGTCTCCCTTTCCGGTGATGATATAATGCGTTATCACAACGAAAACAAACACATTTTCTCTATTTATTCACTTATGAAATTTGAATAAAAGCCAGCGCTCACTCTGCCATTCACCATGTTAGCCAATGCCTACAATTTTCAATATTCAGCCAAATAAATTTCCATTTGGCTACACCATTAATAAAACCCTATAAAATGCCTCCAATATGTATCATTAGCATGCGGTATGGTAAATTTAGCTAAGGAAGAATTATAATGCAGGGGGAGAAATCAAAATGAGAACACTGGTTGTTGGTTGAGATATAAATAGCATTTTAGGAAATCTGCAACTTTAAGAACAGAACATTGTATAGGGCGTCATCAGATTTGGCATAAGTCAAATGAATGAGATACGGTAATTTATTGAAAAGCATTGTGATCTTTATTGAAAACATCATTTTGTTGCTTCCATTGGGTTAAATATGTGTATCAATTTCTTCTTGGTTTGAACATGGAAAGCGAAACCGTTTTAAAATTTTATTTAAAAATGTAATTGACACTGGGTCACATAGTCTTACCCATGAAAATGATCGATAAAGACCACACTGGGTCACATAGTCTTACCCATGAAAATGATCGATAAAGACCACACTGGGTCACATTGTCTTACCCATGAAAATGATCGATAAAGACCACACTGGGTCACATAGTCTTACCCATGAAAATGATCGATAAAGACCACACTGGGTCACATAGTCTTACCCATGAAAATGATCGATAAAGACCTTGACTCTGCTTAACACATGTTTCGATACTTTCAAAGTGATGTTCTTCTATTGTAGGTACGGTGCTGCAGACTTCAGACCGCCGCATTCCCAACTTTGCCGTGGTGCCGATGGACGGTTTTCCGGTAGACAGGACTGTCAACAAGATTGTGACCAACACCTGGATGGTACCCTTCTTTTCAGCTCATAACTGACATGTGATGTAGGAGTCGCAGAGGTGTTATGGATATGGTGTCTGTGACCATGTGATTGGGAGACCTTGAGTTGAATCCCTACTCAGGAAGCGTTTGAATGATCTTTCTCAAACGACACCAAGTAGTGGTTCAATAAACCTCTGGCTTTGGTATTAATCATGCTTTTGTAAAATAGGCTTAAAATACCCCCCCCCCCCCCCCCCCCGGCTATCACCTTTTTTCCTGGACCAGACCTTATAACAAAAATCCCACAAAGAGAAATTAATGGATTTGAAATTCTTGAAAAAAAAAACTCATGGACAATGAAGAAATCAAACGTAAAGTGAAAGAAAAGTGGAAAGTGCACCATGTATAAACAATTATAAATAGCAGGTATATGAAGGCAAAAACAGCTTACAATACTTTGAATTTTGTTGGTTTTACACAGATCTGACCAATCTTACGAAAATGTTTATTGAAAAAAAAAAAATAAGAAACTAGCTAAAATAAGTAAGTCTTAAAAAAGGAAAAAAAAACAATTGAAATAAGCTAAAATGAGCAAGATTCTCACGACTGATATGAGTATAGTATTCATCTGACCTTGTTGTTTTTAGCAAATGTGCATGGAGCAGAACGTGCTACTGGACGTGGACAGCAACCCGCTCTTCACTCCGATTGAGATCAACATGGAGGGGGCGCCCTTGAAGGACTGTGTGCTCTCAATCAGGTGAACAGAGTCTGTGTAGTGTTGGGTCATGTTTTTTCAGCTATGAGCATTTGTTGGTTCAGTTTTTAAAGATTTTTCATCTTCAGATGTGTTTGAAGAATGGGAATCCTTTTCCAATTAACCCGTAGACAAACATAGATCGCTCCGCCTTTCTGTTTGTCCAAGGTTGTTTGTCCAAGGATTTGAAGTATATCGATTGGATTATGCAACCATGTGCTATTTTTTACCACGCAAATATAAACCAATAATTGGTTAACTCAATCCTTGATTTACAAGTATCTACTGGTCAATTGCTCGTAATCTGCATATATCAAAATTTGGAAGGCCAATATTATTTTTATTGGGTGTGATCAGTCCTCTTTTAGCTGACTTTCTGCTTTTGAAAGTCCAGTATTGCTGAAATTTGCTTTGTCAGTTCAAAAATAAGTTGTATATGTATTGACCCTTTAGTTTGGTTAGGGTTTTTTCCTCCTGAAATGTTTGTCGGAAATCTTTATCTGCAGAAAAATTCATTTCTAACAAACATGATTTTTAATGCAGTTATGTTCATCATCACTTTCATTACTTGTTTATTATTGCACGCATTGTCCTTGGTTCTCTTCTGGGACTGCTTATAAAAAAAAACAACACTGTTGCACTTTCTGATCAGCTAATGGTAGATCTGCCTGTATAAAGCTTGCTCAAATTTTGGGAAATATTATCGTCATTGCCAATGTGTGACAAATTAAAAGCAAAATATATTTCAAAACTAGTTTCAGTGACATTTCTTATCGATAATATATTGAACTATTTGAGCTTGCTAAAAATTAATAATAATCTGCTTAATTTTGTAGTGGCTACAGCGGCACAGAAAGGGACATCCTTATTAGCATTGCAGAAGTGCTGGGGGCAACGTAAGTCTTGTTGGTTTTTGCCCTAGATTACTAATAGCAATGGGATAAATATAATTTTTGTAGAAATGTACCCAAAGAATGTTATTTTCTTTCAGTTTATCATTTCTGCCAAGTGTCGGCTTGAAAGGTTTGCGTAAAGTCACTTTACATGTTTCAATTTGTTTCCATCATTCTCTAAATTACTTTCAGTTTTTAGATTGACTTTTCGAAGAAAAGGCAAGCTATTCTACTCGTCCTGGCGTCGGCGTTAGAGCTAGGTTACAGTTTTTCGGTAAGCTAGTTTTTCAGGAATGGGTTGCAGGATTTCATTCAAACTTAAAACATTTATTCCCCACATTAAAATGAACCTATAGGCCAAGTTTGGTAACTCTAGTTTGAAATTTGTCAAAATTATGGGCCTTTTTACACTTACAAATTTTACATGTAACTATATGGACAGGTAAAAGTTTTTCAGTAATCTGGTTTCTCAGGAATGGCTTGAGGGATTGCATTCAAACTTAGAACACTTATTCTTTATATTAAAATGAACTCATACATTTATTCCCTCTATTAAAATGAACTCATAGGCCAATTTTGATAACTCTAGTTTGAAATTTGTCAAAATTATGGGCCTTTTTACACTTTTAAATTTTACAGGTTTAAGTTTTTCGGTAAGCAAGTTTCTCAACTTTTCGTTGACATGTGTGGGTGGGGTCAGGGTCAAGGTCACTGTTTATAAATATTGAAAAACGGTTTCCGCTCAATAACTTATTAACGTATTGAGATATTTTAATAACTCTTTATACATAGATACCTTATATCAAGACCTCACTTGGGATTGCATATGGGGTGGGTGGGGTCAAGGTCACTGTTGCTAAAAATAGAAAAACTGTTTCCGCTCAATAATTTGAGAACGCATTGAGATATTTTAATGAAACTTAATACATATATACCTTATATCAAAACCTCGCTTGGGATTGCATATAGGTTGGGTGGGGTCAAGGTCACTGTTACTAAAAATAGAAAAACGGTTTCCGCTCCATAACTTGAGAATGCATTGAGATATTTTAATGAAACTTTATACATACATACCTTATATCGAGACCTCGCTTGGGATTGAATATGGGATGGGTGGGCTCAAGGTCAAGGTCACTGTTACTACAAATAGACAAACTGTTTCCGCTTAATAATTTGAGAACGCATTGAGATATTTGAATTAAACTTAATACATACATACCTTATATCGAGACCTTACTTGCGAATGCTTATAGGGTCAAGGTCACTGTTACTAAAATAGAAAAATGGTTTCCGTTCAATAACTTGAGAACGCATTGAGATATTTTAATGAAACTTATACATACATACCTTATATCGAGACCTCGCTTGGGATTGCATATGGTGTTGGTTGGGTCAAGGTCACTGATACTAAAAATAGCAAAATGGTTTTCGCTCAATAAATTGAGAATGCATTGAGATATTGTAATGAAACTTAATACATAGATACCTTAGATCGAGACCTCGCTTGGGATTGCATATGGGGTGGGTGGAGTCAAGGTCAAGTTTACCATTACTAAAAATTCTATTGATGTGCTGACTTAAATGTATTTCGTTCTTTGGTTTTTGAGGAATGTCCATGTTTCTTGTTATAGAAAAAGATGCCAGTAACTGACAAGCACAAGAAAAGTCGAGCGCGCTGTCCTCAAACAGCTCTTGTTCATTGTTGTGTCTCAAACCTTGTTTTTAAATGTGGTGTTTAAAAGGTTTGATTTATATTTGATAAATGATTGGTCAAAAAGAATTTGCATAGGTTTTTCATTAACCCTTACTATCTCAGGAGCCAGGATTATTTTGTCCGCACCGCTAAGAACAACCTGTTGCCCAGCACCCATCTCATTGTGAACGCAGCTGAGGGCTCAAAATATGCTGCAGCCAAGAAGTGGGGCATTCCAGCCCTCTCTAAACTGTAAGTAGAGACATCTGCCCTGTCTAAACTGTAAGTAGAGACATCTGCCCTCTCTAAACTGTAAGTACAGACATCTGCCCTGTCTAAACTGTAAGTAGAGACATCTGCCCTCTCTAAACTGTAAGTAGAGACATCTGCCCTCTCTAAACTGTAAGTAGAGACATCTGCCCTGTCTAAACTGTAAGTAGAGACATCTGCCCTGTCTAAACTGTAAGTAGAGACATCTGCCCTGTCTGAACTGTAAGTAGAGACATCTGCCCTGTCTAAACTGTAAGTGGATACATCTGCCCAGTCTGAACTGTAAGTAGAGACATCTGCCCTGTCTAAACTGTAAGTAGAGACATCTTCTCTTTCTAACTGGTAAATAGAGACATCTGCCCTGTCTAAACTGTAAGTAGAGACATCTGCCCTCTCTAAACTGTAAGTAGAGACATCTGCCTTGTCTAAACTGTAAGTAGAGAGAACTTCTCTTTCTAAATTGTAAATAGAGACATATGCCCTCTGAACTGTAAATAGAAACAACAGCCCACTCTACTTTAAGTAAAGAGAACTGCCCTCTTTAAATTGTAAGTTAATGGATATGCCCTCAATAAACTGTAAGTAGAGACATCTGCACTCTCTAAACGGTAAGTAGATAGATTTGCCCTCTCTTAACTTTAAGTAGAGATATCTGCCCTCTCTAAACATTAAGTAACTAGATTTGCCCTCTATAAACTGTAATTAGATACATTTGCCCTCTATAAACTGTAAGTAGAGACATCCGCACTCTCTAAACGATAAGTAGATAGATTTGCCCTCTCTAAACTGAAAGTAGAGAGATCTGCCCTCTCTAAAGTGTAAGTAGAGACATTTGCCCTCTCAAATTGTAAGTAGAGAGATGTGCCCTCTAAACTACATAAAATGTAGAAAGGTATGCCCTGTCTAAACTGTAAGTCAAGAGATCAGTCCTCTGTAAATTGTATGTAGATGAATCTGCCTGCTCTCAACTGGAAGTAGATGAATCTGCCCACTCTAAACTGTAAGTAGATGAATCTGCCCACTCTAAACTGTAAGTAGATGAATCTGCCCACTCTAAACTGTAAGTAGATTAATCTGCCCACTCTAAACTGTAAGTAGATTAATCTGCCCTCTCTAAACTGTAAGTAGATAGATCTGCCCTCTCTAAACTGTAAGTAGAGACACCTGCCCTCTCTTAACTGTAAGTAGAGGGATCTGCCCTCTCTTGACTGTAAGTAGAGGGATCTGCCCTCTAAACTACAAAAAAATATCAAAAGGTATGCCCTCTCTAAAATGTAAGTAAAGAGATCTGTCCTCAAAACTGTATATAGAGGCATCGCCCTCTAAACTACATAAAATGTAGAAAGGTATGCACACTCTAAACTGTAAATGTAAGTGGAGAGATATGCCATGGCCTTGCTGCTCTGTAAGTAGATTTGTTTCTTAAAAATGGGTATTTTATAAGTTTTTGTAAATGTAAAGTAATTGATTGGCCTTCTGAAAATAGGTGTTATCATGTCAAATTTTAAGGTGCTTATTGGGTTAAGAGTTTTCTAAAGAAAATCACCTATTTGCTATGTTTTTGATTAGGCTAAAAAAAATTAATGAATTGTTTCTCAGGCAGCGCCGCAACGTTTTTATATGGCCCGCGAGTAATTTTTTATTTACTATTTTTTACGATTGCGCCCGGGTTTTAAAGGAGCAGTCAAGAAATATGTTAATAAAAATAAAACTTTGCAGGAAGTGTTTCTAATGGACATGTAACCGAACAAAATACAAAAACTATGCATTGAAATCTTTGAAGTATTAACATTTTGGTAACTTGCTATCGTCGATTTTCTGAATGCGATAACTGGTGATGACTCTGGAGTAAACAAGCATGTACATTATAGTATTTTCCATTTGTACTTTTGAACAATGCCTTTCGTAAATAAGAAACAGATTTCGGATGAATAAACACCATAAATTTTCTAAGAACTATTACAAAAATTACGATGTATTGAATTAGACATGAACAGCGGCTTAAATTAAACATAGCGGAAGGAGAGTAACCCGGTGGAGATTTCGGTATTTCCAGTAACTTTCTTCCTTTCTGATTTAATTATATAAATTGGATATACACAAATTGTGAAATACTGTGTAAATTTTGAAAAAAAAATCATATTTGATTGGGAACCTTTATAAATATCGTCTATTGGTTGATATAAACTGATTTTTTGCAAATGCTTTTGCTTGTGTATAGCCAGTGACTGGGAAAGGATTTTTCCATTCGGGATAATTTCTCATCTCCACAAAAATATAGGGGCTTTGTCAAAAATCTATGGGATTTTCTCAGATTTTTATGGGATTTACAGTAATTACATTTTGTGAACTTCTATTTTAAACGAGGAAATACACCACGCAGACGCTCGCGCTTCACGTTCAAGGTGTAATGAGCATCTGAGCATTGATATTGAATTTTCAGACTGCACAATTAATTTTATGGATAAAATCTCACAACATATTGACAAAAATGCAAACCAGACCGAGCATTGTGTATTGTACGGCTGCGTTTTTCGATTCGTATTCATACATGTTGGTGCGACGTAAAATTGCATCGGTGAACATTTATATGCGATTTTTCACAATTTTTTGCACAAATATCGCATTTTGCATGGGTTTCCCAGTCACTGAATAGCATTCCATATTTTTTGAAGAAAATCTGTTTCAATATAAGTCCTATGGAAACAAATGAAAATGCCAGCTGCATTGACAAGTGTTGATTTTCCTTTCCAAAAATTATTGGTGATTTATTGCAAAAATAATTCCTATTTTTGACAGTTATAAAAATATGATTACGAAAAGTTAAATTCTATAAATAGAAGTACTTAATGCTGATAGTATATCAATTTGAAGGCACTTATGTTAATTATGAACATTCAAATTGATTGTCTTTTTATGTCAGCTTGCATAAATGATCGTTTGTGATTAATAAATCTATGTTTAGACTTTTATAAAAAGGAATGCTTATGTTGTTATTAAAACTTAAAATTGTCTTTGTTTTAATAAGCCATGACATAATGCCAATAGAAAAGAGAAAGAGAAAAAAAAAAAAAAAAAAAAAAACAATGAAAAAAAAAAATCGCCCTCCCTCCTGATTTTTGGAAAAAGTGCCTGAGAAACAGATCATTATTTTGGTTAGCCATATACAGACATGTTTTATTCCAGGTGGATTTTGTCCTGTGCCCGGTATGGCAAGAAAGTTCCGGAAGAAAAGTTCTTCATTGAGATCGTCTCAAATGACAATTTGATGTCTCAGTTACCCACTGAGGAGAAGCCTGACAGTTCAGTTCAGGAGAACAGATCTGGCAATGTTTCTTCAAGTTCAGCGAACAAGTCGGGTTTGCAATCGAATGTAGGAAATAAATCAAACTTGAAAGTGGACAGTGAAGTTAGTTTAAATGCAAACCAGAGGAAAGTATCAGATGCAGAATTGCATTTTGGTGCAAGTTCGGAACAGACATCGGACGAAAATTTAGAAGCTATGGTTCAGCAGGGAAAAAGTGCCGAAGTTTCTGCTGTAAATGGACCAGGAATCTCTCAGACGGACGGTGATTTCATGGAAAATAACGAGTCAGATGCGATGCTTCTGCAAATGGATACGCAGGGAAACGACTTGGCTGTGTGCTCTGATGTAAAACTTGAGGTGAAACCTGAGAACAAAGATCGTGAAGTAAGAATGGAATCTAAACTGGAGAACAAAGATCGTGAAGTAAGAATGGAATCTAAACTGGAGAACAAAGATCGTGAAGTAAGAATGGAATCTAAAGCGGAGAACAAAGAGCGTGAAGTAAGAATGGAATCTAAAGCGGAGTCCAAAGATCGTGAAGTAAGAATGGAATTGAAGGCTGCTACCAAAGATGGAGAAGTATTGGAAGATATACCTGGGAAAAGAGACAATGCTGCAGCGGTGGTGAAGAAAACCAGTGCTGGTATAGCTGTGAACAAAACTCTTCTGTCTGCACAGAAAAATGTAGCACCAATCGAAACACCACCATTTGAGAGACGTAAGTGCAGTTTTTTTGTGGGGGGGGGGGGGGGACGTAAGTATTGCAGTAATATTGTTATTGCTTCGTTTGCTTGAACATTTTGGTTTAAACATTAATGAAAGCATGGTAGCTTGGGAAAGGGTTTCAGTGGTTAACCTTTGTCATGATTATATTTAACTGTTTTAGTGGAATCTACTAATAAAATGTCAATTTTACACAGTTTTTCCTAGAATATTTTATTCTTAGGCCCCCTACAGCATAATGTTTTTCATTCTCCCTGATTTATCCAAAATTTTCATAAATCATTTTCATGCTTGATAACTGTATATTTTATGCGATTATGGCTGTTATCAGAACAACGATTTTTAAGTAATTGTATGTGTTGTCTCTTGAACAGTGAAGAAGAAATGGGACAAAAATCCCCCACTGACCGGTACTCCTGTCCTGACTGACCAGTGTGAGTTTGCCGGACATCACCAGGGTCCTGTGGCTTTTATCCTTTTGGGGCATTTAGTAACAGTGTTTTTTTTCAGGCCTGTTTGGGGCCGAAATTCGGCCCATTTCCTCTGCTAAAAGTATATATTTTTCCCCAATATTTACCTTAAAATTCCCCTCAGAATGTAAGCTTTATTTTGAAAAAAAAATTGACCTAAATTGGACTAAAATTGACTAAGATAGAGGAATTTTCGTAAACAATCCCAGAAATTTTGTTAGCAAACCACGTTTGTGCATTATCAAAGTTATCATTATGTAGCAAAACAATTGATTGATGTTTTGTAACAAAGTAGAATATAAAAATGTTATAATGCTTTAATACAAAAACAATCCCCATTTGCTGTAAAATTCCCCGTCTGAAGGGCCCCGCCACCTTCCCCTCAAAGGTGAAAAAAATCCACTGAGTAATCACATCGTCAGTCTGTCTGTCCATCCGTCTGTCTTTCCCGCTTATTGGGCGGACTATAACTCGAAAAGTATTAAATGGATTTAAATGATACGTCATGTACTGATAGAGGACGTTTAGAGAAAGTGCAGAGTACAAGGACCATAACTCATTCTTCAATATTTACATATTTATTGCGCTTTGATAACATTTCTTGTGTGGAGCACAACTACATTAGTATTGAAGGGATTTTTAACAATAAAACCACATATATTGATAGAGGATGTTTAGAGGAAGTGCAGTGCTTGTTATAATCATATTTCCTTTGTTTTGAAGGAACTGTCTGTTAATTGTATGAGTACAGTGATCCCATGATTCCTGTTTATTCCAGCCGCACGAGATAAGCTAAGGTCCATGCCAGCGATGAAACATAACTGGCGATATGATGACTGGGTAGCGAAGAATAGTGGCAGTCAGAAAGAGAACGTGGTTGCCACGTCGACGCCAGTGCAATCTAGGGTCAAGGTCAGGCCCAGTATTTGTAAAACTTTGAAGAAATAAAAGTAAGTTAATTTACGTATGTAATTAATGGGAAACATTTGAAAATATAGAAAAATCATTCATATAGAGAATAAGAGATTAATTTGTTCTATACCCTGATTTTAGGAGCTGAAGAAGCAAGACAGTAAGAAAGTGGACAAAGACACCCCCAGCAAGTTCCTGAACCCCAATGTCAGATACATACCCAAGTTTGAGACAGAGGTAGGGTATTATCTTGGACCCCAATGTCAGATACATACCCAAGTTTGAGACGGAGGTAGGGAATTATCTTGGACCCCAATGTCAGATACATACCCAAGTTTGAGACGGAGGTAGATAATTATCTTGAATCCCAATGTTAGATACGTACCGAAGTTTGAGACTGAGGGTGGGAATTATCTTGGACCCCAATGTCAGATACATACCCAAGTTTGAGACGGAGGTAGATAATTATCTTGAACCCCAATGTCAGATACATACCAAAGTTTGAGACGGAGGTAGATAATTATCTTGAATCCCAATGTCAGATACATACCCAAGTTTGAGACTGAGGGTGGGAATTATCTTGAACCCCAATGTCAGATAGATACCAACTTTGAGACGGAGGTAGGGAATTATCTTGAACCCCAATGTCAGATACATACCCAAGTTTGAAATGGAGGTAGAGTATTAGGCCTAAATTAAAATTAAGTTTGTTTGCCCTTTACCGACCGACCCACACAAAAGTCGCCGACTCAAAACATTTTATTGCAAAATCTGCAGTAATTATTTTTTTATTTAGTTATTTTTTCTTGCTTTAAATTTTGTATTTTTAACTTTCTTAGTATAATGCGTTTGAGTGTGAATACTAGTAAACATGGTGTGTTTCACGTTTTGTCGTGTACACGCCGGTTGACATATGGCGTCATCATCTGTGTATAGAGTTACGTTTTGTTTCAAGGTAAGATACCAGTAAATAGTAGGGTGGTCCCCTTGAAAGTTGTTCGTATATGAAATAGTTATTTTTGTCTTCTGTCAAAAGAAAGAGACATTTCGCATAACGGACACTGGTTTAAATGGTTATTTCCTGAAACGACATGTCTTTTGTGCAATTTTGATGTATCATGACACCGAATTACTTGAAATTTGACTATTCAGCAGTTTATGTATAGGAAGCATGTGCTTTTGTCGAATCGTGAGTGTTTCTTACGGGTGACTACAATCAAGTGAGATGAATTTTCCTAGAAGTAGCATTACATATCTTTTTTTATATTAAATATTGAAAGCAGAGCGGACCATCTTTTCAAAGAGATCAGACTCGCAATATCTGAATCAAAGAAAATTGGCGCACGATGCCAGGAGATTTTGCTGTTTTACAATGGGACAATATGGAGATTAGATTTACCTGTTTCTAACCTTCAGCGTGTTTGTTGAAATCAATAAATAAATACAAAATTCATAATGTTGAAACAAGTAAAACTTGGGATGTATTGTATAATCTATTGTGCGTGGTAGACGAGAACAAGAAAATTACCGACAAAGTTTCGATTTCAGTTAGCAAATCAACAAGTGGCAGTGCAGAAAAGTTTCACCCTGATATTAACAATCAAAACGCTTACAGCTTAGAAAGACTGTTGGCGAAAAAATTAATTTCAATCATATGTATCATGAGTGCATTTTTGCTAAAAAAGGAAACATTTGTTTGAATGAAGTTCAATTTACCACCTTTAAACTTTATAATTTGGCTTTTTATTCAATAGTATACAACATCATAATAAAACTAATTTGTAAGTAACGAAAACATATTTGTTTCGAGCTAATTATCTTTTGCAAATGGAATAATATACATGCCAGTAAACGAGTCTGCAACTGGCCAGAATGGCCGACGAAGCGTAGTAGTTTGGAGCATAGATTGTTAGTGCTTCGTAGTCTACTGAGTCAAAAGAAGGTCATACGATGCAAGCTCTCGATTGTCCATACAACAGTTTAAAATTAATACATTGCAGTAATTTGTTGTTATAATGTTCAGAATTAGATTCTGTAACAAGAAAAATCACTTTCCTTATGAGTCAAAATAATCGATGTAGCGCATTAATTTAGTGGTCTTATTCCATGACACTCAGGTGAATATTTCGGTTACATACAAGTAAATAGCAAAAGTAATGGTGTCATTAGTTTAAAATTACATTTTAAATAAATTGACTTTTTGTAGAAACTGGGAGTGCAATCAAACACATGATATACATAGTATATATATTAGTTATCTTAAATAATTAAAATGTTAGAAAACAGGTGTGAGATTTTGCTTTTTGAAGAATGATCCTTTCTCATTTTGATTTACTGACTAATAGCCTGCAAAGAAAGAGGTAGTTGTCCGCAATATCTGTTTTGGAAATTACCCTCTCAAAAGACAATTGGCTTCCGCCAACAGTCTAAAAAGAGTATGTCAGTACTGGCTTTGTTTAGGAATAATTCTATCAGTACTAGTAAATGTTCTTCGTTAAATTGTCATTTCCAAAAGCACACTTTATATTTGAGAGGACAAAGATATCCAAGTTAACAACATTTCTATTTTCTTATTTGTGACATTTTCATCAAATTATTTTGAATTTTCAATTCATTGATTTGATATTTTTCTAGTCAAAGAGAATGTATTTGTACAGTATTAATATGAATGGGACTGTCTAGTCAGTTCATCTGTTGATAATAATACACATGTTTTCTTGTCAGGCAGTATGTATCTATGCTGTATTCATTAATATGTGTGTCTAGTACATTCAGACATTGGTATTAAATAGAATACACGTACTTCAGAAATTGTTTTTTTAAGCATTGTGTATTCTATTTTATGTTATGTCCCTTATTAAAGACAATGTTACCATGTATAATCTTGGCTGTATCAATCAAGATGAAGAAAGTTATTGTGAATTCAAGCAAAGATACAATTATAGTGTATTGCTATTTTAATGATGACATTCATGTATGGCACAGATTAAATTCTCGGAATAAAATATAATATTTTTACTACCTACCGACCCACCTCTAAAATTTCGGGTCGGTAAAGGGCAAACAAAAGATTTTTTAATTTAGGCTTTATCTTGAACGTCAGATAGATACCCAAGTTTGAGACTGAGGTAGGGAATTATCTTGGGCCCCAATGTCAGATAGATACCCAAGTTTGAGACTGAGGTAGAGAATTATCTTGAACCCCAATGTCAGATACATACCCAAGTTTGAGACTGAGGTAGGGAATTATCTTGAACCCCAATGTCAGATAGATACCCAACTTTTAGACTGAGGTAGGGAATTATATTGAACCCCAATGTCAGATACATACCCATTTTTGAGATGGAGGTAGTGAAATTATCTTGAACCCCAATGTCAGATACATACCCATTTTTGAGATGGAGGTAGTGAATTATCTTGAACCCCAATGTCAGATACATACCCAAGTTTGAGACTGAGGTAGGGAATTATCTTGAACCTCAATGTCAGATAGATACCCAACTTTGAGACGGAGGTAGGGAATTATCTAGAACCCCAATGTCTGATAGATATCCAAGTTTGAGACTGAGGTAGGGAATTATCTTGAACCCCAATGTCAGATTGATACGCAAGTTTGAGACAGAGATAGGGAATTATCTTGAACCCCAATGTCAGATTGATACCCAAGATTGAGACTGAGGTAGAGAATTATCTTGAACCCCAATGTCAGATACATACCCAAGTTTGAAATGGAGGTAGGGTATTATCTTGGGCCCCAATGTCAGATACATACCCAAGTTTGAGACTGAGGTAGGGAATAATCTTGAATCCCAATGTCAGATTGATACCCAGGTTTGAGATGGAGGTAGGAAATTATCTTGGGCCCCAATGTCAGATAGATACCTAACTTTGAGTCTGAGGTAGGGAATTATACCGAACCCCAATGTCAGATTTATACCCAAGTTTCAGGCGGAGGTAGGGTATTATATTGGGTTCCAATGTCAGTTAGATACCAAAGTTTGAGGAAGAGGTAGGGAATTATCTTGGACCCCAATGTCAGAGACATACCCAAGTTTGAAACAGAGGTAGGGTATTATCTTGAACTCCAAAGTCAGATATATACCCAACTTTGCGACAGAGGTAGGGAATTGTCTTGGACCCTAAGTCAGATACATACCCAAGTTTGAGAGAGAAGTAGAGAATTATCTTGTATGTAAAAATTAAATGGACTCATTGGTTTTGATTGTTGTGTTGCCTGAAAATAGGGGTTACTTTGGCGGCGTCGGTGGCAGTCGTGTCCCCTTTAGTTTGTGCAGACAACAATTTGAGAAATCATTATGAAACTTTAGGGAAGTGTTAGTAGGTATAAAAGGAAGGTCTAGTTTGGTTTGTGGCATAATTGCTCTTATGGTACTTCAGTTATGCCCCATCAGACGACACATCCGCCTCTTGGAGTTCTAGTGATAAAAAGTGTTCTAAGCATTTCATGGTTAAAATATCTGACATATTTTTTCAGGAGTTCCTTGCAGCATTGCAGACCCCTGAGGATGTCCGACGAGCAAGGGCCAAGGAACAGGCCAAAAATAAAAGCCTGGTATGCTCTATTAGTGAAGACAACACTAAGGCCAAAAAAAATAAATTGTTTGTTTCTGGCTACTGTCTCAAAAAAATAAGGTAGGGGCAGGATTGAGTTGGATTTTTGTGAACTTTTTTTGGAAGACACATTTTGGTAAAAAAACATTGAAAATTATCTAAAATCTTACAAATACGGATTTCACGAAAAACAATCGTCGCTAAAAACTACTTCGGGGGGTTTTCGCTAGGTAGGGTCGGGTTGCCCTAAACACAGAATTATTTTTTTTTGGCTTTAGACATTAATGCATAGTTATAGCTCGCAAACACTAACCTGACACTGACCTTTATGCATTAATATATTTGAATACCGTGACGATGAATATTTTAGTTTCCACACTGAAATCGTGTTAAATAAATTAGAGTATCCCACTAAATATACTGTTATGGTATCATTAAACTCGTGAAACATGTGTATGAAAAAAGCCGAGTATAAATATAGGTAAAATTTCAAGCGCGTAATTTATGCTAATAGAGTTCACGAGTATCAGGTTAAGGTTGGCAAGCCTTATTTACTTACAGCTATTAAAAAACACAACTTATGGTTCAAGCAGCAAGTTCACGTATTCTGTTAGAAAGTTTCACAAGATACCGCTTCATTCGCCCATAACATCAAAATATAGGCCGGTCACTTGGTTTACTGTATTTATTTATAAAACGATAATCCAGCACGTTAATACGGACAAAATAATCCAGTTACTTTAAATTTAAAAAAACAAACTGAAAAGGTGCAGTTTTAATGGCCATAAACATATTGCCTCGTGCTGTAACAATATACCAGTGTATTGTATTGTATTGTATTGTATTGTAATGTATTGCTATACGTGTTTTCCCCAGTGTATTGCAATCGACTTTCATCATGACAGAAGTATTGCCAGAGTATAAATATCAATATAGCTACCATTTAAATGCAGTGTATTTTTCTGGAAAGTCAGTTGGTCCTGAGGTCTGCCGATCACGCTCATGTTGTATCCGAATTATGTCTATCCGAAAATGGTGCATGTCCGAAAACGCGTATTTTAAAGTATAACAATTATCTTCACAGTTTTCACACCTCAGACTTCAATAAATTTTCATTTCTATGTCTATTATGAGTTTTAACTTCACAACAATTTAAAGATAATGCAATACAGTAAGTACAATAAAAACACCCATTCTGTATCTGATGTATGTGTATCCAAAAAATGAGGCATTTCTGAAAAATGTGTTTTTTAATTATTTCCATAAACTACAAAGTTTCCATACAATAAACTTCAATAAGCTTTTAATTGTTATGTCTGTTATATGAGTTTTACTGAACTAGAGTTAAATATCATGTAATACAATATGGTCACTTTGTACTTATCAAACTTAACTATGTGAGAATCATGAAAGTCAGTTAAACCAACTAACCAATAAACTTTAATTGCATTGAATTATGTTTGTAGTATGATTGTTATCGATCGTTGGCAGTAATATAAAACAGTCAACAAACTACAACAAAAGCACTCCCATTATGGATCAATAGTGACACGACTGGGGTCATTCACCGATCGACTGTCATTTGCACCTACAGAGCATTGGGGCCACAAAATGTGTGTATTGTGTATTGCAATCAGGGGATTATCACGATTTTTATAGTGACTTGATAATTTTAAAAAAATGGTTGGACCGAATACCAATAATTTCAATCTGTCTTTTTTAAACCCAACAAGGGGTCATAACTCAGACCGGCAAAACTGAAAATAATATGATCCATGTTAATATATCTGTTTCATGTGGGTCATTTTGTAGGCTATGTCAGAGCTATTCTCTGCATAATACTTCGGTCAGTGCTTTGGACCATCATGGCAATCTTGTTAAATAATTTGGCAGAAGTGATGAACATTATGGGACCGTGTGTTGCGCAAATAACCTTAGGTCCAAGGTCACACTTAAAGGTGAAATATATGAATAAAAGTATATCCTGAGCAAAATTTTTCTGGCATTGAAGGATTTTCAAATAACTTGGTCAAAGTGATATGTATTATGGGAGGGTGTGTCACATTAAAAAACTAGATCCAAGGTCAAGGTCACACTAAAAGGTATAAGAATGGAAGCTATGGAGTATGTCCAGAGCATGTGGCGGATCCGTGGTCTAGTGGTAACGCACTGGCTTCACAACCCAGGGGTCGCAGGTTCGAGCCCCCGCTATACCCTAACCTATTAACTCGTCTTTCGCACGAGACGTTAAACCGAGGTACAGTGTACTAGGTGCTTCACACCGGGCACTAGAAGACCCAGGGTCGCCTCTGGAACGGGGCGTCTCCTGTATCTTGCACTATCCCCCATAACCCAACTAACAAGTCTTCTGGGGGCGATGGCCATATGGGAGAAAATCCCGGTGCACTCGATAAAAATGTACTACACACACATGTCCAGAGCATAATTTGGTCCAGCATTGAAGGATTTTAAAATAACTTGGCAAAAGTATTATGAGATGGTGTGATGCATTGAAGAGCCAGGTACGAACGTAAAGACCATTTTTCAAGGTCAAAGGTCAAATAATTTTCTAGAGCATAATATTTCAAGAATGCAGGGAAGACAAGTGTGCAGAAATGATCACCATCAGGAGTTGGAATGTTGCATGAAAGAAAATCAGTTGTGAAGTCTATGAATTGCTTCCGCTTATTGATATTAGCCAAAGCATAACTCTTTATACGAATTATACCAGCCATTTTGTTGATATTAGCCAAAGCATAACTCTTTATACGAATTATACCAGCCATTTTGTTGATATTAGCCAAAGCATAACTCTTTATACCAATTATACCAGCCATTTTGTTGATATTAGCCAAAGCATAACTCTTTATACCAATTATACCAGCCATTTTGTTGATATTAGCCAAAGCATAACTCTTTATACCAATTATACCAGCCATTTTGTTGATATTAGCCAAAGCATAACTCTTTATACAAATTATACCAGCCATTTTGTTGATAAAATGTGATTAAAAGATAATTAGAGGAAGTGAAGCATGCAAGAACCATAACTCATAATTGCCAAAAAATTTAATTACTTCCCTTTTCTGATTTTTTGTCAGGGCTCTACATTTTAAATAATTGGATTTTTTTGGTACCTCAACTTGCTTCACAGAATGAGAGAAGACATTAACAAAAAGTACAATATAAAAGGACCATTTCAATTGAGTTGTTAGCATATCGACAAACTGCTGGCATGTAGAAAAGGCTTCATAAGTGGGGGCATCCATGTCGTTTAGACACTTTTTCTAGTTTCTTAATTAATCAGTGATATGTTCCACCCTAAACTCAATTGTTCAATGTTCTAAAGTTCTTTTTTCTTAACATTGGACTTGAAAGTTTTTCAATATGATTGATGTATGTGTTACAGTTGAAAGATCTAAATACATGTACTTTGTAAATTGCCCAATGGGCTTTGGCTTTTCTGATATTTTCGAAAAAAAGAATCTCTGAAATTTGTTTTCATTCTATTTTGACTCCCAAAAATTCACATACAAATATTATGTTGACTCACAAAAGTATGGGAATAATAAAAAAAAAAGATAATAAAGTTCATGAGGTATAAATATTTGTATACAGTGTAAAGATCAACCAATCGTCATGCAGTAAAAAAATTATCATGATTGTAAAAATATCTTTCATATTTCCTAAACACCTATTTTATAAATAACTTTGCTGCATGTTTTGCAGTTTTGATCAACACATCAATTATGTTCAAATGATGGTCTAAAATTATTTTTTTGTATAAATGTTTATGTTTTACCTGAAATAGTATCTGTTAACACAGTGTATTAAAATCGAAACTGCGAACTTATTTCTGTTAAAACATCACACAGAATATCAGTTCCACTTTCCAAAGAAAGGCTGTTATTTTTAGATAAAAACACATATTTATACAAAGTTGTAATAAGTGTAGAATCGGGCTATTGCACTTCAATCACCAGAATTTTGTTGTTTAAATCTTGTCCCACTAAGATGGAGGCTGTGTTCCTGTTGTAGCAGACTGGCTGTGGGCACCACACTCCATCCTTCTCTTAACCAGAGTAGCCAGCTTCGTCTTGCCCTGGCTGTCCACCTGTATGATAGTGTGGGATGAGTATCCACAGACCAACACCTGGCCTTCAGGTGTCACATGTACAGCACTTGGGCCTTTTAGTTCAGGGTCAGTGAAGGTGTTCAGCACTGACCCATCACCGGCCACGGTGAGGAGCTTGTGCTGGGCATAGTTGGTCACATACAACTTGTCACCTGTGGGGCTCACAGCACACTTCCATGCTGCAAAACAGAGTAACATCAACGTTTTTAATCACTTTAAATTTTGATTACTGTTAATAAACAATCTGTAGTGTAGTTGTATTATCTTTAAGGTGTGTTTGGTTTTTAAAATGTACAATAACAGTTCTGATAAAATTCATTAACAGATTTTATGCATGACTGGAAGACGCATTAGTAAATTTTATATGAAAGTTATGCAACTGAATTAAGGTTCAAGTGTAAGAACACTGACACATTCTATAGACATGCTAAGTTCTAACAGTAAAGCACATAACTCCTCTTGCATATAAATAGATAATGAAAATCATGTTTAACTGCAAATTTAAACAAATAATTAAAAAATGTACCTTGTACAACCAGGTAGTCTTACAAATGCTTACATGAAACTAAAATCTAAAATGAATCCACCTTGATTCTTACCTGAATTATAACTTGATGTATCCTCATACAGCTTGCTGACCAGTTTTCCACTCGGTGTGTACTTGTACAGAGCAGTAGGATCAGTGACATACAGGTCTCCCCGGTGGTGGGCAATACATATACAGTCATGTTGTAACTGAAGCTTCCTGCTCTTTACCAGCTGCCAATTGTTGACAGATATAAACTGGACCTGACCACCATCATCATCATCCACAGTGACAGCCACTTCACATGGAGAGATCTGACACATGTCCCATGGAGCATACATGTCACTGAAACTGACCACATTGTATTGCTGGTCCAGCAGCTTTACTTTGTTATTATTGTAGTCAGCAACGATGGTCTGATCATTGGACAATACACATATGCCTCTGACAATGCAGTTGTGGCTTCTATCACCTGGGATATTCAAATCATACAGGGACTTCCCCTTCACAGTGAACACCTTGTCTGGATTTCCCTGAACTGTTGATGTTTGGGAACTGTGTACAATGCTCCCCAGACCTGACAGTTTAGACAAGTACTGCTCAATGTCACTGTTGGCCTGGAATGATAATAAAGGTTCAACTTGAACAGAATTATCCTTCAGATATGATTCCGACTGTTGTATTTTATCCAGGCATTTCTTGCTGGCTATAAAGGAGAGTTCCGCCTTGCTTTTATCACCAATGTCCTGTATGGCATCACGCAGTCGTTTCAATTCCTCTCGCAGCCTGGTACAGTTGTCCACATCGTTCTTAAGAGAAACTTGAAGGTTCACTAGTGTATCTTTCATATCCTTTAAAGTGGTTTTCTCCATTTTATCAAAAGCTGCATTTATTTTCTGGCGTGTTTCCCGTAACTTGTGTAATTGTTCATCGTATGAACCCTTCAGAGACTGAATGTTGCTCTCCCAATGATTTTGAAGTTTTTTAATTTGTTCCAGAATAGTTTGGATCTTGACCGACAGGTGCTGCAGGTCTTTGGAATGGTATATGGCTGACTCAGAAATGAAGGTCACTTTAGAACACTGTTTGAAATAATAATG
Source organism: Congeria kusceri (assembly GCA_027627225.1). Lineage (NCBI taxonomy): Eukaryota > Metazoa > Mollusca > Bivalvia > Myida > Dreissenidae > Congeria > Congeria kusceri. The sequence continues at coordinate 5,074,781 of CM051030.1, forward strand.
TATAGTATACGTTATAATTTGTATTGGAATTTAAAACATTTATATGAAACTCTTATCAATTCTAAGTTAGCACTAGGAAATAAAAATTAGTAGCCACATTTTTATATCTTGCAAATTACTGGTCATTTTGAAAAATTATCCAAACAGTGTGTAAATATGCCTCATTTTCAAATAATTTTAAATTTTTTAGTAGCCATTGCCAATATTGGATACTGGTAAATCTAACATAGCAATATAAACACTAGGTGCACATTTTTCAAAACTATATGATGGTATTAGTTACTCTGTTCGTAACTTCGCTCTCCTATGGTATGAAACCACTGAGGGTGCATAGCCCATATACCCTTCGTTACTAACAGTGTAACATATATATATATTTCACTGACTACCTTTTACTGGTTTCATTTAATTGAAATAAACACGAAAAACTTACAAAATAACACGAAACACGTACATTGACATCACGAAAATAAACAAAATGCCGTCATTAGACTGTGTCATTAGACTTCTATGAGGTATTGAAATATACCCATGGTGTATGAAAAATACCCCATTGTCATGTGACCGCTCTTAGCCAATCGGATCGTGTTATTTATGTAGGAGGTGAGATATACATACATACAATAGTTGGATGCACTCAATGACTGTTCCACAGAAAATGTATATTTATTCTGAATGTGTTATGACACTGAATTTAGGCACATGCATAATAGAAATGAGAAATAAATGAGACAGCATTGAAACATATTTATTACTATGATTGAGAAATGGTGAAGGATGGGCAATCATTGAAGCATATCTAACATAAACGCAAGGTGATATAGCAGTGAACATCATACTTGTCCAGAAATACTCTGTTTGTGTTTGACCATAAAGTATCTGTCAATGTCCAATATGGGTCGATCAGACCAGAAAGACCTGAGTTATGGCCCATTGTTTGTGAAAAACAAATCAATCATTTATCGAATATTGGCTTTCAGTCCCCATAGAGAATTAACTATTCACTCCTTGTTGACTAGAGTTGCAGAGTTTGTGTATGACCATTAAATCTCATCTGGTTGCCATGATGGGCCAGATAGAACCAGAAACACTAGAGCTATTCCCCCTTTTTATGAGAAAAATTTGCAAAAAAAGGACTGTGTAACACAGAAAATTCATTTTTCATCATATCCTGGCCAATCTTGTTGGTGCATGGCCATAAGATCTCATAATAAATCAAACTTTTACCCTGATTGTTCTTTAAAGAACTGAGTTATTGGCCCCTGTTTGTGAAAAAAGCAAAAAATGTTCAGGATGGAGACTTCATTTTTCACTAGGGATGGCAACAAATAGTATTTCAGTAACCGGTTCATTAGTTGTGGTATTTGAGCTGCTTACCAGTAAGCTAAACATAATTTATAAGACCTAAAACACAATTAAAAGGTAAATAATCTGTTTTGCTGACTGGTCCTTATCGATGATAAATATAACGCTGACATGTGTCTTTATTGCTGTTTATTGCAACTGTTTTAATTATTGTTCTGTAAAAATAAGGAACAAACCACTATATAAGGAAATTAGCTGGATGTTTGAAACTCATGTAAGTGTAGAGATTGGATGAACCTCTGTTTAGCCTCGTTCCCTACAGTTTTGACTGTAAATGCATCGGTATGGCCTCTATTAATTGCCTGGTGAAATAGGCCGGACAGGCATCTGTGTAATAAGCGCCTGTATATTGCCAGGTTAACTGCAGCAGCCAATACCTAGGTAAATCACTTACCGCGGTCAAAATATTGGTTAAGATACCGCGGTAGATTTTTACTTGTATAAAGCTTTTTACCGTGCGGTATTTTAACCACGGTAATTGAGCCATTTTTACCTGGGTTGTTTTACCCAGAATTCCTAATGTTTATTAACGCATAAATTTCCAAACGATGGGAGTAAGAAATTAAAATGGCCAAAATGAATGAAATTGGAGGAAAGAAATACTAGTCATGATATCTGATTAAAAACCTTCACACAGTCATAAGTTAAACAATGATATATTTGCAAAAATATGTATAAAAATGTACATTGTGAAAAAACACACAAGCAGTATACTGAAATGAGGATACTCAACACATCAATATTTCAACACATTTAAACTTATTATTAACAGATTTGTAGATCTGCTTCTTCAGCTATTTGGAGATAAATACAATGTAAATCTTTAAATTAATTTTGTATATCTCCTATAATCTGTATCTAGCTTTTAACATGAATTATACTTAAATACTTTTAACCATTATCTGAAGTTGGGCCCATGTAGATTATTATAAAAACATTGCTTGTTAAATGTGTGTCCTTTTCAGAATAACAAAACCAAAATAAGGATTAATTTGCATTTCATATTAAAAACATAAAGAGAGTACAGAAAACAACTCCTAAAAATATGCAAGTATTTCACACTAAAAACTATGCATGTATTTCACGCTAATTAAATTAAATCTATTCAGCACTCTTTTACTACCATCATTTCAAAGATTGGCATTCTTATTGAAATACCCCGTTTGGTGCCTCTAATATGATTCCGATTCAGACTCATCAAGCCTTCACGATGATGTGTACAATTTGTCAAAAATGTGTGATGTCATCGAATCTATTCTGGGTCAGTAGACGTGTAGAAATCGTGAAGTGTACATCGGAGAATTGAAGATGCAATTTTGATAACTTTATACTTTAATTTACGTTTAAAGTGTGCCTATATATATGCGTTGATCTATATTCATAGATGAATGTCCGCCATGTTTGTTGTTGTTAAAATACTTGAACCAAGGTAAGCTAGGTGGGTAAAAATATACCGCTGTAAGTGCGTGGTTAATTTTTTGGAAATTGTTTATACAAACCGTTTTACCTATGGTAGGGTTCAGGTTACTGCGGTATCATTGTTGACCGCGGTAAGAAATGTTTATACAATTGGCTGCAGAAGGCAGGACAGGCATCTGTATTGTACCTGTCAGTTGGCAGGTCAACAACAGTAAGATATCTGTTTTATGTGGGTCATTTTGTAGGTGATGACATTTAGATTTCAGAGCTATTCACTGTCATTGCCCGTACTCAGGTGAGCGCTTTGTGCCATCACGGCCCTCTTGGTGTAGTAGCAATAATGTATTGATGGAATCGTTGACATAAAACAAATATATAAAAAGGCAGAAAAAAATTGGGGGGGATACACAGTTACGTTAGGATTTAAAGTCACGCCTACAAAATCACGCTCTTCAGTGAAAACATTCCTACTCGACACATTTATCTAGGTTGCATACTCATAACATGTACATTTCATTCATATTGATTTTACTACTAATTTTCCCACGCCCAGGAAAGTGTCACCAATGATCACTGTATACATTATTAAAATTATATATATTTGTGAACTGTTTATATACACAATGCCATCAAGAAAGTAACAATGCTTCAGTATTTATTCTTTGTAAATGAATTTTTGGTAATTGCATTGTCTATCTTCCGTTCATACGCCCCTTAAAATGTATGATACGCTTGTTTAGAACGACAGTGGGCTGTTTGAGCACATGAGATTGAAGGTGGAGGCGAACATCGAGCAGAGACGACAAGAACGGGAGGGTCATATCGCGTCTTCACAGCGCGCTGATGATGAAGTCGACGGAGATTATGAGGTAGTTCAGTAGATTTTAGCTTGACCATTAGAAGAAGTTTAAAAGTCTTATAATTTTTAACTACATAAGGGGTTTAGTTGAAACTCGGAATACACCGTCTCCAGCATCATGTGCAACAATCCCCTGAAATCTGTATTGTGTTTTGACAGTAGTATGCCCACTTTTCACATAGATTTCCGGCTAAAGTTTTTGTTCCAAATTCTTTACTTGAAACTTGGAATAAATTGGTGAAGTAATTGCCATAACTCAACTGTTTTTCAACAAATGTATGCCTGTTGCACTCTTCAAAATATGTACCACTGAAATACTTCGAATAGTCGAGCGAGCTGTCCTCTGACAGCTGTTGTTAATTTAGACGTGTGTATCAGTGTATAATGTGTTTTATTATAGTGCCAAAATTGAACATGCACAAATGTTTGCCTCAAATGAGATGGTTTGAAACGTTTACTTGACAACATTGTCAAGCAGTGTCAAAGTGGCATCAGGGAGCAACCATCGGCTCTACCAATATTCTTGTTTATACTCAAATCACAGTGACTTTTTTAAGCAATGCATGATATTTATAGGTTAACACGTGGCTATGGTGGGCCTTTGGGCCATATCGGTGCACCTTTGGCAGTATTGGCCCGAGTTACACCCTTACTTTGAAGCCAGTTTGTTTAACCAATAAATATCCGATTTTGTTTTTCATTTAGTATTTTCATTTATTATGGGATCAACAAATTTGTGGGTATAAATATCTCGCTCATTACCTTGAAAATGGCCGTCTAATTCCAACAAAAGATCTGCTAAAACTTACAGCATACGTTCCACATTAGCCATTTTGACGTTACTAATGACGTCAGCGCCATTAACGACGGTTTGGAAATCGATTGTGTGCGATGTCTCAGCCGGTATCTGGCACTACAGGAAGTGTAAAATCGATTGTGTGCTATGTCTCAGCCGGTATCTGGCACTACAGGAAGTATAAAAGCCATGTCGGCACATCTTCTGTGTATGCCTGGGTTTTTAAAATCCATATCAAAAAGAAATCAACATAATTATGTTACTATTTATAGAAAGGTATGTAGTAAATGTATATATTTGACGTTGTTATTTGAATGTGTATTTTGAGCATTTAAGAACAGTAAGTATCTGTTTAGTCAGTGATATAACTGCAGTTGGAAAAAAATGACCATTTTTGTGATTGGGAATGGGTCTTTTTCAAAAAAAGAAAATACGTAAATGCGTCTTGTTTCATGTCTGTTATTCTGTCTGCAGGATGTTCCTACAGCGCTGCAAGGGGTCGTGATCACGGTTGCTAGGCGCCTGGCCAAGGACCAGGCTGAGTTCAATGAGATTGTGACATCGTTGGGCGGGGAGTATCGGTGGACCAACGACAACACTTGCACACATTTCATTTTCCAGGTAATCTTTGTTAGGTTTGAGTTCTATGACAGGGTTTATACAGATCCTTGAAAGCCGGGCCCAGCTAGCTCAGTTGCTAGAGCGCTGGACGCATAATCCGGGGTTCGTGAGTTCAAGCCCCAGCCCGGCCACATAACTTGTGTGGAGATTTTCAGAGCAACAGATGAGGATTCTGTCAGAATTGGGTATTACCCCATCATATTTAGAATAATTGAGTACTGCAAATAATAATTGAGTACTTGAAATTATATTACTCCATAACAATAGAAATAATTGAGTATTAGACAAAGATATGATCCCAAATTTCGTCAAACAACTGCAACACATAAATGTGTTTTTTTCTATAATTTAACACATCACAGTATTTATGTTCCCACAACACTCTTAATCCGCAAATTGTTTGCGACACATAAGTAACTAACTTCGATTTTTTTTTTTTAATAATTTAAACTTCATTTGGTTAATGATGCTGATGACTTTAGCATTCCGAAATCATGAAACAGAAACAAAGAAACAAAAAATGCATAATGACATCATATAAACGGACCATTTCGGAGATACTCGATGATTCTCAATTGGACAGTTGTGGTTTACGTTGAAAACAAAATCCAATGAAACCGTTTCAGGTTATACGGATGTCTGTTATTTCATAACATAATTTCGCAACCATTCCTTTTTGGCTGTTTCGTACACATCAATCGGTCATTTCGTACCCCCGTCTGTCAATCTCGTTACGCACTTTATTGGCTGCTTTTTGCATCTTGATATTTTAATTGAGTTTTGTTACTCATCGAATATTAATTTAATTGCGTAAAAGGGGTTTCAGAATTGCGTATTTATGCAAATACGCGCCTTATCTGTTGCTCTGGATTGGTCTTGAAATAATTTGTACGGCCATTCTCCCCCTACCTCTAATTCAAATAGGGCAGTTGTCAGCTACTGATATAAGTATGTGCACTTGGTACTCGTAAACCGCTTTGATCGGCTAAGCTTGCCCAGGAAAAGTGTGAGTAGGTTAACCGACTGCCGTTATATGACTGAAACAAAGTTAAATACGGCGAAAAATCCAAATTAATAAACAAAACAAAACAGATCCTAGAAAGTGCTTGAATTTTAAGCTGCTAGTAGATCAAAAGCTTCTTAATTAGGGACTGAGATTGATGTAAAATGCTTTATTTGCACCTAGATAAATAACAAATGCTTGAAAAATGCTCGGATGGGCTGTATCTTTTTTTAAATGAAAGAAATCTCTATATATACTTTGAGACACAAAAATCAGTCGTGAGCAAAACATGGGGCAATTCCAATAGTTTAAGTTTTAGCAATAATTTTAAGTCCAACCTTTTGAAAATGCCATGGCACAATAAAAAAAAGTGCATGAATTGGATCTTTTTATATTGAAAGGTGCTTAAAAAGTGCTTGAATTGGGATCTGTTTATATTGAAAGGTGCTTAAAAAGTGCTTGAATTGCGATCTTTTTCGTTGAAAGGTGCTTAAAGTGCTTGAATTGGGATCTGTTTATATTGAAAGGTGCTTAAAAAGTGCTTGAATTGGGATCTGTTTATATTGAAAGGTGCTTAAAAAGTGCTTGAATTGCGATCTTTTTCGTTGAAAGGTGCTTAAAAAGTGCTTGAATTTTATAGATTACCTCTATAAACCCTGTTTAAGCATGTGCTTAAACGTTTAAAACACACCATCTACCATTCGATCAATTTTAAGTAGTGGAATCTTACATATAATGAGAGAAAGGTAATAAATATTTCTCTTTTCTATTTGGCACTAAGAATAATATGGTAGAACATCACAGTCGGTCATTCTGAAATGTGAAAATATGCCTTGATTTCATACAATTTCTAAAATTTTAGGAGCCATTGTTATCATTGTCTAAATATTTGTTGGGGCTTATTTTGCTGAGTCACCCAATACTTGCCTACGGTGTCTAATATGCTACTGTCGTTTCTTCTTGAAAATAATTTGTTAAACTTTCTGTATGTATATTATTTTAACAGGGTCGACAGAACGATACAACTAAAGACTTCAAGCAGGCAAAGGCCCAAGGTTTGAAAATTGTCAGTCCGCATTGGTTGTACATGGTAAGGGTTTTTCATTTTTGCAATTCTAACTCATTTATCTTGTTCAAAACCATGACATGCGTTTGCAGTTGCAAAACATTAAACGACATATCAAATTGTAAAAAAAATCATAGTTCAATGAAAAAAGTCGACAAGGTGTAAAATTTTAGGTATTATCGTTGCAAGTGATTAAATACAATTGATAGGCGATTTGGCATGGAAGACATGGATTTGTTTGTAGTTGCAAGTTTTTAATAATATTGCATCTTTAGTAGATAAAATATGTCATCTTTTTACATCAAGTGTCCATGATAAGTGTGTCATATTTAAATAAATTTGTGCACCTAAACTAATCACATTCACCAATACATTCATTTATATAATTGTATTATAAAGAAATAAATATTTTAATAAAATCAGTGCACATTTATAGAAGTCACACTCGCATTTTTGCAGGAAGAGTTGATGTCAAATTGCTGAAATGAGAATATTTGAGGCATGTCGTGGGAAAACCGGGCTTGACACATGTGCGTAAAATGGCGTCCCGGATTAGCCTGTACAGTCCGCACAGGCTAATCTGGGACAGCACTTTCCGCCTACAGTTGATTATTTTTAGGAGACACTTCCTTGAAGCAGAAAACACCATAAAAGCGGAATGGGTCATCCCGTATCCGCACAGGCTGATCCCGGAAGACACTTAACGCACGTGCATAAAGCCCAGTTTTCCCATCACACGCCACTTTTTTTTTGTCATTTCCAGTGCAAAGAGCAGAACGTGAGGGTGGATGAATCTCTGTTTCCTCACACCTTTAACCCGAATCTGTCGCTGGTAAGTGATGAAATGCACCTTTTTCCGAATCTGTCGCTGGTAAGTGATGAAATTCACCTTTAACCCGAATCTGTCGCTGGTAAGTGATGAAATGCACCTTTTCCCAAATCTGTGGCTGGTAAGTGATGAAATGCACCTTTTCCCGAATCTTTGGCTGGTAAGTGATGAAATGCACCTTTTCCCAAATCTGTGGCTGGTAAGTGATGAAATGCACCTTTTCCCAAATCTGTCGCTGGTAAGTGATGAAATGCACCTTTTCCCAAATCTGTCGCTGGTAAGTGATGAAATGCACCTTTTCCCAAATCTGTCGTTTGTAAGTGATGAAATGCACCTTTTCCCAAATCTGTCGCTGGTAAGTGATGAAATGCACCTTTTCCCAAATATGTGGCTGGTAAGTGATGAAATGCACCTTTTCCCAAATCTGTGGCTGGTAAGTGATGAAATGCACCTTTTCCCGAATCTGTGGCTGGTAAGTGATGAAATGCACCTTTTCCCAAATCTGTCGCTGGTAAGTGATGAAATGCACCTTTTCCCGAATCTGTCGCTGGTAAGTGATGAAATGCACCTTTAACCCGAATCTGTGGCTGGTAAGTGATGAAATGCACCTTTTCCCAAATCTGTGGCTGGTAAGTGATGAAATGCACCTTTTCCCGAATCTGTGGCTGGTAAGTGATGAAATGCACCTTTTCCCGAATCTGTCGCTGGTAAGTGATGAAATGCACCTTTAACCCGAATCTGTGACTGGTAAGTGATGAAATGCACCTTTTCCCGAATCTGTCGCTGGTAAGTGATGAAATGCACCTTTAACCCGAATCTGTGGCTGGTAAGTGATGAAATGCACCTTTTCCCGAATCTGTCGCTGGTAAAAGTCATATGCACCTTTTCAGCACGCTCTAGCAGGGCTGCAACAAGTAGCAATTTACTGAGTACCCGACACGTATGTACCCACAGGTATGAGGGTACGCGTAATAGTTGTTTTTATGCCCCCGGCATCTTGATGCAGAAGGCATATAGTGATTGTCCTGTCCGTCTGTCCATCTGTCCGTGACAAGGTTAATAGATTTTACTGTTTCGTCTAGCACCAACACCTCTTACTACAACACTTGGATACTTACACAGTTGTTGCTTATAACCATTCCTTATCCAGCCATATCACCCAACCTCACTTTGACCTTGACCTAATTTGCACTTAGAATAATTCAAATGGGCTGTTTCTTGGTTAAGTAGATTTTTAGCTCGACTATTCGAAGAATAGGTGAGCTATAATACTACCCCTGGCGTCGGCGTTCACATCTGAATTGGTTAAAGTTTTTATTCAAAAGTCTTGTAACTTCAAAACTACATAACTTGAAACTTGGAATATACCTTTTTCATGAACTCCAGTATCAGGGGCAACATTCCCCATAACTGTTTGTATTTTGACACAGTTATGCACCTTTTCACTGAGATTTTCTGGTTAAAGTTTATATTCAAAAGTTTTGTAACTTCAAAACTACATAAGTTATTCACTTGAAACTTGTAACTAACCTTTGTCATCAACTTCAGTATCAGGGGCAACATTCCCCGTAACTCTTTTTGTATTTTGACAGAGTTATGCCTCTTTTGCACTTAGAGTTTCTGGTTAAAGTTTATATTCAAAAGTTTTGTAACTTCAAAACTACATAAGTTATTCACTTGAAACTTGGAACTAACCTTTGTCATCAACTCCAGTATCAGGGGCAACATTCCCCATAACTCTTTTGTATTTTAACAGAGTTATGCCCCTTTTTGACATAGATTTTCTGGTTAAAGTTTATATTCAAAAGTTTTGTAACTTCAAAACTACACAAGTTATTTACTTGAAACTTGGAACTAACCTTTGTCATCAACTCTAGTATTTTGAGTTATGCACACTTTTTACATAGATTTTGTGGTTAAAGTGTTTGTTCCAAAAATGTATAAACTAAACAAGGCTTCACTTAAAAGTTTTGTATTTTAACAAATGTATGCCCCTTCCACTATCCAAAATATGTACCAACTGAAATACTTCGAATAGTCGAGCGGGCTGTCCTCTGACAGCTCTTGTACCGTTTCGCCTAGCACCAACACCTCTTGCTACAACAATTGGATACTTACACAGTTGTTGCTTATGAACATCCCAAATCCACCCATATCACCCAACCTCACCTTGATCTTGATCTTGACCTTGACCTAATTGACTTTGAATAAATCAAATGAGCTATTTCTTTGTTAACTATATTTTACCGTTTCATCTAGCACCTGCACCACTTACTACAGCACTTGGATACTTACACAATTGTTGCTTATGACCATTTCCAATCCATCCATATCACCCAACCATACTTTGACCTTGACCTGATTTGGACTTAGAATAATTGAAATGAGCTATCCAGCACTAACTGGGGGCGTCTGTGTTTATCAAACACAGTGTCTTGTTTCTCTTATAATACTTAAAAGAATTAATTTGCATATACCATGAACACATGTTGATAATTTCATTTATAAAGCATCTTAAATAAAGAATGCTTAAATAAGCATTGTTATATGCTAAGTTTGATTCCAATTAACTGTGTGCTTAGAATAGATCAGTTTCAAGAATATTCTTTATAATTAAGTCTTAAGCTATAAGAATGGGTTGGTTACTACAGGCCCTGGCAGTTGTTTGGTTCAATCCTGGCTACTGCTAGTAATGCTTTTGTAGAAGGAATTTTTCAACTTTTGGGATTTTTTATACCCCCACAAACGAAGTTTAGAGGGGGTATATAGGAGTGAGCTTGTCGGTATGTTGGTTTTTTGTTTCCGGATGATAACTCAAGAAAGGCTTGACATATTCAAATAATTTTCGGTACACATGTGTAACATCATAGATAACAGGTCAAGTTCGATGTTGGTTACAAACCACTAAATTTTGACAGAGTTATGGCCCCTTTTCGACTTAAAATTCCCTAAAAACATAGTTTCCGGATGATAACTCAAGAAAGGCTTGACATATTCAAATAATTTTTGGTACACATGTATAACATCATAGAATACAGGTAAAGTTCGATGTTGGTTACAAACGACTAAATTTTGACAGAGTTATGGCCCCTTTTCGACTTAAAATTCCCTAAAAACATGATTTGCGGATGATAACTCAAGAATGGTTTGACATATTCAAATAATTCTTGGTATACATGTGTAGCATCATAAAATACGCGTCAAGTTTGACTTTGGTTACAAACCACTAAATTTTGACAGAGTTATGGCCCAATATTTGACTCAAAATCCCTAAAAACATGGTTTTGACATATTTAAATAATTATTGGTACACATGTGTAGCGTCATAAAATACAGTTCAAGTTCAACTATGGTTACAAACCACTAAATTTTGACACAGTTATGGCCCCCTTTTTGACTTAAATTCCCGAAAAACATGGACAATAACGCATGAAAGGTTTCACATATTTAAATTATTTTTGGTACATAGGTGTAACATAATAAAATACAGATGAAGTTCAACTTTGGTTACAAACCACTAAATGTTGACAGAGTTATGGCTCCTATTTGAAATTAAATTTTCCAAATACACTGTTGACAATTAACAAATTAAAGCATTCTCTGTCTGTCCATTTCTTTCAAATGGATGCCATAGTTTTGTGACAAGTCCATAATGTGGGGGTATATCCGTCACTCATGTGACAATTCTAGTTTTATCTGTTTATAAGTTTTTAAAAGTGTGAACAAGTACCTTTAAACTGTTATATACATTTTCTGTTCAGTCTGTAGTAGCAACTAGACGCACACCCATGCGGACTCCACGTACACGAAAAAACATCAAGTCTGTCACAGAAACGTTGGGATCTGCTGCTAAAGAACCGATTGTGATCGGTGAAAATGACACAGATAAAACTGCATCTGCTGGTCAAAATTCAGGGGAAGATAACTCCGGATCCTGTGGGTCAGCACGCAGGGGAGGCAAATCTCCCGTACAGAAATTGGTCTGCAAACTTGACAGTCCAGAAAAAAGCTCGTCCGATGACGATAAACAGCAGGTACTTTCCAAGTGATTTACATTTCCATTTTAAGTTTTGTGACATACTCTTCCTTGTGAAATTAATATATATGATTCAACTTTTTATTAAAAAATTAATTTCTCTCACTGATTATCATGCTTATTATCATATTTTTAGCTTGACTATTCTTAGAATAGGTGAGCTATCCTACTACCCCTGGCGTTAGCGTCCGATTCCGCGTCTGAATTTGGTTCAAGTTTTTATTCAAAAGTCTTGTAACTTCAAAACTACATAAGTTATTCACTTGAAACTTGGAATATACCTTTGTCATCAACTCCAGTGTCAGGGGCAATATTTCCCATAACTCTATTTTGTATTTTGACAGAGTTATGCCCCTTTTTCAATTAGATTTTCTGGTTAAAGTTTATATTCAAAAGTTTTGTAACTTCAAAACTACATAGGTTGTTCACTTGAAACTTGTAACTAACCTTTGTCATTAACTCCAGTATCAAGGGCAACATTCCGTATAACTCTGTTTTGTATTTTGACAGAGTTATGCCCCTTTTTCACATAGATTATCTGGTTAAAATTTATATTCAACAGTTTTGTAACTTTAAAACTACATAAGTTATTCACTTGAAACTTGGAACTAACCTTTGTCATCAACTCCAGTATCAAGGGCAACATTGTCCATAACTCTGTTTTGTATTTTGACAGAGTTATGCCCCTTTTTAACTTAGATTTTGTGGTTAAAGTTTATATCCAAAAGTTTTGTAACTTCAAAACTACTTAAGTTTTTATTCACTTGAAATTTGGAACTAACCTTTGTCATCAACTCCAGTATCAAGGGCAACATTCCCCATAATTCTGTTTTGTATTTGACAGAGTTATGCCCATTTTTCACATAGATTTTGTGGTTAAAGTTAATATTCAAAAGTGTTGTCACTTCAATACTACAAAAGCTATTCACATGAAACTTGGAATATACCTTTGTCATCAACTCCAGTATCAGGGTGAACAGTCCCCATAACTTTATTTTGTATTTTGATAGAGTTATGTCCCTTTTTCACATATATTTTCTGTTTAAAGTTTATATTCAAAAGTTTTGTAACTTCAAAACTACATAAGTTATTCACTTGAAACTTGGAGCTAACCTTTTCCATCAACTCTAGTATCAGGGGCAAATTTACCCATAACTCTGTTTTGTATTTTGACAGAGTTAGCCCACTTTTTACATAGACTTTGTGGTTAAAGTTTTGTTCCAAAAATTTATAAAGTATACAAGGCTTCACTTAAAAATATTGTATTTTAACAAATGTATGCCCCTTTCACTATCCAAAATATGTACCAACTGAAATACATCGAATAGTCGAGCGCGCTGTCCTCTGACAACTCTTGTTTCATTTATTATATAACTGTAAATGGGTTCAATAAAATTGTACAGATACCTTACTTCTGATTTTATTAAAGTATTGTGGCAGCATATAGGGAAATGGAAGTAACCTATCACTGGAATATTCAATTTGTTCGGTAGGGTTACCTATCTTGGCGAAGGTCTGCATTCTCCATATGCTATCTAGTTATGAAGCAATGCCCAGTTGTTGGTACTTACTATGTTGATTGCAGCCCCAGGAGATGGGGGGCTCCCTGGAGATGAGAGAAGTCCTCAGCAAACAGTTGGAGGATGTCATGGCTCAAAACATGTAAGTTCTCTCAGCGATTTTTATGCCCTCACAAAGTGGGATGCATTAAGCATTGCACTTGACTCAACTCCTCTTAAATGGCTGTGCGTATTTCTCTCAGACTTTTGCAGCTGAACAACCTTGATGTGTTAAGGAAGAAATGTTGGCTGCCACCAATTTTGGCAGAATTATGGCCCTTTTACTTTTTTCCACTGTATATACTTCATGAAATTTTGTGGACTTGACTCCTTTTAAAAGCTCAAACTTTCACAGCTAAACAATCTTAATGTGTGGATGATCGTTAAGGAAGACATTTTGGCTGCGACCAATTTTGGCAGAATTATGGCCCTTTGACATTTTTTTACACTATAATTATATACTTCATGACATTTTGTGGACTCAACTCCTCTTTAATGGCTGGGTGGATTTCGCTCAAACTTTACAGCTGAACAACCTTAATGTGTAGGTGGTATTGAAGGAATTCTGGCTGCGACCAATTTGGGCAGAATTATGGCCCTTTGACTTTTTTTCCACAATATAATTTATATGACAATAAATTTGTGAAGTCAAAAATTTGTGTTGGCAACACGCCCTTTGTCTGTGTCCAAACATATGTCATGGGGGCATCCGTGTCTGTGTCCAAACATATGTCATGGGGGCATCCGTGTCTGTGACACATTTAGTTTTCACTGCTTTAGGAATGGGTCAGGTACCCATCAAATTGGGAATTTCACGTTGTAAAATCTTGCTTATTGGGAAATATTCGAGGAAGTAATTTAATAAATGAATTACCTGAAACCAGTGTTTTATTGGTGGAACTTGGTAGTTTATTGGTGTTTATCCATAACCATACAAGACATTACATGATTTACAACTTAGATTCCCATTTCCTATCTATTTAAGATTGTATCACTTCAGATTTGGGATTTCTTTCATTCCATTTGGGAAAAGTTAACCATATTTGGCATTGAAAATGGGTCCTTTTACCAGACCCTGTTATATAAGGAAAAGCATCACTGTCTTGTGATAAAACGTGTAAGTTCTCTACTGATTCTGTGCTCCGTAGACGCAAAGCAGTGTTACAGGGTGAGAAAATTGTGCAGCCAGTCCAAAACTCGAACCTGAGATCTCTTACTAACATGGCCAGTGCTCTCCCGACTGAGCCAGCCGGGCCGATTCACAACCTTTCCCCTTCAGTGACCAAGTTCCACCACTTTCCCTTCAGTGACCAAGTTCATACTGTGACATACACCCTCGCTTAAATTTGAATTTGTCCTTGAGTTCAGTGGTGTTTGACATAATTACTGTGTGTTTTGGAGAGTTAACCCGGTAAACTTCACTTTGGGACATTCATATTGTACTTAAAAATTTCAGTGTACAATTCCTCCAACTAGTGAGTGCACAAACTTTGTATTGTATCTTTCTCAAATTCACTATTTGATTTTTACCTATTTGCGATAGTTCACGACTCAAACATTTCTCTTTTAATGTGTCCATAATCTGACCTTAACATGTATAAATCACTGACTGTGGTTACATGAAAGCTAAATATATCATGTAAATCATGGTACTTTTAAAGAGTTCAGAAATGTTGAAATTCAGATATGTCACTTAGAATTTCCCTGAAGTTCGATATAACAGAGTTCAGCTGAATGTTTTGTTGAATTCTCGCTAAAGTAGTATGTTATGTCAAAATCTTGGAAGAGAAGTTCTAATGTATGTTGTGTCCAATTCTTGCTAAAGAAGTTTAGATGTATGTTTTGTCCAATTCTTGCTAAAGAAGTTCATGTTTTGTCAAATTGTTTCAGGGGCAAAAGGCGGAGGCGGGGAAGTAAGAGATTGAATTGTAAGTAAACAATATACTATGTATTTAAAAGATTTCTTAACTGATGACACTCTTGGGTGTCTTCATCGTTCTGCTTATTTTCTGTCAATGAATTGCGAATTGTATATATGAGGCATGTGCCAGGCTTAATGCATGTTCGTAAAGTGTTGTCCCGGATCAGCGTGTGCAGTCTGCACAGGCTAATACAGGACGGCACTTTCCGCCTAAAGTGGATTTATGTTTAGAAGAGACTTCCTTGAAATAGAAAATACCATAAAAGTGTTGTCCCGGATTAGCCTCTGCGGACTGCACAGGCTGATCCGGGACGACACATTACACACATGCATTAAGCCAGTTTTTCCCACGACACGCCACATATAAATTGTGCTATCATTTGTCGGATCTTGCCCCACAACTACAAATATTATGGATCTCAAACTTAGCCTCAACCTCAAATACTGACCAATGAGAATGCTTGTTTCATCTGAGATGTGATTTCAATTGGTTTGATGTTTAAGATTATGATGATATTGGATTCAGACGTGTTAGTCTGTCCGTCTGTCCACATTTAGTTTTTGTTCCATAACTTTTAAATATCTGGAAGAATGTTATATTACTGCAGATTATTATTTCCTATGACCAGATGATGTTGTGTATATGACCCAGACCTGTCTGTCAAAGGTCAAGGTCACAGTTGAAGGTCAAAACTAAATGGTTTCCATTCGAAAACTGGGAAGGACTTTCAAGTGACAATTAAGTGCTAAAAGGATGTCATTATTTCACTGAAAAGATGGTTCTATATTAAACTACCACAACTGCAAACCGTGTTGTCTGTGCCAAAGCGGTATGTGGGGGTATTTACCACCTTAAGTGGTATCCTTACAGGCCTTTTTCTACTGCTCTCACGAGTCCGATAGTCGGACCCGTTCCCAATGCCAAATATGCATAATTTTTCCCAATTCTGACCCAAAAAATTGCCAATTGTAAAAAATCTGTAAAAAAAATTTCGAAAATGAAAGTGAAAATACGATTTTTCAATACTTTACAGCCGATTTTTTCACATTCGCTTTACATTTGGATATCATCTAATTTGATCGTTGTTTACAAGGGGAGAACACTCTAATAGCTGTGTAATAAAATGGGTAATACAAAGAAAAACGATTTGTTTGTTCTCTACCATGATGAAATTTAACATGAATTATGGGCAAATATTTTGTTATTTACACAAGTGGATGTGTCAGTTAATGGAAAGACTTAAATATAAGGAGGTAAAGATTGTCTTTTCAAGTTATCACATATTTTCGCGACCTACGTAGTGTAGGCACAGCACGATGTTTATTAACACATCATTAAAAGTAAATCATGTAGACAGTAGATCCCACAATTTTATTTTGGTGAAGTTGGTCAGATTTGGTGATGCTTTTTTATATAAATATACATATACTTATAGGATATGAGACATGCATCTGATTTAAAACTCTTGGTTGCATAGCTTGCTTAGGTATTTATCACAATTTAGAGTTAAATTAAAATTATTAGTGCTGTAAAATTCTTATTTATTGATTTAAAACTGTAAATTTCTTCATTATTCTTACGATTAAGCGATACAAATTTTTCCCAATTTTGAAAATTTTACGGTGAGAATTTCCCAAATTAACCAAGGTACTTTTTCCCAAAAAGATCAGAAAAAGGCCTGTCTTAGTTTAAATACATGTAGGTTAATACATTGTACAGTTTAAACATGGGACAGTGTCGCAATATTTCTCCCCGTGTTTTGTATAAATATCGTGATATTTCTTTGTTGTCTCAGGCAGTGGCCAGGTGGGCACCCCAGACGATTCGGCGACGAGTAGCGGACGGAAATCACGTAGGACTGAGGGTAGGCGATTGATTATATTTGACATTGATTCAAGAGAGAGACATGTGCAGGGGTGTGATTTCTCCTCCTTACAGCTGATTTCCTTCTTTTGAATGCCAAGATTGTTGTACAAATAGTTCTGAACTTGGATCTATTTGAAAGTGAAGAGTTTTGGTGAACCCAGTAAGGGGGGTAGGTATTTTCCTCCCCTGAGGTGTTTCCAAAATCACACCCCTGCATGTGGTGTGAACAAAAGAAATGAACTATGCAACTGTAATACAGAAACTGGACTCCAAAGGCAGCAATATTTTGCAGTCTCTAGTCCATATTCACCAACCCATACTTAGACTCAAGAAAAATGTTTGTGCGTTTGCAAATATGCCAGGTACCAATGTCACTTACATCATTATCAAATCATTCTAAAGAATGAATGCTAACATGGGCATTAGTGAATACCATGCAAGATTCAAGTACTGTATAAGTACTATTTTTAGCAGGTGTTTAATTTTGGCTGTATTGGCGGTAAACCACGATGCCGTCAATTCTAAACACCGCCAATAAAAAACCTGCATAAAATATTAATCCCGGCAAGTTAATAGTTATCAAATGTAGTGGTTGTATACTTCCATTGAACATTTTAGAATTTTTGTGAAACTATCAAAAACAAAATTACAAGATGTATGAGAAAATAATACAAGGAAATCCCCGTATTGTGTACGTCTATATAACTATATTTTGTGTTCTGACATTTTGTCAGAACTATGGCAAACTACAATGAACGATAACATACAATTTTCTCCTAAAGTGCATTTCAAGTATGTATATGCATGTAGCAGCTTTTAAAAGAATGTGTGAAAACTATCTACCCAGGACAAAAACAAAGAATGTGTGAAAACTATCTACCCAGGACAAAAACAAAGAATGTGTGAAAACTATCTACCCAGGACAAACACTAAGCTGCTACACCAGTATCACACCTTTTCACACCTTTATTATCATTACAAAATTAGGTACTGTGAAATTACTTGAATTCGAGGGGTACAAATTTTGCGCGCTTGCAACCGCGGACATATTCGCGTGGTCTAAAATTCACTACGATCGTGAAAAAACAACAATAAAAGATAACAACAAATAAAAGAAAACAAGAATTGGTTTTTACACAAAATATATGTGTCAATTATACAATAAAATAATACAATAAAACGACCAACCAGACAGAACGCCAATAAAGGGTCCAATTGTGACAGCTTGTTTGTTGCAACAAACACGTATATTAGTACCGGATTAGGCTCTTAATTGTCAACAGTAGTCGCAGATTTAGGCGAGACAATAGATACAATATATCACATATTTCACATATCACGTTATCTCAAACTGACACCTCGTTGTTAATTAAGTGCCGATTTAAATACTCTCCACGGCTCCACATAGCGGGAGCGAATTCTTTACTCAGAAGATAAACTTGTGAAAAGTAACATCTTTGTGTTCCTTTTACTCGTTGTATTACGAGTGTTCACAATCTTGCATTTGCATAACTGTGTTATAGAATTCGTGTATACATCACGTGAACAGTAATATTCGCAAAGGCATTTCGGATTTCTAATTGATTATACGCGATTTGAAATTAATTACAACTATGAAAAAAGCAAGTTCATTTAATGTTTTTGTCACGAAAACGGCCTATAGTGTATACATGTATATACATATTTATATACATGGACCCCGCTAATCGCAATGTAGCTGATCTGCAGTGTATGACCGCATTTAACTGTACGAAAACGCACACAATAGAATTTCAAAGAAAAATATGTATTCATTAATCAGCATTTAGCCTATGAAATAAAACATTCAAAAACATTCCTTAAAAACATTCGCATCGTAACATATAGGCCTATCTGCGTATATTTACGTACAATTACTGACGTATATTTGAACGAACGTGCAAGCTCCCAAGGTGCTGCTACACAACGAAATCGGTAAATATTTACGGTGGTCTTAAATTCGCGCAATGGCTAGAGCGCGAAAATTAGACCACCGCAAAAATTAGTGATTCCACAGTACAAATTGATTGGTAATGGCTTAAATTTGGCATTAATTGCTGATTGCGCCAGTTCATGACACTGCCAATTCAAAACGCTTAAAAAAATGCCAAAATTTGGCATTGCAGAAATTCTGCGCTATGCAGTAAACAACATTCTCAGAATAGCAGTTTCAAGAATAGTCTTTATTCTTAAGTCTAAAGATTGGGTTGTTGAATAAGGGCCTTGAACTCGTTTGACCTCTTAGTAAATGAGCATCAATAAAGATAAGAATTTTATTTAATGCTATGCGGTGAATGAGTGGGGAATACCAGTGAATGATAACCGGATCATTTCACTCTTGGTCGAGTGAAATGATAACTTTTGATAATTTCACTCTTTGTTATATGGAACTAGTTTTAACTTTGTGTTTGTTTATTTTGTGAAAGTACGTGAATACCCTAATCGTCAGTGTAAAAATCGGCCTTTTTACACTACAAAAAACACATCATAAAAATTTATACAAATATAATTAAGCAAAAAGACGCAGTAAGAGTGGCACTATTTTCCCACACAACAGTGATTGACAAGTTTGGAATCATAATGAAGTCACATTTACGATATCATAATACACAAAACTGGTGACGCTTTAGCATATCTTGTGCATTTTTTAGCTCACCTGAGCACAACGTGCTCATGGTGAGCTTTTGTGATCGCCTTTTGTCCGTCGTGTGACATGCGTCAACATTTCATATAATCGACAACTCCTACTAAACCGCTTGGCAGATTTTCACGAAACTTCACAGGAATGATCCTTGGGTGACCCCCTTTCAAATTTGCCCTGAGGTTTCATATTTGGTATGTAACATTGTATAGTGGTCCTCTACAAAGTTTGTTCAAATGATGCCCCTGGAGTAAAAACTGGCCACACCCCGGGGGTCACATGGTTTATATAGACTTTAATAGCAAAATGACTTTAAAAATCTTCTCCTCTGAAACCGCAAGGCCCTGAGGTTTCATATTTGGTATGTAACATTGTATAGTGGTCCTCTACAAAGTTTGTTCAATTGATGCCCCTGGAGTCAAAACTGGCCACACCCCGGGGGTCACATGGTTTATATAGACTTTAATAGCAAAATGACTTTAAAAATCTTCTCCTCTGAAACCGCAAGGCCCAGAGGTTTCATATTTGGTATGTAACATTTTTTAGTGGTGCTCTACAAAAATTGTTCAAATGATGCCCCTGGGGTCAAAACTGGCCACACCCTGGGGCACACATGTTTTATATAGACTTAAATAGCAAAATGACTTTAAAAAGCTTCTCCTATGAAACTGCAAGGCCCTGAGGTTTCATATTTGGTATGTAACATTGTATAGTGGTGCTCTACAAAGATTGTTCAAATGATGCCCCTGGGGTCAAAACTGGCAACACCCCGTGGCTCACATGGTTTATATAGACTTAAATAGCAAAATGACTTTAAAAATCTTCTCTGAAACCGCAAGGCCTAGAGGTTTCATATTTGGTATGTAACATTCTAAAGTGGTCCCCTACAAAGATTGTTCAAATGATACCCCTGGGGTCAAAACTGGCCACACCCCGTGGCTCACATGGTTTATATAGACTTAAATAGCAAAATGACTTTAAAAATCTTCTCTGAAACCGCAAGGCCTAGAGGTTTCATATTTGGTATGTAACATTCTAAAGTGGTCCTCTACAAAGATTGTTCAAATGATGCCCCTGGGGTCAAAACTGGCCACACCCCGTGGCTCACATGGTTTATATAGACTTAAATAGCAAAATGACTTTTAAATTCTTCTCTGAAACCGCAAGGCCTAGAGGTTTCATATTTGGTGCGTAACATTGTAAAGTGGTCCTCTACAAAGATTGTTCAAATGATGCCCCTGGGGTCAAAACTGGCCGCACCCCGGGGTCACATGGTTTATATAGACTTGAATGGCAAAATGACTTTAAAAATCTTCTCCTCTGAAACCGCAAGGCCCAGAGGTTTCATATTTGGTATGTAAAATTGTATAGTGGTCCTCTACAAAGATTGTTCAAATTATGCCCCTGGGGTGAAACTGGCCACACCCCTGGGGTCACATGGTTTATATAGACTTAAATAGCAAAATGACTTTAAAAATCTTCTCTGGAATTGCAAGGCCTAGAGGTTTCATATTTGGTATGTGACATTGTATAGTGGTCCTCTACAAAGATTGTTCAAGTGATGCCCCTGGGGTCAAAACTGGCCACACCCCGGAGGTCGCCACACCCCTCAGGTCACATGGTTTATATAGACTTTAATAGCAAAATGACTTCAAAAAATTCTCCTCTGCAAGTTCAAGGCCTAGAGGTTTCATATTTGGTATGTAACATTGTGTAGTGGTCCTCTATAAAGATTTGTTCAAATGATGCCCCTGGGGTCAAAGCTGGGCACACCCCGGGGCTCACATGGTTTATATAGACGTAAATGGCAAAATGATTTAAAAATTCTTCTCTGAAACCACAAGGCCCAGAGGTTTCATATTTGGTTAAGACATTATATCGAGACCTCGATTGGGATTGCTTATGGGATGGGTGGGGTCAAGGTCACTGTTACTAAAAATAGAAAAACTGTTTCAGCACAATAACTTTAGAACGCATTGAGATATTTTAATGAAACTTAATACATAGATACCTTATATTGACACCTCGCATGGGATTGCATATGGGGTGGGAGGGGTTAAGGTCATTGTTACTAAAAATAACGGTTTTCGCTCAATATCTTGAGAACGCATTGAGATATTTTAATGAAACTTAATACATAAATACATTAATTTGAGACCTCGATTGGGATAGCATATGGGGTGGGTGGGGTCAAGGTCACCGTTATTAAATATAGAAAAATGGTTTCCGCTAACTTTTTTGAGAACGCATTGAGCTATTTTAATGAAACTTAATACATAAGTACCTTATATCAACACATTGCTTCGGATTGCATATGGGGTGGGTGGGGTCAAGGTCACGTTACTGAAAATAGAAAAACAGTGTTCGCTCAATAACTTGATAAGGAAAGCATTGCGATATTTTAATGAAACTTATTACACATATCTTGTATCGAGACCTCACTTTGGTTTTCTTTTGGGAAGGGTGGGGTCAAGGTCACTGTTAATAAAAGTGGAAAAATGGTTTAAGCTCATTAACTTAAGAACGCATTGAGATATTTTAATGAAACTTCATACGTAGATACCTTATATTGAGACCGTGCTTTACGTATGTGGTGGGTGGGGTCAAGGTCAAGGTCACTCTTACTGAAAATATAAAAACAGTTTTCGCTCAATAACTTGAAAACCTATTTAGACATTTTTTATGAAACTTCATACATAGGACCTAGGGCCATAGTGGCCCCTTCATTTTATTTTTTGTTAAAAAGCATGAAATAAAAAGAAAATTTGTTTAATACAGTGTAACATCGTATTTCATTTCATTCGTGGTCATAGAAACGAAATATTTTTACTCGTGGCTGTGCCACTCGTACAAATACTGTTTCTATGACCCCTCAATAAATAAAATACGATCTTACACTGTATTAAACAAATATCCTCTTTATTTCTGTTGGTTTTTTTTTTTTTGTATACCAATTTAGACATAGCTTGTTTTTTCTCAACTTGTTGAGCTGGTCCACATGTTTTATGCTGCATGTTACAGAGAAGGAGCCAGTAGTGGAGAAGAACTCTGCAGACAACCAGCCTTCACAGTGCGTGCATGTGGTCTGGGATGATCCCTTTGGCAGGTACGCATCCAGTAAATGTTTTCAAAGTGCACCTTTCAATATCTTTCCCCGGGGGGGTGGAGCGGCAGGCATATACGGGACTTAAGACTGACAGCAATTCCCGATATGTGGGAATTTGACACGCCGAATGATTCCGGGTCCTGGGAAATTGACCTTGTTCAGATTTTAGATCCTGTTTGTATTGGCCCCCGGGGCCATTTGATCCACCAATTAAGCATCCCCCATTGAGGGGATTTAGACAAAAATGCTTGGCTCTAGGGTGGGGAATTATACCCCCCAAAGTACAATAAGTCTAATTCCCCTGGGTTTGCCCACCGCTGCCCCCCCCCCCACCCCCCTGGGGGAAAATATTGATTGGTACGCACCATAGCTTTAGGAATGAGTCGAATGAGTCGGGTACCAATAAAGTTGGGCATTTTGTGTCGTAAAATCTTGCTAATTGGGAAAAATTTCAACAAGTTATTTAATGAATGAATTACTGAAACTAGTTTTATATTGGTTAAAATTGGTATTTTAATGGTGTTTATACTTACTGGTTATCATACTGGTTATCATACTTACTGGTTATCATACTTACTGGTTATCATACTTACTGGTTATCATACTTACTGGTTATCATATACTGGTTATCATACTTACTGGTTATCATATACTGGTTATCATACTTACTGGTTATCATACTTACTGGTTATCATACTTACTGGTTATCATACAAGTAATTTCATAATTTACAACTTATGTGCACATTTCTGATGTATTTAGGATTTTGTCACGTTTAATTTTGACATTTTTTCATTCCTAATATTGGCAAAAATAAACCATTTTGGTAATTGTGAAGGAGTCCGTTTACTTGACCCTGTTAAATAATGAAAAAAACCTATTTGCAAGATACGTCGGAGATGGTTTGAGAAGCATGCAATTGGCGGTACGCTATGGGATTTAAAAACGTGCCTACTTCGGTCAAACTGCGACAAACACCGTAGATAGTACACGATTGTTTATACGAGACACCTCAACCACTAGTTTTCTGATTTGCTAAAAACATTGTCAATCCAATCTCGTCAGTCAGTCAATTGACTGATTGACGGTATGGGATTTATAACCATGGTATGGGATTTATAACCATGCCTACTTATGTAGGTAAGACTCGGACAAATACTGTTGACAAACTATTGATTATACCCAGGAAACAAACTCAAAAGTGTTGATACCGCACTGGCTTTCAGCATAATCAAGCTTAAAATAAATAGGTTTAAACTAGACTGATCTCCATATGGCAAGGCTGACCCCATTACCAGTACACCACTGTGGTTGCAGGTCTGAGCAGGAGAAGCTAGCCCATCAGTTAGAGCGTGCCAACAGCCCGACACAGGATGTCGGAGACCTGGGTGACCTTGACCCAGAGGACGCCCAGTACTCGGAAACTGACGAGGAGGAACCACAATTGCCAGTCTTCCAGGAACATGTGCAGGTGAGTGTTTGTTGTCTGGGAACATGTGCAGATGAGTGTTTGTTGTCTGGGAACATGTGCAGGTGAGTGTTTGTTGTCTGGGAACAGGTGCAGGTGAGTGTTTGTTACCAAGGAGCATGTGCATTTGAGCGTTTGTTGTCTGGGAACATGTGCAGGTGAGTGTTTTTGTCTGGGAACATGTGCAGGTGCGTGTTTGTTATCAAGGAGCATGTGCAGGTGAGTGTTTGTTGTCTGGGAACATGTTCAGGTGAGTGTTTGTTACCAAGGAGCATGTGCAGGTGAGTGTTTGCTGACAAGGAACAAGTGCAGGTGAGTGTTTGTTAACAAGGAACATGTGCAGGTGAGTGTTTCTACAGAGATTCTACAGGCCTCCTTTTGGCTGATGACCTCACTTTGCATTAAATTTGAGCTCGACTTTTCGGAGAAAAGGCAAGCTATTCGAATGGACCCGGTGTTGTTGTTGGCGTCGGCATCTGGTCTAGGTTTAAGTTTTTTGGTAGGCTTGTTTCTTAGGAATGGCTTGAGGGATTTCATTCAAACTTGAAACATTTTATTCTCCATATTTAAATGAACCTACATGTATAGGCCAAATTTGGTAACTCTAGTTTGAAATTTGTGAAAATTATGGGCCTTTTTAGCTCACTTTTTTGTGTGTGCTCGTGGTGAGCTTTTGTGATCAACTTTTGTCCGTCGTGTGTAGTCGTCGTCCGTCGTGCATCAACATTTTCATTCAAACAACATCTCCTAAACCGCTGTGCAGATTTTCACCAAACTTCACAGGAATGATCCTTGGGTGACCTTCTTTCAAAATTGTTCAAATCGTTTTGGTCCACTGCATATGTAGGTCACCAGAGCTAAAAATAGATTTAAAAAGTGAAAACTTTAAAAATCTTCTTCTCTGAAACTGCGTGGCTGAGAGCTTTCATATTTGGTATTTGGCATCCTCTAGTGGTCCTCTACAAAGATTATTCAAATGATGCCCGTGGGGTCAAAACTTGCCACGCGCCGGGGGTCACATGGTTTATATAGACTTACACTGCAAAATGACTTTAAAAATCTTCTCCTCTGAAACCGAAGGGCCCAGAGGTTTCATATTTGGAATGTGGCATCTTCTAGTGGTCCTCTACAAAGATTGTTCTAATAATTCCCCTGGGGTCAAAACTGGCTACGCCCCGGGGGTCACATTGTTTATATAGACTTAAATAGCAAATGACTTTAAAAATCTTCTACTCTGAAACCGCAATGCCCAGAGGTTTCATATTTGGTATGTAACATTGCATAGTGGTCCTATACAAAGATTGTTTAAATGATGCCCATGGGGTCAAAACTGGCCACGCCCCGGTGGTCACATGGTTTATATTGACTTATATAGCAAAATGACTTTAAAAATCTTCTCTGAAACCGCAAGGCTAAGAGGTTTCATATTAGTTATGTTATATTGCATAGTGGTCCTCTACAAAGATTGTTCATGATGCCCCTGGGGTTAAAATGGCAACGCCCCTGTGGTTACATGGTTTATATAGACTTAAATAGCTAAATTACTGCAAAAAACTCTCCCCTGAAACCGCAGAGCCTAGTGGTTTCTTATTTGGTATTTGGCATCCTCTAGTGGTGCTCTACAAAGATTGTTCAAATGATGCCCCTGGGGTCAAAACTGGCCACGCCCCGGGGGTCACATGGATTATGAAGACTTAAATAACAAAATGACTAATCACTAGTGTGTGTTGTCACACACTTTTTTAGTTACAAGTTAGTAAGGTATAAACTCCGCCATAAAAATCGCGGTGTTTGATAGGCTATTGAGATCGTTGTGGGTGGGACTACACTGTTCAGTCACTTGTTAATGACATTGTTGGAAGTGAGACTTTATCGATCAATACGGTGTTTGTTTATAGCCCTTTGATTACACATCAGAGTAATTAGTAATTTATACTAGAAACTCCTCCATAAAAATCGCCGTATTTGAGTGGCTTTTGATATCGTTGTGGGCGGGACTGCACTGTTCAGTCACTTGTCAATCACCGTGTTGGAAGTAAGACCTTATCGATCAATACGGTGTTCATTTATGGCCCTTCGATTAAACATCGGGGTAATTAGATAAAGGAATTAATTGAAGGCATGTTTGGCCCGACAAGCGAAACAGGCCTGCGTGAAACCCTGTTAAGATGTTTCTGAAATATGACCCCTGTTTGGAAATGAAGAGTTTTGGTGAACCTGTTGCAAGGGGTATGGCATTTTCTAAAATCAATTCCCTGTTCGAAAAAAAGTGGAATCATATTTGCAGGTGAATAACACTGCGTATTACTTAAGAAATACCAAAGAAATGGAAGCATATTTGCAGGTGAATAACACGGCGTATTACTAAAGAAATAACAAAGAAATGTTGTTTAGCCGGTAAACATTGATAAATCAAAACTTATTGTGCAATTGTAATTAAAACTACATTTTACTATGCTGCGCTCAGAATCAGTCCACTGTTTGTGTTTTTTTAATGGGATGTTTAGCAACAATAACTTTGTTCTTTTTCTCTAGCAAAATCAGTGAGTATTATGTTAGTATGTGGGTTTGTTAACACATGACACATGCTGTAATTCATATTGCTCTATTTAATATTCGTCTTATAAAACTGCTATGATGGGTGTTGGAAGGCACTCGTTACGTGAAATTAGAATGCTGTGAAATGGTATTTAGTGTGGGGTTAGTGCATATTGAGTATTGAGTATTGAATATATAATATTGTGACATTTCATAAAGTGATGGATACATTTTCAGAAAGAAGATGTGTCCACTCCGAAGCAAACCCACTCCACATCCGGGAAGACACCTACACCAGATCCCCCCTCACTGGGTAAGAATTTGGTGGTACATTGCCCTCTCACTTTGTATGCCTTTAAATGCTCAAATTTCCCCCTCCCCTCCACTTAAAAAGTATTTAGTGCTCAGATCCCCTCAAACTTGATAAGCGCAAGAGAAAGGATACATAGGTTCTTTGCATATTTCAAACTAACTACCTGTATTAACATTTATCGAAAAGCTTAGCTGTGTACTGTATAGTACAAAATATCTGTGATACCAAACGTTTGCATTTTTAGCTCGACTATTAACTGAATAGTCTGAGCTATATTACCCGCCCGCTCGTTGGCTTTGACATAATGTTCTGGTTAAGGTTTGCGTGCAACAAGTTCATATCTCTGTAACTTCTACAGATATTCGATTGAAACTTCATACATGTCTTCGTGGTCATTATATAAGGTCACTGGTAACTGACAATGCGGTATGAACACCTTTGTTAGTCTCAGATACCTATAGTTTTCGCACTTAATTTCTAAGTTGCTATAAGCGGCATGTTCATTTTGGGTGTAACTAGCTATTCACTGTAGGAGATATGTCATGTACCATTATAGTGTATCAGTCTAATGCAGCTGTGACTGAAGTGTTTAATATAATGTGTTAAATAATTGCTGGTAGATGATTCAGGTGTGTTTATAGTGTTTCATTTTTTCATAAGTAAAAAATAATTGTATTTATTGTGATCTTTACATTTTCAAAGTGTACTTTCGTAGCCAAGTAACTAAAAGTGCAAACTCAAATTATTGAATGTAACTGTGATTATCATAAAGGCTTCTTCTGCAGCTTTTCCAGTGGGTAAAGCCCCTAAAGTGACCCCACCCCGTCCAGTGGTACTGGATGATGACGATGATACAGAGGCTGAAGTGCTCTCCAAGAACGAGCCACCTGTGTTCATCATGTCTGGGATGGAGGCCGCGGTAGGTTGGCAAACTTTTACCAGTCAAATTTATGCAAGCTTTATTTTATTTTGTTAATTATGGCCCCCACCAAAGATGGCAGGGTAAATTGGTTTTCAAATGTCGGTTTTTAGACCACATTCGTTTCTGCTCTTTTAAGTCCAACAGTTTACATCTGATCATCACAAGACTTCGTGAAAATGTTTGTGGGCGTAATATTTCTCTTCAGAGTTCGATAAGCCGCCCAATTACCCCACAGCCCCAGGAACTGCATAGTTATGGCCCTTGAATTATCTAAACTTGGCCTCCTAAGCTGTTTCTGCTAAGTCCGACAATATTCATGCAATCTTCACCAGACTAATTGATATTTGAAAGGCTGCTCTCGCCCTAGAGGGGACATGCCTGTTTTAGAAAGAGCTATAGCTAGAATTACTTTAAGTTAATCTGGCACGTACAATGTACATCAGTAAGCTTCCGCTTATGATGAAATAAATTTTCTAATTAGTCCCCTACCGGTGTTTCACCGGAGGGGACTACAGGTTTGCCCTCCGTCCGTCGTCCGACAGTCCGTCCGTCCGTCCGTCCGTCCGTCCGCAAAATATTGTTCCTGCGATAACTCAAAAAGTACTGAAGATACTTCGATGAAACTTGGTATACATATTAACGGCAATGTGAGGATTATGCAGGACCTTTTATTTTTCACCAGAGGTCAAATGTCATGTGACTGTAACTAAAAATAGAAATAAACTTAATACTGTTATAATTCGAAAAGTACATAAGATATGACCATGAAACTTGATACAAAGATTGAACTATAGGTTTGCCATCTGTCTGTGTGTCTCTCTGTTTGTCTGTCTGTCTGTCCGTCCGTCCCCAAAACCTGGTTCCTGAAATAAATAAAAAAGTATTAAACTTATTTCGATGACACTGGGTATACATATAAACAGCAATGTGGCAATGTGAGGATTATGCATGACCTTTTTTTTCACCAGAGGTCAAAGGTCACCTGACTGTTACTAAAAATAGAAATAAACTAAATACTGTAATAATTCAAAATGGACATAAGATATGACCATGGAACTTGGTACAGAGATTGAACTATAGGTTTGCTGTGTGTCGTTCTGTCTGTTCGTCCGTATGTCTGTTCGTCCGTCCCCAAAACCCGGATTCTGTGATAATTCGGAAAGTACTGAAGACACCTATGAAACTGTGTAGACATAGCAACAGCAATGTGAGAATTATGCATGACCTTTTATTTTTCACCAGAGGTCAAAGGTCAAGTGACTGTTACTAAAAATAGAAATAAACTTAATACTGTAATATTTAGAAAAGTGCATAAGATATGATCATGAAACATCATGAAACTTGGTACACAGATTGGACTATGGGTTTGCCCTCCATCTGTGTGCGTCTGTCTGTCTGTTTGTCCGTCGGTCTCACTCTCTCTGTCTGTCTGTCCCATCCCCAAAACCTGGATCCTGCGATAACTCAAAAAGTACTGAAGATACTTTGATGAAACTTTGTATACATAGAAAGAGCAAGGTGAGGATTGTACACGACCCTTTATTTTTCACCAGAGGTCAAAGGTCACATTACTGTTACTTAACATAGAAATAAACTTAATACTGTAATAATTCGAAAACAACATATGATAATGAAACTTGGTACACAGAATGGACTATATGATTGCCCTCTGTCAGTTTAGTACTGCAATAACTCAAAAAGTAATTCGAATGTTTGGTCAATGTAACTAAAATAGAAAAAACAACAACTTGATACAGCAGTGACAAATGGGATTTGAATATGAAACTTTGTACATCTACAGATACAGGGCGATTTGACGGTATTGAACAATGTTTAATTAGTAGGGGTTTTCACTGGTAGGGGACTCCTGTATTGCTTGCAATACTATCAAAGCCTTGTTATATCTGAAAATATGGGCTCATAATGATGGTGTAGAGTCATTGGTAAAACTAGTATGTGTTTTCTTTGAGGAAGACCATTGGAATGCTTGGAATAGAGATCAATTTCACAATTGTCTGGTCACAGAATGGTATGCGTCATGCCATTGTAAGCTCTTGCGTACTGTTAATCACTGTATGCATGATTGCGTATAGAAACACACACAAAACTCATTTACTTCATGAAGCAAAACAAAAAATCAAACCCGACAACATAGTGTAAAATAACCTGTGCTCATTTAAAACATACAAGATCTCTGTTAGGAATTTCTGATCCTCAGGACTTCCACATTGCTGAAACTTAAGTACGTCTTGGAACCATTTCATCATAATGGTAATTTACATTTATATTCTTGTTCTTTCCGTCTGGCAGGAGCGAGACACATACGGTGCCCTGGTCGAGAAGCTTGGTGGAAAAGTGATTGACTCCCAGCAGTTTGACATCTCCTGTACCCATCTGGTTATCAGTAAGTCTCAGTTCTACCCACATGGTTATCAGTAAGTCAGTCTTAGTTCTACCCACATGGTTATCAGTTAGTCTTAGTTCTACCCACATGGTTATCAGTAAGTTTTAGTTCTACCCACATGTACTTACTTAGTTCTACCCACCTGGTTATCAGTAAGTCTTAGTTGTACCCACATGGTTATCAGTAAGTCTTAGTTCTACCAAATTGGTTATCAGTAAGTCTTAGTTCTACCAACATGGTTATCAGTAAGTCTTAGTTGTACCCACATGGTTATAAGTAAGTCTTAGTTCTACCCACATGGTTATCAGTAAGTCTTAGTTCTACCAACATGGATATCAGTAAGTCTTAGTTCTACCAACATGGTTATCAGTAAGTTTTAGTTGTACCCACCTGGTTATCAGTAAGTCTCAGTTCTACCCACCTGGTTATCAGTAAGTCTTAGTTCTACCAACACGGTTATCAGTAAGTCTTAGTTCTACCCACATGTACTTATTTAGTTATACCCACATGGTTATAAGTAAGTCTTAGTTGTACCCACATGGTTATCAGTAAGTCTTAGTTCTGCCTGCATGGTTATCAGTAAGTCGTAGTTCTACTCACATGGTCATCAGTAAGTCTTAGTTGTACCCACTTGGTTATCAGTAAATCTTAGTTGAAGCCGCCTTGTTATCAGTAAGTCTTTGTTGAACCCACCTGTATATCAATAAGTCTAAGTTGAACCCACCTGGTTATCAGTCCGTCTTATTTGTACCCACCTGGTTATCAGTAACTCTTAGTTGAACCTACCTGGTTATCAGTATGTTTCAGTTGTACCCACCTGGTTATCAGTAAGTCTTAGTTGTACCCACCTGGTTATCAGTAAGTCTTAGTTCCACCCACATGGTTATCAGTAAGTTTCAGTTGTACCCACCTGGTTATCAGTAAGTCTTAGTTCTACCCAACAGGTTATCAGTAAGTCTTAGTTGAACCCACCTGGTTATCAGTAAGTCTTAGTTCTACCCACCTGGGTAGCAGTGAATCGTATAGTTGTCAGGTATTCTAGAACAGTGATAGACCCACACCAGTTTGACATCTATTGCACCCACCTGGTTGTCAGTAAGTTCTAGTAGTTCACAGATGTTATATCCCAGGTTTGGTTGAAACCTATTTATTTTAGTTTTCTTTTGAAAAGCCTGAAGCTTACTTAGTCATTATTGAGTCCGTTCCGGGGGTAGAACCAGTACTTGGTGTACTTTGAGAAAGATATTTTTGGAATGCTTCCCAAGTAGGGATCAAACTCACAACCTCCCAATCACAAGGTGGACACCATATCCATTATACCACTGTGACCTAATAATTATTGTCAGTATTTTTTAACTGTGTTGGGCTCCAATACTCATCTCGCTATCAGCAAGTTCTAGCAATGAAACCATAAATTTTTATAGAAAAAAAAAATCAGATTTGAGGCGTGTCGTGGGAAAACCGAGATTAATGCGTGTGCGTAAAGTGTTGTCCCTCATCAGCCTTTGCAGTCCGCACAGGCTAATCCAGGACGGCACCGTCCGCTTTTATGGTATTTTCTGTTTCAAGGAAGTGTCTTCTAAACATAATCCACTGTAGGCGGAAAGTGTCCTCTCGGATTTGCCTATGCGGACTGCACAGGCTGATCCGGTGTGACACTTAACGCACATGCATTAAGCTCGGATTTCCCACGCCATGCGCCATTTATTTATAATAGCCTAATGGAAGGGGTGCACAGAGGGTTTGGTGAACACTGATGTACAGATAGATCACAATAAAGGCCAGGGGTGGTATTCACAAACCATCTTAAGTTAAATTTTATCCTTGTCCTTAAATGTGGAATTTTTCTCAACTGTATAATTCTATACAGAAACCGTTTTGCACTAAGTTATACTTAAAAATAATATCATTATGAAAATGTTATTTTAGGAATATCAACAACATATGAATCTGTTTATTAAGTAAAGAAATATAATAAATTCAAATTTTGAACTGAAGTGAAAATATTTAAGAAATGACTTAAGATGCTTTGTGAATACCAGCCCTGGCTTGACTAGCTTATTTTGTAGAGCGCTGTACTCCAATCCGGGGTTCGTGAGTTTGAGCCCCAGCCCGGCCACATAACTTGTTGGTCATGAAATAATTTATAGGGCCATTCTCCCTCTACCCCTGATTCAAGTAATACAGCTGTCAGTTACTGGCATAAGTATGCATAAGTATGTGTACTTGGTACTGGTAAACCACTTAGATCGGCCTAGCTTGCCCAGGAAAAGTGTTAAGTAGGTTAACCGCCATTATATGGCTAAAATACTGTTGAATACGGCGAAAATTTCAAACAAACAAACAAACAGGTTCACAATAAACCATATTAAATGTTGTGATTGTAGGTAAAATTAATTGTCGATATTGCCCAGCTTGTCCAAGTGCACGTTTTGACAAGTGAAATACTGACAACATTTACTTTATTAAAAATGTATGGACATTCAGCTAACATCATTTGTCAAAACTGGAAAAGTAAGGCAATAATGAGATTTTTCCAGTCCAGTATATTAGGGAGATACATTCACTCATGCGAAACAATGTGTAAAGTATAAAATGTTTGAAACGAAGAATTATTTTACTCTATATTCTCCAGTCATTTGTTACATAGACGATTTTTTTTTTCCAGATAAGATAACAAGAAATGAGAAGTTTCTTGCGTGCCTGGCCTCTGGAAAATGGGTGCTTCACAAGTCGTACTTCGATGCATGCCGAGAGGAACAGAAGTTTGTGAAGGTAATGGCATAATCGGCCAGCAATAACCATGACTGAATTAACTTTTGTTCAGTGAAAAGTGTTTCAAGGTAAAGTACAATTATTTTGTCAGCCAAAATAAAGCAGTGATTTTAATTAAGGCCCCGCATAAAGTTTTTGTGGGTGCCCTGTAGTAATCACCCTGTCTGTTCGTATGTCCGTCCATCCACATTTTTCATGTTGTTCCTTTATAACTTCATAACTTCATTTTGACCCTGAGTAACACTCTTAGACTATTAACTTGAACAAGAACCGTTACTCCGCACTTCATCATTCTGGAGTTATTGCCCTCATTAAAACTTGCAATTTTGAGCTCATGTTAACTATTGGATGTTTGATTGAAACAAACATTTTTAGGCGTAAGTTTGTTCAGGATTCCAAAGTCTGTATAAATCATGTAATGTGAAATTATGTACCGGTATTTGGATTGCATGTGACTTGGATGCATATTACTGGTTGGATCCAGTCGCCCAGCTGCAAAACAACTCGCTATGAGCTACAGACAGTAAATGTATACCCCTGTTAAGCTGCAGTTAATAAAATGCTCAAACATTAAATGTGAGACAAGGCTTGTGGTTCAGGGTTTCTGGGCCAGCTATGTCCTTCTTGCCAAATTGGTGGGAAGGCCGACCCACTATTACCTAGTGAAGTTCTATGTAGCAAAAATTTAATATTTTCACTTTTACAGCAATATTCAGTGTTTGTGTGTGAATAAGTATTTAAAAAAGTATTATTATTATAAATTTACTAGACAGTGGATAGTTATGAAATTGAAGATCATACAGTATTTTAAAGGTATTATAGAAGGGAGATAATCCCTCCAGCACACAAAATATGTTTCATTTAAGGGTAGACTTAACTGCTGTGTTCAAGGGGCGTATCCACCTTAGATTGACAATAACATTTGCAAAAATAAATGTAATTTACAATGAATTTATACTGATTTATTGTTAAATAAGATTTATTATTATATATTTTTAATGCATCTGACAATTCCATCAATATATTGTTGCTACTCAAAATGCTCCAGAAAAAAAGAGGAAAATTGTGTCGTTTTAGTATGTGCCTTTAATTTGGAGAAATACCGTTGATATGCCTCTTTAAGGACTCTAACAAGGTGATATAAGTTAAACAAAACATTTTAAGTTGATGGTTGAGATAACAAAATGTATAAAATAATGTGTTTTCCATAAAACTTGTTTTTATGCAAATTATGCAATAAACAGTATCCAGCATATTATATGTTTATGATGCAAGTTATATACCAATAAACAATGTCCAGCATATTATATGTTTATGATGCAAGTTATATACCAATAAACAGTATCCAGCATATTATATGTTTATGATGCAAGTTATATACCAATAAACAATATCCAGCATATTATATGTTTATGATGCAAGTTATATACCAATAAACAGTATCCAGCATATTATATGTTTATGATGCAAGTTATATACCAATAAACAGTATCCAGCATATTATATGTTTATGATGCAAGTTATATACCAATAAACAATATCCAGCATATTATATGTTTATGATGCAAGTTATATACCAATAAACAGTATCCAGCATATTATATGTTTATGATGCAAGTTATATACCAATAAACAGTATCCAGCATATTATATGTTTATGATGCAAGTTATATACCAATAAACAATATCCAGCATATTATATGTTTATGATGCAAGTTATATACCAATAAACAATATCCAGCATAGTATATGTTTATGATGCAAGTTATATACCAATAAACAATATCCAGCATATTATATGTTTATGATGCAAGTTATATACCAATAAACAATATCCAGCATATTATATGTTTATGATGCAAGTTATATACCAATAAACAATATCCAGCATATTATATGTTTATGATGCAAGTTATATACCAATAAACAATATCCAGCATATTATATGTTTATGATGCAAGTTATATACCAATAAACAATATCCAGCATATTATATGTTTATGATGCAAGTTATATACCAATAAACAGTATCCAGCATATTATATGTTTATGATGCAAGTTATATACCAATAAACAATATCCAGCATATTATATGTTTATGATGCAAGTTATATACCAATAAACAATATCCAGCATATTATATGTTTATGATGCAAGTTATATACCAATAAACAGTATCCAGCATATTATATGTTTATGATGCAAGTTATATACCAATAAACAATATCCAGCATATTATATGTTTATGATGCAAGTTATATACCAATAAACAATATCCAGTATATTATATGTTTATGATGCAAGTTATATACCAATAAACAATATCCAGCATATTATATGTTTATGATGCAAGTTATATACCAACAAACAGTATCCAGCATATTATATGTTTATGATGCAAGTTATATACCAATAAACAGTATCCAGCATATTATATGTTTATGATGCAAGTTATATACCAATAAACAATATCCAGCATATTATATGTTTATGATGCAAGTTATATACCAATGTAAACTTATACTAAGACAGACAATAAGATGACGATAAGAAGTTGTGGTCGAGGTGGCTTGGTGTCGGCCTAGTGACCGGGAGATCCCGGGTTGGATCCCCACTCTTGGAGTGTACTCAAGATCTCCCCTAAAGAAACCAAGTACTGGTTCTACCCAGGAAACAGACTCGAGAGTGCCTAAATAAGCCTTAGGCTTTTGATGCAAAAAGAGTTCAGATAAATTGGTTTAAACTAAACTAATAAGATGACCATTTAATTGTAGCGTCTGAATTTGGCCACATTCACCTTTGTGTGTCTTTAAGTATATCTGGTTTCTGTTTGCAGGAGGATTTCTACGAGTGGGGCAGCGAGGGTACACTGAGCCTCGTGAAGAACATGGAGAACAATGTCCGCCTACTGGCCGCAGCAGCACGTGACTGGAGAATAAAAATACACCAGCAAAAACAGGTAACCAGTCGCGTATGCTTTCATAATTTCAAAAAGAAACGGGCAACCATTCAAGTTTAATGGCAAAAACAGAAAACCATTCAAGTTTTATAGCAATAACAGGTAACCAGTCAAGTATGCTTACACAAAACGGTAATGAGTCAAATATGCTTGCAAGAAAACAAGAAAACTAAGTAAAGTATGCTCGCAAAAATAAAAGATAACTGGACTAGTATGCTTTCAAAAAAGCAGGTAACCAGTCAAATATCCTTGCAAAAACAACAACTGTAACCAGTAAAAATCATTTGTTTTATGTTAACAGTTGTTAAGAACATTTAACGTGATACTTTGTTGCCAATTCGGCACGTTAACGTCGACCATCGTGGACGTTGATGTCTGTTCTGTTTCGTAGAGTCAGTTGAGCTATATCTCAAAGTTATATGATCTCTTTCACAACAGTGTTTGTCAGAGATTGACCTGTGTAGGCGTGGTTATAAATCCAACATTTGATATTACTTCAATTCAGGTATCGTCTGCGCAGCATGGCGCCTTTGCGTCCTGGCGCGTCATTCTGATCTGTGATAAAGGGCGACTGGGCAGCTACAGTCGCTTGCTGGCAGCGGGCGGAGCCACATTGCTCAACATGAGGTACAAACCAGCTCAGGGGCTGTATTACAGAAACATCTTCAGTTTGTCTTAAAATGATTAATATTTTAACTAAAGGTCAAATTTGGACTCGGCGATATTTCAGATATTGCGTATAAATTTGTGAATCCCGTTCAGCAAAGCAAGCCACAGTAAATAATATAGTTGATAGTAAATGATCTGTAAGCACAAAGTAAGGTACGTGTGAAACAAAAAGTTAAAGAAAAATAATTATCATTAAGTTAAACATTTCAATAGAATCGCAATGTTATATTGCAATTTATTTAACAATTAGTCTATATTCTTCTAAAAGGTATGTATTTGGACATGTATATCTCAAAGTCATATGTGAGCTCCTAGCAACTTCGAGATAATAAAGTTCAGTCATTTGTGAGCTCCCAGTATCTTTGAGATAATGAAGTTCAGTGATATGTGAGCTCCCAGCAACTTCGAGATAATAAAGTTCAGTCATATGTGAGCTCCCAGCAACTTTGAGATAATAAAGTTTAGTCATATGTGAGCTCCCAGCAACTGCGAGATAATAAAGTTCAGTCATATGTGAGCTCCCAGTATCTTCGAGATATTAAAGTTCAGTCATATGTGAGCTCCCAGCAACTTCAAGATAATAAAGTTCAGTCATATGTGAGCTCCAAGCAACTTCGAGATAATGAAGTTCAGTCAGACGTGAGTTCCCAGCAACTTCGAGATAATGAAGTTCAGCTGTATACAAATCTTATCATGTATTGTATAAGCACGCCACAATCTGGGGCCGTATCCTCAAAGCTCCTAAGGAACATGTCAACTCAAGTCATATTTAAGTAAAAAATTCAAATACATTTTTCCCCGTAAAAATCATTATTTTATACTCGAAATATGGTAAAATA
This sequence comes from Congeria kusceri, assembly GCA_027627225.1. Classification (NCBI taxonomy): domain Eukaryota; kingdom Metazoa; phylum Mollusca; class Bivalvia; order Myida; family Dreissenidae; genus Congeria; species Congeria kusceri. The sequence goes on from CM051030.1 coordinate 5,112,774, forward strand.
TTAAGTATCTGTTGATTATTTACCAAAGTAAAACAATTTAAATCAAATTAAACTTGAAATGAATCAGCCCCAGTATTAAGTATTTTTTTGATTTTAAGACATTAAGTTTCCCTAAGGAGCTTTGTGGATATGGGCCCTGTTACTCATAAGAGTGTGCTGCTTCTGTTACAGACCTCCGTTCCCAGCCAAAGTGGACGCCACACACGTTCTGATGGAGCTGCACAAGATACCAGTCCCTCAGGTATGTGATACAGTCTGCCCTCGTTACAACTGCGCGATCTGTTCTTGCCAAAATGTTGTTATATCGAAAAAAAATTACAGTGCAGTGTTTTTTTTATGGCCAATTTGGGGTAATTCCCCTGCTTAAAAGGTTGTTTTTTTTCCCCTAAAGTTACCTTAAAATTCCTTTTAGAATGGAAGCTGTGTTTTGAGAAAAAAATGACCAAAATCGGACAAAAAATGACTAAGATAGAGGAATTTTCGTAAAATATCCCAGCAGTTTTTCATCAAACCAAGTTAAAGCAGTTATCATTGGTAGCAAAATAATTGATTAATTAATGGTTTATAAAAAAGTACAACATAAACATGTAAATTTACTAATAATGCTTTTCTAAAAAATCCCCTTTTGCCTTCAAATTCCCCATCTGAAGGGCCCCGCCATCTTTCCCTCAAAGGTAAAAAAAAACACTGCAGCAAATGTCTGTTATATTATCCCTCATGTTTGTGGCCTATGTAAAGTGTTGACTGCTTTCCTGCAGGTTTTGCAGTATGTATAGAATAAAAAATGTAATTTTCTGAATGATAAATAATGAATTGAAAATGTCAATCAAAGTACATGTAGATCTATATAGGCTACAGGTATTTAAAGAATATCATCATTTGAAAGCTGTATGTAGATTATTTTGCCCTAAAGGTGGGCATTTTAAAATTGAACTGTCAGTCCGTAAGTCTGTCGGGCCAAGTTTAAAGTTTTTTTTTAGAAGTAATATCTTGAATACTATCAAATGTATTTAGAAAAACTTCTTTATTACACCACCAGGGAAAGCAATCCCCATAACTCTGTTTTGTGTTTTGACATATTTATGCCCCTTTTTTAACTTCTACATTTTGGTTAAGTTCTTCATACAGTACAATAATCTGGAATATTTCATTGAAACTACTTTAGAATACTTCTTTACTATCAATGTCTCCACCAGGGAAAGCAATCCCAATCATTCTGTTTTCGTTTCCGACAAAAGAGCATTTGGGGAATATGTCACATTATAGTGACAGAACTTGTTATATATGTACCATTAAATATACCAATTAATGACACATTTACGCGGGTTCTTAAATTTTGTGCTACTTTCGGACTGCGAAATACACAAAATTTAGACCACTAAAATTTAGACCACTGCCAATTAAAATGATTTTACAGCATCCCTTCATTATTATTATGCCCCCCACCGAAAATGGCAGAGTTTATTGGTTTGCTAATGTCTGACGGTCGGTCTGATGGTTTATCTGTCGGTAGACCACTTCCGTTTCTGCTCTCCAAATCCAACAGTTATCATCTGATCCTCACCAAACTTCATTAAAATGCTTGTGGCCGTAAAATCTCAGCCAGTTTAGACAATTAGCCAACTCGCCTCAGGTATTATTGAGTTACGGCCCTTGAATTATCTACAATTTGAATTTTTGTAACGTTTCCCCTCTCTAAATTGAACAGTTCTCATCCAATCTTCACCAAACTTTAGGAAAATGTTTGTGCTGTAATATCTCGGCCAAGTTCAATAATCACCCAAATCGCCTCAGGGTGTGCATAGTTATGGCCCTTAATTGATCCAAAATAGGCCTTATTAGCAGTATACACTCTCTTTGTCCAACAGTTTTCATCCAATCCTCACCAAACTTCATATTTTAAAGATTGCATTTAACCCAGAGGGGGCATAACTGTTTTAAAAACAGCTCTTGTTTAAAATTGAAAACGACTAAAGCTTCATGTTTTTGTTTCCCCAGGAAGAACTAGAGAAGCTGTTATCCAGTGGGTGCCTGTGTCTGAAGCCAGAATACATCAGCGGCTATCTGTGTGACCCGGAAAGTGACGTCGCCGGATTCACCCCTCCCGAGATTCAGGCGCTACAAGCTGCGTAAGTGGACATAATTCTGGTATTTTCTTGTCCATTTTAGCTTAATTGTCCTTGTAACTCATCTGAATATTGATTGCCTCTTTAACTCAACTGAGTATTGATTATCCCTGTAACTCAACTGAGTTTTGATTGTCCCTTTAACTGAACTGAGAATTGATTGTCCCTTTAACTGAACTGAGAATTGATTGTCCCTTTAACTGAACTGGGAATTGATTGCCCCTTTAACTGAACTGAGAATTGATTGTCCCTTTAACTCAACTGAGCAAAACCTTAAAGTGGTCTACTTGTCCATTTGATGGTGTTTGCCACTTGTCAGTTTAAGATAAATGGTGTTTGACACTTGTCCGTTTTAGATAAATGGTGTTTGCCACTTGTCCATTTTAGATAAATATTGTTTGCCACTTGTCCGTTTTAGATAAATGCTGTTTGCCACTTGTCCATTTTGGATAAATCTAAGATTAATGCTATTTTCAACTTGCCTGTATATTACCGGTAATTAATATAGAAAGTTCTGGCAAAATTTCCATTGTACATTCTAAAGAATAAGCTGGGCAATTTAGTTGGCCACCCCAGGTCTCAACCTACGCATCATCTAAGCATGTTTAAACTAATAAGTTATATTCAATGGATTTGAATGAAACTTCATTTATAGATAGATTGCGACTATTGGTGCAATTACATAGAACTGTAACTCCTTTGATAGTTATTGAGTTGCTCCCCTTTGATTTTCTTTTGCAAAGTGTAACATCTGGTAGTTCTTAATTAATCCAAAATTTCGGTTGCATCCATATTACAAGTCTCCCTTGGACATGGTTATAAAATATCTGTGGTTTTCTTTGTTGCCCTGTCGCCATTGTCATATTTGTTCAGTCTGTAATCATTAGTTACATTTATCACCCAGGTCTGTCTAAGGTTAAGTTCACGGTTTAAGTGTTTATCTCGCCAATTGTCTATTCCACCTCAAGGTCATTATTTGAAGCTTATTTTCTTTGCTTCATGAATAGTTTTTATTAAAACGTGCATATTTCTCAGCATTGTTTAAGGTTAACGTGTCACAAAAATAAAACAAGAATTTGGGCTTGCTTTGCCAAAGGCATATTTCGATGCTTTTTTATTTTAGCTCACCTGAGCATGAAGTGCTCGGTGAGCTGTCGGAAGTGCTCGGTGAGCTGTCGGTATAAGGGGATTATCCTGCGTTGTCAACGATTCATTTGGCTTGTGTTCACCATACAGGCTTAATTTTTCATGGTACCTCAACCTTGTACAGCTTGTATCGATCACAAGTTCTCACAATAAACCAACAATTGCCCATAATTGGCCGCATCGCTCGACCCCCTCCTTCCCCCAGATCAGCATCGTTCTGATGAGGAGATCGAATCTCACCTCCCCCTTTTAGGCTGCACACCTCAACCACCATTTCCCCCAATCAGCCTTATTGCACGAGCCCCACCTTCCCCCAAAATCAGTTTCATCACAAGGTCCCTGTATCTGAAAAATCAGCCTCGCTGCTCAACACCCCAAATTCGGAATCACCGATTCCGACAAATTCCTTCTCCTCACATTGCACTTCCCCTAAATTGACCTCATAACTTAAATCTTCGCGCCAAATCAGCCTCATCGCTAGACCGCCACCATGAAATGGGCACATTGCTTGACACTCACCTTCGCCAAAATCAGCTTCATTACTCCCATCGATTTGGTCCCATCATTCAGCCGCAACCTCCTCATCACTAACCCCCTCCCCCCATATCGACCCCCCCCCAATTTGACCCCATTTTTTTTCCAGATCACCTCAACCCAAATTAAACCCCATTCCGCCTCAATCCCCACCTAGCCCAAAATTGAAGCCCACCTGGCTCCGAATTCAGCTCCTCCCAGATCCCTTGACTTGGCTTGACCCCCACATCACGGCACCTATCCAATTCCTCTAGTTATTGCCAGTAGTCAGGCGGCACCTATCCAATTCCTCTAGTTATTGCCAGTAGTCAGGCGGCACCTATCCAATTCCTCTAGTTATTGCCAGTAGTCAGGCGGCACCTATCCAATTCCTCTAGTTATTGCCAGTAGTCAGGCGGCACCTATCCAATTCCTCTAGTTATTGCCAGTAGTCAGGCGGCACCTATCCAATTCCTCTAGTTATTGCCAGTAGTCAGGCGGCACCTATCCAATTCCTCTAGTTATTGCCAGTAGTCAGGCGGCACCTATCCAATTCCTCTAGTTATTGCCAGTAGTCAGGCGGCACCTATCCAATTCCGCTAGTTATTGCCAGTAGTCAGGCGGCACCTATCCAATTCCGCTAGTTATTGCCAGTAGTCAGGCGGCACCTATCCAATTCCTCTAGTTATTGCCAGTAGTCAGGCGGCACCTATCCAATTCCTCTAGTTATTGCCAGTAGTCAGGCGGCACCTATCCAATTCCTTTAGTTATTGCCAGTAGTCAGGCGGCACCTATCCAATTCCTCTAGTTATTGCCAGTAGTCAGGTGGCACCTATCCAATTCCTCTAGTTATTGCCAGTAGTCAGGTGGCACCTATCCAATTCCTCTAGTTATTGCCAGTAGTCAGGTGGCACCTATCCAATTCCTCTAGTTATTGCCAGTAGTCTGGTGGCACCTATCCAATTCCTCTAGTTATTGCCAGTAGTCAGGTGGCACTTTGGGCCGTTGTTCTTGTTGTACTTGTTAGATTTGTTTTATTTTGTGGTGTAATGTCTTCTAATTTCAGAATGTTTGGCAACGACTCTGGGAGCAAGAAGCGGAAGTGTTCAACCAGTGATGTGTCGCAAAAACGAACTAAACGCAGATAATGTTTTGCTTAGAAATAGTGTTCGGTAACAGTAAAGACAATGTGATCGTGTGTGCAATGGTCAGATTTTTACTTATTGATGAATGTGCCTTTCTCCAATTTATGGAACTTGTATTTGTTGAAACATACGTTAAAATAAATGATTTATAAATACCAATTTTATTATATTTATTCATTTATTTTAATATTTCTTTAGGGCCTGTGGTTCACAAGCGGGCATTGGGTACCATTGGTGATCCCTATCGAACAGCTGGTACCCTCTGTACGCTTAGCTCTGCTGCTTCAAGAGGGTACCAAATGTTTGATAGGGATGACGTATGTAGTTACCAATGCCGCTTGTGATGCGGGTCTCCTGCTGGACACCCAGGCCTGGGAAGCCCTGCTGGATCCCCTGGGTAGCCATGCTGGTTCGCTCCCTGGGTACCCTGGACCCCCAGCCCTGCTCGAACCCTGTAGCCCTGGACCCCCAGCCCTGCTGGATCCCTGGGTATCCTGGACCCCCAGCCCTGCTATCCCTGGGTAGCCCTGGACCCCAACCCTGCTATATCCCTGGACCCCCAGGTGTGCTGGCGCCCTGGACCCCCTGCCCTGCTGGATGCCTGGGTACTTTTGACCCCCAGCCCTGCTGGATCCCTGGGTAGCCCTGGACCCCAGCTGTGCTGGAGCCATGCTGGATCGCTCCCTGGGTACCCTGGACCTCAAGCCCTGCTGGAACCCTGTGAAGCCCTGCTGGATCCCTAGGTAACACTGAACCCCCAGCCCTGCTGGATGCCTGGGTAGCACTGGACCCCCAGTATTGCTGGATCGCTGTGTACCCCTGGACCCCCAGCCGTGCTGGATCCCTGGGAAGCCCTGGACCCCCAGCCCTGCTGGAATCCTGGGTTAGCTCCCTGGACCCGCTGGAACCCTGGGTTGCCCTGCACTCCAGTCCTGCTGGGTACGGACCCTGTAGGTAGCAGCCCTGCCATGCTGGATCCCTGGGAAGCCCTGTAGCCCTAGCCCTGGGACCCGTGGTTTACCCCTAGCCCTTTTACGTTGGTTAACCTCTAGCCCTGGAACCTTGGATGACCCCTTGCACCCAGGTTTCCCTAGCCCTTGCACCCAGGTTGACCCCTTGCCCTGGAACTGTAGTCTGACACCCAGACTGTAGCCATAGGACCCAGAGTTACTCCCTAGTCATGGACCCTGGTTTACCCCTAGTCCCATGCCTGGTTAACTGCCCTGCTACAATGTTTGACCCCTAGACCTGGGACCCTGGTCTGAACCCTAGCCATGGGACCCTGGTTGACCCATAGCCCTTGGACGCTGGTTGACCTCTAGCCCCATGACAATGGTTGACCCCTGACCATTTGAGCCTGGTGAATGATTTGTACCTCTGAATGGGGATTGTGCTACCTTCATAGTTTAGTTAAAACCTATTTATTTTAGCTTGATGGTGTCAAAAGCCTGGGCTTATAGTCTGTTAACTGGGTAGAACCAGTACTTTTTAAGAAAGGTCCTTCAAATGCTCCCTGGGAGGGATCAAACTAGAGACCTCCTGAACGCAAGGCGGACATCATGCCCATTACACCACTGCAACTAGCCTACTTGACCGGCAACCTCCAACGTATTTCTGCGCCCCTACATATGCCTTGTTTTTGAACGAAAGAATTCAGTACATTCTGCATGTGACCACTGTCTGATATTACAATAAGTAGGCATAGTTATGACACCAGTAAACAACAGATTTTTTTTCCAGCTTTTGTCACAATTTATCCACAGCCATGGTTAGTGTCGAATTTGCAAGATGATCGCATGCTTTACTTTGGTAACATGTTCTTTTGTAATAAACTAGGTAAACAGATGATATGATAGACATTTGTTGATGTACATTAGTAATAATGAAACAAACAAAAATTTATGCAAAATTTATTACCATACATAAGTTAAACATTTTAGTGAAAGCATTATATAACTGTTGATTAATGGTATTAAATAACAAACAAATAATTCAAAGAAACACAGTTGTTAGCACAATAGATGAAGCGAAGTACTGTATAACTGGTAATATTCGTGTACCAGGTATTGAAATGTTTGCAGAAAACTCGAAAAATCACACAACAGTTGTAAATTTTTGCGATTTAATGTTCAGAAATGTATTTATTGTGCAAATTGGGTTTCTTAATTATGTTTAACAGGTCTGTTCTAATTAACAAACTGTAGGTTTAATTTATTTAATTATTTTAATAAGGCAAAAATTATCTTCTAGCAAAAGTTACCAGTTATAGGGTATTAGCATATAAACAAATGCACAGAATCGATCAGTTCACACCTTGAGATCACACAGTACCGTCGATACACCAGCACCAAGATTCCTAGACAGAGTCCAACATCTATAGAGCAGCAGTCAATGCACCGGTATCAAGTTCCCCAGACATAGTCCAACATCCGAAGAGCACCACCACTGTTGCACTCGTAACAAGATCCGGATTTCCACAGAGCACCACCATTGGTGCATCAGTTATGAGATCCTCAAGCATAGTTAATATCCAAAGAGTACCACCACTATAGCCACAACCACAAGATCATATGAGGTTGTAAAACAGAAACATCTAAAGTAAAATCTTATCCATAACTTTAAATAATAATAATATTTTATTAGCATTTCTATCCAGACGATTATTACATTGTGCTCAGGGTTTCCTAATGATTCTTTCATCTACTTAACTGTTAAAAGATTCACAAAAATATATGAGGTTTTAGAAATATCAAAACGTTTCGGTAATACGGCCCCAGACATCCTTCATCCAAAGAAAATCACCATCAGTGCATGAGCACAGAGATCCCGAGACGTAGTCCACTGAGCACCACCGAACCACCACATCTACGGAGATCCCCAGCCGTGGCCCTACCACCCGTTAAGCGCCGCCAGAGCTGCGGCGCGCCACGGTTTGGTTCCCTGACACAGCAGTTCGTACTTGTAGCTGTTGAAGTAATCGTCCGAGTCAGAGTCTGAGTCCCCGTACAGGTGTGAGCAACGCATCGCACGGCTGGCCATCATGGCGAACCTGAAATCATGAACAGGAACCTCCACATGTTGGCAAACTTATTCCAAAACGAATATTGGTTCACTCTAACCTGGAAAGGAATAGCATTTTTTAACTTCAAATATTTAAATAGACTATTGGGATAAAGAATAGGTGTATAGGTGAGTATATATTCCAACCAACAGCTGGAGGTTTTGTCTGGTACACATTAAATGTACAGATTTCAAAGCTAGCATGCATCCATTTCGAAATGTTTCTAATTACTAGAAAGCACTTGGCGATCGCCGACCTCCGCCAAGCTAGGTAACTTTACTTAACAGCTGAATTTTCTAGTGATAGGTTACCTCCCTTGCCATTTGTCCCAATCCTTTAAAATTTCCTGGATCCAGACAGTGATAGAACAGATTTGTAGGACATTTTCTGAGAAAGATGGTTTGTTTGTTTTGTTGGGGTTTTTTCGCCGTGTTTAACAGCATTTCAGTCATATCACGGCGGTCAGTTAACCTACTCACTCTTTTCCTGGGCAAGCTTAGCCGATCTAAGCAGTTTACCAGTACTAAGTGCACACACCTATGCCAGTAACTGACAACTGCCCTACTTGAATCAGAGGTAGGGGGAGAATGGCCGTAGAAATAATTTCATGACCAATCCCCACACAAGTTATGTGGCTGCGCTGGGGTTCAAACTCACGATCCCCGGATTGATAGTCCAGCGCTCTACCAACTGAGCTAGCCGGCCCGGCAAAAACCATGAGAGCAAAGGGTCTGATTGGCTAACTGAAAGGTCGTCAGAGCGTGACCTCCTACTGGTCGTCCTCAGATCCTTATGTGTAGCGTAGTTTAGGATATGATTGAAATCAGACTTGGAGTAACACTGCGATATAAATTTACGCTTGTCCAATCGGCTAACTGCATATTATTCGAGGATTTTCTCATATAACACACTTATAATATTATGCATATAAAACAATTATATCCAAGTTAATTCCGTTTAAATGTTTTAAAATTACATTCATTGTACAGCATTTTTCCTCTCTATGTAAATTTGGTACCAGAAAACGGTTGAGAAAGATGGAAGTGAGCCAATGAACAAATGAACGGCTGAGAAAGATGGAAGTGAGCCAATGAACAAATGAACGGCTGAGAAAGATGGAAGTGAGCCAATGAACAAAAGAACGGCTGAGAAAGATGGAAGTGAGCCAATGAACAAATGAACGGCTGAGAAAGATGGAAGTGAGCCAATGAACAAATGAACGGCTGAGAAAGATGGAAGTGAGCCAATGAACAAATGAACGGCTGAGAAGGATGGAAGTGAGCCAATGAACAAATGAATAGTTTTGGTGGTGATCTGGATCACGATCTCGATTTTTTTTCTGGGAGATACGGCAAACTTTCACATTACACTGTATAACGCATTAGTTGCACATCACAGGGGGGTAATGAGCTGCCTTGGCAGAGTAAGCCCTCTCCGAGTGCTTCCTAGTTGGTTATAGAACATTCCAAGAGAATGTCCAGTGGTCGAAATTAAAACAAACCCGTATGCCCTGCAATCGTAAATGTTATACTGGGCTTGCTTAGATTCTCAATTTTAGATAATAGGGCTTGTGACAGTAAAAATATAAGAATTCTGGCTTGATAGGCCAGACTGCTCATTTTGTTGAGCGGACTGCCTACATTATGCTGTAAAACTCATTTGTGGCACAACACATGGGGTATTGAGCTGCCTATACTGAGTTAGCCCTCTCCAAGTGCTTCCTAGCTGACTATAGAACATTTGTAGAGACTACACAAAACCCCAGCTTGACCACACCTTGATTTTGCAACCACACTGCTAATTATATAATTAAATGGTCCAAACCCAGATGATACGGGCATCTTTTATATTCCATATGAGGACCACTAATCACAGACTGAAACTATGATAACACTCAAAATGACCCAGTTATTACAACCAATCATCAATTAACATGTCCCCTGGAGAGTGGTCATTTTTTATGGTTTTACTGTATCTACATCAGAGTGTCCTGCAGAAGGGTACGAGCAATCTCATCTTGCAACTTCTTCAGGTCTTTATGGACTGCATCGTGATCTGAAACATATAGTGAAGGGGCAAATTTAAAATATTTTCTTTCAGGGCTTATCAAGTTTTTGTTTAAAGGGGAGAGTGTGGCGAGTATTTAAACAATTTTTTACCTGAAATGCATTTCTCTATAATGTTAGGATACTTCAGTTGTTGCCACCCGATCGGGTTAGTGCGAAGTCTGATTTTTGCAGTGAGTAAATCTCTGCCTAAGATCGCAATAGAAACAGTGCTTCTTATTTCCAAACAAGGGACAATATAGAGTGTGTTTCTGGACCGACCAAACCAATTATTTTATAATGTTTATAATTCGTTTGAGCTCATCGTGTTTTGTGGACTACAATGTATGAAGTAAGTCATATTTAGATTACATTAGAAGTTAAGAAGAACCCTTGAAGAATAATTTTACCCGTTTTTCAAATGGGCGTATAAAAACACATAAAATACCCGTAGTTTTCTATAGTACAGTTAAAATCTCCACTACATGTAAATGTATATATCGGGAGTCAAAGGTTAATTTACTACTCACAACAGCAATTAACACTGCAAAATGTTTGTCTAATTATTTCATATCTTACTACGTGCAATTCCTTACATAATTTAATGGTTGTATATCTAATAATGTAATGGTTGTATATCTAATAACAAGTTATTTTGTCATTTTCACATGCTTAAATTTAGAAAAAAAAAGATATTACTTTCAGACTTTGAATACTGGAAATTTAGACCAATGCGAAATAAAATAATTTTACATTTTACATTAATGGAACGTGCTTACAGCAGACTGGTTCAACAACACCCTGCATGGCCATTATTTGATGCTGATCGCCTTCCGAATCGGCACGACGAGACTTGTCAAACATGTGTTGCATGAGAGAACTGCAATGGTTGAAATGGCGTCCGCACACGACGCACTCCGTGGACTGCTGAAACCAATCGCAACCACGCTTGAAGAAGCCGTGTTTGAAGTCATTGCGAGTGAGTCTGTCGTAGTAGTGATCCTTTAACTTGTCAAACGGTCGCTGCCCCGTAAACACTTCCACACATACACCTGCAAAATCATTTAAGGAAATATTGTGTAATAAAGAAGCATATGTTTGTTATCATTTAAAAATACTATTATTATATTATGTATTCTAACAAGATACTAAATTTTCTATAGACAAAGAACAAAATAATCATTGTTAAACTACACAATAAACAACACACAATTAGTCCAGATTCTAAGCGGAGCATAGTAAAAAGTAGTAACAATTACATTTGAAAAACTATGAAAAATCGTGTTCGAATCGAAATAATTTTCACATTGTCGTTGTTTATCAGCCAATAAACAACTCTTTGTTGTTCTGTTGTGTGGCTATTAAATAACTAGGGCTATACCCTTGTGGTTAAATTCCTATGCATTAAAACACCAAATCGTTGTTTATTGGCCAATAAACAATGATAAATCGAAAACTATTTCTTAATTATATTAACCACCTGATGGAACAAGATACATGAATTTTCGAGATGTTAACTCAATTATCCACTGAAAACAGAAACATGCCACTAAAGCAACAGGGGGACGTTCTATATTATGATCTATTCTGTATTATAATAGTGTCAACATCTATTTTCATTTTCTAATGAAGTACATCAAATAAATTCACTTATTTAATTCTTTTCTTGTTATAAAAACGATACATCCGTAAGTTTACATTTAACTATTTTCTTTAAATTTCGTGAACATTTTAATAACATAATGGGTATTTAAATTGTGCTCTTCTTTTTACAAAACAAGATGCTGTGTTTGATAAACGCACATGCTGGACAGCCCATTTTAAGTCCAAATTACGTCAAGGTCAAAGTAAGGTTGGGTGATATGGATGAATTAGGAATGGTCACAAGCAACAAATGTGTAAGTATCTAAGCATCGTAGTAAGCAGTGTTGATGCTAGACAAAATGGTAAAACCAACTTAACCAGAAAATGGCCCATTTGAATTATTGTAAGCCCAAATTAGGTCAAGGTCAAAGTGAGATTGGGCGATACGGGTGGATTGGGAATGGCCATAAGCAACAACTGTGCTAGTATCTTAAGTGTTGTAGTAAGCGGTGTTAGTGATAGACAAAACAGTAAAATCTAGTTAACCTCATATGCACAGAATCACGGACGGATGGACAGGACAATCACTATATGCCTCCCGCATCAAGATGCTGGGGCATTAAAAGAATCAATTCCCATTTCAAGAAGGTGGGATTTGTTATATTCCAAACAAAACTAGACATAACCCCAGATGGTAACACAGAACCCAAATATTTAACTTCCCAAGTAGTTTTCGTGCGGTTGTTATTGACAAGAAAATACTAACTTTATTTCCAATTTACCAGTTGCAACAGGTCAGTCAAGAATTGAGTTGACCAATTATGGGTTTATATTTCAGTGGTAAATAATAGCACATGGTTGCATAATCCAATTAATTTACTTCAAATGCTTGGACAAACAACCCTAGACAAACAGAAAGCAGAGCATTCTATGATTCTGCAACTGGTCAATTTCAAAAGCTTTAACTTAACCAAATCTAAACCTGATCAAACTTTTCTGGTTGATTTCAGTACAAAATCTGATTATCACCTTACCACATTTGATTGTCGACATCTTCATCATGTCCATCTCTCTCTTTCCCTCACAAACCTCCGCTTTCCACTTTTCAAAACGCTTCGCAACTTCTTTGCCATATGGGTCGTCATCAAGACTATCATCATCTTCATCACTTTCTTCTTCCTCCTCCTCATCATCTTCTTCTTCCTGCTCCTCATCATCTTCCTCCTCCTCCTCATCTTTTTCCTCCTCCACCTCATCTCCTTCCTGCTCCTCATCATCTTCCTCCACCTCATCATCTTTTTCCTTCTCCTCCTCATCATCTTCATCATTAGCTCCATCTTCATTCTCATTCTCTGAATCCTTTTTGATCTTTACAACTCTAGAATCTCTCTGATTGAATTTTGCCGCTTCTAAAAAAGACATTATACAGGGCGTCTCATAATAATAATACATGTTACCGTTATAAACACACGTTTTGTTCGGCAGTAAATCTGCTGTAAATAAAAATATCAACTTTGTACATATAATGAGGTTTTCTTTAACATTGTGCCAAATATTTTGCATGTACTTAACATAATCAAGTAGGTTTATCACAATATATATATATGTTCCACATAACATCCATTTCACATTAAAACGATGTCACGTTTTTCAAGTTGATCACAGACTGAAGAGTTTTAATGTGTATTTGCCTGTTTTCACATCTAGTGTTCAATTTAGGTTGATGCACAGAGCTTGGAGAGGACTACTACTTTGTCCTTTAAGAATCCCCCAAAATAAAAATTTGGCAATCAAAACCCATTATCAATAGGCCTAAAAAATAATAGTTGTGCTTCTGGTGGCAAGGCCAAAAAATTCAGAGTAGGTAGGTTGGAAGTTATTTATATTTTTTTTTTTCCTTGATTATACAATACCTGGGTGTAAATTATATGTGGGTAAATTTATGATTTACATGCATTTTATGATTTACGTGCATTTTATGATTTACGTGCATTTTATGATTTACGTGCATTTTATGATTTACGTGCATTTATGATTTACGTGCATTTTATGATTTACGTGCATTTTATGATTTACGTGCATTTTATGATTTACGTGCATTTTATGATTTACATGCATTTTATGATTTACGTGCATTTTATGACCACCACTTTCAAGAAATTTCTTGTGATTTCTCTTGCAATAAATGTAGACCATAATGTCTGATTACGATACTAACAAGGGTGTCCCTCATTTGCAAATTTTTACAACTTGTAAATATTGCGGATTGCTATTTGGAGACTATAATATATTCGGACACTAAAATTTGTAATTTTTTTAAGTGTCTAAAAACATAGGGTCATACAAAGATCACTAGTACCAGTGGTATCGCCATGAATGATGTCAGCAAAAATGGTGTATATTCCTCGAACGTTGGCGTCCTCCGAGGGTCGGTAGTCGATGATACACTCTGCTTCTTCGTACCTACAGTACACAGTCACCCCTGACGACTTGCAGATGACACGTTTCAACATACTGCAATCCAACTGCAGTAAAACAGATGCATTCAGTCAGTGACGTTAGTTTCATTGAAACTTACTTACTTAAGCTCGATAGTATCGAAAGACATTTTGAAGTCTGGTTCCTGGGTAGAATCAGTCTTTGTACAAGATCACGTGAACAATGAATCAATAAGGTGCCAAGAGGATTAAGAAGAATTGATTTGATTTGACCCAGTGTCTTAGTTTTTTACCCCACATAACCAATCATCAATCATTATACAGATGAAGGTTTTGGGGAACAATGACTATAGACAGATCCGGATTTGCCACGAATAGTTACAAGTCTTCCCCAGCTATTGGTAAAGGATTAATTTCCATTCATCGAATATCACAAACATTACAACATGCTCTATTAAATATGAAATTGTTAGTTTAACCCCTAAACACGTGATAAGTGATAAGATTGGATAATACTGCAGACTAAATTGAATATGATTGACATTTGTGGAAGTGTCTATAATATGATCCCCGTAGAGAGATGTATAATAGTTTCACGATAAAGTAATTGAAAGCTGGCCAACCCATACCTCCATGGTGAACACAGGTTTAAAGTCGTCCATGTCGTCCTTGTAGTCGAAATGCACCCCTAGAGCCCATGAGGAGTCGTCGACTATAAACCCGAGAGCGCCGTGTTTCCACTTTGTTCTGCCCATCACCGAACTGTCGTACTTCACTTGGCCAGTGAACACCACGCTGAGAACTGAAATAACGAGAGGGCCAGATGGCTATACAGCCCTATAGCGCTCACCTGAGTATGAAGATCTGGGCCTTGCGGTTTTAGGAGCAGATTTGTAAAGTCATTTTGCTATTTAAGTCTATATAAATCATTAGACGCCCGAGACGTGGCCACTTTTGACCCCACGGCTTTGCAGCTTCAGAGGAGATGAGTTTTAAAGTCCACTTGCCATATAAGTTTATAGAAACTGTGTGACCCAAAGGGCATGGCTTCTTTTTACCCCAGGGGCATAATTTGCACAATCTTTGTAGAGGACCACAACCACTATACAATGTTTCATGCCAAATATGAAATCTCTGTGCTGAGCGGTTTCAGGTTTTTTAAAGCCCACTTGCCATATGTCTATTGAAACCATATGACCCCCACGGCGTGGCCACTTTTAACTCCAGGGGCATAATTTGAACTATCTTTGCAGAGAACAATTATATAATGTTACA
The DNA here is from genome assembly GCA_027627225.1 of Congeria kusceri. NCBI lineage: Eukaryota > Metazoa > Mollusca > Bivalvia > Myida > Dreissenidae > Congeria > Congeria kusceri. Next base: position 5,128,107 of record CM051030.1, read on the forward strand.
TACCAAATACAAATTCTCTTGGCCTTGAGCTTTCCGAGGAGATTTTTGAAGTCAAATTGCCATATAAGTCTATAGAAACCATGTAACCTAGGGCGTGGCTTCTTTATCCCAGGGGGCATAACTTAAACAATCTGTGTAGAGGACCACTATAGGATGTTACATACCAAATAAGAAACCTCTGGGCCTTGCGTCTTCAGAGAAGATTTTTAAAGACATTTTGCTATTCAAAGGGACTATTGTCAACTAAAAGGTCCTAAAGGGGGTAATTTCTTTAAACAAGATTATCGGTAGAACCGATGGATGCTCTACGATGCTGCATTGCCCTCTAAATGTGGCTTTGACCTCAAAACTAAGAACCTGATTCATACAGAGACATGCTGTCAGGTTGAGGCCAATCTCATTCAAATCATCTCCAGTCTGACGCTACTATATTATCCGCTGACTGGATCTGATGACTTCGCATTAGGGGTCACGTTCAGATGACCTTTTTAGGAGCCAATCTAACGGTTGCCTTCAAAGTGTTGTTGTGTAACTTCATATATAAACCACAAATACTATGCACGAAATTAACGTGAACTTTGGATGTTTACTCGCCTAAGGTACCACTGTTATCTGTGAAAATTAACTGTAAATGATTTATTCCCTAGGATCAGCTGTAAATGCATCACTTTTAAAAAACCATGGCCAAACTTTGCTGTGCGAAAGGCAATTTCATTGGGCGCACCAGGGCTGATATTTTATTGTTCGGAAGGTCATTTGAATGTGACCTGTTATACGTCTTCAGATCCTAACAACGTTAGGATTGGATTTTAATGAGATTGGTTTGAGGCTAACAATTGTGTAAAGTTAAAAGTCCGGACATGCAAAAGGCCAATTTCGACTTTGACCTTCAAGTATGACATTGACCTTTGACCTAATGATCTAATTCATGCGCGTAACATGCAGTCTCATTTAGGCAAACGTTTGTGCCATTTAATTGGAAAATAGCTCAATATATGACCATGTTATACTCAGGACAAGCAAAAAACTGATTTTTTTCCTTTGACCTCTACGTGTGACCTTGACCTTTGACATATGGATCTGGTTTACAAGTACTTTAAGTTGTCGCATTGAGGTTAACATTTGTTTCAAGCAGTTTTTATAATCCATGGCAAGCTAAATCAAGCGAAATGTCAATTTTGCCCTTTGACCTCCAGAGGTGACCTTGACCTTTGACCTAGGGACCTGATTCATGAGCAGTACACACTCGCTAATTGCAGCAAACATTTGTGACAAGTATTTCTAAGATCACTCCATCCATGGCCAAGTTGTAATGTGGACAAGCAAAATAAGCCAATAAATAATCAAAGGGCAATTACTCCATGAAAAATCATCAGACCAGAATGACCTGACAATATGTGCATGTCCCCTTGGTAGGAATGCTGCATATAAAGTTTCAATGAATTCGAGTAGTTAGTTCCCAAGATCTCATGCAGAAATGAAACTTTCATCAGAAAATGTCCTATTTCTAATCAAATGGCAATAACTCCCTTAAAAATCAAAGGGCAATTACTCCATGAAAAATCATCAGACCGGAACGACCTGACAATATGCGCATGTCACCATGGTAGTAATGCTGCATATAAAGTTTCAATGAATTTGAGTTGTTAGTTCCTGAGATCTCACGCAGTAATGAAAATTTCCATATAAAATATCTTACTTCTAATCAAAGGGTAATAACTCCCAGATGTGACCTTGACCTTTGACCTAGGGACAAATTCATGAGTGGATCACACCTGCTCATTGCAGCTAACATTTGTGCCAGTAATACTAAGATCACTCCATCCATGGCCAAGTTGTAATGTGGACAAGCAAAATAAGCCAATAAATAATCAAAGGGCAATTACTCCCTGAAAAATCATCAGACCGGAATGGCCTGACAATATGTGCATGTCCCCTTGGTAGGAATGCTGCATATAAAGTTTCAATGAATTCGAGTAGTTAGTTCCCGAGATCTCATGCGGAAATGAAAATTTCATCAGAAAATGTCCTATTTCTAATCAAATGGCAATAACTCCCTTAAAAATCATCAGACCGGAACAACCTGACAATATGCGCATGGCCCCTTGGAAGCATAATAAGAAAACTCTGGGTCTGGCGGTTTCAGAGAAGATTTTCAAAGTCATTTTGCTATTTAAGTCTATATAAACCATGTGGCCACTTTTTACCCCAGGGACATAATTTGAACAATCTTTGTAAAGGACCACTACACCATGCTCCAAACCAAATACAAAATATCTGGGCCTTGCGATTTTAGAGAAGAATTTTGCTATTCAAGTCTATATAAACCATGTGACTCCCAGGGCATGGCCACATTTAACCCCAGGGCATAATTTGAACAATCTTTGTAGAGGATCACTACACCATGTTACATATCAAACATGACTCCTCTGGGCCTTGCGGTTTCAGGGGAAAAGATTTTTAAAGTCATTCTGCTATTTAAGTCTATATAAACCATGTCACCCCCGGGGCGTGGCCAGTTGTTACCCTAGGGGCATAATTTGAGCAATCTTTCTAGAGGACCACTATACTATGTTACATACTAAATAGGACACCTCTTGGTCTTGCAGGTTCAGAGGAGATTTTTAAAGTTTTCACATATTAAATCTATTTTTAACTACACATGCAACGGACTGGAACGATTTGAACAATTTTGAAAGAGGGTCACCCAAGGATCATTCCTGTGAAGTTTGGAGCAAATTCGCCCAGCAGTTTAGGAGATGTTATTTGAATGAAAATCTGATGGACGGCGCACGACTGACAAAAGGTGATCACAAAAAGCTCACCATGAGCACAACAGCTAAAAAATAAAGTCCAAACTTTAATATTTGTTTACAGCAGCAGTCCAGAAATATGTTAATAAAAATTATGCTTTGCAGAAATCATTTCTAATGGAATGTTACAAATCAAAATACAAAAAACCACATTCACATCGGTAAAATAATAAGGTTTTGGTGACTTTTTATCGTACATGTATAGTTTCTGCAAGCAATAGCTGGTGATGCCTCTGAAGTAAATCATCATGTACATAATATAAATATTGACTTCCTTGAGGGTGGCAGTGCGACTCGTCAACCCGAGGCAACACTGTCGACCGAGCCTTTAACCGAGGTCGACAGTGTTTGTCGAGGGTTGACGAGACGCACTGTCACCCTCAAGGAAGTCAATATTTATTTAATTATACCAAACAATCCTGTATCATTTGCGTACTGGCGACATAGCGGTAGCGGGCGACATATCAAATTGTTTCCCGCTGCAGTTTATATGCATTATATAGAGAAATAATCAAGTGAGGTATAATAATAGTGTATATTCCATTCGTACCAAACGTTTTAGAACATGAACATCATAAAATGACTTTCGTAAATAAGAAACAGTTTTCAGTCGAATAAATGTCATTAACGTTCATTAATACTAATGCCAATTTAAGATGAATTGAAATATATTCTATAGACTGCGGCTTTAATGTCATATTACAGACCTTTCCATATATGTCAATCATATGCAAAACATTCTAGTAGTTTATCCAATTATAATACTTGAATATCCCATGTTCAACAGTTTACATATTTTACACAAAACATGGTAAAGCCTGTGATGTGAGCGTGAAACTATTGTATCTGATACAGTAATGTCAAGCAGATACAACAGTTTCATGCTCAACCCTTGATTATTAAGTTTTTCAGATTAGGAAAATGTTTTATCTGTTGTAACATGCAAAAGTGTTACAATGAGTAATCACGTTTTATTCAATTGATTACTTTCCACAAAGAAAAATACATTCTGCCCAATGCAGATTTGGCCGCTTTAACAAAATACCTAAGGAAAGTTTCAGTGAAAAGTTGAGCAAAGACTTGATACACCAGTCAGGGCTCCAGAACAGGCTTTAGGCTTTATAAAGGGTACTGTACCCCCTGACCATCAGCTTTAAAGAGCACTGGAGGATCTTAAAGGGTATTTTACCCCCTGACCATCAGCTTTAAAGAGCATTGGAAGATCTTAAAGGGTATTTTACCCCCTGACCATCAGCTTTAAAGAGCATTGGAGGATTTTAAAGGGTATTTTACACCCTGACCATCAGCTTTAAAGAGCACTGGAGGATCTTAAAGGGTATTTTACCCCCTGACCATCAGCTTTAAAGAGCACTGGAGGATCTTAAAGGGTATTTTACCCCCTGACCATCAGCTTTAAAGAGCATTGGAAGATCTTAAAGGGTATTTTACCCCCTAACCATCAGCTTTAAAGAGATTGGAAGATCTTAAAGGGTATTTTACCCCCTGACCATCAGCTTTAAAGAGCATTGGAGAATCTTAAAGGGTATTTTCAGAGCTTCAGATACGAGTGGGATAAAAGTGTATTTTAATCCATCATATTAAGTGTGAAATATATCAATCTGCATGTGAATATTGTACAGTACTAGTAGTGTGTAATTAGATACATTAAGAAACTTGATTGCAGAACAACTAGACATGTGTCCGTAGGACACGGATGCCCCCGCATTCCACTGGTTGTCTCAAAGCTGATTTCTGTAAAAATGCTCCGAACTACCCAGGTGCAGAATTTCACATGCTGATGAATGCGTATAAAGTTTCATCAGTCTAGCAGCTATACTTTTTTAGTTACACGAGACACAAATCCAAAAATGTCATTTTTTGCTAAAGAAAGGGCCATAACTCCACTGATGGCAGAAAAAAACTGCACCAAAATACCCAGGTGCACAAGTTCACATGTTGATTAATACGTATGTAAAGTGTCATCACTCTAGCAGTAATACTTTTTGATTAACGTGCAATGCAAGTCCCAAAATGTCATTTTTTGCTAAAAAAGGGCCATAACTCTGCTGATGTCTGAAAAAATTGCACCAAAATACCCAGGTGCACAAGTTCACATGCTGATGAATGTGTATAAAGTTTCATCAGTCTAGCAGCTATACTTTTTTAGTAACACTCAACACAAGTCCAAAAATGTCATTTTTTGCTAAAAACGGGCCATAACTCCATTGATGGCGGAAAAAAACTGCACCAAAATACCCAGGTGCACAAGTTCACATGCTGATTAATAGTTTTGTAAAGTTTCATCACTCTAGCAGCAATACTTTTTGAGTTATGTGCGACACAAGCCCAAAAATGTCATTTTTTGCTAAAAAAAGGGCCATAACTCTGCTGATGTCGGAAAAAACTGCACCAAAATACCCAGGTTCACAAGCCCCAATGCCGATGAATATGCTTATGAAGTTTCATCACTCTAGCAGTTATACTTGTTGAGTTATGCGCGACACAAAAATCTGACAGACGGACGGGTAAGGGCAAATCTATATGCCCCCCTCTAAAGTGGGGGTATAACAAGAGCTGTCGGAGAGCAGCGCGCTCGACTTTTTTGTGCTTGTCAGAGTTACTGGCATTGTTTTTCTAAAAAAAGAAATATGGAAATTCCACGAAAACCAAATTTTTCTAACGAAATGCATTAAAGTCAGAACATCAATAAATTTTTTAGTAAAGGTGACCTTGACCCCACCCAACCCATATGCAATCCCAAGTGATGTCTCGATATAAGGTATCTATGTATGAAGTTTCAATAAATTATCTCGATGCATTCTCACGTTATTGATCGGAAACGGTTTATATATTTTTAGTAACAAGTTATTGATCAGAAACCGTTTTTCTAGTTTTTAGTAGCAGTGACCTTGACCTTGACCCCATCCACCCCATATGCAATCCCAAGAGAGGTCTTTATCTGTTATGAAGTGTCATTAAAATATCTCAATGCATTCTCAAGTTATTGAGCAGAAACCGTTTTTCGATTTTAGTAACAAAAACCTTGAACTCGACCCTATATGCAATGCCAAGACAGGTCTCAATATAAGGTATGTATGTATTAAGTTTCATTAAAATATCTCAATTCGTTCTCAAATTATTGAGCAGAAACCGTTTTTCTTTTTTTAGTAACAGTGACCTTGACCCCACCCAACCCATATGCAATCCCAAGCGAGGTCTCGATATAGGGTATGTGCATGTATAAAGTTTCATTAAAATATCTCAATGCGTTCTTAAGTTATTGAGCAGAAACCGTTTTTCTATTTTTAGTAACAGTGACCTTGACCCCACCCACCCCATATGCAATTCCAAGCGAGGTCTCGATATATGGTATCTATGTTATAAGTTTAATTAAAAGATCTCAATGTGTTCTCAAGTTATTGAGCGGAAACCGTTTTTCTATTTATAGTAACAGTGACCTTGACCCCACCCACCCCATATGCGAACCCAAGTGAGATCTTGATATAAGGTATCTATGCATTAATTTTTATTAAAATATCTCAATTTGTTCTCAAGTTATTGAGTGGAACACGTTTTTCTATTTTTAGTAACAGTGACCTTGATCCCACCCACCCCATATGCAATCCCTATCGAGGTCTCGCTATAAGGTATCTATGTTTGCATTTTCATTACAATAGCTTAATCCGTTCTCAAGTCAGGGAGTGGAAACGAAAAGTTGAGAAACTAGCTTACCGAAAAACTTGAACCTGTCCATATAGCTTATATGTAAAATTTCTAAGTGTAAAAAGGCCCATAATTTTGACAAATTTCAAACTAGAGTTATCAAAATTGGCCCATTAGTTCATTTTAATATAGGGAATAAGTATTCTAAGTTTGAATGAAATCCCTTAAGCCATTCCTGAGAAACCAGCTTACTGAAAAACTTGAACCTGTCCATATAGCTTATGTAAAATTTCTAAGTGTAAAAAGGCCCATAATTTTGTCAAATTTCAAACAAGAGTTACCAAACTTGGCCTATAGGTGCATTTTAATGTGGGGAATAAATGTTTTAAGTTTGAATGAAATCCCTCAAGCCATTCCTGAGAAACTAACTTACCGAAAAACTTTAACCTAGCTCGGACGCCGACGACAACGCTGACGCCGGGCGAGTAGAATAGCTTGCCTTTTCTTCTAAAAGTCGAGCTAAAAATGTGTTGTTGTTTTTTCACAATAAGTTTTCTTTGTTGACCAGTACCCCCCACTTTGTGGACCAGTACCCCCCACTTTGTTGACCAGTACCCCCCACATTGTCGACCAGTACCCCCCACTTTAATTTTCTAAAGGGTACTAGTACCCCCTACTTTTAATTTCTAAAGGGTATTTGCAATATTTTAAAGGGTATTTACACATATACCCGTTTTATCTGGAGCTCCGATACCAGTGCAGGGATCTCACTAGGATTTTAAAATAGATATCCTGGGACTCCTAAAAAGTAGGAGTCCCAAATAGAAAAAAAAAGTTAAAGTTAAGTATGTGACGCGCGAGAGTGAATGGAATTTTTACAATTTTTACAATATATGACATTTATAAATAAAATAATAATAATGTTATTATTATTATTATTATTATTTGGTTATGTAATTAAAACAATATTTTTGTACCAATAATTAATTTTAAAACAGGTAAATTCTGGACAATAAGCAATTGATGGTCTAAACTTGTTGACTGATTCGTTATGTGAAGGCCTAGTAAAAAGTTATGATGCGTTGATTACAGTACAACAGGCAGGTACCAAAGCATAAGTTACTGTCAAGTAGAGTAATTGTGAAACAGGTTAACAAGACAAAAATGTAAAAAAAGGAGCAATTATTGGTGATATTAAACACCAAAATATGTGTTTGCATGTGTTTTACAAATGTTTGTGACGAAAATATGACATTGCAAAATTTTGTACTGAAATTACCACCAGTATTGTTAATTTATGTCTTGTCATATGTGTTATTTACTAGAAAGTTCCTTTATGTATGATTATTGATCGATGCTTTTATATTCCTGTCAAAATTCAGCCCTAGATTTTCATATAAAATTTCTTTCACAAAAAAATATCCGATCACCGTGGTTACTGAGATGTAGTTGTTATTCATGATTGGCAATGTAAATTAATGAAATCAGCTGAAGCTGTTTTTCACTCATTTTAACAATGTTGTTTGTTTTAAGTTGTCAACTATGTTCTAATGCTCTAAATTGAGGACGCCTTTTGTCACATTTCGGCGATTTAGCACATTCTGATTGACTTGTTGATTAAAGCACATCAATGAGTGACAAATATAATTTACCAATGAACATTAACTATAACTGTCTAGAATGCTGTGGGCGGAGCTAAGGGACTGCTGTGGGCGGAGCTAAAGCACAAAGACTTTGACAGCTGCAGTGTGTACTGGGGCCAATATTGATTGTTATCGCGACTACTGCCGAGTTTACTGCAGGCACTCATGTATGTGTTAAATAACAGGGTATACGCAGTAAGCGAAAAAGCATGCGTCTCAAGGACTCTTGGCATGGGTTTGACATTCGTCCTTTTGAAAAAATATGCGTCCAAATACGCTTGATTTTGCGTTTCCGAGATCCCTGCAGTGATTTTTTTCACTGCTTTTGGAATAAGTACAGTACCCAGATTTGGAATGTGTGAAATCTTGCTAATAGGGAAACATAAAACGATTTATGAAGAAACGGTAAAATCAAGTTAAACTTGTACAGACAGACTCACGCACGGATGGACGGACAGGACAATCACTATATTCCTCCCGCATCAAGATGCCAGGGGCATAAAAATAATCTCTGTATACCGGCATCTAACATTCACCTTCTGGATCAAGATAGACGCCATCAGGGTCAAAATCCGGAGTGTCAAGGACTGGACAGGCAGGCAGTGTGTCGGAGCTCTCTTCGAGGGACAGACCTTCCATATGCCTCAGGATTTCGTTCTGGTGGGAGGGCGCAAATCGCAACAAATATTACTATGTGACATCAATTTTAAATTAACAAGAGCTGTTTGTAAAACAGGCATGCCCCCTCTAGGTTAAAAACAATCTTTAAAATATCAAGTTGGACGAAAATAAGATGAAAACTGTTAGACATAGAGAGCTGAAAATGCTAAAAAGGCCAATTTGAGATAAATCGAGGGCAGTGGGTTTTTTTCACCTTTGGGGGAAAGGTGGCGGGGCCCTTCCGATGAGAAACTTTACAGCAAAAGGTTTTTTTTCAGAAAGCATCATTACATGTAAATCCTTTACTTTATTATAAAACATTTATCAATTGCTTTGCTACAAATGATAACTTAGATTATGCACTAACTTGGTTTAATAAACATTTGCTGGGATTGTTTACAAAAATTCCTTTAAGTCAATTTTGTCCAATGTTGGTCTTTTTTCTTCCAAATAAAGCTAACATTCTGAGGGGAATTTTACAGTAAATATAGGGGGAAAATATATACCTTTTAAGCAGGGGAATGGGGCTGAAATTCTGCCTCAAATTGGTCCTAAAAAAACACAGAAGGGCCATAACTCTGCAGTTCAAATTCCTAGTGTGATTTGGTTGATCATCCAACTTGGCTCAACATTATGCCCTCAAACATTTTCATCAAGTTGGATGAAGATCTGAGGTGAAAACTGTTGGGACGAAGAAAACGGAAATGGAAATAAAGCATATTTTCACATTTTGGGGGGAAGTAATTTAAAATGACTGGTAATTATGCACAATCTTTAAAATTTGCTTATACTTTTTATTTCTAATCGCCAATAAGAAGATGTGAACACTGACCCGAGATTGTGGACCTAGCTGTGCCGCTACTGGCTCGTCGTGCCTGTTGATGCAGCGGTCCCCATACCTGCAACCCTTGGGCAACCTGCGAACCGACAAGTTAGTTTAGCTTACAGATGCAGGGTTAGAAAATTGCCTATAGAACACACCAGTTATATTTTACTAGTAACTGTTGTATCAACTCGAAAAATGACAAATTTAACTTACAAAAACACAGTTATGTCGGGTGGAATGATGATTGTAACATGACACGCACAGAGTTTTCTATAGACAAAAAACAAATACACCATTGTTTAACTACCAATAAAAAACACAAAATATAGTTCCAAAACTGTAAAATATAGTTTGCATTCAAACTGCAGAAAATGTGGTCATGTTAGAATCAGAATAATTTTCCAATTATAGTTTTTTAGCAGCTAATAAACAATGATTTGTCATTCTGATAATTAAGAAAAAAAAGGATTTATCGTTGTTTATCGGCCAATAAACAACAATTTGGAGTTTTAATGCATAGGAATTAAACCACAAGGGCGTTAGCCAATAAAAAACAAAGATAATGTGAAAATTATTTCTATTCTAACACGATTTGACAATATTTTTGCAATTGTAATGAGAACTACATTTTACTATGCTCAGCTCACAATCTTTGGCGTTGTTTATTGGGTAGTTTAACAACAATAATTTTGTTCTTTTGTTCTTTGTCTATAGTAAAATTAGCGAGTACCACTATCATGTTTTCTATTTAAGCTTGATGTTGTCCAAAGACAGAGGTTAACTGAGACAATTTTGAGTCCATTTCCTGAGTAAAACCAGTGCTTGGTGTCTTTTGAGTAAATTAAATAATGCTTGACTGCTTCCAGAGAAGGGATTGAACACCTGGTGTTCTGACTTGCAAGGCATATGCCATGGGCTGTATTCCAAAAACATTGAAAGTAAAATCTTATCCTTGAATTTAAAAACATTTTTTTTATCATATTCTTCCATGTGTTGATGACAATGTGCTTTTAAAGTGTTAATATAACAAGAGATGTTTGTAAAACATGTATGCATCCCGACTTGCAGCCTTTGCTCATCACAGAAGTGTACTGTTTCTGAAAAATCTAAGCTAAGACATGTTCACCATTACCATGATAGGAGTTGTCTTCTCTGCAAGAGCATTCTTCCCATCAAATTTGACGACTCGATACAAGTATTCAGTAATTATCACTATGTAATAGGTCATCTACTCAAACTTATCATTGTACCTATATAGTATGAGGACCATATACCAATGGTTCATCTGTTATTAAGTGGAAATGTTTTTTTTTTTACAAGCCCCTGTGACCTTGACCTTTGATCTCAAAATCAATAGGGGTCTTCCTTCCCTCAAGACTAACCAGCATACTAATTTATATGATCCTAGGTTAAAGCGTTCTCTAGATATTGTGTGGACACGGTTTTCATGTTACAAGCCCATGTGACCTTGACCTCTGAGTGGGTTGACCTCAAAATCGATAGGCTTCTTCCTTTCCTCCCGAGTAACCAGCATACTAACTTGGATAATCGTAGGTCAATGCGTTCTCTAGATATCCTGCGGAAACAAAATGGTCTACAGAGAAAACAGTTTTCATGTTACAAGCCCCTGTGACCTTGATCTTTGACCTGTTGACCTCAAAATTGATAGGGTTCTTCCTTTTTCTCACGAGTAACCAGCATACCAACTTGGATGATCGTAGGTCAAAGCGTATTCTACATATCATGCGGAAACAAAATGGTCTACAGAGGAAACAGTTTTCATGTTACAAGCCTCTGTCACCTTGACCTTTGACCTGTTGACCTCAAAATTGATAGGCGTCTTCCTTTCCTCCCAAGTAACCAGCAGACCAACTTTAATGATCGTAGGTCAAAGCGTTCTCAAGATATCGTGCGGAAACGAATTTCATCTTACAAGCCCCTGTGACCTTGACCTTTGACCTGTTGACCTCAAAATCAATAGACTTCTTCCTTTCCTCCCAAGTAACCAGCAGACCAACTTAAATGATAGTAGATCAAAGCGTTCTCTAGATATCGGGCGGAAACAAAATGGTCTACGGACAGACTGACCGACCATACGACCGACCGAAAGGTGCAAAGCAATATATACCCAATTTTTGGAAGGGGGGGCATAATAAATCATAACTATATCATTTTTACTAACAGTTTACTAAAATAACCAATAGCTTTTACAATTTTGGCAATTATTTGCAAATGGGGTACATTTTCACATTTTCTTGAGAAAATATTTTGAACCAACAGGTATTTTTCCAAATTCAAAACATTTGGCTACTAGCTGTTATTGTTTAGTGCCAACCTAGGTCGTGTTACAAAAACGGCAAATACCAAAAATATGTACACACTATAACAACATTTATAACTGATTTTAACATATTAACCTTTAAAATCTGCAGGTAGGCATACTAATAAGTACACACTTTAATAACCTACTGTGGAATCACTTGAATTCGTGGGGTAAATATTTAGCGCACTTGCCATCGCAAACATATTCGTGCGGTCTTAAATTCTACGATTTTGAAAAACAAACAAACGAGGATTGGTTTGTACACGAAATATGTGTCAATTATGCAATAAAACGACCAACCAGACAGAACACCAAGGAAGGGTTATATTGTATGCGTTATATAGCTTGTTTGTTGCAATAAACAAGTAATTAGAACCGGATCTTAATTGACAACATTGGTCGCAGATTTAGGCGCGACAAAAGATACAATATATCACGTTATGTCAAACTGACTCCTTGTTGTTAATTTAGTGCTGATTGAAATACTCTTTTCGGCTCCACATCGCGGGCACTAATACTTTAATCACAACATCAACTTGCGAAAAGTAACATCTTTTACTCATTGTATTACGAGTGTTCAATATCATGCCTTTGCGTAACTTTGTTATAGAAATACAAATTTGTTGTTATGCGTTACGAAATTTGTATACAAAAGTAAAGATCTCAATGTACTCTGCGCTACGAAGTGTTTTTATGGCAATCAATGCACCCACGCTTTGCATGCGGATGACGTGATGTTGTACATGTCGGCATAACTTTCGCGCGCTTTTTTAGCAGAACAAAGGATTAACATGAATTCACATGCAGTTTAATTGTAAAATAGAATTCGTGTTTACATCACGTGAACAGTAATATTTGGAAAGGTGTTTCAAATTTTGAATTCAATATACGTGATTAATTACAAGAAATAATCTTAGATCTCTATATTTTTATATAAAAATGGATTTTTTACATATAGATATAACAACTTATGGATGTTTACAACAATGGAAAAGCAAGTTAACGACGTTTATGTTTTGAGGTCACGAAAATGGGCTATATTGTATACATGTTTATTTATATATGTCTACCCCACAAATTGCGATATAGCGGAACGGCAGTGCATGACCGCATTTAAATGTACGAAAACGCACACAGCTTAATTTAAAAGAAAAACAATATGCAATCATTAATCAGAATGAGGCTGATAAAGAAAACATTAAAAAACGTTCATTAAAACATTCGCATCGTAACATATAGGCCTATCTGCGTATATAAACGAACGATTACCAACTTACGTTTGAACTAACGTGTAAGCTCCCAAGGTGTTGCTGCACTACGAAATTCATAAATATTCGTGGTGGTAATAAATTCGCTCAATGGCGGGAGCGCGAAAAGCACGAAAATGAGACCACCACGAAAATTAGTGATTCCACAGTAACTGCCTTTAAGTTAACATAGTATTTACCTGTAAAATCTGCAGCTTTGCATAACTGGCTGGGCATGTCTGTCGTGGATAAATCTGCAGCGGTCACCAAAGCGACATCCTTGTGGAGTGTTGAAGAAACGACACAGCACACCACCAGTAGCCTGAAGTAGTCTTTTATAGACTCGGTAAAAGTTAAAGAAAACCATGCACACCTGTGGGGGATCGAACATGGATCTCCAGTCTGACAGGACACTAGCCATGTCACTGAATGAGCTAGCCAAACAGCGAAGCTGTTGGAAAACAGCAAAGCTGTTGGAAGTGCCTATACCGATCAACAATAAGTTGAGCAGATTGGCCAAGTTAATAACAATTTACATATATACAGCAAACTAGTTCTTAAACATCGTCCCTTGAAATCCAGAAGGTGCAATCTGCATTATGCGCAAAAAGGCTGATAGCAACTTCTGGCTTTAGACGTAAACAGCTGATACTCCAACCACGTCACTGAAGAGCAAGCCCAACAGCGAGACTGTTGGAGGGGCCAATCAATACACTCCTCCTCTTTCATACTTTCGCAGGAACCAGACTGGCCTTGTTAGCGTAAACAGTAGCCAAAATACCTAAATTTACAAAATTATTTGAAATTAGCCATATTTTCCTATTTTATCATTTTTATCATATGCACCTATCAGTATTTCCCCCCCCCCCCCCGGGGGGATTTTGTGTCCCGGGAAATAGACTTTGGTCTGATTTTAGATCCCGGTAATACTGGGCCCCTCCCCGGCCATTTGATACACCAAGCATCTCCCACAGTATGGATTTAGACAAAAATGCTTGGCTCTAGGGTGGGGCATTGGACTCCAACAAATAAAATTAGTCAAATTCCCCTGGTTCAGCCTGCCGCTCCCCCCATCCTGGGGGAAAATACTGAAAGGTGCATAAATAATGATCAAGTCCATTACAATCCCATTTCTGACACCATAGGCTGCACGGTGCCTGTACCACGTGATCTATTTTGTTCTGTGTGGGTCATTCCACCAAAAACAATCCCTCTCTTCAGGTAACGGTTTTTTATAATGTCTCTGTTAATTCTGAACCGATTTTCACGAAATAAAGATGAGTGCCTTGTCATAACAGAATTACACCATTCCATTTGAGTTTCTGACAGATTGATTTACTATGTTTTTCAAAAACTGCAACCGCGCATCTTTTTAAACATAAATTGATATGCTATGTGTGGAATCTTTTTTGTTTAATCGTCAATAAATTTCACAATATTGCTGCTGAAGATGCCAAACGTAGGGCGGACACTGTAATTCTTACCAGAGAAACAGCACAAAAAGTATGTTTGCTCACATACGTCTGATGCCGATTTTTTTGTCGAAATTAAAATATTGCTATGTGTGGGTCACAAATCTGTTATGCTATGTGTGGAGTACAAAAGTTTAAGACATTGCAAACTTCCAATTAAAGCCATTTAATATAATTTTCTTTAACTTACACTACAACACTGACAGTTGAGGGTCAATAACATGAATTTTTCAGCGCATTTGAAAATACTTCTGTTGCAGCAAGCCTTTTCTATGTCTATTTACACGTTAATTTTGGACTTGTACTTTTCCTTCAAATTCATCTCGAGGGGTCAACAATTCTATTGTAACTACCTACATATAAAAATATATAAGGGTATGCTATAGTTTTTCATTTAGCCCTTGGTCTTGTCTTTGCCCATTTAAAGGTATAGCACATAATGCGTATTAATAAACTACGACAAATCGTTTGGATTTCATTTCTAGTTAAAATCAGTAACAGCACACATATTGTGCCTGTACATGTATTAATGCAAATTTAATACATGTTTTTCCTTTCCATTTTCCTTAATGTTACAGCGTGATCTAAAACATTCATTAGAACGTAAGTTTTCTAGTCGTAGTCCTACCTCTAAATCACGTCCACCTAACGATAATAATGGATTATATATTATGTTTTCTTTAGACATACATACTGTTTTTGGCAGGATTTAAATATACGCTCGTATTTCTCTATAGGATTCCTACCATCTGCACCAGCATAGAGCTAACGCGCACGATGGACCGCAGTCATATGTGTGCACCCAGTGCGGGAAGTCCTTCACCGACCGGTACCTTCTCAGAGCCCACGAAAGGACAGAAAGAAAGGAAGATTATACAGTGTTTGTGAGATAAGATGTAGGGAACACATGTTCACGCACACTGAAGATGATGTAAAACATAAACATATTAGCAGTATATATAGACAAGAACATACATGTATACACAGTGATACAAACTGAATTATTGTTATGTGTGAATCAGAATTTATTGTCCGAACAAATTGGCTATCGTTACTTGCAATAGTTTAATGTTAATAATGAACACTTATCTCATAGGAATATAAGTTTTGTGCTGTTTCCTTAAGGACACTGTTCGACTGGCAAACATTTGACCAATACTAACCAATCAAATCTCTAATTGCAGATGTGCCCTGAAAGGGAATACGCTAAAGACTATTGTCACCATATTGATATCCTACACTTATCCGATTACAAGACGACTTTTTTCTGTAACGTATAGAAATGTAATTAGTCCAAATAAGTTAAAGACATTTTGTACAGTAATGTTAATTAATGAATGGGACATTGTGCATCATCGTTTTCAAATTTGATAATGGACAGAGGTAACCGCTGCGATAATTTGTTCGGACAATACGTAATCTGAAAGTCACTCTATCACAGATGTAAGAACGTTCATACTATGTTATAATATGTTGGTAATATACAAATCTTAGAATCGATATTTTCTATTCTATAAACGAAGATATCTACAAGATATTTGAACTGATTTTTTGTTTTATAAGAACTTGATTTTTTGTTTTATCTTAGTAAAATTATTTTGTAATATTGTGTGCAATATCATACAAATGTGTGACAAGCCTGGTGTTGAAATACATTTTAATGTACAGTTAAAACATGTATTTTATTAATCTAACATTAGTTTTTCTCAAAGTTTAAAGATTGGTGCAAACTATGTTTATGTATATTCACACTAATATTTGTCCTATTCTTCTGCAATAGAGCAGCTTTAAAAAACGGCTGGATGTTTTGTATCAATTCAGGTGAAATTTCGTATGAATTTATAATCGTTTTAAATCAAACATTACTCAATCAATATTTTACTTCGTGATGCTGTGATTTTGTGATTGTACCTGTATTTAACTGTGATTATATATCTCTGATTTTATGTGATTAAATTGATTTCGAATTGATATATAATTATATTCATCTTCTCTTTATGCTAAAAATAGAACAGGTAATAGAGAAACAAGGAAACAGACATAATAAAAACATATTGTTTATTGCATTGAATGCTGCACACTAAAACTATTTTGATTAAAAGATCAAGTCCTTGTCTTGTACTGGGCAAGAGTTTGCTGTCTTGACTTCACCCAGCCGACTGAAAGAGATCCACGCTGGACAGCATTGATGTTCAAAGAAAGATTTTCCTCTTTGTTCCGCCCCTTTTCTCTCTTGCGAGCTGTCGTGTCAAAGAAATGGGTCCTGAAATGTAATCGGGAAATATACAAGCTTTGCATTATTATGTGGTTGAGCAAACTACAAATAACTAATCAGTAGTATTAATTTCAATTATGCATGGATTCATGCTTATATGTTTGCAACAACGATCTTCAAATTTGCCCAAACTACTCGTATATATGAAAACTGCATAATCATTGAAGTGAGAGAACAATTATGCATATAATTACATAATAATATAACATGATTTGAATACCTCACTTGAAATTTATCTGGGGTAGATTCATTTTCAACTTCATTGAAGTCCGTAGCAGTAGTAGTTGTAGTAGTTGTAGTAGTAGTCTGAAAAAAATAACATATTTGATAATAATATCACATATCATATGGAAGCGGACATAAAACAACTTTGTGACACACTATGAAAATTAAACTCTTCAAATCTTTATTCTTATTTTCAGTTACAATACAAATGCATGAAAGTAACATATTAATGTAAATTAATAAGAAGGTATGCTCTAACCATTTCTGTATTCCACACATAGTATAACAGATTTGTGACCCACATATAGCAATATTTTATATTCTACAAAAAAATCGACATCAGACGTATGTGGGCAAACATACTTTTTGTGCTGTTTCTCTGGTAAGAATTACAGTGTCCGCCCTACGTTTGGCATCTTCAGCAGCAATATTATGAAATTACTTGACGATTAAACAAAAAATATTCCACACATCATGTCAATTTATGTTTAAAAAGATGCGCGGTTGCAGTTTTTGAAAAAAAAGCTAAATCAATCTGCCAGAAACTCGAATGGAATGGTGTATTTCTCTTATGACAGGGCACTCATCTTTATTTCATGAAAATCGGTTCAAAATTAACAGAGAAATTATAAAAAACGTTACCTGAAGCGAGGGATTGTTTTCGGTGGAATGACCCACACAGAACAAAATAGATCACGTGGTACAGACACCGTGGGCTGAAAAAAACCTGAGCACCTAAAGAATTTCGAACCCAGGCCTCAAGTGTGAGAGGAGGCCATTGAAACGACGTCGCTAAGAAGCTACCTAGCCCAACAGTGGGAGTCAGACTGTTGGAAATGCCTTTTATCACATGCTATACCTTGTCTCATGTCTAATACAACCCTTACGCATATTTCTATCTTACACATGTGTAAGATAACATTTTGAGCATTTTCATTGGCTACATATTCTTTGACTGACCATAGCATGACTTTATTTTGGTCAAATGACGTCGTCAACATGAAATGACGTCATGTCAATACACAACTTTTAGGATTTATTAACATGTTTTGGTAAAATGAGGGAAATTTGTTAGTAAGCTCGCCAAAGGCTCGCTTACTTACAAAATTCCTGAACACGTTTAATAAAATATGGTATGAAATGACAACTCGTTTCAGATTCAATATCAGGGGTTTCGCTGGCTCAAAAAATGTTGTCGCCACTAAAATTCGCCACTTTCAAAAAGTTTTAGCCAATTTTGGCAATCATATATTAACATGCTTCAGATTCTTATTAACAGTAACTGTCACTAATAAACAGCATTAATAACTACATTATTATAATTATTATAATTAAAACTTAGCAGTGTAATCGTTAATTGTAGGACATTTGGATTTTACAACACTTTATTGGAACAGATTTAGTAATATTGATTGTTTTGTAGGGTAGCGAAAATATATGAAAATATCAAAATAACACTTCACTTGCAGATTGGTAAATCCTTCTTCTAATTAAGATCTTCATTTATTGATATAACAACTGTCTGTCCATAATTAATGTTAAAATTCATCATGACTGTGGACAAACGGTTTGTTAATGTTCAGAAATAAATCCTGACACAGAACTATTTTCCTTTGTTTTAGGCTACTAATAGAATATTTAGGTCAGCCTCGTTTTGTAATGAATGTACCACTTGTCCCAAGTTGGTCTTTTGTTTGCTACCTGTGTTATTATTTTGAACCGAAATTTCCCCTATTGCAGATAAAATCATTACATAATAATAACTAGTCAGAAGATTCAAAATCAATAGTGCTGATTTGGATTTCAACTGAGTGTGACTGCTTAACCAAGCGGAAAACTGATTCTGTGATGTCAGAGATAAGCTTTCACACCATGACATGCTGGTCTGCAACAACAGGCTACTTAATGATCTGATAACAAACAATGCCCTTAGGTAATGTTTGGAGGCTCTGTGGTAACCTAATCTGCCCCAGTTTTTTTGCAATTGAGATTTCACATACTAGATTTAGCACTGTCTAAAATTATGTGGTGAGCAATAAAATTTGCCACTTTAAAAAAACTCTCGCCACTTTTGCAATTGTGTCGCATTTGGCGACAGTGGCGATCGACAGTGAAACCCCTGTTTTTATATGCCAATCAATAAATTCATTCCTCTTTTTATTTTTCAGGAGCCAGGCCACATGGTCCTGAAACATTTTCAGGAATGAGCAAGTCCTGTTCCATCCCACTTTTGACACCATTAATGTGAAAAAACTCAAGCGCCTGTTGGGGACCAAACCCCGGTTTCTGGTGTGACAGCCGGACACTAGCCATGTCATTTAGGAGATCGCGCAACGAGACTGTGCCATATACAATGCCAATCAATACTGTCAATACACTCCTCAACCTTCTATTTTTTCAGCAGCCAGGCATATCTGTGCCTTGCATCCACATGGCGTTCAGCAATGACCAAGCCAAGTACATTTTAGCAATCCCACTACTAACACGATTAAAGTGAGAAACAAAAAACGAGCACCTACTGGCCCAGGAACTGGCCCAGGAAATTCAAACCATGTCACTTAAGCGCTAGAAGAAGTGCCTTGTATGCCAATCAATACAGAGGTAAGTAATTATAGCCATAGGCACACTTTTGTCTAAATCTGGATACAAAAATACACGAACACGTATGGTAAACTCACATTAACTTGCGAAGTTCCGTAATTATTTTTACCTTGGTTTAATTGTAACTCTGAACAAACACAGTGACAACATTATTATGATAGGATATTATGAATTTCGATGAGATTGTAACTACATTCATAAAGTCTGAACAATGAAGTGTATTAAAAAAATAAAAATAAACGATTAAACCCTACCATGTGTTGTTTGAACCGACTGACGTTTGGCGGGAATCTGCACGCGCTGTGATTTGGAATTCCTCTGCGATCGTCGCAGCCAATCGGGAGTTTTGTTTTAATTGCAAATATACATTTTTCTTAAAATATATTACTTATTAAATAAACATTGAACACGTATTTAAAATACATTTTATACATTTATTTTACTTAAAAATTTGCTAAAAAACTTATTTAGGTAAGTTATGACATACAATTTCGCGATCTTTAGAAGGCTACACACCACTTAACATTTGAGCGCACTACATTCATTTAGAAAACTTTTGGAAACGAGAACATTTTAGTGACAACAATATGAAGTACTTATATTGAAAATTGCCAACGAAAGTTTCGATATATATGGTTGCTTACTAATTCCTATTAAAAAAGCATGATGTAGTAAACAATATGCAAGTTTAAAACCAATTCTGTGTTTCACAGCTGGACAAAGGCTCATCAAGACTTTTAAATACCTGACTAGTGACAGAAATCCAGACATTTGGCTGACCAGCATGGCCATGTCATCATCAGATGTCACAGTCAGTGTCGTATTGCCAGCAAGTGGCACGGGTGACAGGTTCAGCTGCCAGACACCCAAACAGTACGCAAACCTGATGGACTCACCCATATTTCTACATACAGTGATGGCATTTTACAGGTATGCTAACCCAGTCTTCCAAATTACCCACTTGCCTGAATCCTGGGACAAGTAAAAGTAAATCCGTCAATATTACGGGGATCTAATATCTGACCATCTGACATGGAATCATTCGGTATGTCAGATTCCTGCCTCTCGGGAATTGCTTTCAGTCTGAGTTCCGTATATGCACGCCGCTTCCCACCCAAAGCTGGGAAAGGGCATTTCTTTAAACTATTTTAATTAATTTTATATAGTGTGTCTTCTTTGACGATTAAATTTATATTATTTCATATTATATAATATTATATCATATTATATTATTCAGGTTTGACTGGGTGCAGCACATAGTTCTAGTTGTGAGCAGGGACTATATGGACAGCGTGATGGCATTGGTGGCGCATTACACAGACAAGGTGAAAGTGGTGTTGGGCAGCAACACACGGCACAGATCCATACGGGCTGGTGTTTATGCTTTAACAGAGGGTAAATGAATTGCCTGGGTTTTTACATTTCATATCCCTGTGCATATAGTGGTAGAGTGTTTTAGCATTGAATAAAAAGTTATAACAAATAGAAATATACATCATTCCTATAACTTCCAGGAATTATTGTATATTTTTAGATTTTTGTGTAAGAAAAACTAATTTCATTTGAAAGTGAAAATAGTAAAAACTTGATAAATAGTTTTTTAGGAAATGATTTGAAAGTTATGTTATATTTTTCATTTCATTGTCACTTTTGCACCTATCAATATTTTCCCCCAGGGCAGGAGCGGCGGGCAGACCTAGGGGAATTTGACAAATGATTTTTGGGGGGGTCTAAGTCCCCACTCTAGAGCCAAGCATATTTGTCTAAATCCCCTCAGTGGGAGATGTTATATAGCTATCAAATGGCCCGGGACATATATGACGGGGATCTAACTTCCGACCATAGTCTATTTCCCCGGGACCCAGAATCATTCGGCATGTCAAATTCCTGCCTGTCGGGAATCGCTTGCAGTCTAAAGTTCTCTATATGAAGGATTTCTATCATACAGTTTTAAGATTTTAAGAATTGATTCCCATGTATGTTTGAACTGTTCAATATCAACATGAGTTATTCATCTACTTCAGTCCAACCTCGACCCGATATAGTGATAATTCATGATGTTGTGAGACCGTTCATTGATGAAGTAGTTGTAAAGACCATCATGAAAAATGCATCCATTAACGGAGTAAGTAAAGCAAGTGTGCTGGCATATCATACACTTTATTATTTGCATTTGTCATTGGGCCTTTTAATGACATCTGTCATTAAAATTAATAAGTTTATCCAGGGATGTCACTGGATGAAAATTTTGTTATGCAAAATTTACTAGACATTCCAATACTTGTTCTGTAGGTTTTTATAAAGAAATGCTGGAGCCAAAAGTGTTTTTGTAAGCCAGATATTTAA
The DNA here is from genome assembly GCA_027627225.1 of Congeria kusceri. Classification (NCBI taxonomy): domain Eukaryota; kingdom Metazoa; phylum Mollusca; class Bivalvia; order Myida; family Dreissenidae; genus Congeria; species Congeria kusceri. Next base: position 5,150,201 of record CM051030.1, read on the forward strand.
ATTGGCAAATTTGCTTAATTTGGTGTCACTTTAAGTTGGTTTTAGTTGGAAGGTTATACCGTATGGTGGTATATTAAAGTAGGCTTCATATCGTTTGGATTATGGTACAATCCATTTCAGTGTGGTATGGTATGGTACCATGGGGCTATAGTGCATTATACCTGCCTTGCACTCTGTTATTCACGTCAAGCGATATAAGTCATAAAAATGTACATGTATATAATTATACATTCGGTTCTTTTGACGTGTTTTTAAATGTATTGCTGTATGTATTGTTATGTGTCAAGGCCATGTAATTACGATATATTCCATTCGTTCAGGTAAGCATATCATGCAACCCATAGTTTTAGTTAGCTAAACATTTAAAACTTTGTTCATTGGTTGCTAGGCAGCAGGTGTGACACGCCCCCTGGTTTCAACAGTCATACAGAGGGATGATAACGGCATGCTGACAGCTTCCCTTGACAGGAACTTGTACTGTGCTAGTGAGATGCCTCAGGCTTTCAAGTTTGAAGTCATCAAGGAAGCATATGAAAAGGTCACCATTTTACTTTGGGAATACTCGGGGATTTCAGTTGAAAACCAAGAGTCAAAGAGTCAAAGACCACAAACTTGAAATTTTGAGGGATCTAAATGAACATTTCAAAATACTGAAGTCACAGGAAATTTGTTGTTACATATTTGTGAAATGCTGTGAAAATGGTAATTTGTGTAAATGTAAATGAAGGTCAAGAACTTGACAAATTTTCCAAATAATAACATTGATGTGACAAAAAGATTAGTTTATTGTGCTGTTTAAGTTGGCAAATGGAAAACGATGCATCAAAATGATGCCAGGCAGATTATTTGCTTGAGTCAAAAATGTGGAAATTAACAATTTGCTTGAGTTAAAGCAGTATTCTGCATCTATTGAAATCCCTGATAGTAGTATTAAAATACCTAATAATACTAATCTTTCTTATGGCTACTTAAATTTATGAAATTATTTGCCATATATTCACATTTCTGTTGGGTTTTTTTAGCAATGACAGGTATCTTTGAAAAAAAAAATGTTAATGAAATGTTTTGAACATACAAGTTTTGAAGATCAAAACTTGATTTTCATTTGCATTAGTTTTATTTATTCGTATCCCAGTGTATTCATTTAAAATATCGCACAAAATAATCTTTATCTAATATACACAACCTATGTATATGAGCATTTTTTCCTGTTTACTGTATTAAAATACATCTGTCAGTTTTACATTCGGTGTTGACCTATGTGTTAATTTGTTGCCGCTGATTAACATGTTAATGCATTCCATCAAATTGAAAACCCAGGCAGACCAGTATGACCTTGACTACGGCACAGAATGTCTTCTGTTGGCCCTGAAACACACCAGCACACCTGCCAAGTTGATTCCTGGACCTGACAGTCTCTGGAAGGTATGATCAGTGATCAATTACACTATAAAGGGGTAGTCCTGGTTTGTTGGCTTCTGCCTATTTAGATTTTTTAGCGCTCACTCATGATCTTGTTTAGCATATTGCAAATTTTGTAGGTTGAATAATTGATAATAAATACTACTATAATATTATAATACCAATAAAAAATAATAGTAATAATAATAATGCCTTCAAAAATTGAGGTATAACTTATATATAAAAAGTAACGCAAACTTCGGGTGTCTAGTCGCCTAAGGTACCACTATATCCATTGTTATCGACACGAAAATTAACAGTAAATGATTTATTCCCGAGGAGCAGTTGAAAAGGCATGGCTTTCTATTAAACCATGATCAAACTTTCCTGTGCAAAAAGCAGTTTCATTGGGCGCAGCAGGACTGAGATTCGTATTGTTCGGAAGGTCAATTGAAGTGACCTGTTATAGAATGCCTTTGGATCCTTACAACGTTAGGATTTGATTTTAATGAGATTGAAAAAGAGCTTTACACAATATTTATGTGGCAATTTAGTTAATAGGGCAATGCGACAATACTCTGTATGTTGCAGATAACGTACAAAAAGGATCTGTATGCGGCTGAAGGGGTTATGAAGGGTAAAGTTTTTGATTTATATGTACAGGTATTCCTAGATATGGATTACATGGGCTCCCATATTTATGGATTATTACAGTTATTCCACCACATAAACTGGTGGTAATGGTGTAGTGGATATGGTGTCTGCCTTGCGACTGGGAGGTACCGGGTTGGATCCCCACTCAGGGAGGTACCGGGTTGGATCCAACTCAGGGAGGTACCGGGTTGGATCCCCACTCAGGGAGGTACCGGGTTGGATCCCCACTCAGGGAGGTACCGAGTTGGATCCCCACTCAGGGAGGTACCGCGTTGGATCCCCACTCAGGGAGGTACCGGGTTGATCCCCACTCAGGGAGCTTTCTCAAAAGCTTTCCAAAGACACCAAGTACTGTTTCTTCCCAGGAAATGGACTCAAAAGTGTCTCTATAAGCCTAAGGCTTTTGATGCAATCATGCTCATTTGAATAGGTTTAAACTATTCCACCACGTAAGATTAATTTCTATTTCATTGTAGTTATTTAAAGATTTTTTAAAGAATTTGATTACCACAATTTTGTATTGTAATCATTGCTTAGAACTTACAGATGAATGTGCGTAATGCATTGTGTTATTGTAATTCTAATACTTTATTATAGCTCAGAAAGATCTAACTAATATTGATCTTAATGCATGAATACATAATATAACATAATAACATTATTACGAAAACTATATTACCGTTGGTTTCTGTAAGGAAATGTTTTGTATAGTCCATTCATCTGCTAAAAATGCAGATATTATATGCCTAATGTTTATGTTCGTAGCATAAAGGGGCTTGAAATACTGTAACATTGAAACGGAAACTACAAATAGGTCAAAATGACCTTAATAGCTTACCCATCAATTTTACCAATAATTATTCCGTTGAAAAGATAATTGACAATAACGTCTTAAAATTGCATGTATGTATGTTAATGAATAAAGTTTTGTGGTCAAATATATCAATGTGCATTGAACACACTATTATTTGAAGTTAGAATAAGACATCAAACATAAAAAATAAATTATTATCCCAATGCTTAATATGCCGTTAACCATTTGTAATTTCAAAATTTGCAGAGTTATTGGTGTTATAGACACCTGCATATATATTTGCATCAATAAAATTGATTTTATCACAAAACTGTACACTTGAATGCATTTCCTAAATTTTTGCAATAAAATAGAAACGTGTCCATGCATGCATGAACACAGTTTTTAAATACAATAAAAATTATCAAAGATGCAGTTTTAATGAGAGTTATGGAAAATGCATGTAATACCATAAGTATTGACACAATATAATAAACAACCACCAAGTGCAGAGTTTTATGTGAAAAACAAAAGAAACAGTTCATGGCCACTCTGTTTGATGTCTTATTCTAACTTCATATAATACTGTGTTATTGGGGTATTTGCCTAGTATATATTCTTTGTGAAGTTCTTTATTCTTTGAAAATGTTTTTGTATTCCTCTTAAAAAGGTATTTTACTCACTTCAGAGACTGCTATTTGTGTATGCATCCAGTCAGTGGGCAGCAATGTAAACCAGTCTGTTCAGTCAGTGGGCAGCAATGTAAACCAGTCTGTCCAGTCAGTGGGCAGCAATGTAAACCAGTCTGTCCAGTCAGTGGGCAGCAATGTAAACCAGTCTGTCCAGTCAGTGGGCAGCAATGTAAACCAGTCTGTCCTTCAGTGTTTACAACATCATTGTTCAGAAAAAGGCATCTCTTCTAAACAGGTATGGAATGTGTTTCTCAGTATCACTTTAAGGTGCAAGACTAATCTATTGTTTGTTTCCCGTCCCGCGACCCATGCTTATTAAGGGTGGGTCTGTAGGTGGGAATTCTATTTGTTAATACTTTTGGGGGGGCTTTTTACATTAATGAAGCATTTAAATTTGGACAAAAGAAAAAAATGTCCATTTACGCATACTTTATCATGATATTTTTTATTTGACAAGAAATAAAATCATAATTACCATTACTTTCAAACAACAAAAGTCATCTTTTGAAAGGAAAATTCATACTTATGACAAAAATAGGGGGAGGGGAAACAAACTATATTTTAGTGTAGGCCTATTCTTCAAATAACTTCTGTTACATTTGAAACACTTAGTTTTATGCATCTAGATCCATAGCTGTTTGCAACTCACAGAATAGCTTTGTTTCAGCAAAACTTAATTAAATCTTATTAAAACATTTATTTTAAAGTTGAGAAGGGAATATTTATACTTTCTATGTAATCCATTTTAAAATACCATATTTGTATCATATTCCAGTATCCAGGTATTTGGGCTGTCAGACTATAAAATGGTGTTACATGTCTTAGTCACTGGTACATGTAAATTTATGCCTTATGGTTAAAACATTTTTGTCATTTTACCCCTTAACTTTCAGGGTTATAATTTTTGTATCACCTTTTATTATTCTGTCCAAAGCTATAGCACAGAAACAGATATGTTTTGGTATGAACCCTAACATGAAAACATATTTTCACCCATTTGTCATTTAACATGGATTAATGAACAGTTGTAACTTTATGCAGGTGAACGACTTGTCATATGATTGCAACACCTGCCTGTTCATGTACACAGAACTGTCGGGCATCGAAACCATGCTTCAAACCATGTCGCAGAAAGTTTGTGACTACCACAAAAAAGATAAGTACAAACTTCTCAAGCCATGTGTTATACACGTGTACATTGGACATCTCTGGGACACAGAAATGGACAGAAAGTTTCGAGACACCGTATCAAAACTGGCTGGAGAAATACATAGCGTGCTTTGTTATGGAATAGTTTGCGTGGTATGTCACAAGTCTTGTTATTTCTTATTTTGGCAATAATGACATATTTGTAAGGTCCTTTTAACAAACATTAGCTTTTCTTCTGTTGTTGACCCCAATTTGTTTTGGTTTTGGTATCAAAAACAGGGATTTCAATAGAATATGGCTTTTTAAGAAAAAGAAAAGCTGTTGATTTGAGCCAATAATCTGCCTTGCATTGTTTGATGTACTTGCCAACTTCGAAAGTACTATAAAATAATATCGCGTGTTGAAAACCAGAAGGTACTAAGTGTCATTGAAATCAATAGCAGTTAGTACCTTCTGATTGTCAACCCTCGATATTTGAATCAGACTTATGGTGTTGTTTGCAAAGTTCTTCACTTTTATGAACACAAATGACCATTTGCAGAGCATTTGACAAATATGAAGAAACAAAATTCCTGTGACTTCAGTATTTTGACCTCGGAATTGTATTTTGACCCCTCTAAATTTCAAGGCAGGGGTTATCAGACTTTTCAGATTGACTGCAATCCTTCGAAAAACATGGCACTTCTTTCTGTTTACTCGCAGCATCTTGTATTGCTTATGGCTTTATTTGCCAGAACCTTGGCCAGGCAGACGGCACATGTTCGAGTCAAACAAAGCAAAATTGCACAGGAGACTTTTCTTCATTGCCAAATATCGTACTCGAGGATTGCAACAGTTTTCATACTAGGAAAAAGGTGAGATAATGGCCTAGCATGACATTAATTGTTTGCATTTTGTTTTGGCAAATATCTTCAAATATATTTTGCCTTTGAATATTAATGTACTTAGGGTAGCTCGCCCTTAAGTCGAATTTGCCCCAGAGTCGAACATTTTGTTCTTTGTATAGTGTAAAGATGGGTGTAGTTTGACATGTTTTAAGACAGTTTAACGAAAAATCCATCCTTTTTACTCGAAGTTAAGAACATCAGTCAAAATATGATGTTATAAAAAATGTTCTCACAATGATATTGTACATCTAGCACTATTTAGATTACGATGCAACTTAAAACCATCGACATTTCAGTCAGATACATTTGCACCATCCACTAAGGATTAAATATTGAAAACAATAACTTAATCTATAATTATAAATGGCAGTTTTCAGTATTTCGTTCTATTTTCATAGATTTCTCAATTAAATCTGTGTAACAAGTCAATTACTTCACAATTCCTATGTCTACTTATTCATTGCTTCTTATGTTTGGGTGGTTTATTTTCAAGACACACATTTTCACAAATTAAGACGAAAACATGTCCCTTTAACCTTTAGTCACTTTAATGAACTGTTTATTTTACAGAACACATGCTGCAAGCTTGGAAAAATGGTTGCGAGCCTATCTTGGACGAGAGAGGAAAGTTTATGCGGACAGACTTTGGTAGTTCAGTGATGACATCTAGTTGGGAAAATGGTTGGCTATCTTGGATTAGAGAGGAAAGTTTATGCGGACATTCTTTGGTAGTTCAGTGATGACATCTAGTTGGGAAAATGGTTGGCTATCTTGGATTAGAGGAAAGTTTATGCGGACAGACTTTGGTAGTTCAGTGATGACATCTAGTTGGGAAAATGGTTGGCTATCTTGGATTAGAGAGGAAAGTTTATGCGGACAGACTTTGGTAGTTCAGTGATGACATCTAGTTGGGAAAATGGTTGGCTATCTTGGATTAGAGAGGAAAGTTTATGCGGACAGACTTTGGTAGTTCAGTGATGACATCTAGTTGGGAAAATAGTTGGCTATCTTGGATTAGAGAGGAAAGTTTATGCGGACAGACTTTGGTAGTTCAGTGATGACATCTAGTTGGGAAAATGGTTGGCTATCTTGGATTAGAGAGGAAAGTTCTGCTGACAGACTTTGGTAGTTCAGTGATGACATCTAGTTGGGAAAATGGTTGGCTATCTTGGATTAGACGAAAGTTTATGCGGACAGACTTTTGTAGTTCAGTCATGACATCTAGTTGGGAAAATGATTGCCTATTTTGGAGTTTTGTAGCTCATTCACCACATCTACTGTTGGGAAAATGGGTGCATATCTTGGATTAGAGAGGAAAGTTTCTCAGGACAGACTTTCAAAGTTTACTCATGACATTAACAATGGGGAAAATGGTTGCCAGTATCTTGGATTAGAGAGAAGTTTCTGCGGACAGACTTTTGTAGTTTACTGATGACATTAATAATGGGGAAAATGGTTGCCAGTATCTTGGATTTGAGAGAAAAGTTTCTGCAGACAGACTTTTGTTGTTTGCTGAGGACATTAACAATGGAGAAAATTGTTGCCTGTATCTTGGATTAGAGAGAAGTTTCTTCGGTCAGACTTTTATAGTTCACTCACGACACCTAGTGGAGAAAATGGTTTCCAGTCTATTATGGACTGGGGAGGCAAGTTTCTCAAGACAATTTGAATTATAACAATATATATAAGTCCTCACTTCTACCGTGCAGAAAATGATTGCCCATCTTTGCGAGGAATGTCATTAGGACAGACTTCATGATATCTTTAGTAAGGAAATGGTGCTCACTTGTACCAGAAATGTCATTAGGACAGACTTCATGATATCTTTAGTTAGGAAATGGTGCTCACTTGTACCAGGAATGTCATTAGGACAGACTTCATGATATCTTTAGTTAGGAAATGGTGCTCATTTGTACCAGAAATGTCATTAGGACAGACTTCATGATATCTTTAGTTAGGAAATGGTGCTCACTTGTACCAGGAATGTCATTAGGACAGACTTCATGATATCTTTAGTTAGGAAATGGTGCTCACTTGTACCAGAAATGTCATTAGGACAGACTTCATGATACCTTTAGTTAGGAAATGGTGCTCACTTGTACCAGAAATGTCATTAGGACAAACTTCATGATATCTTTAGTTAGGAAATGGTGCTCACTTGTACCAGAAATGTCATTAGGACAGACTTCATGATATCTTTAGTTAGGAAATGGTGCTCATTTGTACCAGAAATGTCATTAGGACAGACTTCATGATATCTTTAGTTAGGAAATGGGTGCTCACTTGTACCAGGAATGTCATTAGGACAGACTTCATGATATCTTTAGTTAGGAAATGGTGCTCACTTGTACCAGAAATGTCATTAGGACAGACTTCATGATATCTTTAGTTAGGAAATGGTGCTCACTTGTACCAGAAAAACAAGTTTCTCAATATTTGTTAAGCATTGTTTTGCACACTTTAAAAGGTTGTAGAAGTTGAGAATATATTTATTATTTTTGTAGATAATAGCATTTAGTCGTTATATATACAATATACATACATTTTAGGTTGTTGTTTTTTAAATACCCATATATAAATGCAAATATTCATGTATTCTTTTTTTATAAAACATACCCATATGATATTTATATAAATATACATGGTTTTTCATAATGCTGTTTTTGTTACATATTGCTACTTCAGATACTGAGCTGACAACAGTGAACAACCCATACATTTTATTGTTCATGTGCTGTATTTTAGAAACGTCAGAAGAAAAATCTTACTCTAACGTAAAATCATCATTTATTCTTCATCTTTTTATTCCACTGTATATTCCATCGTGCTAGGGTAAAGGGGTTGACACATTAATATGTGGTTCTTGAAATATTACATAACCAAACTTAAGTAAACATATACAATAAATTTAAGATGTTTTTGGAATATGGTCCTAGGGCCAGTGTTCCCAAAGCTTGTAAAGAAAAACCTAGTCATACATCTCAAATGAAATTCGTAGGGCCTTCGTGGCAACTGGAATTAGTAATAACAACAGTGCCATTGTCACAAAGATACGCCCGTCAAAGGAGCATTTTTAGGGGTAAAGATTCAACGACTAAAGAGAGAACATCCATCAATGCTGGACAAAGATATGCTCCGGACAAAGTGTTTGGGATTGATTTCTTATATTTGACCTCTGACCTTATATTGTTAACTTGACCTTGCGCAACAAAGATATGCTCCGAACTAAGTGGTAAGAATTGATTTCTTATATTTGACCTTTGACCTTGAATTGTGACCTTGACCTTGGACCTAGGGGCCTGGTTCTTGCACGCGACACTCCGTCTCACTATGCTTATCACTTCTGCCAAGTTATTTGAAAATCCATCCATGCTGGACAAAGTTCTGCTCCGGACAAAGATCTTCCGCAAACCGTCCACCAGCCTGCTTCGGCGTTACCATTAAACAACCCATTTTTCTAACGAGCGTTTAATAAGCAGTGTGGTCAAAAGCAACTATATGAAACAATATTAGCTGAACTGATCGAAACAATACAGAAAGAGGTACATATACATGGTCTGTTTATTTCTCTTCCATACGTTAATACACAAAACATTTATACAAACATGATTAAAGTACATATACTTGAATGGATGTTATCATAATACCATGCAACAGGTAATTTTCGTATATCTTGAAGTTTGCAGAAATGTCGAACAAATCGAATTTCATGTTTGCATTTTTGTTCAGAAATGACTTGATATTTCCAAAGTAGTTTTTAAATATAAACCAAAAGTTTTGTATTCTAAATACCAAACTGAAATGCAGTATACTTTATGCTAAATGTGTAAAAACTTATCTATTGTAGATAGACTGGTCTAAGGAACACAGGTGTGATAACATACCGGTGTCACTATATATACAACTAAGTACTACCTTTTTTGTTTTTGGTGGCTGGGGGGTGCATTTTGGTTTTACCCGCAAATAAAGTGACAATATTAGGACAGCAAAAATTACCTGTAATATGATATATTTATGATAGTTATATATTATATGACATTTATATATATATAAATGCGTAACTGATAAATTCCTCTTGTTCTTAAAGCTGCACATGACAGAAATATTCTCATGATCAGTAATGCCATTAAATCTGCATCATTTGGAAATAATAACATGCATGTAGAAACATAAAGAAAAGTGGTGTTAATCGTAATAGCCGATGCATTATTGATTAATTTTAAAACAAGATGGTTAGTTCTTAAATATGAAACACATCAACATTAACTGTGAAATGAAAACACTTACTAAAAGCTAGAGAAAGATCTAGGTTCGGAAAAGGTCTTTGGTGCTATGTAAAACAAACAAGGATGTAATTGTTCAAATTTCTACGCTTCTTGAATGCATTAACAATGCAGAAATACAAACTAGTTCTTTCTTTTAAGTTATTAATGTTACAGTAACTGAGAGAGTGACATCATCTTCAGAGTATTAAAACATCATCATTTGTACATACTAAATACACAAATATAAAATTATATCTTTTCTGCTGCTTAAATATTGCAAAATCGTGTAAATATGCGAACACAGCTGGAATTTCGCTTTCTTGACATTTAACCAAATTTTTTTCCAATAAATCATTGTCCCTATCTGTTCGAAAGAATAAATTTAAATAGATATGAGGCGTGTCATGGGAAAACCCGGCTAAATCATGCGAGTTAAGTGTCGTCCCGGATCGGCCTGATCCGAGATGGCACTTTCCGCCTACAGTGGATACATGTTTAGAAAGGACTGCCTTGAAACAGAACATACCATAAAGCGGAGTGTCGTCCAAGATTAACCTGTGCGGACTGCTTTATGCAGATTAAACCAGCTTTTCCTATGACACACCACAAATTAAGTATTGTGAGGCTAGATCTGTGCTCAAGAGCAGTCTGTTTCATGTAGTTTTTCGGTATCGGTATTTTTTATTCGCTATGCTTCTAACCACCGACTTTTTTATAACTTTTTTATAAAAATATCCTAGTGCAATGATTTCAAGAAATAAAACTGCCTACACAAACTTCAGTTCAAGTTTTTCTCGGTTTTGATTTTTTTCTAACTATCGGCGAATCTTGAAGATCGTGTAAGGGCGAGTATTGCGGCTGCTGATGTTGTTGCTGTTGCTGCTGAAGGAATGCTGCGTTCTGTCGATTCTGTATGGCCATCTGCACCTGGTTGAAGAGCTGCTTACTCAGTGGAAGTAACTGCAGCAAGAAAATGCATGATATAAATTTTGTTTGGATTTTTCTCTATATTCAACAGTATTTCAGTAATATAACAGCAGTCAGTTAACCTACTCACACCTTTTGTGGGCAAGCTTAGCTGATCTAAGCAGTTACCAGTACCAATTGCACATACTTATGCCAGCAGTGATTTTTTTTGCAATTTTTACAACTACCTGTGCCTTTGAAATGTGAAATTTAGCGCGACAAGCCTCAAAATGGGGAAAATAGTAAGTTTTTTATACGTAAGAACAGTCATTTTTTAAGATATGTTTTTTGCTTCTAAACTCAGGTGCGAGTTATTCAGGGTAGTACCATTACTGTTTTATTGATGTCTCGAACACTGATTTTTGGTCTATTTGCCACCTAATATTGTGTGTAAAAAAGCAATTAAAGTTGTCAATTTTTCTTGAGATACCAACCCAGCTTGATGGGAATTTTTTTCTTATTGTGGGGGAAAAATTTGGTCATTTTAGGGGAAAAATGGAAGTTTATTGGCAATGGGAAACTTCTTTTATTCAGCAGTAACAATAGCCTGGCACATGATATAAATAAAGAGCTGTTTGAAAGTTTGAAAAAAAGTACGCCCCCTGTAGGTTAAAAGCAATCTTTAAATGCCAAGTTTTGTGAACATCGGATGAAAACTGTTGACAAAACAGTGGAAACTGCTAAAAAGGCCAATTTCATTATCATGATTATAGGGCCATAACTCCACAATACCTGGTGCAATTTGGCTGATTTATCGAAACTGACCGAGATATTGTGCCAACAAACATTTTCATTAAGTTTGTTGAAGATCAGATATAAACTGTTGACTAAGAAAGTGGAAATGAAGTTTTTTTCCGACAGACGGACATTTAATTTAGCCGATATACACCGCTATCTTCGATAAAATAGCAACAACAGAGACAGACCTATATAGAAAGAAGGTTCACGAGCAAATTTTAGCTTTTTCTCAATATATGCGGTGGTAAAGGGACAAAATATAATTCCGAAAACAGTTCATACAAAAAAATCATAAAGAAAACATGAATTGAATTAAAGATATAAAATTAAATTAAAAACTAGATGTGTCACAGACACGGATGCCTCCAAGACGCATGTTTGGACACAGTCAAAGGGCGTGTTGCAAACTTTAAAAATTGTGCCTTCATAAATTAATTGTCATCTAAATTTTATAGTGGAAAAAAGACAAAGTGCCATAATTCTGCCAAAATTAGTAGCAGCGAAATTCCTTCCTTTACGTTCACCTACACATTAAGGTTGTACAGCTGTGAAAGTTTGAGCGAAATTCGCCCAGCCGTTATAAAGGAGTCGAGTCCTCAAACTTTCATCAAGTCTATATTATGGAAAAATGTAGAAGGGCCATAATTCTGCCAAAATTGATCGCAGCCAAAATTTCTTCCTTTACGATCACCTACACATTAAGTTTGTTCAGCTGTGAAAGTTTGAGCAAAATCCGCCCAGCCGTTAAAGCGGAGTTGAATCCACCAAATTTCATCAAGTCTATATAGTGGAAAAAGGACCATAATTCTGCAAATATTGGTCGCAGCCAAAATTCCTTTCTACACAATCACCTACACATTAAGGTTGTTCAGCTGTGAAAGTTTGAGCAAAATTCATGCCAGCCGTTAAAGAGGAGTTGAGTCCACAAAATTCCATTAAGTATATATAGTAGAAAAAATGTCAAAGGGCCATAATTCTGCCAAAATTTGGCAGAGCCAAAATTCCTTCCTTTACGATCATCTACACATTAAGGTTGTTCAGCTGTGAAAGTTTGATAAAAATCTGCCCAGCCGTTAAAGTGGAGTCGAGTACACAATATTTCGGGACGTACGGACGTACATACGTACAGATGGACAAGTTCATTGCTTAATACCTCCCACTTTGTGTGGGCATAATTAAAGACAGCAATCTCACTTTCTGATAGTTGTACACCGCCAGAATGACAAGCACAGTGAAAGGCAGCATAAGCACTGAACTCTGGTTCAACTCTTGTTCCAGGGTCTTCCTCTGAAAAACCGAGGGTACTCACTGTGATACGGAATCCTGTTTCCGATAGTTAAATTTCACCTTGTACTTGACCCGACGATTCGACATTTTAACTCGCACTGAGAAATTTTATAGACAAATTTGGTGTGTCCTCATTTTATAAAGTACAAGATCTGCAGGAAATTAAAATGTCATGTTGCATTGTCGCTGTCTTGTACAGAGCGAAATTTTAACTGGCAGAAACAGGATTCCAGATCACAATGAAACATATATAAACAGTTGAATCTCCGATGGCTTGAAGCCTAAGGGACCGGCAAGAAAACTTCCGAGCCATTTACACTTCAAGCTAAACAGAGTATATGTACTTGTACTGTCTGAAATTTGTCTGCCTTATTTTCAAATATCCAGATATCACGGAAAATAATAGACATCGAACATTTATTAATATATTTTATTTATGTTATTTATTTAAAGTTTGTGAAAGATATGAAATCAATTATTGCTTTACCTTAGGCTTGAAAGTAAACGTGATGTGTTTATAAGAGACGTTGGCCTTCAGCTCAATTTCTGGTTGGTCGAACTCATAACTGGTCTTTGCTAACGTGCTCTCTAGCTTCACGATGTATGTCTGAAAATTGAGAACAATATCATTTCATTACGATTAAAATCAAATCCTATAATATGCTTCGTATCTGAGGATGACCAGCAGATGGCCATCTTCTGACAACTTTTCAGTCAGCCAATCAGAGCCTTGCTTTCATGGTTTTGAAAGTGAACGTGAAATTAGCTGAGATCCCAACCTGTAGTTATTAAACATTCATATTTTTACTATGTAAATACAATTTTAGAGTCAATTTGTGATATATACGCCAAATAAGAACAATTTGTGGTCGAAATATCTATTATATACAACATTCAAAGGATAATAATAAATAAAATTACAACACAAAACAAACGATGTAACGCTCCTCAAAAGGAACAATCCTATTGGTTGAGATATACATTCAAATAGCTTTTTAAAAATTCCAGGTTAGTGAGAAAAAGTAATTCAACAGGCCTGTAGGAAGATGGTGCACTTTAGTCAGATTGATTTCATTTATGAAACCTGTTTGTTTAATGCATGCGGTAAGGAGTGAAAAATACCAGTGAATGATAACACGATTACTGTGGGTTATATAAATATACTTTAAATATTAATTTATATTTGACAAAATAAAAAAGAAAATTTGTGATTTCAGTGTAAAATCTGATTTTATTTCATTCGTGGTTATTGAAAATTGATATTTATATTTTAAGGCTATGCCACTCCTAATGCGTGTGAAAATATGTTTCTATGACGACTCAAGAAACAGAACACAATCTTAGTCCGAAATCAATCAATATCTATTATAGGTGTGTAAGGAATTTATCCCATCATCAGGTGTGCAGTGACAAAATAAACCCCATGTAACGAGAGATGTTTGTAAAACATGTATGCCCCCCGACTTGCAGCCAAGTTGTCAATATGTGCAATTGTTAAGAATTTTTTTAATATGCAATTCCAAGCGAGGTCTCGATATATGGTATCTATGTAGGAAGTTTCATTAAAATAACTCGATGCGTTCTCAAGTTATTGAGCGGAAACCGTTTGTCTATTTTAGTAATGGTGACCCTGACCTTGACCCCACCCACCCCATATGAAATTCCAAGAAAGGTGTCAATATAACGTATCTATGTTTGAAGTTTCATTAAAGTGTATCTATGCTTTCTCAAGTTATTGAGCAGAAACCTTTTTTATATTTTTAGCAACGGTGACCTTGACCCCACCCAACCCATATGCAATCGCAAGGGAGGTCTCGATATAAGTTATCTATGTATGAAGTTTCATTAAAACATCTAAATGCTTGTCAAGTTATTGAGCGAAAAGCGTTTTGCTATTTTTTAGTAACGGTGACCTTGACCTTGACCCCACCCATCACATATGCAATCCCAAGAGAGGTCTTAATACAAGGTATCTATGTATGAAGTTTCATTAAAATATCTTGATGCGTTCTCAAGTTATTAAGCGGACACCATTTTCTATTTTTAGCAACTGTCACATTGACCTTGACCACACCCACCCCATATGCAATCTCCAGCAAGGCTTCAATATAAGGTATATATGTATGAAGTTTCATTAAAATATCTCGATGCATTCTCAAGTTATTGAGCAGAAACCGTTTTTCTAATTTTAGTCATGGTGACCTTGATCTTCACCCCACCCACCCCATATGCAATCCCAAGCCAGGTCTCGATATATGGTATCTATGTATGAAGTTTCATTAAAATATCTTAATGGATTCTTAAGTTATTGAGCGGAAACCGTGTTTCTATTTTTAACGGTGACCTTGACCCACCCAACCCATATGGAATCCCAAGCGAGGTCTCGATATAAGGTATATATGTATGAAGTTTCATTAAAATATCTCGATGCGTTCTAAAGTTATTGAGCGGAAACCGTTTTTCTATTTTTAGCAATGGTGACCTTGACCTTTGACCTGTTGACCTCAAAATGTATAGGCATCTTCATTTCCTCGCAAGTAACCAGCCTACCAACTTTCATGATCGTAGGTCAAAGCATTCTCTAGATATCGTGCGGAAACGAAATGGTCTACGGACAGACCGACCATCCGACCGACATACCGACCGACCGACATACCGTCCGACGGACAGGTACAAAGCAAGATACCCCCACTTCTTCGAAGAGGGGCATAATAAACTTAACTGTATTTACACACTGTGGGATGAAGCGAACCTGCGCAGTCTTATGACGTCATCTTGTCTATTTTCGTGACGTAATTTTATGGCTTTTCGTAATATTTAGTGTGTTTTATTTCATTCATTTTCAAAATATAGCAAGAAAACAATGTTATAAATAGAATACTAGTCAAGTGTTGAATAAAGACAAGTTTATTTGCTCGGCACGAAAACATGAATCACTCGCCAAGGTTCGTAGTTCTGGTTTTTTAAGCCTTGCTAAATAAACTTACCTTAATTCAACAATAACCTAGTATTCTTTATGTAATAACAACATTACAACAATACAAAAACACTTTACCATATCTACTGACAAGGCTTTCACAAAATATGCTGTATAAGCATTTACGAAAAATGTTCCATGTTTTACATTTGTACACTCGTGGATTCAGTGCTGTGATTCTGACAAGACCAACGGATCACATCTTTGGAACATGTACTCGGCGAAAAAAGAAACCTGTAAGTTTTTAGTGCATAGATTTTCCTGGCAGCAGATCAAGATAAAGCATAAACGATTATTAATTGTTAAAACAACATTTTCATCGCACAGATTTTAATTTTTCACAGGGATATATGTATAACTAATTGCTTTTTGACATGCTGGTTGAAACTTAATCTAGAAGCAAATAAGAGGACAAATTATAATGTGTCAGGTTTTATTTTTTGGCCGAGTACAACCATTAACCCTGAAAACATTTCCAGAATGACCTAGGGCAACAAAACCGGTGACTTACGGCATCGTCCATCTGTAGGGATGGCAGATAGAAGAAGCTGACCACTCCGAGGTTGACCGTCGTCAAGGGAACACCGGGGTTGTCTTCTCGATACAGGCGCACCTAGAAACACAGACCAGGCTCCATGTTCACAAAGGATTAAATACAGGATCAAGATCAGTCATAGCTGATCTTGATCTTTCAGCTCAACTGAGCGGAATATCAAAAATATTTTATTTTCAAAATAACATATCTATTTGATTAAAAAACATGAATATTTTGTTATTTATGATTCAAATCTTCATATCAGATAGCAAATGTACACCAATTACAGTTCATACTCGTTTATAGTATATAATTGACCAAATATTAAAATTGATCCTGATTTTAGTGAAAATCATTTTTGAGCCTGATCCTGAAATATCTGGCTCAAGTTCATCTTGAACCTGAAAATCAGGCTTAACTTGTTTTGTGAACACAGAGCCAGAAATCGGATTAAAATAAGCTACATGTAAAGATTGGAAAGGACCAGAAGGTCATGTCCTGTTAACTTTGAAGCCATCAAATCAAAACCTTGCTTTCAAGGTCTTGAAAATGAAGATAAAACACTGTATTTTCTGTGTGACAAGTATAAAATCACGACTGTGCAATAGGTATAGGTACTGATTGTTAACTGTCAAACGCCTTGATTCCTGACATTCACCGAAATTACCCCAAATTTGAAAATAAGCTGTTACTGTCCACGAGGTCTGATAATCACTTGAGATTATTATGGACTGATATATAAACTAGTCTATTACATTCAACTTGCAAGAAAAGATACCAAACTAGAATATTTCACCAGCCATTATGGCCAGTGGTCTGGTTATTTTTTATGGATCTTGTACACACTTTTACAGGCTTTTTCTGATGTCCGGCAGACATTCACTGAGATTGCTGTAAATTGTACTGTTCACTTAATGTACTGGACTAGTTTCTATTTTACCTGGAATGTACCCATACAGTTCACAAACCTTGAGAGTGCCAAGATTCTCCAGGTCCGTGATGACGTTACCGCTGACATCCATCTGGTTCATACGTCGGAACGCTATGATGTCCACACCCGTAAAGTCTGCATTCTCGACCTGAAAACAATAGATAGATGAAATTATAACAAAAGTTTTGAAATTTTTAAATACTATTAAGCGATTGGATTCATATCCTAAATTGACGCTACTCGGATGTCTTTATTAGGTATCTAAATATCTAGATATATGTGAATGACCTGTTTTACTGTTTATTGTCTGCAGAAACATGAAATGAATTTACATTTGATTTTATAAGGACTGTAAAACATTTTAGTATCACTACATGACAAATGTAGCATCTAAAATTGTATCTACCAAGAGACAGACATACAAACCGACTGACAAATGAATCCCATGACGGACCCCTCCAGAAGAGAAAACACGAAGCTCCTTAGGGGAAACTTAAGTAAATTCCATAAATTCATAAAATTCCTTAAGTCTCTGGCGTTTCATGTATAAGTCTTTTAACATTAAAATGTATAGTTAAAAAATATTGCTTTGATTTGAAGATAAATAATTGGATTTCTCATTGAACATATTGATGTGAAGTTTTCACTTCAGTACAAATTAAGTTAAGACTTCCCTTAGAAGCTTTGTGAAAACAAGTCCACATGTACTTACCACAACCAATCTGGACTTGGGGGTGGCCCTCTCAATGAGCTTGTTCATG
This sequence comes from Congeria kusceri, assembly GCA_027627225.1. Classification (NCBI taxonomy): domain Eukaryota; kingdom Metazoa; phylum Mollusca; class Bivalvia; order Myida; family Dreissenidae; genus Congeria; species Congeria kusceri. The sequence goes on from CM051030.1 coordinate 5,168,237, forward strand.
TCTCCAATCTTCAGTCGGACCTCATACGTACACTTGGGCTGAAATAAGCCAATATATGCCAATGATTTTACGTTTAAAGCCTCAATGACATCAAACCATGCTGAATAAACTTTAATTTCATTGCAACACAGTGGGATGAAACTAACATCATATTAAGGACATCATTATGTCGATTTGTGTAGCTTTTTTTTTTATGTTTAAGGAGTAAGTTTGTATGTTTTCTTTTGTTGATTTTGAAAAACAAAGATGATTGGATAAGTATAATACTAGGTGTTGAATACGGATAAGTTTATTAGATCAGCACAAAAAATTCAGGTTTTATAAGCCTTTCAAGTTATCTTTATTCAACCCTAACTTAGTTTTCTCTGTATCATAGGATTCCTAAACAAGAGGCCCAAATGGCCCTGGGTCGCTCACCTCAGTTTAATTAGTCGATCAATTTTCCATGTGTTAGATTTTTATACGGATATGGATATACTGATACGGACTGATGGAAATGCGGCCTTAATCATCATGGTTTAAGCAAAAAATGTGACTTCTAGAGTGTTCACAAGCTTTTTCTATAGCCATGAAAGGAAAACTGCCCCACCCACTAGCGGCCATGTTTGCAACAGATCGGAACCATTTTCCAACTCGGCCAAGATATCATAAGAACAAAGGTTCTGAGCAAGTTTTATGTTGATTGGGCAAAAATTGTGACTTTTAGAGTGTTCACAAGCTTTTTCTATAGCCATATAAGGAAAACTGCCCCACCCCCTGGCGGCCATGTTTTTCAACGGATCGGAACCATTTTTGAACTCAGCCAAGATATCATTAAAACAAATGTTCTGAGCAAGTTTCATGTTGATTGGGCAAAAAATGTGACTTCTAGAGTGTTGACAAGCTTTTGCTTAAATTTGACCTAGTGACCGAGTTTTTGACCGCACATGACCCAGTTTCGAATTAGGCCGAGACATCATTGAGACAAATGTTCTTACCAAGTTTCATGAAGATTGGCCAATAAATGTGGCCTCTAGAGTGTTGACAAGGCACGACGGACAAACGGCGATCACAAAAGCTCATGAGCACGTTGTGCTCAGGTGAGCTAAAAACAGAAATGTCTAACACTGTAGCATTTAAACAGCAACACAGGCATACTTGTAAATATTTTGACAGTAATAATACATACACACAGCCCTTTTGAAGGGTTTTAGGGGAAGGTGGCGAGTGTTTTCAAGAGGGGAATTTAACGGGAAACGGGGAATTTTCAGGAATTTTGTAAAATCATTATTATACATAAAGGATTATTATTATACATCTTCTATGTAATATAAACATACATAAATTGTTATGTAATACATTTATTAAATGCATCCAACTGGGTTTCTTCAACAAAAAAAGTTGCATTGTTCAAGAAAATTCTACTATCTTGGCCAATTTTTGTCTAATTTTGGTCAAATTTTTTTCTACATGAAGTGAAAATTCTGTGGGGAATTTTTAGGTTAAAATAGCAGAAAGACATATACTTTTTCATTAGGGGAATGGGGCCGAATTTCGGTAAAAAAAATGGCATAAAAATAGGCCTGGACATAAAGATATATATACAAGATCAATCAGAAAAGAAAGTGTAAACTGACCTGCAATCCCCGGATACGGTACTGCCCATTCAGCTCTGTCTTGGATTCCTCCTGATACATGGAGCACTCGTCTTTGCCGAGAGCTTCGATGAACACTCCGGGTTCCGGTTCCCCGTTCAGTGACGTCACTACTCCATAGCAACTGAAATCAGGGAGTGCCTACTTTGTTGATAATGTTTGCTATACATTGTCTGCAGGGATCATATTTTTCTGGGAAGTCGATCAGTCCATAGGTCTGCCAATCATGCTCATGATGTATCCGAATTATGTGTTAGTGTATCCGAAAAAGATGCATGTCAGAAAATGACGTATTATAAAGTATTACTATTATCTGAACAGTTTTCAACACATAAAACTTCAATAAATGTTCATATCCATGTCTATTATGCGTTTTAACTTCACAAAAGATAATGCAATACAATAAGTACGCCCATGCTGTATTTGAATTATGTGTATCGTAAAAATAAGGCCTGTCTTTTATTGTGCTTGTCAGAGTTACTGGGATCTGTTTTCTAAAACAAGAAATATGGAAATTCCACGAAAACCTAATTTTTTTAACAAAATGCATTAAAGTCAGCACATCAATAAAATTTTTAGTAAAAGTGACCTTGACCTTTACCCCACCCACCCCATACGCAATCCCAAGCGAGGTCTCGATATAAGGTTGTTGTGTATTAAGTTTCATTAAAATATCTCAATGCATTTTCAAGTTATTGATCGGAAAATGTTTTTCTATTTTCAGTAACCGTGACCTTGACCCCACCCATCCCATACGCAATCCCAAGCAAGGTCTCGATATAAGGTATATATGTATAAAGTTTCATTAAAATATGTCAATGCATTCTCAAGCTATTGAGCAGAAACCGTTTTTCTTTTTTAGTAACAGTGACCTTGATCCCACCCACCCCATATGCAATCCCAAGTGTGGTCTTGATATTAGGTATCTATGTATTAAGTTTTATTAAAATATCTTAATTTATTCTCAAGTTATTGAGCGGAAACAGTTTTTCTATTTTTAGTAACAGTGACCTTGACCCCACCCACCCCATATGCAATCCCTAGCGAGGTCTCGCTATAAGGTATCTATGTTTGCAATTTCCTTACAATAGCTTAATCCATTATTGAGTTAGAGAGTGGAAATGAAAAGTTGAGAAACTAGCTTACCGAAAAACTTTAACGTGTTCATATAACTTATATGTAAAAATTCTAAGTGTAAAAAGGCCCATAATTTTGACAAATTTCAAACTAGAGTTATCAAAATTGGCATATGAGTTCATTTTAATATAGGGAATAAGATTTGTAAGTTTGAATGAAATCCCTTAAGCCATTCCTGAGAAACCAGCTTACCGAAAAACTTTATAACCTGTCCATATAGCTTATGTAAAATTTCTAAGTGTAAAAAGGCTCATAATTTTGACAAATTTCATACTAGAGTTACCAAACTTGGCTCATAGGTTCATTTTCATGTGGGGAATAAATGTTTTAAGTTTGAATTAAATTCCTCAAGCCATTCCTGAGAAACTAGCTTACCGAAAAACTACCGTATCTCGGAAATAGACGCCGACACCTGGGCGAGTAAAATAGCTTGCCTTTTGTTCGAAAAGTCGAGCTAAAAATATGATCCCTGACTGTTTGCTATTTTTGTGCTGATTTATATTTAACTTCATTCATATACTGTTACCTCGACTCTATACAAGAGCATTAGAAAGTGTTTCAGATAAAATTCACTGTTCTAATAATTTTTAAGAGAACACTCAAGAGTGTTTTTCTAATGGACAAGATGGACATCAACGACACATAATTTTTACAATATTTGAGGCATGTTGTGGGAAAACCGGGCTTAATGCATGTGCGTAAAGTGTCATCCATGTGCGGAGTACACAGGCTAATCTGGGACGGCACTTTCCGCCTACAGTGGATTTATGTTTAGAAGAGACTTCCTTGAAACAGAAAATACCATAAAAGCGGCAAGTGCTGTCCTGGATTAGCCTGTGAGGGTCGACACCTTACGCACATGCACTAAGCCCGGTTTTCCCACGCCACGACACATTTCTGTATCAGGAGGGATACTTCACTACTTTATATATAGTGTAGTTATTTTTTAAATCAGTGAAAACAATTTTGAAAAATATCAATTTGCCAGTCTGTGAATAGGTCCCATCAAGATACTGATCCAAGCACCTCACCTGTAAGCGGTCCTAACTCCTCGAATGTCCACGTTGACGGTGGTGCCCTCCGTGACGTCGATCATGCGAGACACTGGCTCAAAGTTGTACTCCTTCATCATGGGCCTCAAGAAGTACTGGCCAGGACTCTGCAGGCAAAGCTAAGGGCTGTTCCAGGACAAAAGGTGATGGGAGGGGGGGGGGGGGGGCGGAATGCCAGTCCAAAAATAGAGTATCACCAACAGAACTTTTAATCAAGTCATTGATATTCCGCTTTATACCCTCTATCACCCCCCACCCACCGAATGTTAATACATTGGAGTTCTCATCACCTTTTTTACTGAAACAGCCCTCAGGAGATTGTTTGTATAATACGAGATCAAAGTGATATGAAATACTTCTTTGTGAATTATCGATTTCTTGTATTTCTCTCATGTTTCATTCTTTCCAGTAGGACATACATTTTCCATTCCAAAGCACCCGGCTACCATTCCCTAAATGACTGCAAAAACAAGAACCACATACAACAAGTGTTTGTCACAGGATGTGGCTCGTTACACGAAAAAGTTATGATGGACAGACAGACCAACCAACAACTACAAAAACAATATGCCACCTTTTCTTTGAATGACGGGAGGGATACAGAATGTACAGAATGAACACACAATTCCGTATTTATTACAGGTACATCTATAGAACAATGGCGGGAGGGATACAGAATGTACAGAATGAAACACACAATTTCGTATTTATTACAGGTACATCTATAGAACAATGGCGGGAGGGATACAGAATGTACAGAATGAAACACACAATTCCGTATTTATTACAGGTGCATCTATAGAACAATGGCGGGAGGGATACAGAATGTACAGAATGAAACACACAATTTCGTATTTATTACAGGTACATCTATAGAACAAAATACACCCACAAATATCGTCTCATGATGGTGAACATTTCTGCCAAGTAATTTGAAAATCCATCGTGAAATTACAGAGTTATCGACCGCACATGAATAACAGACCCAATTTTTTACCTTTGACCATTATGTATGACCTAGACCTTGGAGGTACAGACCTGGATTTTGCGCCCGACACATCGTCTTATCATGGTGAACATTCCTACCAAGTAATTTCAAAATCCATCCAGAAATGACAGAGTTATAGAATGGACACGAAACGGGACGGAGAGAAGAACGGAAGGAAGGACGCGCGCAAACCTTTAGTCCCCAACCGGTTTCACCCATTGGGTACTAATAATAATTACTGGCAAGTCTCAGATGATTACCTGAAAGGTATTTAGGTGTATTTCAAAGGTACCAACTGCTACTGATTCCAATGGCCGTTGACACTTCAGGCCCCAATTTCTAAAACATTCTTAAGTATGTTTTAACAAGATTAGCCTAAGCTCACTATTTTCGTATTTCAATAAAGTGTGCATACATACTATTGACACGACAAATTACATGTCGAATAAAAATGTATATGTCAGATAATCATGATAAATAACATATGTGTTGGAAAATCAATTTTAAAACAATAATTTTTATTGATGAAATAAGAGACTTAAGTCTGTTATCGTTAAGAATTTTTGAGAAACTGGATCCTGGTTTCAACCCCCAATTAACAAGTATAATGAAAGGAAAGTAAGAGCATTTACCAGCCCGATGAAGATCATGGTACCGTCTTCGCGTGTCAGGTTGTTGCTACGGTATTGTTTCTCCCCACTAAGAGACAGCAGGACATCAGACAGTGGTGCACCTTTCTCATCCATTAACTGCAGGAAAAGAACATACTTGGTCTCGAATATTACTATCATGTGTATAATTTTCCTGAAAATGGTAACTGATATTTAATAAGCGCATTTGTATGCACCTTTTATTATTTACCAGCAAGAAAAACACAAACCTGGTCTCGAATGTTACTATCATGTGTTTGCATTTTCATGGACATGGTTTTCAACTTGCATATTTGCCTAAATATCACTCCAAAACAATTAAATAAGCACATTTGTATGCACCTTTTTTTGATTTACCTGTAAGAAAAGCACAAACCTGATCTCATATGTTATTATCATGTGTTAGCATTTTCATGGAAATGGTTTAAAATTAACATATTCACCTTTTTTTATCAATCTTAAAACCATCAAATATGCTCATTTTATTTTAATCTGGGATTCTATCACAGACCAATGCCATTCAGTCTAAGAACTATTGATCATGGAAAACACACCACTACCTAATGCAATGCATACATTTTAACAGATGATTTGTCTGTTTTTGTTGTCATCGATCAGTGTTTATGTATATACATGTCTACAAATTAAGAAAGTGGGTATTGTGGGTGTCAGAATGAATTTCTAGAAATGTGATTTGGCCTTCTAGGGCAAAAAAGAGTCAGATAACTTTAGAATCCCAGATTGTGCGTGTGTTTAGTGAGTTTTTATCGAGTGCACCCGGAATCTCTCCAATACGAGCATCGACTCCAGAAGACTTTCGGGGGATAGTACAAGATAGTTCCAAAGGTGACCGTGGGTCTAATAGTGCCCCGTGTGAAGCCCTAGAACACTACCCCCTTGGTTTAACGTCTCATGTGAAAGACAAGTTAGTAGGTTTAGGTGTAGTGGGGGTTCAAACCTGTGACCCCTGGGTTGTGAAGCCAGTGCGTTATCACTAGACCACAGAGCTGCTACAACCCAGATTGTAACTACTGAGCTAGAAAACTTAAGTAAAATTCTTTTGACCTGACCTTGACCTTAATCCTGCTGAGCTGTCGAGCACGGAACACGGCCATCTCTCCTGGCTCCTTCTCCATGAGGTAGCCTTCCTTTTCAGCTGCCACCACGAACTCATATCCCTTGTGCAGTGGCCCAATCCTGTATGCAACAGATTAATTTACAATATTTAATCTATTTTTTCTGACACTTATTTTTTTTTCAGAATCATAATAGTAAGGATCTCAAAGAAATATTTGTTCAACATCTGTCGGAAAACATATAATATGAAATATACGGACGGTCTTAAAATTGCAAATTAAGGATGCTTGTGTTAGTGTAGTTATCTGTGATTATGGTCTACGTTGACTGATAAAGGCCTTAATTAATGACACATAACAAGATAATGAGTAATACAATTAAAGGCTTGCTAATTGGCATGCAAACCTCCAATCAATAGTGAAGAAAACTGTGAAAACAACTGTCTCTCATTGTGAAAAGTTTAATTATAATGGGTGTTACATTCCCAATTATTACCTGTTTAAGTAACATATTCCATTTTCTTAAAGTGTTAGAAAACATAGGGACACGGAAAATAAATGAGGGGCATTGTGGGAAAACCGGACTTAATGCATTTGCATAAAGTGTCGTCCCGGATTAGCCTGTGCAGTCCGCACAGGCTAATCTGGGGACGGCACTTTCCGCTTTTATGGTATTTTCTGTTTCAAGGAAGTCTCTTCTAAACATAAATTCACTGTAGGCGGAAAGTGCCGTCCTGGATTAGCCCTGTGCCGACTGCACAGGCTAATTCGGGACGGCACTTTATGCACATGCATTAAGACCGGTTTTCTCACGACGCGCCACAAATATGTTTGGCTGATACTGAGGGTGTCTGAAAACATAAGAAGGCCAATTTTAGATAAACCAAGGGCCATAACTTAGCAGTTCCTTGGAAAGTTGGTTGATCATTGATCGTGGCTAAGACATTAGGCCCACAAAGACTTGCATTAATTGTAGTGAAGATAGCATAAAAACTGTTGGACTTAGAGAGCAGAAACAGATAAAAAGACCAATTTTATATAATTCTAGAGCTCCACAATTCCTGGGGAGATTTGGCTGATCATCAAACTTGACCAAGATTTTAACATTTTTTGTGAAGATCGGATGTTTGTTTTGTTTGTTTTGTTGGGGTTTTTCGCCGTTTTTAACAGTATTTCAGTCATATCACGGCGGTCAGTTAACCTACTCACACTTTTCCTGGGCAAGCTTAGCTGATCTAAGCGGTTCACCAGTACTAAATGCACACACCTATGCCAGTAACTGACAACTGCCCTACTTGAATCAAAGGTAGGGGAAGAATGACCGTATAAATAATTTCATGACCACGACACAAGTTATGTGGCCGTGCTGGGGTTCAAACTCATGATCCCCGGATTGACAGTTTAGGTCTCTACCAACTGAGCTTCGCTGGGCCCTGAAACTGGTGGACTTAGAGCATGGAAACAACAATAGTCTACGACCTACAGACTGACTGACATTATCAAACCAATATACCCTCCAATCTTTAAGGGGGGGGGGGGGATAACAAAAAAACGCCACAAACTTGAAATCTCCGTTCTCGCTGGTGTAGTCTACGACAGGCTCCATGGTTCCCTGTGTATCTGTGATGATGATCTTCACCCCGGGGAGTTTCGGTTCAACGTGACCCACGATAAACTGACCCTGCTCTCCCAAAAACTTGAACATTTCCCCCGGGCAGGAATCTACCAACAATAAACATGAAATAATGTTTGACATATTAACCAACCCATTCTTAGATTTAAGACATAAGAATAAAGAAACTCTTCTATTCTAAGAACCCTATTAATTTGAATCTAACTTGGTATTCACCAGCGCAAATTCTAGCATTCTTTATTAAGAATTTTTTATTAATGACATAAGCAACATTGGTATTCAGCAAATTTGCAAAAAGCACACACATTTTTTCTAGAGTCTAAGTCTATTCTTATTTTTAAGTCTAGGAATGGGTTGGTGAATAGGGGCCCTGGGCTCACGATGCCCATCGCCAAATTAGCCGTGGGCTAAAAATTCGGCTGAAGAAATTTCCATTTGGCTACAACATTTTGTTGATGAAAACCCTAAAAACACCCAAAATGAGTAGGATTTCAATGTAGAATAGTAAATTTGCAAAAAAACTAGATTCTGTGTTTGATCAACACACATGCCCCCGGTTGGTGCTGGATAGCCCATTTCTTAGTCCAAATTAAGTCAAGGTCAACTTGAGTTTGGATGATATGGGTTGATTGGGAACGGTCATAAGTAACAACTGTGTAAATATCCAAGTGTTGTAGTAAGCGGTGTTGGTGCTAGACGAAACGGTAAAATCTAGTTAATCAAGCAATGGCAGTTTTGAATTATTATAAGTCTAATAAAGAAATGGCAGTTTTGAATTATTATGAGTCCAAATTAGGTCAAGGTCAAAGTAAAGTTGGGTGATATGGCTGGATTGGGAACAGTCATAAGTAACAACTGTGTAAATATCCAAGTGTTGTAGTAAGCGTTGTAGTTGGTGCTAGACAAAACGGTAAAATCTAGTTAACCAAGAAACAGCCCATTTGAAGTATTCTAAGTGCAAATTAGGACAAGGTCAAGGTCAAAGTGAAGTTGGGTGATATGGGTGGATAGGGAATGGTCATAAGCAACAACTGTGTAAGTATCCAAGTGTTGTAGTGAGCGGTGTTGGTGCTAGACGAAACAGTAAAATCCACTTAACCTTGTCACGGATGGATGGAAGGACAGGACAATCACTATATGCCTCCCGCATCAAGATGCCGGGGGCATAAAAAATAAATTACCCCATGGGAGCTCCGTGTACTTCAAGTAACAACATGTTGTTTTACCCGTATAATAGCAGCATTTTGCTGTCTCAAAGTCCTACGAAACTCAATACGACTTTTAACATATCCGAGTTTCAGCCCTACATTAAGTAAGGGTTCAAATGATCTTTCTCAAAGAACCAAGTACTGGTTCTACGCAGGAAACAGACTTGAAAGCACCCCAAATTTCGACCTCTTAAGCAATGTTATATTAAGTACAACAAGTATTGGTTCTACCCAGGAAACAGACTCATGAGTGTCATTAGCGACCTGAGCTATACTGGTTTAAATGAAGATTTTGAAAGTAAAACTTCAAAATAAGAAACAATGTTAATATTATATACATGTATACATATTTTACTGAAGTACCAGTGGTAATTACATTGATCGTCATATGTAATTTGTCAAAATATTCCCAAAAGAATTTCCAAGTTGAAAAAAATTACAGCTGACGGTAAAACAGAAGGGTCGGGCGGGCCACCAGAAAGGTACCTTTTTTTTATTTAGGCCTAAGTTACTGTGGTTAAACTAAAATTACACACCTCCGGACACCGTAGCCTGAATCACGGGTGGTTTGTACAACATCTCGGATGACTTCACAATGACTCTCAAGGTTTCTCCAGTCCTTTGTGGTAAAAGTCATTTCATGTAGTTTAATGGTAGGAGCAGTTCCAAATTTGCACTTAGCAATTCACGGTTAATCAAATATAAACAATAATCGATAATAATTATGTAAATTGATCACATTTCTAGAAAGAGGAAAGACATTAAAGTTACAAAATTAAATTTCAGTGGCCAATTTAGCTTTACTAGCAGTCAAAATACCAGGTAGCTAAAGGCTCCTAAAATTTTAAAATAATTTAAAATGAGGCATATTTTCACAATTTCTTGCAAAATATTTTAAAATTACAATGGCTGTATTTATTTCAGAAACTTTTTCAGAAACTTCTTAAGTTTCTATTTAAATAATTGTTACTTACGTTTGAATTTTTGTAATGTAATATTTCTAAAACTACATATAACTTTGTGAATCCCTTACGTTTAATAACCAAGATTAAATAATATAGCTGATAATTAATAAACACTAAGCACCTAATCACATAAATGTGGAATAAAATGTTATAGAAAATGATTATTTTAAAGTTAATGATTAGATTTTACTTAAGATGTTTCTGGAATGTGGCCCCAGTTACTTTTACAATAATTAACAATCTGGCTGCTCATTTTTATTTCTTAGCACTATCGACACATACTTGGCCCAGTGTGAAAACTTGTATGTCTGCGGTCCTTTCACTGTCGTCGTGGACTGGTTGTCAGCAGCCGTTGTTTCGGCACTGAGAGGCCCTAGACTGGTTACAGACTGGTCCAGAAGTGACTCCACCGTTACCATGATGTCAGCGACTGTTTGCTCGGTGGAAATTATTCCCAGGACCAGATGTGACACCGCCGTAAGCGTCAGGGTCTCTGGATTGGATCTAAAACATAAGGAACATGCAAGTTAATCTTATACAGAAAGCAATTATTGGTTTTATAATAGGTTTATCTTAACATGGGGAGGAAAAGCTGTTTAAAAATGTTTATCAACATTGGATGAAAACTGTTGGACTTAAAGAGAGGAAACAGCTAAAATGGCCAATTTTAGATAATCCACGGGCCATAACTCTGCAGTTCCTGAGCGGATTTGGTTGATTATTGAACTTGGCTGAGATATTATGCCCAAATATATTGCTATCAAGTTTAGTGAAGATCAGATGATTATGGTTGAACTTAATGAGCATAAACAGCTAAAAAGGCCAATTATAGATAATGCAATGTTAAAATTGGATGAGATATAATGATCAAAAACATTTACATCAAGTTTAGTGAGGACCAGATGAAAACTGTTGGACTTCAGAGAGCGGATACAGCTAAAAATGACAATTTAAGATAATTCAAAGGCCATAACTCCACAGGGCGATTTGGCTGATTATCCAACTACCATATATTATGCCCACACACATTTTCAGTATGTTTGTTAAAGATTGGATGAAAATTGTTAAGAGCAGAAACAAACTGGGTCTACCGACAGATGGAAGGACTAACCAACATTAGCAAACCAAAATACCCCACATCTTCGATGGGGTGCATAAATAATTATATATTTAATTTTAAACATACTTTTACCAAAATAAATATCTACATATACAAATACAGGAAGGTATTGATATAAGGCTTAAGAAGGTTTTGTAACACAAAACTACTAATATAAATTATAATACTAATACAGCGATAGCCTATGCAAGGAAAGCCTTACGTATCATAAGAGTACAAGGCCTTCTCAAACTTGTGGCAGGAGTCGGGTCTCAACTGGTACACACCGGGCTGGGCCAGACAGAACCGGTTCTTGCCCTTGTTCAGTTCAAACGAGCCCACGCTGTCCTTGCGCTGATCCTGGGCAAAGTGCTGCAAACAGATCATCAGTAAAATATAAAATATAAATCTCATCCCAATGTCCTGCATTGATCAATCTGACTAAAGAAACCATGCATTGGAGGGAAACTCAAGCTTGTCAGCTGGCAGTAGAAAGTCTAAATAAAAAAATAAACTCTCCATTACCTTCAATGTGCAATATACCCACTATTTACTTCTTACATGTCTGAATGCCAAACTAATAGACCTGTCCAGTTTTTTGCAATCTCATTAAAATCAAATTCTAACGTTGTTAGGATCTGAAGACATCATATAACAGGTCACGTTAGGATCTGAAGACATCATATAGCAGGTCACGTTAGGATCTGAAGACATCCTATAACAGGTCACGTTCAAATGACCTCCCGAACCATACATATCTTAGCCCTGCTGCGCCCAATGAAATTGCTTTTTGAACAGCAAAGTTTGTCCATGGTTTTAAAAACAAGTGATGTCTTTCCAACTGGTCCTCGGGAATAAATCATTCACAATTAATTTTCGTGTGGATAACAATGGATATAGTTGTACCTTAGGCGACTAGACACCCGAAGTTCAAGTTCCTTTCGTGTATAGCTTTTGTGTTTATATATAAGTTATACCGCAACATTTTGAAGGCAACAATTTGATTGGCTCATGAAAAGGTCGTCTGAACGTGACCCCTAATGCAAAGTCATCAGATCCAGTCAGCGGATAATATAGTAGCGTCAGACTGGAGATGGTTTTAATGAGATTGATTTAAATTCTCCCCAAATATTGGTCAAGGATTAATTTCCATTCATTGACGTTCGTTCACAAACAAATCACAAGCTTTACCATGTGCTCTTTTGTCTAAAATAGGTTAACCGTTAAACACGTTATATTCAAGTAAAATGATCGGATAAATACCAATTTGATTTGCATATCATTGAAATATGTGGAAACGTCTAGTAATGGGATAGGTAAGATCTAGGATCAAAGCATATACAGGGTGCTGCTAAGAAGGAGCAGGGGGGTGGGGTGGCGGGGGAGGTGTCCCAGTTCCTTGACATTTTCTAATAATTATATTGGTAATTCCAATGTTTTCATCAATTAAATGAATTTCAAAAGATAATGAACATTTCTGTGTTGACCAGGCCAGATGGGAGGCAAGGGGGGACCAAAAAGGAGCAGGGGGGCAGGGGGGGCTGCTCTTTCGCTCTGGATCTTTCCCTACAAACATTTAAAAGAACAGCAAGACTTGAACTCACCAGAGTTACGGGGTGCGAGATGGTACACTTGAGAATGAAGCCCGTCTGCACAAAGTTGATGTTGTCCTTGTTTTCACTGGTCACTTCAAACTCGATGGTCTTGTCCTTCCAACAGAGGTTGTCCCGCATGACAGTCGCTGAAAAAGTGTACAATTATACTAAGCCCAGACTCAAGAGTTGAGTGTGAAACTTTGTATATGCTTAAAATTTCTATATCAGATACAATAGTTTCACGCTCATCCCTCACAGTTTGCTTCAGCCACTTGGAAAATGGTGGCAAAACCCTTGAAAGTAACAATGTTGTATGGGAAACTATGTAAATGTAGAAACACAAGAAAACATTGATTTACCAATATCTATTTCATATTACATTAATGATAATCTCTAATTATTATAAAGAATCTACATGGATTGTTCTTTAAGTTTTAACATGAAAATACTGATAATTCTGTTAATTTCCTTATACTGCAACCATCAACACATCATGGGGGGAAATAATGAGGTTTTTTGGGGAAAATATATGAGGCGCGTCGTGGGAAAACCAGACTTAATGCATGTGCGTAAAGTGTCGTCCCGGATTAGCCTGTGCAGTCTACACAGGCTAATCCAGGACGGCACTTTTTGCCTACAGTGGATTTATGTTTATAAGAGACTTCCTTGAAACAGAAAATACCATAAAAGCGGAAAGTGTCATCCTGGATTAGCCTGTGCGGACTGCACAGGCTAATCCGGGACAACACTTTACGCACATGTATTAAGCCCAGTTTGCCCATGACACGCCTCATGTTATCACAAGCTGGTGGAAAGGAGCCCTATTTCTGTCCCAAATTAGCCCGAAAAAATCACGGTAACTACAATAGCTGTGGTTCAAAGTAGCATAAGCCTAAACTGGTAAATTTGTAATTTAACACAGATGTTTCTAAATGCAAATCCACTTAAATTCACGGAATAACAATTTCAAGCATTTGCATTCACTGACTTTCGCTAGGTCTTGAATTCATGCACATATAATTACAATAGAGGAATTCACCATAATTGTTAAATATTCAATATTGTTGTTACAGATGGCATGATCGAATGATGTGAAAAGATTAGATAAGCTAGAATCTCTTAAAAGTTCAACACATGTTTTAAGGGAAAGCAAAGTTCAAAAGAATTACCATGAAAAAGTTGTTATTATGTTTGAAAACATAGATAAAAAGTTCTTCATGAAATGACACTGGTAGTTTCTTGTATTATTACCATTACTGGGCAGTTAGGTAGCTGGTAGTTTCTTGTATTATTACCATTACTGGGCAGTTAGGTAGCTGGTAGTTTCTTGTATTATTACCATTACTGGGCAGTTAGGTAGCTGGTAGTTTCTTGTATTATTACCATTACTGGGCAGTTAGGTAGCTGGTAGTTTCTTGTATTATTACCATTACTGGGCAGTTAGGTAGCTGGTAGTTTCTTGTATTATTACCATTACTGGGCAGTTAGGTAGCTGGTAGTTTCTTGTATTATTACCATTACTGGGCAGTTAGGTAGCTGGTAGTTTCTTGTATTATTACCATTACTGGGTAGTTAGGTAGCTGGTAGTTTCTTGTATTATTACCATTACTGGGCAGTTAGGTAGCTGGTAGTTTCTTGTATTATTACCATTACTGGGCAGTTAGGTAGCTGGTAGTTTCTTGTATTATTACCATTACTGGGCAGTTAGGTAGCTGGTAGTTTCTTGTATTATTACCATTACTGGGCAGTTAGGTAGCTGGTAGTTTCTTGTATTATTACCATTACTGGGCAGTTAGGTAGCTGGTAGTTTCTTGTATTATTACCATTACTGGGCAGTTAGGTAGCTGGTAGTTTCTTGTATTATTACCATTACTGGGCAGTTAGGTAGCTGGTAGTTTCTTGTATTATTACCATTACTGGGCAGTTAGGTAGCTGGTAGTTTCTTGTATTATTACCATTACTGGGCAGTTAGGTAGCTGGTAGTTTCTTGTATTATTACCATTACTGGGCAGTTAGGTAGCTGGTAGTTTCTTGTATTATTACCATTACTGGGCAGTTAGGTAGCTGGTAGTTTCTTGTATTATTACCATTACTGGGCAGTTAGGTAGCTGGTAGTTTCTTGTATTATTACCATTACTGGGTAGTTAGGTAGCTTAACTGGACACTAACATTTAAGAAGAACTGGACCCTGGGTATAGTGTCGTAAAATATCAACAGATATGACACACTTCCATACCTTTGTATTTACCAGGAAGAACATTTTCAAATGAGAATGTGCTCAGCTTCTGATTGCCCTGGGTCTAAAATCATATACAAACAATACTTAGTAACATGGCATGTTCTGATTATGCTCCCATCGAGGATGACGGGGTATATTGGTTCGCTAATGTCGATCATTTGATCGTTCTGTTGGTAGACCACTTTTGTTTCTGCTATATACTCAGGGTACCTTCTACCGGTGTATACTGTCTATCGGTGTAATCCGAGATATGCCGAGTATGGTCGAGGCGGGGCAGTCTGTTCTTATGTCCCCATTGCTCTGAATAGGCTGTTATTATTTGACAAGATCACTAGAGACTGTGATAGTTTTACCTAGTCTGTGATAGAAATAGATTAGATTTGTGAACTGATTATACATGAAATATTGTCATATTTTAATTGTTCATATTTATATGTTTATCGATTTTGATGTATATCTTTTATATAATGTCATCCTGATTATACCTAGAACAAACAGAAAAAGCAAGTCGAACATATTAAAAAACAATGTTTTTTGTTTGTCAGTAATTGCTTTCAGGCAAGTCATATAAACGAGAGGTTTAGTACAGCAGCTGATCATATGACAATGAACATAATTACATTTGCACCAGTAATCAGTACATACGTCATAAAATAAAATGGCCAACCCTAGGTTCAACAAAGAGGTCACTGTTGCACTTATGAAAATATAAAATCGTACGAAAGTGCCAAATTATGAACGGTAACATTGTTATCGTAAATATTATTCACTCTTCTTCAATATCAATATAATTTTAGTCATATTGAATAGTGTTTTTAAGCTTAATACACCAGTAGACAGTACACCCAGTATATAAGTCCAACAGTTTTCATCTGATCTTCACCAAACTTCACAAAAATGTTTGTATGCAAAATATGTCAGCCAAGTTCGGTAATCAGCCAAATCACCCCAGGAATTGTGGAGTTATGGTCCTTGAATTATCTAAAACTGGGCTTTTTAGCCCTTTAAGATCATAGTATCTTAGCCAAGTTTGATGATCAACCAAATCACCGCTGGAACTGCAGAGTTACGGCCCTTGAATAATATAAAATTAGCCTTTTTAGCAGTTTCGCTTTCCATGTCCAACAGTTTTCAATAAATCTTTACCAACCTTGATATTTTAAAGAATGCTTTTAACCTAGAGGGGGCATACCTGTTTTACAAACAACTCTTGTTTGAAGTTTAGTTTAGTTCAAACCTTTTTTTCAGCTTGTGTGAAAAATTAATTTTTCGAAAGACACATAGACAATTTTACCGTTGAGTTTACTGCAATAAACAATATATAGGAAATAGTTCCAAAACCGATATCACTAATTTAGTTTTCATCTATGCAGCTGACGCAACAAAGAATTTAAGTAAATTAATGATGTCAATGAAACCAATATAAAGCTTAGGAACTCCAAATCGTTGTTTATTAGCTGATGAACAACAATAAATTGCAAAAATAATTTAAAAATTAACTTACACATCCAAACTGTGTACAAAGGTCTGGTCGGACATATCACAACAAATATTACAAGTCTGCATCCGTTCACAGGCTAGTTTTCATTTACTTTCCAATCGAAGTATAAATAAACAGGTCAATGTTTTACTTAGGTTTCCAAAGGCCTCTGAAGGAATATTTATGTAAAAAATGTGAACAACATAATTTATCTAGCAAGTTATTGTGTACTAGCGGAATGCAGCTTAAAGAAACAATAAAACAAGAACAATGCAAAATCCTTTGTATTTGAAGATTTAAGTGGTAAACTAGAACTCCGTGAGTCAGATACTTATTCAGGTGTTGATCTATAGATACAAGAAAGACACTGTAAATGGAACCAAAGAAACTTTGCACCTGTGCAATCTGCTTGTCTGATCTGCCGACAGCGTCAAGTGATATCTCTACTGGGCCACATTTCTCTGTGAAAACAGGATGATACGAATTACAAATAACATTATTAGACACAAACAAAAATCTGGAAAACAAACTGGAAGCTTTTGTGTAATGAATAAATGACAATCAGTTTGATTGCTGCATGCATTCTTAGAATTTGAAATTGTTAAAACACTTCAGAAGAGGAAAATACCTTACCAAGAATAGGTTCAGCAAATGAGGCGCGTCGTGGGAAAACTGGACTTAATGCATGTGCGTAAAGTGTCATCCCGGAATAGCCTGTGCAGTCCGCACTGGCTAATCCGGGACGGCACTTTCCGCTTTTATGGTATTTCTGTTTCAATGAAGTGTCTTCTAACCATAAATCCACTTTAGGCGTTAAGTGTTGTCCCGGATTAGCCTGTGCGGACTGCACAGGCTATTCCGGGATGACACTTTACGCACATGCATTAAGTCCGGTTTTCCCACGACGCGCCACAAATGTTCTTTTCCAAACAGATCCAGTCAATTTAAGTATTATTTGTATCACACTAAGTTTGGCATTCAAACAGAGGCAAACAGCTCAAAGGGAAAATAATCTCACCCCTGAATGCTTGTTTAAACAACCAGCCCAGATTTTCTCACAACATTTTTTAAGTATGTTACAACTTGATCAGCTTTAGCTCACTATTTCATATTGAAATAAAGTGTGCATACTTAATATTGTATTAACGGTCATAGTATATTTCTGATTTTAGTATTTTGCCCCTGAAATTTTCATTTTCACCCCTGGAAACTTCAAGCCACAGGTCATTTGACTTATGGTTTTCAACATCTACTGAAATCCCTAGAAACACAAATAATTGTACCTATACAAGTAATCGATCCAGTGACCTTGGCCCTAAACTGTGAGAAGACAATGTCAAGGACAGGCCTGTTGCTAACAGTTACCAGCTGCTCCGAGGGTGCAATAGTAAGGCCGGCTTTCAACTCCACATCAGAAATATGGACCTGTCAAAATCGTATACATAAACCGTTAAAAAAGAACATAGAAAAATCTGTCTGGACATGATGAATGCCCTCCCCCAACACATAAACACAGCTACAAGAAACTGGCAGAAAACAGAATAATGTAACAAAACAACTATACGACAAAATGTTGAGAAGTTTGTTAATAAATTATACAGAAATAGAAAAACACACCTTTTTTTCTCCACAAGGATACAATTCTGAACCAAGTTGGTCTGATTTACCAAAAACAATAGATACTGAGTAAACACTTGAATTTGGATTAAATTTAGTTTAAAACAAGGTAAAAATCCCATAAATAAAAGTTAGGACATGCAAGATAACATTTGCCACAAAAGCAAACCTGAGTGTGTTCCCATTCGCCTTGGGACATATGAACTCAAGCATACCACATTTTGTTCTGCTGTTTTCAGTTGTAAAAGGTGTTATTATCAATGACTGTGTTTATAACGGATTTTATTGTTTATTCAATTTGGAAACATAATTGCAAGGTAATTAGAATGCAAAGTTTTGTTAATAAAAATATTATGAATTAAATATGAAATAATAACAACGAAAAAAAAAAACATGGCTGAAAATGACTGTTACCGTGTATAACGCACCAAATTTTCAAAGCCGTATTTTAGGGTAAACAGATGCACGTAATACATGGTAATTTACGGTAAGTTGAGCCTGATCCTGAATTTTCAGGATCAGGTTCAAAAATGGTGTTCACGAAAAGATCTGGATCAAATTTATCTATTGATTAAATATATATTTTACATAACTATAAACTATTTGCTGTCTGATATAGATTATTTTTAAAATCAAACAAAAGATCATGGTATTTTGTCTAGAAGGAAACTTATTTCAAAAATTAAATATTTTGAGATTCCGCTCAATTGAGCTAGAGGATCAAGATCAGCTAAGACTGATCCTGCAGATAATCCTTTGTGAACACTGGGCCAGAAATTACAGTTATAGGCCTAGCTTAAGGAATGTCTGGCCTCTCCATGGGCTATTCAACTCTGTGTATTGGTCCACCATAAAAACTCTCATCATTATCTGCAATCTTTTCTCTGCGCTGACTGAGCAATGGCGGAGTTCACTACCACTGCAGCAGTCTACTTATGTCAGCTGATAAGCGTTGCCACACTGTGTCCACACTGTGACCACAGCAGGAAGGTGGGGGGGATGAAAGGATTAAACTAAGTTTTACAGAACATCTTTCTAAACAACTTTCTAAACCCCTTACCCTGACTACATATTTGCCCGGCTGAACGCTGGTACAGAAATTGCCACTCTCATCAGTTTCCTTGGACACAGCAGCGGACCCCTTGCCTTCCGGGAATATGATCATCTTCCGCTTGGTTACCGGGGAAACCAGCCCGTCTGGGAACTTGTCAATGGTCACCTTACCGCAGAGGTCGAAACTGAAAACAGTACGAAGCCAGTAATTAACGAAGAGCTTAAAAACAGATCAAAGTCAATAATAAAATATCCATGGACGTTACTACTTAAAAGTAATTGTCACCTTATTCACTCTTGTTTTTTGTTGTTGTTGTTTTAAAATCCACAGTACTTGGGTTTGGAAACAGATCAAAGTCAATAATAAAATATCCATGGGTGTTACTACTTAAAAGTAATTGTCACCTTACTCACTCTCGTTTTTTGTTGTTGTTGTTTTAAAATCCACAGTACTTGGGTTTGGAAACAGATCAAAGTCAATAATAAAATATCCATGGACGTTACTATTTAAATGTAATTGTCACCTTACTCACTCTTGTTTTTTGTTGTTGTTGTTTTAAAATCCACAGTACTTGGGTTTGGAAACAGATCAAAGTCAATAATAAAATATCCATGGGTGTTACTACTTAAATGTAATTGTCACCTTACTCACTCTCGTTTTTTGTTGTTGTTGTTTTAAAATCCACAGTACTTGGGTTTGGAAACAGATCAAAGTCAATAATAAAATATCCATGGGTGTTACTACTTAAAAGTAATTGTCACCTTACTCACTCTTGTTTTTTGTTGTTGTTGTTTTAAAATCCACAGTACTTGGGTTTGGAAACAGATCAAAGTCAATAATAAAATATCCATGGACGTTACTACTTAAAAGTAATTGTCACCTTATTCACTCTTGTTTTTTGTTGTTGTTTTAAATCCACAGTACTTGGGTTTGGAAACAGATCAAAGTCAATAATAAAATATCCATGGGTGTTACTACTTAAAAGTAATTGTCACCTTACTCACTCTCGTTTTTTGTTGTTGTTGTTTTAAAATCCACAGTACTTGGGTTTGGAAACAGATCAAAGTCAATAATAAAATATCCATGGGTGTTACTACTTAAAAGTAATTGTCACCTTACTCACTCTTGTTTTTTGTTGTTGTTGTTTTAAAATCCACAGTACTTGGGTTTGGAAACAGATCAGTCAATAATAAAATATCCATGGACGTTACTATTTGAAGGCATTTGTCACCTTACTTATTCTTTATAGTTGGTTGTTTTTTTTACATCCACTGTACATGTATTTCAGTTTGGAAATAGAACAGACGTGGATAATAAAATATCCATAGGTGTTGCTCTTTGAACATGTTATTCTGTCACCTTACTTATTCTTCATTGTTTTGTTGTTTTTTACATCCACTGTCAATATATCAATAATAAAATATCCATGGGGATTACTATTTCAATGCATTTGTCACCTTACATTTTTTTGTTGGTTCTTTTTTTTAATCCACTGTATTTGCCAACATACTTATTCATTGTTGTTTTTTGTTGCTTTTCTTTTTGTTGTTTTTTTACATCTACTGTTTAGGCAAATTTCGCTAAATTAGTGAATAGAGAATCATGCAAGAACAAATTCAATAGCGGCAAATTACCTTGAAAGTACTATGTTTGGCGTTAAAATATTATATTTTGCATGAAATAACTAGACTTTGTAAATAATTACTAATTTACGCGACTCGCTATAAAGAACCATATAAGAACTACATTTTGCGAATTGCAAAGGCAAATTTTCCACCTCAACAAGACAATAAAAGATTTGTAGCCAGCAAATGTACACGGCTTCACAGTTCTCAAACGCATTGTATCCCGGCTTTACAGTTCTCAAACACATTGTATCCTATCGTAGTGCATGCATTGACGAAATAAATCCCCATGGAATAAACTTTGCTTTATTTCAACACTGTGGTGATAAAGCAAACACATGCAGTGTAATGATGTCATCTTTTTATTTTCGTGATTTCATTTTATGTTTTGCATAATATTAAGTGTGTTTTCTTTCGTTTATTTTAAAAATAAGACAGAAAATAATGGGATAAATAGAAGACCAGGAAAGTTTTCTAATCATCGCTAAATAAACATATCTTTATTCAACACTAACCTGGTATTCTCTATTGAATTTATAAGGTATTAAGATAATCCGTCTAAAACACACAATCACTTCACTATTTTCCAATTGTACACACTACATTGACTCAAACTTGCATCCAATGTTAACTGCATACAGTATATGTAAACTCATGACGTAGTAGGCATGACATAATGCACATATTCATACAGGAATATTACATTATATTGTTTATACTGAAAATGAATTAATGTTTGTTGTTGTTTTTTCCGACTATCATACTTATTACAGTTCATAAAATTTCACGACATGTTGCCATCGCCTTTACATTAGAGTGTCGTGGAAATAAGAGAACTTTTTCAGGTAGTAAGCATAAATTAATCACCTGTCTGGTACGATGTCCGGTAATTGAGGTGTGTTTGGCGTGATTCGTATCTCCCGCTCGAGGAAGGTCATGTGATCGGTCTGCACGTGAAGCTTGTACGTCCCCGTCTTCATGTTCTCTAGGTGGTAGACCCCTTCTGGGCCCGTTGTTGTCGCCTGCTGGCCATTCAACATGACCTTGCCACCTACCACACCTAGACCCTGGAGTATGCAAGAAGTGATCATTTTCATGGGCATTTTTAGAAACTTTCCACATATGAAATGCAAATATTGCCACTTTAGGATTACAAAGGCCTATCTAACATGTGTTAAAGAAGCAGATACTTAGGTGGCAATATGTTACTCATTATGAAAACAGTTTAACATGCAAAGGAAGCTTTTTTTTATATGAACATCCCAAAAATGTTGTTGTTGTTTTTTTAAAATCACTGGCATTTATGGCAATTGACCAAGAATGTAGAAGCCTCCAATCTTTTTTTCAATTTAGATATACATTTAAGTTGCAAAACTGATGCAAAAGTAAACATATTTTAAAATAATCATTATAATTTATTATGTAATTTACATCAATTTTTATTTATATGGGGACATTATGTACATATAATACTTTCAAGCATATTAAGTATTATATTTTTTAGCATTCAGTGATTAATGTATAAAACGTACATTTTATGTGATACATGTACTTTATCAAATGCAAAGTATGTTAAGCAGCTCTATCAATTAACAGACATTACATGTACTTAAGCAGTCAGTATTTTTTTAGGGCCAATTTGGGGCCAAAATTCGGCCCCATTGCCCTGCTTAAAAGGTATATATTTCTCCCCTATATTTACCGTACAATTCTGCTCAGAATGTAAGCTTTATTTTGAAAAAAAGAGACTAAAATTTGCCAAAAATGGATTAAGATAGAGGAAAAGTCGTAAACAATCCCATCAATTTTTCATCAAACCAAGTTAGTGCATAATCTAAGTTATCATTTGTAGCAAATCAATTGATTAAAGTTTTATAACAAAGTAGAACATAAACATTGAATAGTGCTTTTTCTAAAAAAAAATTCCCCTTTTGCGGTAAAATCCCCCCATCTGAAGGGCCCCACCACCTTTCCCCCAAAGGTGAAAAAAAACACTGGCAGTCAACACCTGATGCCTTAATTGTTCTGTCAAAAAATAAAATTATATCAGTTGCAGATTTTTCTATTTAATAAAATGACTTGAGCAGTCTGCCAACAAGAGTGCCATTGTCACAAAGATACGCCCGTCAAAGGAGCATTTTTAGGGGTGAAGATTCAATGACTAAAGAGAGAAAATCCATCCATGCTGGACAAAGATATGCTCTGGACCAAGTGTTACGGACTGATTTCCTATATTTGACCTTTGACCTTAAATTGTGACCTTGACATGGGACCAAGGGACCTGGTTCTTGCGCGCAACACTCCTAGTCATCATGCTTATCACTTCTGCCAAGTTATTTGAAAATCCATCCATGCTGGACAAAGTTATGCTTCGGATAAAGATCTCCCGCAGTTCGCTCGCCAGCTAGCCCGCTTGGGCGTTCCCATAATACGACCCGTTTTTTCAAACAGGCGTATAACAAAGCTTTGACTTTAAATAGCAAAAGAAAAACAATACCTTGGTCGAGTGTAGAACCTGACCAGACACTGAAAATCCAGCCACCTGGAAAGTGGTCTGCAAAACAAACAAACACAGCTTTACAGCATACTTCATAGCGAAGACATTCACAGTAATAATACCATGATTTAGCTAGAATATAATTAAGAAATAATTTTCTAATTAGAGTTGTTTATCCGCTAATAAAACACGATTTGCAGTTTTGATGCGTAGGCATTAAACCCCGAGGGCTTTAGCCTAAGCAGTTTAATATACCGCATCAGATAATGTGAATTTTTTTTCGAATCTAACATTTCCAGGCCACATTTTCAGCAACGTCAATGCGAACTATATTTATTCGGAACTATTTTCTCTGGTTGTTTAGTGGTAGCTTTACAATGGTGAATTGTGTTCTTTGTCTATAGAAAACTCTGCGCGTGTTGAGTTAGAATGTCAAACAACCACTACAATTAACAACATTGAATGAAAAATATGTC
Organism: Congeria kusceri; assembly: GCA_027627225.1. NCBI lineage: Eukaryota > Metazoa > Mollusca > Bivalvia > Myida > Dreissenidae > Congeria > Congeria kusceri. Next base: position 5,192,262 of record CM051030.1, read on the forward strand.
AATATGTTGCACCGAGTCTAAATTTTTCATTTTATTTTTCCTAAACAAACAAAGGGCAATAATTTTTGCCTCTACAATATCATACATAAACTGTCCAACTTTGGTCATGATCGAATGAAAAATGAAGTGTTTATCACCAAAACAAGCCAATTGTTGACAAAAGAAAATTGACACAGGACATGTTCCATACATGTATACCAATCACAGAGGTCTAGAACAATAAAAATGCCTTATATATACTATTTATATATTTAGTATATATAGGGTATTTTTATTGTTCTAAGCCCCTATGGTACCAATAGCCGTAAAAGCAATTTTAACAGAATACATTAAAGTTTCTATTAATATTTAATAGGTATACATGTATGGAACATGTCCTGTGTCAATTTTCTTTTGTCAACAATTGGCTTGTTTTGGTGCTCAAGACTTCATTTTTCATTCGATCATGACCAAAGTTGGACAGTTTATGTATGATATTGAAGAAGCCAAAAATGGACTAGATAGGGCCACATATTATGTGCATGATGACCACATACTGTCAGCTGAAGGTTTGAATGCGCCACTTGCAATGGGAGTTTCTCTGGAATAACGTCAAATGTGATGTGCTCTCCCTTGTAGAATGGAATCTGAAATACAGAATAGATGCAAATTTACACAAAGATAATTACATCCACCTGTAACTATGGTGAAGTACTCAAATAACCGGCAACGATAACTGTTAGGATTTGTGATTGCAATTAACACCAAATTGTTAAGTGTTTTTTAAATAAAAATACAGTATTTCCCTCCTTTTCTCCAGCAATCACCTATTTACACAATTTGGTACGACTCAAATGTTTCAATTTGGTATGCTAAGTGTTACTGGTTGAGACACCAAGGTCACCAGTGCCATTATAGGAGTGCCAAGGGGGAAATCCAGAATGGAGGTCGAAAAGTACAGACATTTAAAAATTAAGACTTTATTAAGACTAGCTTCTATTTTTTCTCCTTTTATAAAAACAATATACCTTATGTACCTTAGATTCTGTTGTAAACAATCTATAAAACACTTTCCCTTAGTTTTAATTTAAAAATACTGATAAATACTTCTGTTGGTTTCCTTATACACGTAATGATTCCACTGAAGGCACCAATGTTTTTGTTTTTTTATATTTTGAGGTAAAACATATCCCCTTGAGGTAAAACATATCCCCTTGAGGTAAAACATATCCCCTTGACGTAAAACATATCCCCTTGAGGTAAAACATATCCCCTTGAGGTAAAACATATCCCCTTGAGGTAAAACATATCCCCTTGGACCCATATTCACAAAGCTCCTTAACAAAATTACGTTAGTTGGTGGCTGTTTCATGTACAGGTCATGTTACATTGAAATGTTTCAGACTAGCAAATACTGCAGAGATGTTTCATATTATACCCTTTTGCAAACAGAAATCATTGGGCTTCACTTTGAACATTTAAACTGAATTTTGTATTGAAGTTCAACTTAAGTTAAGATTTCCCTTAGGAGCGTTGTGAATACCAGCCATGGGGTCGTATTCCAGAACCATCTTAAGTGAAATCTTATCCTTAGCCTTAAAATCGTCATTTTCCTTAAGCATTTCATTCCATGTATACATGAAATTCCGCTAAATGTTCACTAAGTATCAACTTATTATATCTACTATTTACTTAACTGTAATTGGATTCATTAATTTGTATATGTCTTAAAAATATTACCTTACACGAACTGGAACTAAAGTAAAAAAAATTTAAGATACACTTTAAACGTTCCTAGAATATGGCCCCAGAATTGGGGACAAAGTGGTCTTTACAACCCTGGACAGAACTGGGACAAAGTGGCCTTTACAACACTGGACAGGGAAAGATCTAGAGCGAAATAGCAGGGTGCTGCACCCTTCTCCATTTTGGTTCCCCACTGCTGCCCCTCTGGGCTGGTCAACACAGAAATGTTGAATATCTGTTAAAATTCAAAAACTTTTTGCAAATATTCAACTACAAATGAATAGACTATGCTTAAACACCATAATAAGAAGCATTGGGGTCAAGAAAACCCTGGATTTAGCAAATTATTAGAAAATGTCAACAGTTCCAGTTTTTCCCCCTGCTCCTTTTTAGCAGCACCCTGTAACTTTTTAGATCCTAGATCTTTCCCTAACTCACCAGATAGTAGTCCCCTGTGGGCAGGCAAGGGAAGATAAACTTGCCGCTCGTGTCGGACATCACATGACAAAGGGGGTCGAAGTTCTCCGTCTTGCCGTGACCCGACACGGTCGACTTGTCGCAGTCCAGAACATCCTGTATGTACAAAACACATTCGACACAGTGCTTTTCACATCTTTTTTAAATCTTGCAAACTGAGAAAAGAGAAACTTGATTGGAAACGCGTCTTTCACGGGATAATTCTGTTGATAATACAATATAATATTAAATACAGAATCTACTGACATCAGCAAACAAGCAAGACTGACTGGGCATACCAGAACATATATTCATACTTTTATATATAGCGGTCATATCAAGTCCTAAGTTGGATCAGTATCAAGTACAGGATCTTTATCAACATAAAAGGTGGTTAGGACAAACAAACAAAATTGTGTGTTTCAGACAACGGTATCAAAAAGCTAGGTAGCGTCGGGTTTGAAGTGGGGTTTTTATTATTTCATTTTTTTAAAGATATATTTCGGTAAAAAAACATTGAAAATTATCTAAAATCTGATGAATACGGGTAATTCTATGATCACATTACTGGGTACACAATGATATACTGATCAGTAAAAGAGCTGACATAGTATTTAAACAAATATAGATAGCATAGAGTACAAACCTGGGCATTGACAGTTGACGAGTATAGCAAGAAGTTAACTCCCTTGATTGGCTCTCCATCACTCACCACCTTCCCCTGAAATAGCATGTATACTGTAGTAGTCATTTAACAGAAAGGAATCCCCTGGTCCTTGGTTTTTTGTATTGTTTGCTTTTGAACTAGAGAGCGCAGACCTGTGTCAAGGCAGTCAATTTGCCTTATCTTTCAACAATGAAATTTTTGTTTTTTAATCCTGGATCCAGGCAGTGATCCGGATCACCAAACAAACCTAATCATTTCCTTGGCTAATTCCAACCTTTCCAGAAAATTTCAAGCAACTCTGTTTATAACTTTTTTCATACCGGAAACAGTTTTTCTATTTCTAGTAACGGTGACCTTAACCCCACCCACCCCATATGCTATTCCAAGCGAGGTCTCGATATAAGGTATCTATGCATAAAGTTTCATTAAAATATCTCTATGCGTTCTCAAGTTATTGAGCGGAAACCGTTTTTCTATTTTTAGCAACGGTGACCTTGACCTTTGACCTCAAAATGTATAGGCGTCTTCCTGTCCTCCCAAGTAACGGACAGACTGACCATCCGACCCACAGACCTACCGACCGATGGACAGGTGCAAAGCAAGATACCCCCACTTCTTCGAAGGGGGGCATAATTACAAATTAGGTCAAGGTCAAGGTGAGGTTGAGTGATATGGGTGGATTAGGAATGGTTATAAGCAACAACTGTATAATTATCCAAGAGTTGTAGCAAGCGGTGTTGGTGCTGGACGAAACGGTAAAATCTAGTTAACCCCGTATGTACCGAATCATGGACAGGGAAAAGAATATGTATAAAAAAACATTTGGGAACATTTTCTTATAAATTGTTAAAATCCTGCTTCTATTTAAGATTTTTGAACATACATGTACATTCATTTGCCATAAATATATGCAAAAAAAATAGAATTGTCACATGAGTGACGGATATACCCCCACAATATGGCCTTGTCACAAAACTATGGCATCCATTCGAAAGAAATGGACAGAGAGAATGCTTTAATTTGTGAATGGTCAACAGTGTATTTGGAAAAATTTAATTTCAATAGAAGCCATAACTCTGTCAACATTTAGTGGTTTGTAAACCAAAGTTGAACTTGATCTGTATTTTATGATGATACATCTATGTACCAAAAATAATTTAAATATGTGAAGCCGTTCATGAGTTATTGTCCATGTTTTTCGAGAATTTAAGTCAAAAAGAGGCCATAACTGTGTCAAAATTTAGTGGTTTGTAACCAAAGTCGAACTGGACGTGTATTTTATGATGCTACACGTGTACCAATAATTATTTAAATATGTCAAGCCATTGCTGAGTTATCGTCACGAAACTACGTTTTTAGGGAATTAAAGTCAAATAAAGGGCCATAACTCTGTAAAAATTTAGTGGTTTGTAACCAAAGTCGAACTTGACCCGTATTTTATGATGTTACACATTTATACCAAGAATTATTTGAATACGTCAAGCCATTCTTGAGTTATCGTCTGGAAATAATGCTTTTAGGGAATTTTAAGTCAAAAAGGGGCCATAACTATGTCAAACTTTAGTGGTTTGTAACCAACATCGAACCTGACCTGTATTCTATGATGTTACACATGTGTACCAAAAATTATTTGAACAAGTCAAACCTTTCTTGAGTTATCATCCGGAAACCATGTTTTTAGGGAATTTTCAGTCAAAAAGGGGCCATAACTCAGTCAAAATTTAGTGGTATGTAACAAACATCGAACTTGACCTGTATTTTATGATGTTACACATGTGTACCAAAAATTATTTGAATATGTCAAGCCTTTCTTGAGTTATCATCCGGAAACGAAAAACCAACAGACTGATGGACCGACAAGCTCACTCCTATATACCCCCTCTAAACTTCGTTTGTGGGGGTATAATAAATATTGAATTTTAAAATATATTCAAAAATTCCATGTTCACTACCTCAGAGGGGCAGCAAGGTGGAACCAAAATGGAGCAGGGCAGGTCAAGCATCTGGTTATTTCCCTCTAGTTCTTGTCCTAGAGATACTTTACAGGAAGGAATCTTTTTGGTCTTTTTTTTGTTGAATTGAATGACTTTTGGCCAAAATCTTGCTGTTTTCACGCTACACAAATACTCATAATAACCCACTTACTGGAAGCCAAATCAGAATAACCATTCAAAATTCTGACCATTATCTTTTGAGTCAACCATACGACTTACCGACACGGCATACCCAGCAATGATCAGGCTGCTACCAGCGTCCCCGTTACCTTGACTCAGTTCAACACGAGTTTCAGACTGAAACATGTATAAACAACGCCTTGCAATAGGGAAGTAGGGAGTTCGATCCCTACTCAGGGAGCTTTCAAGTGATCTTCCCCAAAAGACACCAAGTACTGGTTCTACCCAGAAAATGGTCTCGAGAGTGTCTCAATAAGCCTCAGGCTTTCGACACAATCAAGCTAAAATAAATAGGTTTAAACCGGTATGACTAAACACAGAAACCCGCAAAAACCCACGGAAACCGACTAAAATTAACGGAAACCTGGAAAACCCCAAATAAACACATGAAACTCAAAAGCGAAAAACCACGGAATGATACGGATACCTTCATAAACTTACCCAAACCCAAGAAAATCCACTTAAACTAACGGAAAGCCGCGAAAACAAGAGCAGACATATGAAACCCAATGGAAACTTTGAAATTGTGTACAATTCGCGGGTTTTCGCCATCGAATTGTGGTTTTCGAAGGTTTTCTTTATTTTAAGTAGGTTTATGTTGCTTTTCGTAGGTTTCCACAGTTTATTTAGATTTCCGAGCGGTTTTCGTTTTATTTTACTTAAGTTTTCGTTGGTTTTTGCGGGTTTCCGCCGTTATTCTGTGTTTAGTCATACTCTATTTAAACTAAATAACAGGGCCTATGACTAAAGACGTTCTAAATCTGGAAATTAGTCTAAACTTTTAATAATGACCAATGAAACTGATTGTCATTGATCGGGTCAGCTTTGAAATTCACTGGCTTATATTCTAAGTTAAAACCAAGTCTGAGATTTAAGACAGTTTTTTTAGGGTCAATTTGGGACCGAAATTCGGCGCCATTCCCCTAATAAAAAGTATATATTTTTCCTCATAATTCCCCTCAGAATGTTATCTATTTTGAAAAAAAAAATTGACCAAATCGGACAACAATTGACTAAGATAGAGGAATTTTCATAAACAATCTCAGCAATTTTTCAAGTTAGTGCATTATCAAAGTATCATTTGTATCAAAACAATTTATTAATGTTTTATAACAACGTAGAGTAAAAACATGTAATAATGCTTTACTAAAAAAAACAATTTCCCTTGGCCGTAAAATATTCCCCATCTGAAGGGCCCCGCCACCGTTCCCCCCAAAGGTAAAAAAAACACTGTAAGAACATTTGTAGTGGTTGTGCCGGGACATATGGTCTGATTTCAAATTGCAAAAGAAGAAATCTTGAGAAACTATTCTGTTGAAATTGGTACCAGCTAAATGGAAAATAATCAGTTCCCAGCAAGTTTGTCTTGTTGTCCAATATTCTGTTGAATGGAATTTCGTTGTTATGAAGGCAGACTAACCATGTTGTTGTTTAATTTAAAGCATTCTCTTCAATAAATTGAAAATTAAACATGAACGGCAAAAGACAAGCACATCAGCATATTAAATTTAAAGAACATTACGTAATTAATCAAATGATTCAAACAACTCTTTTTACTCACCTTTTCAAATCGATAACTTGTCGTCTTCGCTTTAACATCGTACTTCCCTGGCATTACTTTTGTGAACTGATAGCTAAACAGATGAAGAAACAGTAACCATTTATGCCCTGAATTTTCTGAATTTCTTAAACCTAGTGGGTTTGTTTGAAGATTTTTTTCTGCAGTTATAACCCTGATCAAATCTGCCTTTAAAGATGTTTTCATAATGATTGCTCAAAATTGCTGACAATAAATGTAACAGTGAAAATGCTAAAAGAAAAGTGTATTGTTTGTGTACAAAGATCATAATTCTACACGCCATAAAAGTAAACTACAGTAATACTACGGTCCAAATTTCTCAACGGATCATCAAATATTCAAATTAAAAATAAACTTCTGGGCAGATTTTCACAAAGCTCCTTATGAAAAACTGAAGTAAATTTCTTAAATTCATTATAAGTTTGTAATTGTTTATAGGTTATTTTACATTTAAAGTACTAGTAAATATTGCTTAGATGTTTATGATTTTCCCCTTTTGTAAACAGAAGTCATTGGATTTCACATAGAAAATTTGTGATATGTAATTTTCACATGAGTACAACTTAAGATATCCCTTAGGAGCTTTCTAAATACAAGCTCGTCTCCCTGCTTCTGAATATTACAAACCTGCCATCACTGGAAGTCTGAACTGTCAGTAGAATTTCGATGGAGCCAGACTTGTAGAGGTTGATGGGAACTCCAGCGGGGCCGGACACCTGCCCTTTACTTATCACCTGAATAACAATTATGGATCCAGTCATAAAAGTCATGAAAGTGTGTGCTAAAAACATTGGATGAGGCGCGTCGTGAGAAAACCAGTCTTAATGCATGTGCTTAAAGTGTCCGCACAGGCTAATCCGGGACGACACTTTCCGCTTTTATGGTATTTTCTGTTTCAATTATGTCTGTTCTAAACATAAATCCACTGAAGGCGGAAAGTGCCATCCCGGATTAGCCTGTGCGGACTGCACAGGCGAATCCGGGACGACACTTTACGCTCATGCATTAAGTCCGGTTTTCCCACGACACGGCTCATTGGAAGATTATAAGGTCTTGTTACAAACCTAATATGTAGAAGCTGGTGAGCCTGATGAACAACAAATATTTGCTTGAATGTCTCACTCAGTGTTTTGAACAAGTTTTTTTTTTTTTTAAATGTAATTCATATTATACTAAAGTTGTATGTAAGGCAGGTAGGTAAACTATGTGAGGGAAGCATAGGGAAAGATCTAGAGTGAAACAGAAGGGGGCTGCAAACTGCTCCTTTTTGGTTCCCACCCTGCTGCCCTTCTGGGGTGGTCAAAACAGAAATAATGAATATCTTTTGAAATTCAGTATATTTTGGCAAATGCTGAATGACAAATTAATGGACTATGTTTAACAACCTTACATAGCAGCATTCATTTTATGAAAGCCTTGGTTTAACCAATGTTTTGGAAAATGTCAAAAACTGTGGCGGCCTTCCACCCTGACCCTTTTGAGCAGTACCCTGTACCTCTTTTGATCCTAGATCTTTCCCTAGAAGCAATTACCTTTCCATTCATTGAGAAGCCAGTGAAGACAAAGTTGATATCTTGTCCAAGACTGCATGCGTCCGTCTCTCCATCAACCTTTAGTTCAACTTTCGCAGGCTCTGTGGAAAAATAAACACACAGGCATAAAGGCACTGATACACAACACTGCTCCTTTCTGACCCTTGTAGGAGAATATGAACAGGACTCGAAGAATCATCAAGAATTTTGCTTTTACTGTGTTGTTTTAAAAAAGAATCTTAAATCACTTTATATGCTGGTTTTGCTGATTCGGTTTATCTTATCAGCCTGCTTTATTTATCCTTTCTACAGGGTTTAAGACATGTGTTGGGAAAAAAGGTGATTGAAATACCCAGTAATCAGTTTGATCAAGCAAGCCAGCATTCTTATATTATTACTCGAGAGCAAGCCTGACAATATAAAACTGAGAATCTAAGTAAGCCTGGGTTCAATTTTACAAGTATAGGGCTTAAAGGCTTGTGCTGATTTCGACAACAAATCAATAGGAACTGAGAAATAAAATAACAAATTAACGAAAAAAACAACTAAACAGGATACCTGGTTACTTTGTTAAATGCATGTTCTAAGGATGCACATCTGGTATGATTTGCAAACATATCTCTTTATAATAAGTATCAAGGATTTCAGTAGATTTTAAAAACCACAAGTCAAATGACCCTTGGCTTGAAATTTCAAAGCGTCATATTGTGAATTTTCAGGGGTCAAAATATACTGCAGTTGCAGGAATTTTGATTCAGCATGTTTGTTAAATACTCTGCAAATGTCTGTCCAAACTTCATAATGATAGAGGACAATGAGAGGAAGTGCAAAGCACAAGGACCACAAATCTTTCTGCAATATTTACGGAGTTATTGCCCTTTGTGTTTACAACTTACCAAATGTCCATCCTACTGGAGGCTCCACTTTTAGTATGAAGTCGCCCTTGTCATAGAGAGGTATAAGGTAATAGCCCGTGTTGGGGGCACAGTCTGTCTGATACTTGATACTGCCGTGTGGTGTATATAGCTTTACCTACAAGTACAAGTTACTAGAATATGGACAAAAACTGATGCATATTACAAGTATATTGAAATAAATATTAGTAAATAATGTGTATATAAAGAGGATATATACAATTTATAGCAAACAAATTATCACAGCATGTTTCCTCACCACTTTGGGAATGGTACCGGTACCGATCAAATTGGGAAAATTAGCGTCATTTTCAGCCAAATTGGGGATTTTAACACTTTCATTAAAAACTGTAAAAACAGTCAGTTACAATAAATAAACCCTAAAACAACTTGTTCCATTTATTCTTGTACTGGCATTCAAGTCAGACTATGGTTTTAAATGCCATGTTGGTGGGTATCAACTTGCCCTACTTGCCCCAGAGACACAAGTTTGCTCTCGGACTCGACACTGACAATGTCTGTGTCAATGGTTTACGGAACATAAACAAAATTACTAGTATCTTCCACGGTTAATGACGGTTGTGGATCTATACTTTCTGCTTCGCCATAAAAGCCAAAGCTAGATAAAGAATTGCATCACTGAATGTTTTTTGGTAGTATTTAGTGTTATGAATTGCCATGTCTCATCAATGACACTCACGAAAATGCTATACAGTTCAGCTGGTTCCCATTCTCGCACGCAATGTATATAACCAACAACAGTAACCAATCGATACAGCGCCACCAAACCTTGCAGTCGTTACTTCCCCTAGCGGTTAACAGTAACTGATTTGAGCTGTGCACGGAGGTTGATGCTTGGGTAAAACAAAAGTAAAATGCAGGAACATCGTTGATCTTTTCAGCGTCTTTTTGGATTTTTGGTCTTACATTTGGGAATATTTTATCTTCAAATTGGGAAAAATGGTCCAAACATCGGATTGCAAATGGCACTAGTTTCTGGTACCTACTTTATATAGAGGAAAAGTGCTGGATCATTAATATAGTTAGATACTAGAATAACCGAAAGCGCACTGAAATGAATGGAAAGCAACCTCCATAAACAAAAATTCTTTTTTTTCCATTGCATTTTGGTGATGTTTGCTACTTGATTTCCATTAACATAAGATTTCCCATAGTTTTGTGAGTATATAACCATCAAATTTTGCTAAGAATCCTAAAGTAAGATCTGAAAAGTCGAGTTGACAGGAGTTGTAGTCTACACAATTTAAAATGTAGGCACAAGCGTTTGTTGATTTATTAGACAGAAGTGTGGGGATATATCCGGTAAGTATCTCAGGGATAAAAACGGTTTAACCGTTAATAAGTTGATGCCTGAAAGCAGCCAGGTACCTAATGGTACGAATTTCCTTTGGTACGAACATGCAACGGAACGGAAAAAATCTGGCTGTGGTTTAATACTTACCTCAACCAATGAAAAATTAATCTCCACGTCTGACTTGACAAATCCTCCGCATCCCAAAATATCTCCAAGAACATTCTCGCTGTGATTAATTAAAATAAACAGCAAAGATGTCAATGTACGCATCTTAACCAGCCGGCTTAATACGAATTGTCTCCCTTGATAACAACTAATCGATTAAGAATAGCGTAAATACCGTGTTTCGCGTACTTATTTACGAAGCCAGTCAAAACGGCCACAAGTAAAACCGATCCAAGAAACTTGCATGAAACCGTTTAGGATTTTGCAATAATTATGCTACTTTTATTACTAATTTTAAATATACGAATTTTGTATGTCAATCATATTTTACCCAATTAATTTTAAGTGTATAGTATATGTGATAGACGTATACATAAGTAACTTCAGACAGTCTCCCTGTTGTGGTCAATCTAAAGCGACGTCTAGAGTGTCCGCCTTTTTAAGCTGGAAACCCAGGTTCAATTCCCTGCCTTACATAGAGGCCTATTTTTTCTGTAATCTTATAAGAGACGGTTAGTGTACAGGCAGGTTTGGCGTGCTTCTTTCTTTTCAAGTAAATGTAGATAATACATATGACAATATTATATATGGTCGGCAATATATGTATTCATTTCGTTGAATTATATATATTTGTAAATGTCTGTATAATTTGTGTGATATATTTTTTATCCATTTGAGATTATAGACTTCATGAGGAAATTTGATCAATTTTATTTTTGGAGGTCTAATTCCCCACCCTTATTATTGTTGTTTTCTTCCTTTCAAATGTAAACATTGGCAGGTGGGATATTGAAATCAAAACAGTATATCCGATACAAAGTTTTACAGATAAAAATTTGAAAGTAAACACCAGCACAAGGTAAACAAAGAAGATGAACAAGATTACTGACGAACAGGTTGTAGATAAAAGTTTGTTTTTATTCTTTTTGTTTTTAATAAAACATATTTTTTAAAAGTGTCCGGATTTAGGCACTCTATAGCTGTATTTCGATACGTGTTACAGACCTTTTCCCAACACAGCATTCAGTGACTTTCTGATAGCAAATTTGACTAAGATTTTGACCAAAGCTTAAAATAAAACCGAAATTATTATGTTTAACTTTATATTTTCGTTTGATGCAATTATCCAGAGAAATTGTCCAAAACCAGGAGAAGTGTCCAGATTTAGGTACTTCACCAGTACAATGATACATTTGATATCTTTAATTAATGATAGTGTCTTTATCTATTTCATTTGAAATGTTTATATTTCTTACACTGCATGTATGTATTTCATGTACGTGCTATAAAATATATATTAATAACGTGTGTATGTTGCCTTAACTGTAAATATTCTTCTTCTATTAGTTATATATTAATTAATTAAAAAAAAATTAACAAGCAGTCCAGAAATATGTAAATGAAAATAAAACTTTGCAGAAATCGTTTCCAACGGACATCTTACTGATCAATATACAAAACAACGCATTGAAATCGGTAAAATAATTACGTTCTGATAACTTTGTACCTCAAAATTATCTGTATGCGATAGCTGGTGATGCCTCTGGATTAAATCAGCATTTACATTAGTGTATATTCCGTTCGTACCAAGCGTTTTCGAACAAAGACAGTATAAAATGCCTTTCGTAAATAAGAAACAGTTTTCAGTAGAATTAACGTCATTGACATTTATTAGAACTAATGCCAATCTAAGATGTATTGAATTATATTCTATGGACTGCGGCTTTAAGAGTACGGGTAAAATGTCAGTGATAATCAAAAACGTATATAAGTAGGAGAATTAGGGCTGCAATAAACCGTGAGAATGACATTGTCGGGTATGATGACCACATAATTAAACCAGCTATATTACAAACAAGTCGTTTATGATAATAACGTCTGTTGTTGTTTTGTGCAATAACAGTTTTACAAAAGCATAATTTTTAGATATCCTACATATAACAACAACATTTAATGCAAATAGTAATACATTATTTGCATACGCACATGTAAATTCAACTGTCATAAATGAATCATTTCGGTACATTTACAGCTATATGACACAGTCTAGTAAGTCATTCAATTCTCCACTGTTTTGCTTGGATAAAAGGTATTTCGTCCATAAAACTTGTATAAATATACACTGTCCAAGTGAAGCCAGCGGTTAGTACGTCATGTTAGATGAGATCCCATAAATACACAACCCAGTCATCCTAAACATGTGCCAGTGAGCGGCGTTGTTCTGTGGCTCTCTTCTCAATGACAACTTATAACAACGCCAGGCTTTGGATGGCTGACCCTCCAGCTCCCAACAATGTCCTAGCAGATTTAGTGAGGTTTCGACATGGCCGTACGTCTTAGGTACACACATGTCTCGGTCACAAAATACGTGACCTTGGAGGTTCTGTAATGCAATGTCTTTGTCTCTGTGCGCTCCAGTATGGCGGTATATTAAATACTGTAGGTAATACTGGTAGGTTCGGGAATCAACCACTGCAAGATCCATCCAGAAACTTCCATCCGAAGGATGACGACAACCTGCGTCCTCCTCCGTGACTGTCCTATAGAACTCACTCACAAGTTGCCCAGGAACACAATGTAGTTCGTGTTGGTTAAAAATCGTACAAAGAGCAATCACGTTTTGCAAAATGTACGGGAAATCATTGCGCTTCCTGGACAACTCTGAATTAAATTCTGATTTCTTGAAAGGGCTGTATGGCATAACTTTATTAGAAACAAGCGCTTCTACCTGCTTAAGGATTGCGTCTGCTTCTTTAAAACGCCCTAATGTGAAATACGTCGATGCCAACTTCAGACGACTCGAGGTCACGTCGGATGCTAACGATTTGGCATATAAAGTAAAAACCTCCTCTGGCAATTCATGCATCTGGTTGATACACAACGATGCTTTCATGGTAGCCTGAATGGAATAATGGTATGGCAGTACAATAGAAACTGCTGAGCGTATGTATCCCGTGCTTATTTCGTCGATTGTCTCAAGGTTTCTAACGTACAGTGCATGCAAAGCTATGACTTTTGACGTGTTCACTGTTTGGAACATCTCCATTAAGTAAACATAGACGCATGAGTGGTAAATCAGGTATTTAAATGACTTTTCGGTAACAGCATTGACTAGGTCTTGACGAGGTTGACCATTTACACAGCGTGTGGTATCAATCGATATTCGATCTCCGAGATCATCCATCTCGACATCAAGCAGGCAAGACAAATCACTACGAATCATAGCCGTGATTTTTTCTATCAACACTGGAAACTCATGACTTAGAAGTTTTCCTGCGAATAAATTTACATTGGATGTCGTGTAGTGTGGGCAATAACGCATCTTCAACCACCGTCTTAATAGTGTCAGACAAAGTTTCACACATTGGACAAGATTTTCGTCTTTCCAGATGCAGGGTGGCAAACATTCCACGCTATAAAGCAACGCTGTTTTAAAGTGAAACGTGCTCAAGCGGTCGCCGACGATGGGTTTGCAAAACTCTTTTCTTATCATTTTCAGGATCACGTAAGCTTTTATCTGCGTAGTTGTGAGGTCGAACACAAGCAACCTCTCCATCAAGTTGGTGGATAGCCTCCAGTGAAGCTCGTGAGATTCGTCGAATGTACGTACTGCCAACTTTCCTTCGCGCTGATACGGGTCCCAATGCACCGCGTTCTCAACATGGGCCGTTGGAACAAGGAATACCCCACTATCTTTCAGTTTTGCCAATACTTCTGGTCTTGGCCAATGACCCGGCCTTGGCCTTCGAAAAATGAATTGACACTCTTCGGGAAGCTTCGCACAGTGGAATGCACGGACCATATCTACATCGTTACTGATGGTTCGTGAAGGGCCGTGTTGAAGGAATTCAATTCCCCATTCCTGGCAGGTCCTTTTTATAGGCATTTCATGCAAAGTGTTTTTCAGGAAAACCCGACCTTGGTTATCCATGTGATGACCAGCAAGCGTGATATCCGTCAAAAGTTCCGGATAATTGGGTAAGACCCCTTGCAAGCAGCAACACTGGGGTGGGGACGACATGTCCATTTTTATAAATAACTGCAATCGACCGAACTTCCAGTCCACGAAATCAAGAATCACCGGCCACGATTTATCACACATTAGAACATCAATGTCTGAATTCATTCCTTCGGTCGTGGTACCTTCGTTTTGGCTTCCAAAATTGTATACTTCGACATCACTGTCCTGAGCCTTTTCGTTGATGGTTTCCAGAGATTCGATGGCCAGCCACGTTGTTCTTCGCAACTGAATAGTTTCTTTATTAACGCCGATGTCATCTAGCACTTTGGCAAGGACCGTGGAAGTCACCGTGCGCTTATTCTCCATAACCTGAAGGAGAAATGACGTTTGAAGAACAGTACTATATAGTTTAATTAACCGTTATAAATAATTACAGACAAAAGGTTAATTACATGTAACGGGTAGTAATTTCACATATTATGATGTTTAAAATGTTCGATAATCCAAGTGTCGGTATTCAGTAAGCAGAGTTTAATATCTGAGCACCATTACTGAGTAATCAGGAAACCCGATAAACAGTATTATGCGCGCATGTTTGGTATTGCATGCCGTTTCTTACCAACCAAATATTAAACTCTGCTTATTGAATATCTATACTTGGATGATTGAGCAACCAATGTATTTGTCTCCGAATGTATATACCAAATATGTACAGTCGAATGCCCCAATTACCGATTACATGGATGTCTCAGCCATTTTTACGGATGATAATTTCTCAACATTAGCGTCTGTATTTTTCAACATAAATTTATCGGAATTTCGAAATGACTAACTGGTTTGATTCTGACTGACTTGGTAAATTATTTAAATCTAAAATAAGTCATGTTTAAATGTAAAAAATAGTTAGGCAAAAAGGCGAGTTGCATAGGCCCAATTTAGACAGTGAATCTATAAATGTTATACATATTGTACATGTATTATTATTTCTAATGAATACAGTTAATTGACCTGTGAGTTTATTGTACCGAACGTATAAATATTGCCAGTAAATGTGGATTATAAGGAATAAAAGTACCGGTACACTACATACCAACACAATTGATCATTCCTAAAAAATATATATTCGAAACGAAAGTAGTGACTGTAGTCGTCTAAACTTGAATTTTATTGATCGGTGCGGTGTAAACAACAACAGCAACTCAGTACAAGCTAGTAATCAGGATTGTTGTGAATAAAATCCTGGAATAAAACAACAAACATGTATAAATAATTTTTACTTACCCTCAGTTTATCGGCACAATATCTAGTGTCTAATGACAGTAATATTTTACTTTAGTTTCTTTCCTTTATTAATTTACTTTGGGTTCTGTAACTCAACAATAATATCATTGTTGTGTTTCCTATGCGTCAAATACCGGCGTATTTTTATACGAAACAATGAGAAATAAAGAAACCACAAAAAGAAGAGAGTAAATAAACATACGATATAGAAATTGTATGTAAAATGAAATACATGTGTGTGTTTATGTGATCCGGTTTAAGTATCCATTATTTCGGTTAAAGATTTCGGACTTGTCCAGTTTATTTTTCGTAAACACTGTAACGCCGTTTATCATATGCCTGTCTGACCCGTTTTAATTTGCAAAATCCAGATTCATTTGTGTGATTAATGTTCATAATGATACACATGAGCTTGATTGAAATTTGATACCCTGGTGCGGGTGACAGACGTTATGGCCTTATGCTCCACTGTCTTTGTGCTCCACTGTCTTTATGCTCCACTGTCTTTATGCGCCACTTTGAGTCTGTATGTGCCACTATTGAATTTGGGTGTGCCACTATTGAATTTGGGTGTGAAATACCAAGGCAGTTGTGAAAATTGATTATTTATTCAGTGTTCTGCCGTGGATGCGGTCTTGCGCCATTGGCGTAAAAATAAATGATTTGTCCCCACCAAATTTTCGTAAGCGGGTCCGCGGGCGCACACAATTTACAAGTAAATCATTATGCGTATTTAGTAAAATTTATATCATTGATCGTGACGTCAATTTATAACCAATTTCTTCATTAGAACACTAATTCATTAACGCTTTATCGGCAGCACTTGAACAATTCAGATACAGTAGTATCAATCGATAATTGTACACGCGGTCCACATGCTAAGCGTGAAACACGCTTTTCAGCGATAAACTGCTGGACGACAGCCGCATTTCGGCAGAAACATCGAAGACTTTTGAAGTCGAATTACCAACACCGTTGCTATGAGTGTTGCTAACGGCTTACAGTTTTGGAAGCCCGGCTAATTGATGATGTAACACTGTTACACTTTGTAGTTTTAACAGGTTTCATTATTAATGCCTTGTGTTTATAACGGATTTTATTGTTTGTTCAAAAATTAAAATTAATAATGCAAGGTTATAAGGTATTTAAGAATGCAGTGTAATATTGATCAACAGAACGTTATGAATTAATTAAGAACGCAGTATTATGTATTAATCCTTTTTTGAACAGAATATAAAAAACAAACATGAATGAAAACAGCTAGTACGTACTTTTCAAAACAAAAATCTGCTTTGGGAATATTCATGAGGTGAACAAGTTTTTTGTCTGTGTCCCTACATTTTTGTTATTTGTCCCCACTTTTTCAAGCCAAGAGGGCCCTTGTCCCAAATAGTCCAAATTCACGGCAGAACACTGCTTATTGAATTTGGGTGTGAATAACTTAGTCGATAACATGGCATAATTTTTTTTGGTGTAACATGATGTTCTTAGTTGCAGATTGGAATGTACATCTCAAATTGAAATAAAAATTGGATGCACATATAATTGATTTTTTATAAGGATTAGGCCAACAATGGTAAGTAGTGGCGCATAAAGTCTCAACAAGTGGGACATAAAGACTCTGTGCATAAAGTTGGTGGTGCATAACGTCCAACATTCCCCTGGTGCAACCCAATGTTTGTTTTTATCATGTAACGTAAATTTATATTATATTTCTTGATATTCATTGTCTAGAATGTTAGATATTGACATCCAATGATTGTCTAGTAATATCAAAATGTAACTGTCTGATATGTTCAAATCACGTTATTCAACTGTGATAAGGCCTACATAAAATAGTTATACCCTCACAAACGAAGTTTAGGGGGATATATAGGAGTGAGCTTGTCGGTCCGTCGGCCTGTTGGTTTTTGGTTTCCGGATGATAACTCAAGAAAGGCTTGACATATTCATATGTAACATCATAGAATACAGGTCAAGTTTGGTGTTGGTTACAAACTACTAAATTTTGACAGAGTTATGGCCCCTTTTCGACTTAAAATTCCCTAAAAACATTATTTCCGAACAATAACTCAATAATGGCTTTACATATTCAAATAATTATTGGTTTACATGTGTAGCATCATAAAATACGGGTCAAATTCGACTTTGGTTACAAACCACTAAATTTTGACAGAGTTATGGCCCTTTATTTGACTTAAATTCCCTAAAAACATGGTTTCCTGACGATAACTCAAGAATGGCTTGACATATTTAAATAATTATTGGTACACATGTGTAGCATCACAAAATACAGGTCAAGTTCGACGTTGGTTACTAACCACCAAATTTTTTGACACAGTTATGGCCCCTTTTTGACTTAAATTCCAGAAAAACGTGGACAATAACTCATGAAAGGCTTCACGTATTTAAATTATTTTTGGTACATAGGTGTAAAAATACAGATCAAGTTCAACTTTGGTTACAAACCACTAAATGTTGACAGAGTTTTGGCGCCTATTGAAAAAAAAAATTTCCATATACACTGTTGACCATTCACAAATTAAAGCATTCTCTCTCTGTCCAATTCTTTCAAATGGATGCCATAGTTTTGTGACAAGGCCATATTGTGAGGGTATCTGTCACTCGTGTATCTGTCACTCATGTGACAATTCTAGTTGTGTTTCAAGTGGCAAAGGTTGGTAGGCTTTTTTGAATGCATGATGCAAGTCTTCAGCTGGTGATTCTTTACATATGGTATTCAAGTTCTTATGTCAATAATGTGAACAGCATTAACAGATCAGTAATAATTTCTTGCATGTTCAGATATTCTTAAGTGTCGGTCCGAAGGACCTGACCGGTTATCTTCCAGCAGGTCTCGTAAAAGATCTAAAGGAAGCAAGACGGATGGCCTGTAAAATTTGCACTTATTCCAAAATTAGACCCATTTTTGTCCTGTGAATGCAGTCCTATCATTCTGACATGTACAAGACCGAATGTCCAGTAATCCCTAAACACTTTTTGGAATGTCTGATGTTTGTAAATGGAGCCCACTAGAGTATTGCGGCAGTGTTGTGATTTCAAATGCCCCAGATCTGTGCAAATTGAGACTTGACTTAGAAATGGGCCCCTAATTAAGGGAGCAAAGTGCTGACAAGGGGAAGCAGGGCGAGACAAAAAAATAGGCAGGGCGGGGTTCCCCGCTATTTCGCCTTAGATATAACACTATGGACAGACTCAGTTTTCAAAGTGAAACTTCCAAATCAGAAACATTGTTTATATTACATAAATATTTTATCCAAGTACATTGTTTATATTACATAAATATTTTATCCAAGTACCAGTGGTCAATAAGTTGATTGTCATGTGTAATTTGTCAATATTTTTCTTCCCCCCCCCCATGTCATGGGTAAAAAAGTAGCATCAATTGCAACACCAGAAACACAACTACATGTAATAGTAATTCTTTAGGCCTAAAGTACACATAGTGTCAAATTTGGCTTGCACATTGTACCAGTATGTTTCCAAATAAGTTGTTTTTATTAAAATGTTAAAACAGTATAATTTTGATTTATTAAGTTAAAAAGACGGTTTCACAATGGATGTACTGATTTAAATTTAAATTGGGCAAGAGTTGATTACCTTACAGCTGCTCACATCTTTGAACTGAAGAGCCATTTTCTTCTTAAGAAAATAACTAATTTATTCATAAACTTGGAAAAAAATGTGGTAAAAAATATGCAACTGTAATAACTGTTACAACTCAACTGTCTGGGGCCATATTCCAGAAACATCTTAAAACACACTATTATGTGAAATTAGAATAAGACGTCAAACATAGAATAAACTGTTATTAGTGCAATATACACATACATATATAAATGTATCAGTAAAATTGATTTTACCACATAACTGTTTACTTGTATGCATTAACAAAATTGTCACAAAATATAGCACTGTGTGCATGCGTGCATGAACACAGTTTATAATTACAGTAAAAAATGATCAAAAACACCATCAGTTTTAATGAAAAAATAATGGAAAATGCAAATTATACCAAAAGTATTTACAGAATGTAACAAACATACTTAAACAACTTGAAATGCACACTTTTGTGTGAAAAAAGAAAAAAAAAATGTCCATTTTATGTTTGATGTCTTATTCTAACTTCAAATAATAGTGTTTTAAGTAAGATCTTATCCTTAACCTTCAAATAATTTTCATGAACATGTTATCTCATATTTATATGGCATTCATGAACATGTTATCTCATATTTATATGGCATTCATGAACATGTTATCTCATATTTATATGGCATTCATGAACATGTTATCTCATATTTATATGGCATTCATGAACATGTTATCTCATATTTATATGGCATTCATGAACATGGTATCTCATATTTATATGGCATTCATGAACATGTTATCTCATATTTATATGACATTCATGAACATGTTATCTCATATTTAAATGGCATTCATGAACATGTTATCTCATATTTATATGGCATTCATGAACATGTTATCTCATATTTATATGGCATTCATGAACATGTTATCTCATATTTATATGGCATTCATGAACATGTTATCTCATATTTATATGGCATTCATGAACATGTTATCTCATATTTATATGGCATTCATGAACATGTTATCTCATATTTAAATGGCATTGTACTAAGGGTGAATTCATTATCAACCTATTATTACCTGTTGTTTACTTGACAATAAAGGGATTCAAACATTTATATGCAGTTTTAAAAATATTAGATTAAAATACTTGGAACTTAAGTGAAAACAGTTTAAGATAAACTTAAGATGTTTCTGGAATATGGTCCCAGAAGTGTTTAATCCTGCATACATTCAGAAGTGTTTACATCCAGGACAGAAGCTGAGAAAGGGCAGTATGGAATAACAGGGAGTGGTTCTGAACACTCCCAGAGTACGGTGCCTTAAAGTCGCCATTTTAAGTGCCTGTACTTGTGCCTCACTTATGGAATGCTGGTAGCGTGTTTGGGAAAAAACGCTATCACAGGCAAACTGAATGAACTGTTATACGACATAGGAGTGCCTGTTACGTTTTTATTTTATTCCATCTTAAAATTGTGCCGTACACTTTCGTGACATGATTGTGTAAATGGAAAGTCATTATGGCTGTTGTAACAATGATCATGATTTCACTCACCAACTTAATGTTGTTTCTGTGGATGGCTGGTTGCCATGGAAATGAAAATGAAAGTGACATAAAAGGATGGAGTTACACGCTACCAGATAGTCAAAAGGTATAATGAGTTTAATTCATTGATGACAATCTGTAGGTCTGTTATACACAAATTTTTATTTGATTTACAACGGAATAAAATACTGTGTTTTCCTAACTTAAAGAAAATACTACATGGGAAAACATTTGAGGCGTGTCGTGGGAAAACCAGGCTTAACGCATGTGCGTACCACACTGGCTGATCCAGGGCAGCACTTTCCGCTTTTACGGCATTTTCTGTTTCAAAGAAGTCTCTTCTAATCATAGTTCCACTGTAGGCGGTAAGTGTTGTCTGGATTAGCCTGTGCGAACATCACAGGCTAATCTGGTATGACACTTTACGCACGTGCATTCAGCCAGAGTTTCCCACAACACGTCACGCCTCATTTATTTTCAAAGTGTTGAGTTTTAACTTTCTATTTCACCTTAATAATTAAACTATGAAGCAACTAATACTAGTGTTTAGTGGAACAATATTTATTTGATATAATGTACACAATGATAGGGAATAGGAACACACCACAACTTTCCACTTTACATAAATAATTCCATCTTAGATGTGAAGCTCTTACTTACACTAACAAAATTTCATTCTGCATTTGCATTTTACTCTACATCTCATAGGTCATATACGATGTGCTACTGGACAGAGAAGCAAGTCCACATGTACGTAAGCGCAGTGTCTCCCAACTCCGTATTAATCTGTTCTACGACACCAGTGTCCACTGGCTTCCTACAGACCAAGAAATCCTTATCAAGGTAACTGGTTCGTACTCATAGAGGTAAATAAAAAAAAATAAAAATTAAAAATTAATTTCTTTTTGACAACTTCAGTTATGAATCTTATTGTATAAAGAATGTTTTCTTGCCTCTACATTGTCGAATACCCAGAAGTGATATGCCGTTACACTCTATAAATCATAAATGTAGTATACGGAATGAATCAACACTGGGGTTACCGAGGACGTTGCCTCTATAGCAAGTAAAGAACCCATTCAGTGCATTGCAGCAATTATCGATGGTCCATAACGTGCAAGAACAATTATTGAACCAAAGCAAAATATTATATTCTGATAAGATTTTGTTTCGCAGGACAAGGTCGAACAGGCTGCTTTGTTCTGGCAGGAAACGCTGAGGGTTCAACCGACACACGCCCCCATACGACTGAGCAGGTGAGCAGTTTAAGCACATACACATTCAGAATCACTAGCGTTTTGCTATCCAGTCTCCACAAGTCTGGGTCAATATTCACCAACCAATTCTTAGACTGAAGAATAAAGAATAGACTTGGATTCAATATAAACCATCCTTATGTGTTTTGTTAGTTATCTGTATTGATACAATTCTATCACTAAATATTGTTTTTGGTTTAAAAAATTGTGAATTTTAAATTTTGTCTGAGAAAATTAAGATTTTTTAAAGAAATTTCCAAAAATTGCTACACAGTTTGTGCACAAGCCAAGAATTGTGTAAACATTCATTTTCAAACAGCATGCTAGTGTGTGTTAGTCTAATAAAGAATGCTTCTAATGAATTGTATCAAAATTATAACAAAATTTAGCGTTTTCTTATCAAAATGAAGACTGAACCAAATGATAGGAAAAATCTGATGAATTCATGGTTGTTAGGGTGCCTTCCTAGAATTGGTCAGTAACTGAGTGAATGGCTGATCTCTACATTATCTGGCCTTTATTTCGTATGAGAGACCTTAAAGTTTTAGGTAAAAGTCTCACTGGTGTTGAAACTGTGTTCATTTAGGGTATAAAAGCAGTTAAGCTCTTAAGTGGCTGAATATACAGGAAAAGAGGGTATTAATCAACTTTACAATATTATGCACAATATCAGTAAAAATGCACGTCTTATATCAGTTAGCTTGAGTAAATAAAACGATCAACTGTTCCTGTATCAGTTCAACTGTTCCTGTATGGGATCAAAGCAATGTGATTGGCTAAAACCAGTGCCTGTATGAGATGTAGCGCTTTTGATTGGTCAGTTGAACTGTTCCTATATGACATTGCAAATATGAAAGTTTTTAGAAAAAAATGACGCCATCTTGAAATAAATACAACAAAACACACATAAAATAGGATTTGTAAAATTTTCAGTGTTATGTTTTTAAAATAATTGAAGTTCTTATTATCCTTCATAATAACCTTAAAGAGGTTAGGAATTTTAGTCAATAATGTCATGTTGATTAATAAAATACTTATTAAATAATTGATTTCATACAGGCACTGTCATTTGTCCTCGGTCAGCTGCATTGGCATTTGCCCTACATGCCAATACAGCAGACCTCGAACAAATAACAGTGCCTGTATGAAATCACTTATTTAATAACATTATAAGATAACATAATAGTTTCAAGAATATTCTTACGTCTTTAGTCTAAGAAAGGGTTGGTGAATATGGGCCCTGAGTGATCTAAATAAACCAATCTGTCTTGACAAATCAGTCCTCACTAGAAAGCTGATCGCAGATCTGCCACGATATTTAACTGAATACCAGTTATAGGTTACCTCCTTTACCCTATCTCCCAAGATCAATCTTTTTAAATATCCTGGATCCAGACTGTGACCTGTGTGACCACAAAAGTCGTATAATTTATTCATTGGCCCAGTTCCAGCCTTCCCTGAGAATTACATGTACTGGTTAGCGAGTATTTGTCGGACAGTAGTATTATCTGGATCTTTTTAAATATTCACGTTTCGTAACCGCTTTTCGTATTTTATCATCATAATACTAGTAAACGCTTGTATTTTCAAGTAAGTTAAGTTTGTCTTCGAAAAAAAGTGATTTTATTTTTGGGTAAAACCCCAAATGTTTACGTTGATAGTCTGAAACGCATGCAACTGTCGTCTGGGGAAGTAAAATGATGTGCGCATGCACGATAAAATCCCAATTTGGGACCCAGGCAGGGTTTGTGATAGTTTTGGCTGTCTGCTTGTTATAGCAGACATAATTTGGCAGAACATTTTTTAACCCGCTAGGACGTTAAGGACGTGCGTAGTAGCTGCATAGATACGTAATGTTTAGTAATCTCTTTAAAACGTCATGCTTCCGTATTTGTTTCAAAGCCTTACTTATATTCCCTAGTTATTATTAAATCATTTGATAAAGTGGTATTATTCAGATATAAATATCTGATAATTTATTTGTTTTCTAATATAGCTTGAATAAAGTTATAAAGCATTTCTCCATATATTTCACAGTAAAAAAAAAATGTTAGGAAAATACTACTGTCAACATGAAAAAGACCGTGTTTTATGTAGCCCTTTCTGGGCCTCTATTGTTGCGCATCCGCACAAGTGACACTTATTTTGTTTACATAGGCAAACTGGTGATGAACCCAGGATGTAACATGCGAGTTTTCATCGTTGAGTTTGTTCATGAATTAAAACTGTCCCAAAATAAATTCATATTTCGTCCGACAAATACTCGCTTACCAGTACATCCATTCATGAATTTTTTTTTCGTCAAGTTGCAAACAGATTAATAACAACGGTAACAAAATTGCGAATTCCACAACAGGGACGACGTGATTTGCACAGCAAATCATTCCGTGCAAATCGAGAGCGTCATAAACCATTTGCACTCAGTGTTTTTTCCAGCTCTAATAACTCCCCAGCATATCTTTGGTATCAGAACACCAATTTACCTACCGGTTTAAAAAATCCAAAATATCGTGAAGAAAATTCCTAAAAGAAGTTGAAAAGATCCAAATGTTGCTATATTTACTTTCATCAAAAGAATAAATACAACTGGAAGAATCAAAGTTGTTTTAGAGTTATTTTTTGGGAACTTACTGTTTTTCATCCTGTTTGATGAAAGTGATAAAATTCACAATTTGAAAACTATGCATATTTTCCCAATTCAACAGGTACTGGGCCAATATCCACAAAGCTCCTTAGTGAAAACTTAATTAAATTTAATAAAATCATAAAATTCCTTTAGTCTGTGACTGGTTCATTTAAACTTTATTTTGTCTTAAATGGTTTTAATCTAGTAAATAATGAAAAGACGCTTCTAATTTTACAGTATTTCAAATATAGAATATTGATTTTCACAAGGAAAATGTTATTTTGAATTTTTAACTTAAATATGACTTACGTTAAGATTTTCCTAAGGAGCTTTGAGGATATGGCCCCTGGTACCATTCTGAAAGTACTGCGGGAAGGTGCTGGCACTAGCTACCAATGATGTGGATTATTTCCATAGGAAGTGTGTGAGTAACGAGGTTCGTTACTACAATGGGGTGAAGTACTGTCGAGACGGGTGTGCGCCTCTCACTCACTGCGGTGACATCATCATCCCGAACAGTCATCTACAGGTAATGAACGGTCATCTACAGGTAATGAACGGTCATCACAATTTCATATCGGAATGACTTGCTGCCCATTTGGGCATAGGTCATACAATTCCAACTTGCCTAAATCCACCTGAACTTGTCCGAAATGTGTTTCGACATTGTTGTATTTTTGGTAAATGACTCATTTAATTTCATAAATTTGCATCTTTCTTGTACTTTTGGGCAGACACTTCAAAACTTACCCGAAAAGGTTTTTACTTGTCACGGCTTCGGGCAAGTGGGTTATTTCAAAGACTGAATAAATACACTTCATTCAACTATAAACTTGTCTGTGTGCTGGTAATGCCAGGTAAGTGGGTTATTTCGAAGACTGAATAAATACACTTCATTCAACCATAAACTTGTCTGTGTGCTGGTAATGCAAGGTAAGTGGGTTATTTCGAAGACTGAATAAATACACTTCATTCAACCATAAACTTGTCTGTGTGCTGGTAATGCCAGGTAAGTGGGTTATTTCAAAGACTGAATAAATACACTTCATTCAACCATAAACTTGTCTGTGTGCTGGTAATGCAAGGTAAGTGGGTTATTTCGAAGACTGAATAAATACACTTCATTCAACCATAAACTTGTCTGTGTGCTGGTAATGCTAGGTAAGTGGGTTATTTCAAAGACTGAATAAATACACTTCATTCAACCATAAACTAGTCTGTGTGCTGGTAATGCCAGGTAAGTGGGTTATTTCAAAGACTGAATAAATACACTTCATTCAACCATAAACTTGTCTGTGTGCTGGTAATGCCAGGTAAGTGGGTTATTTCAAAGACTGAATAAATACACTTCATTCAACCATAAACTAGTCTGTGTGCTGGTAATGCCAGGTAAGTGGGTTATTTCAAAGACTGAATAAATACACTTCATTCAACCATAAACTAGTCTGTGTGCTTGTAATGCCAGGCAAGTGGGTTATTTCAAAGACTAAATAAATACACTTCATTCAACCATAAACTAGTCTGTGTGCTTGTAATGCCAGGCAAGTGGGTTATTTCGAAGATTGAATAAATACACTTCATTCAACCATAAACTTGTCTGTGTGCTGGTAATGCTAGGTAAGTGGGTTATTTCGAAGATTGAATAAATACACTTCATTCAACCATAAACTTGTCTGTGTGCTGGTAATGCAAGGTAAGTGGGTTATTTCGAAGACTGAATAAATACACTTCATTCAACCATAAACTAGTCTGTGTGCTTGTAATGCCAGGCAAGTGGGTTATTTCAAAGACTGAATAAATACACTTCATTCAACCATAAACTAGTCTGTGTGCTTGTAATGCCAGGCAAGTGGGTTATTTCGAAGATTGAATAAATACACTTCATTCAACCATAAACTTGTCTGTGTGCTGGTAATGCAAGGTAAGTGGGTTATTTCGAAGATTGAATAAATACACTTCATTCAACCATAAACTAGTCTGTGTGCTTGTAATGCCAGGTAAGTGGGTTATTTCGAAGATTGAATAAATACACTTCATTCAACCATAAACTAGTCTGTGTGCTGGTAATGCCAGGTAAGTGGGTTATTTCGAAGACTGAATAAATACACTTCATTCAACCATAAACTAGTCTGTGTGCTTGTAATGCCAGGCAAGTGGGTTATTTCAAAGACTGAATAAATACACTTCATTCAACCATAAACTAGTCTGTGTGCTTGTAATGCCAGGTAAGTGGGTTATTTCGAAGATTGAATAAATACACTTCATTCAACCATAATACACTTCATTCAACCATAAACTAGTCTGTGTGCTGGTAATGCCAGGTAAGTGGGTTATTTCGAAGACTGAATAAATACACTTCATTCAACCATAAACTTGTCTGTGTGCTGGTAATGCTAGGTAAGTGGGTTATTTCGAAGACTGAATAAATACACTTCATTCAACCATAAACTTGTCTGTGTGCTGGTAATGCCAGGTAAGTGGGTTATTTCGAAGACTGAATAAATACACTTCATTCAACCATAAACTAGTCTGTGTGCTGGTAATGCCAGGTAAGTGGGTTATTTCAAAGACTGAATAAATACACTTCATTCAACCATAAACTTGTCTGTGTGCTGGTAATGCCAGGCAAGTGGGTTATTTCGTAGACTGAATAAATACACTTCATTCAACCATAAACTAGTCTGTGTGCTGGTAATGCCAGGTACGTGGGTTATTTCAAAGACTGAATAAATACACTTCATTCAACCATAACTTGTCTGTGTGCTGGTAATGCAAGGTAAGTGGGTTATTTCGAAGACTGAATAAATACACTTCATTCAACCATAAACTTGTCTGTGTGCTGGTAATGCAAGGTAAGTGGGTTATTTCAAAGACTGAATAAATACACTTCATTCAACCATAAACTTGTCTGTGTGCTGGTAATGCCAGGTAAGTGGGTTATTTCGAAGACTGAATAAATACACTTCATTCAACCATAAACTTGTCTGTGTGCTGGTAATGCTAGGTAAGTGGGTTATTTCAAAGACTGAATAAATACACTTCATTCAACCATAAACTTGTCTGTGTGCTGGTAGTGCAAGGTAAGTGGGTTATTTCAAAGACTGAATAAATACACTTCATTCAACCATAAACTTGTCTGTGTGCTGGTAATGCCAGGCAAGTGGGTTATTTCGAAGATTGAATAAATACACTTCATTCATCCATAAACTAGTCTGTGTGCTGGTAATGCCAGGTAAGTGGGTTATTTCAAAGACTGAATAAATACACTTCATTCAACCATAAACTTGTCTGTGTGCTGGTAATGCTATAAATGGCGATATGAATTATTAAAAATATATTAGTTTAAACCTATATATTTTAGCTCAATTGCATCAAAAGCCTAAGGCTTATAGAGACACTCTTGAGTCTGTTTCCTGGGTAGAACCAGTACCTGGTGTCTTTAGGGGGGAGATCTTGAGAACGCTCCTAGAGTGAGGATCGAACCCGGGACCTCCCGATCGCTAGGCGGACACCATATCCACTACGCCACCGCGACCTTATAAAATATATTAAATAAATATATTCAAGAGTTTGAGCTCTTTTTGGAGAGGAATTTACAACAATTTTGTGTAACTTTTCTCATTTTTGAGAAAAACATTGTATTGACATGAAAAACCAAAATATCATGGAAATATTGAAAGTCTGACTTTCTTCTCTTTTGTGTGATATCCTTAACATAATGGTCAATGCTCTTTTAATTCATAGTTGGTTTTCAATGCTTACGATGTGTTTTAATACATTTTACTATAGCTTATACTTCTGATGTACGATTGATGTATATTGTCGTTTTGCTAAAGCTTGTACTTCTGTACAAGACTATTTATGCGTATATATGTACTTCGTATAAATAAATCAGAATCATCCAGAATGTACATAGAAATGCATGCAAAGAATTTTTGGTTTTCCAGATAATTATCTAGATGTACATACATAATATATAATATTTGGTTAATAATTATTAAATTAAAATATAATAATATATGTTTCTAGCAATGCTTAGAAAACCTTTGAATATTTGACACGACAATTTCAGAGCTGTTACTGGTGGGACAGTGTTGCCAACGAGTACTACGCCCCGCCAGAGACGCAGCCGGGTGTGGAAGATGCTGACTTTATTCTGTATGTGGCAGCCATTTCGTCTGAGAAATGTCTGCGGGAGACGACCGTGGCGTACGCAGCACATTGTCAGCTGGAGAGTGCGCTAGACAGGCAAGTATCATGTTGTAAGTGTAGAGAAAGATCTAGGATCAAAAAAGGTACAGGTTGCTCTGGGAAGGGGGGACATAGACCAGTTCTTTGACATTTTTTAATACTTTGGTCAATCCTAGGATTTTATCAGGTTAATGGTTCTAATTAAGGTTTTTAAGCATGGTTTCTGCATTTTGTTATTGAATACCAGCAGAAATGTATATATTTCTAAAGATATTCAACATTTCTCTGTTGACCTGCCCAGAGGGGCAGCAGGGGGGGGGGGGGTGTGTGCAAAATGGAGCAGGGTGCTGCACCCTGCTATTTCAGTCAGGATCTTTCGGTGCGTAGGTGATAAATAGACATCTCCCATGTTTGCCACAATTTTTTTAAGTATGTATCTGTAGGATAGAGCCTATTGCTGTTCCTAGACTATAAAATCAAGGGCATATACTGGTAATTTTAATCAAGGGTGACATCAAATAACACAACATTACCTTAACAGGTATTTCGCACATGACACACATAATGCTGATACAATCAAGTTTTAAATTGCATGATACCTGCACGGACACATTTAGTAGTCAGATTCGATAACAATTATAGATACAATTATAGATACAATAAACTCCACTTGTAAACGATATTGTGCAGACCATAAAATTTACATCTCTATATCGAATATCATTACATCTGTATATAAACAACCTACAGCATGGGCATACAGGTATACAAGAGAGACGCAAACAACGATCTTTTTACATACGGTACATACATTAAATGAAGAGCATGTGTAATGAAAGAACATCAAGAAATGCAATCAATTTATGATTATTTAATAAATATTCACGATTGTCAAGATCTCTTCAATGATTTATTTTTCATAATTTTCACAGACTGTGCACAAGTGTATATAGCATTCTGATCATCTGCTGAGTGTGAATCATGTCGAGTGTGAATCATGTCGAGTGTGAATCATGTCGAGTGTGTGTGATGTCACTAAATACTGCCGCAAGTTCATATAGAAACAGTTTTAAGGGACACTCACACCCAATGCCAATTTTAACTGATTACCACAACACTGACAGTATTACTGTTGACATGCATGAAATTCTGCTGAATGTATACTAATTTATCAACTTGTTATTAACTACTATTTACTTAACTGTAATTGGATTCATTAATTTATATCTAGTTTAAAAAATATTACCTTACATGAATTGGAACTTATTTGAAAATATTTTAAGATAAACTTAAGATGTTTCTGAAATATCGCCCCTGGTACAGACTCAGAACATCATAACAAAAGGGGAATATTTGCGCCTGGGACATGAAATATCGCCCCTGGTACAGACTCAGAACATCATAAAAAAATAGGAATATTTGCGCCTGGGACATGAAATATCGCCCCTGGTACAGACTCAGAACATCATAACAAAAGGGGAATATTTGCGCCTGGGACATGAAAACAACATCATTATAGCTGAAATTCCATTTCATGCAATATCATTACAACCGATGTTATATCATTACAACCGATGTTATATCATTACATCCGATGTTATATCATTACAACCGATGTTATATCATTACAACCAATGTTATATCATTACAACCGATGTTATATCAATAGAAATATATAAGGAACTGTCTGGGACTTTTAACTCAGCGTCGCTATATGCAATATATCATTACAACCGATGTTATATCAATAGAAATATATAAGGAACTGTCTGGGACTTTTAACTCAGCGTCGCTATATGCAATATGTCATTACAACAGATGTTCTATCAATAGAAATATATAAGGAACTGTCTGGGACTTTTAACTCAGCGTCGCTATATGCAATATATCATTACAACCGATGTTATATCAATAGAAATATATAAGGAACTGTCTGGGACTTTTAACTCAGCGTCGCTATATGCAATATATTGCTATAAGTGGGATCGTTACCAGTAGTGTTTACTGTACATTCAACCACACTATACTGAATGCATTTGAACCATACTACATGTATTAATAACAGACCTGTTGGAGGTTACATCAGCATCTGCCCCCACGCAATCTCCACCAGCATCCACAAACACGAGGAGCTGCTCTACACCATCAAACATGAAATACTTCATGCTCTGGTAAGTCAGTTATCAGTTAATTGATCCGATTTGACAACAGCTTTTTCAATTTGCATATTTTTCCGACCTGGGCTGGTATTCATAAAGCTCCTAACATACCGGTAAGTTCAGATCAAAATTTAAATTTTCTGTGTGAAATCCAATGATTTCTACTTACAAAAAAGTAAAATATTACACATTTAAGCGATATTGACTAGTTTAAAATGTACTAGTAATTTTAATGTGTCAGATCCTATATCTCTGTGTTTTGGGCAACCCGACCTTACCTAGCGAAAACAAAACTAAGTTTACCTTACCTAGCGAAAACAAAACTAAGTTTTTAGCAACTATTGTTTTCCATGAAATGCGTCTTCATCAGATTTTAGATAATTTTCTATTTTTTTGCCAAAAAGTAAAAAAAACACCTTCCATCCCGACCCTACGTAACTTTTGTTGAGACTGTTGCGCGAAACAAACATTTTTTTGGGGGGGGGCCTAAGTAATGAAAAGGACACTAGCACAGTGATTTTTTTTCACTCATTTTAGTGCCGTTTAAAGGCAGTTTTTCCTGACAAAATATCCTCCATTTTTCCCCAAAATTGTTAATTTTATTTCCTTAAGTAATAA
This sequence comes from Congeria kusceri, assembly GCA_027627225.1. Lineage (NCBI taxonomy): Eukaryota > Metazoa > Mollusca > Bivalvia > Myida > Dreissenidae > Congeria > Congeria kusceri. The sequence goes on from CM051030.1 coordinate 5,224,045, forward strand.
GTATTTTACAGGTGGGTGCGTAAATAGAAAAAACAATTACTGAATGATAATTTGCATCGGCACCATTGTCAAAAAGAAGTTCAGTAGATGATATATATTTATCATTAAAAAAGCAAAATAACCATACATTTCGTGAAAAGTAAACTTTTTAAAACTTCCCTATTTTGAAATTAGTTGGGCTTAAGTTCCCTATTTCATGGGCACAGGCAGTTAAGAATTTTTGAAAAAAAAAATCACAGCTGCATAAACGTATCAGTGGTGACAAAATGTTGAAAATGAATGACCATCTGACATGGCCCTCTTGTTTCCTATATATGTCTAAGCTCTGTTCGGTATCCATCAGATCCAGTGATATTTCTAATTGAAAAAAAACAACAACACATCAAACACTAATACTTCTGTTTCAGGGGTTCACAGCCAGTTTATACGCTTTCTACAGGGTCCCGTCAGGAAGGCCCCTCACCCCTCGGGATCAGTACACGGGAAAACCACTGAACTTTGATTACTCGTAGGTCAAACATTTATATGTTTATACCTTTCTCTTTATGGCCAGAGAAGTAAATGATGCTACACATTTTCTAGTGCCAGGGTTGGCATCAATCCACCACCCGGGTTTTAACCCATCATCAATTGACCGCCCACGGTTTTGATCAGCGGTTTTAACCGGTTAAAACTGCTCTGTTCAATACTCCCAAATTGGTCAAAAGTGGTCAATTGAAAATTTTTTAAGGAATTTTCTAGCCAAACTAGAAATTTGTCGCCTGGGTGACAGCGGGCCCCGATTGATAGCATGTTTGAAGGTAGGGGTCAGTCAGTTTTTAAAGTAATGATAGGAAATGTAAATATATGTACTTTTTAATAAAAAATTCAATCCCCTTTACGTACTGTTCAACTACACATTACCCTCTACAATGAAGACAAGTTTCAAGAAAATCTGTTGGATACTCTAGGAGGAGTTGCATTCAAAAGGAATTTTCCCTATACATTACATACAGGAAAATAATGAAAGGGCCATAACTTGCAAATGGAGGAGAAAAATTTAAATCCCCATTTATACTCAAAACTACACGTCCGATCTGGCCCATATTCGACTTCAAATGAGACCTTATGGCTATACACAAACAGTGCAAGTCTCTATACTCCACGTTGTTCTTTTTTTTACATTATTCTCACAAAAAAGGGGCAATAACTCTGGTGTTTGTACCCCAATCTAGGCCATTTTCGTAATTTTTGGAAATCTTACGCTCATACACAAGCCTTGCAAGTTAGGTCAAAATCAGATGTACACTGTACAGTTTTTCTCATAAAAAAAGAGCAATAACTCTTGTATTCCTAGACCGGGCCCGTATTCACCAACCAATTTTGAGATTGAAGACGTAAGAAAAAAAAAAATCTTGAAACTATTCTGCTCTTAAAAGGCTGTTAGTATGAATTGTACTTGGTATTTACAAACGCTAGTTTAAGCATTCTTTATTTAGAATGATTTATTAATGGCATAAGCAGCGTTGGAACCCAGCATATTCGCAAACACACAAGTATTATTTCTTGAGTCTAAGTCAGTTCTAGTTGTTGACGCAGACAGTGCGTCCCCTTATACCAATTGCTTCGTTCTCAGGTGAGCTTAAATGTGGATGGACGGACAGACGGAACAACAGGGTGATTACTATAGGGCATCTGCCAAAAATTGGCCCTAATTTGTAATAAAAGGTATTTATGTATGAAGTTGAATTACATTAGCTTAATTCTTTCTCGAGTAATTGAGCGGAAACCGTTTTTCTATATTTTGTAACGGTGACATTGACAGTGACCCCATCCACCCCCTATGTAATCCCAAGCCAGGTCTCGATATAAGGTATCTATGGATGAAGTTTCATTAAAATATTTCAATTTGTTCTCAAGTTAGAGAGCTGAAACCAAAATTTGACTCCGCCTGAAAATGAAAAATTAACAAAGGGCAATAACTCCAGAATTATGAAGTGCAGAGTAACGGTTCTTGTGCATTGCACTTCTCCTCAACGAGATCTATCCACCTATCCAACTATGAAGTTTCAAGTTAATACCTCTTATAGTCTAAGAGTTATGCTCCAGGCAAAAACGAAGTATGAAAAATTAATAAAGGGCAATAACTCCAGAACCATGAAATGCAGAGTAATGGTTCTTGTGCACTGCACTTCTCCTTAATGAGATCTATCCACCCATGAAGCTTCAAATTAAAAGCTGAAACGGTTTTGAATTTATGAAAGAAAAACATGAAAAATGTGGACGGATGGATGGACGGACAGACAGACATGGTGATTACTATAGGGCACCCGCCAAAAATTTGCGGGGCTCTAATTTATTAATTCCATACTGATTCCATTGCCCATGAAAGTGTCATAGTGAACAAAAGTTGTGGTCATGATGAAAACTATTATTAATAATGCTCCTGACATTTTATTGCACAGATCTATTCCTGTCAGGGTGTTATGTCCTCAATTGAAGTATAATAATGCAATACAAATCGGGACTGTTTCAGCCTCTCGATGTATACGTGGAGTGACCGTGTTGTTGCCCAGGTGACCAGGCCTGCTTGGAGGTTAAAGGGGCAGACAATCTCCAAGACAGTCAACATGATAGTGACACCAAATGTAGTAGTAGGTCCCTTTTTACTAACTAATCTACAGTTATTTACTATTTGAAGGACATAATATCTGTAAGATGGTCTGCCTGATCAGTGTTTTTTAGCTCACCTGAGCACAACGTGCTCATGGTGAGCTTTTGCGATTGCTTATTGTCCGTCGTCAACATTTACCCTGTGAACACACTTGAGGCTACATTTGTTGCCCAATCTTCATGAAACTTGCTCAGAACATTTGTCCCAATAATTTCTCTGACGAGTTTGAAAATGGTTTCGTTCCACTAAAAAACATGGCCGCCAGGTGGCAGGGCAGTTTTCCTTATATGGCCATAAAAAAGCTTGTGAACACTCTAGAAGTCACATTTTTGGCCAAATCAACATGAAACTTGCTCAGAACATTTGTTTTTATGATATTTCGGCCAAATTCGAAAATGGTTCCACTTCGTTTAAAAACATGGCCACCTGGGGGTGGGGCAGTTTTCGTTATATGGCTATAGAAAAAGCTTGTGAATATTCTAGGAGTCACATTTTTTGCCCAATCAACATGAAACTTGCTCAAAACATTTGTTCTTATGATATCTCAGCCGAGTATGAAAATGTTTCCGCTCCATTGAAAAACATGGCCACCAGGGGGCGGGGCAGTTTTCCTTATATGGCTATATTGAAAACTTTAAAAAGCTTGTGAACACTCTAGAGGCCACATTTATTTCCCACTCTTCATGAAACTTGCCCTGAACATTTGTTCTAATGAAATCTCGGACGAGAATGGGTCATGTTGGGTCAAAACACAAGGTCACTAGGTCAAATTGAATAAAAAGCTTGTGAACACTCGTGAAGTCATATTTTTTACCTAATCTTCTTGAAATTCGCTCAGAACATTTGTTTCAATAATATCTTGGATGAATTCAAAACTGGGTAACGTGGGGTCAATAACTTGGTCACCAGGCCAAATTTAAGAAAAAGCTTGTTAACACTCTAGAGGCGAGATTTATAGCCTAATCATCAAGAAACTTGCTAGAAGTGACATTTTTTGCCCAGTATTCTTGAAACTTGCTCAGAACATTTGTTTCAATGATATCTCGGACGAGTTTGAAACTAACTCAAGTTGGATCAAAAACTAGGGCACCAGGACAAATTGAAAAAAAAGCTTGTGAATACTCTAAATGCCACATTTGTAGCCCAATCATCATGAAACTTGCTCAGAACATTTGTCTAAATGATAACTGGGACACATTTGAAACCAGGTCACATGGGGTCAAAAACTAGGTCACCAGGCCAAATTGAAAAAAAAGCTTGTGAACACTCTCGAGGCCACAATTTTGCCAAATCTTCATGAAACTTGCTCAGAACAGTACTTCCTTAGCATGTCAGGTGAGCGACCTAGGGCCTCATGGCCCTTTTGTTTCATCTTAGGGGAAGGTGGTGGGGCCTTCAGATGGGGAATTTTATGGCAAATGGGGATTTTTTTTATAGAAAAGCTACATGTTTCTATTCTACTTTTCTTATAAAACATTTATGAAGTGTTTTGCTACAAATGATAACTTAGATTATGCACTTACTTGGTTTGTTGGAAAAAAATTTGGATTGTTCATGAAAATTCCTCTATCTTGGTCAATTTTTGTCCGATTTTGGTCATTTTTATTTAAATAAAGCCTACATTCTAATTTCTATGGTTAATATAGGGGAAAAATATATACTTTTTAAGCAGGGGAATGGGGTCGAATTTCGGCCCCAAATTGGCCCTAGAAAACACTGCTGATAGTAACACCAATTGTAGTAGTAGGTGCCTTTAATATACTATCAAAAAGGGCAGAATATCTAGCAGATGGTTTACATGGTTTTTACAACACTAAGAAAATGGAAGCTCTTGTATTGAAATGTGCGTAAAGTGCCGTCCCGGATTAGCCTGTGCACAGGCTAATCCAGGATGGCACTTTCCGCCTACATTGGATTTATGTTTAGAAGAGACTTCCTTGAAACAGAATATACTATAAAAGCGGAAAGTGTCTTACCGTATTAGCCGATGCGGACTGCACAGGCTGATCCGGGACGACACTTTCCACACATGCATTAAGCCCGGTTTTCCCACGACATGCCTTTACATATAATTTAATTAAATTTGACTAAATTAATGTTCCTTGTGATGTTACATATTGAAGATAATTTGCTCATTGATTGGATTTTGAATTTGTATTTACAGCGAGAGGTGCGCAACCATTTCAACTGCCCGACTCTGGAGGGAGGTGAACTAGAGGACCAGGGAATCAATGGGACAGCGCTCACTCACTGGGAGAAACGCGTGTTTGAGGTAGTCATGGAGTTACACTGATGTTTTCCCTTCTTTGACAGGTTGCGCTAAAATGAGAAATTCTCACAGAAATGCTTTATTTTTCCTAGCTGAAATGACAAAAATACTAAATCTGTACTGTCTAAATCTCTAATACTCTGATTTGTTGATCTTGATACAGCTTGTATTGTTTTTGATAAAAACATTTTAATATTGCATTTAACCAATGTGCTACTAGTTGAAGGCATTAATGACTAAAATACCTTGAAACACATACTTCCTCATTTTTTTCCAATTAGCAAAATTGCATGACATGAACATTTCCAATCCAAAGCTGTGAAAAAAACTGTTTAGCTGAAAATTTTCATGTATGAATTGTATTTAAAGGTGATTAAATACTATGAAGGCAGATAATTTATCAAGCTTTATTGTTTAGTTCATTTGATTACTATAAACACATATTTATTTCTGTTTTTCTTTGTCTTTGCATCCATTGCTATCTAATATATATGAGGCTTGTCGTGGGAAAACCGGGCTTAATACACGTGCGTAAAGTGTCGTCCCGAATCAGACTTTTCAGTCCACATATCCAGCTCGACACTTTTCGCCTACAGTGGAATTATATTTAGCAGCGACTTCCTTTAAACAGAATATACCATAAAAGCAGTCCACACAGGCTTGATCCAGGACGCCACTTTACGCACTTGCATTAAGCCCGGGTTTTTCATGACTCGCTTCATATTATAACCATTATGTTGCGTTTCAGAATGAGTTTATGACGGGCACATACACACAGAATCCTGTGATTTCTCGGATAACCCTGGCTCTGATGCAAGACACGGGGTGGGTGTAATCACTTAGGTTTAATTGTTGTTATTGGTTTCTGCAAGTTGGTACTTAGTATTGTGAACGCTGGGTACATAGAAAAGATTAGTGTTGTGCCGATTTATCATTTCCTCGATTAATCAACGACTAATAGGTAATGATTTATTAGTCGATTAAGATTTGGGATTAGTCGATTAATTGAATATATATATGCATGTGCTTTCTTTCTTGAAGAATCTCCAATCCCTTTCTTTTAACTTGAACAGGTAATCCGATTCATTTACATGTTTCAGTGACCAAATAATCTAATTTAATTCTAACATGATACTCTCTAATATTTTTATAGACAAAGAACAAAGTAATCGTTGTTAATCTACCCAATAAACAACGCAAAAAGAAGTCCCAATTCTAAGCGGAGCATATTAAAAAGTAGTTCCAGTTACAATAGCAAAAATATATGTCAAATCATGTTAGAATCGAAATAATGTTCGCATTATAGTTATTTATCGGCCAATAAACAACTCTTTGTCGTTCTGATGCATGAATATTAAATAAATCGGGCTAAGGCCCTCATGGTTTAATTCCTACGCATCAGAACTCCATATTGTTGTTTATTGGATGATAACCAATGATAAATCGAAAAATATTTATCAAATAACACACATGCACATATAATTAAATACATTGTTCAATAGAATAAAAGGTATATATTTATATATTTTATTATGATGTGTAGAACTAATATTCGTCTCTAGTAAAGCTGTTATGTCAGAATTACAAACAAAGAAATCCATGATGGTTTCACTCAGTATTGTTAATGATGGATATCTTACTTTTGTGAAAGGTTTGAACAATGGTTATTAAATGTAAAATTAAAAATAATACAATTATGGTCTTTGTATTCATTTGTTTAGCTTTTATCTATGCCATGTTTGTTGTATTTTTATTTTATTTTGCATGTTGGTACCTAACACAAGATAAAGATTTATAGTGTTTGTGCGGTTGCTTAACTTTTCAATAATTAATATATCTGATATGTATCTTGTCAATAATCCAGCGGGTTAGTAGAATAATGCAGTTCACAAACTATATATTAAAAACACATGTTTTATGCCTATTTCCTTCATAATTGCTATATAAATCTGACACATTGAGAAAGAAAATAAAACAATGTAAATCATTGAAACGTTGCAGTCCATGGCGTATTTCCTTTACTTTCAATAATCCTGATTAATCGGTTATTGAGTCATAACTTGTTGCTGATTAATCGACTAAAATTTTGGACACTGATTAACAACACTAGAAAAGATTAACATATATGAACATAAGATAGTGGATTGTCAAATAAGTTTATGCAGCTTGTATTAATTCCTTTCCTGTCATTTAAGTTTTGGTTTATAAAAACTGCAATGTTAAATAATATTTTAATTTTGTTGCCATAAGTTTTCATGCAGCCTAATAGGTACAACATTTAAACAAATAGTGTTAGCAAATGTAAGTATTTTTATTTAGGAGTTTTATTACAGTAAGAATAGCCATCGTTTCTTGGCATAAATGTTCCAAATTGTTTAATGAAGTGAATATGCCCAATTAAATGATCAAATATGAATGTGGTAAAAATTGGATGTTTACAGATGGTACGACGTCAACTACGAGAAAGCGGGCGTATTGGAGTGGGGTCAAAATCTAGGATGTGACTTTGTCATGAAGAGTTGTTATGAATGGATGGAATCAAGACTGGCGAGGTAGGAGAGGGTTGGGTGAATCTTAACCAATAAAAATGGGTCAGTTTGAAATGAGTCTAATGATTTGGGGTGTTTTTATTTGGAGTGGGGAGGTGCATTGTATTTGTTTTGAAAAAAACTTTTAAATGAAAGTTAAAAGGGGCTAAGTCAATGAAAACTTGGTTTCCTATTTTATTATAAATGATATTAGATGGTAGAAATGCGCTGTGCTAAGACAAGTGCATTAAATGAAGAAGAAATAATACATAATGAGATATTTGATATAAAAAAAATCAGCAAAAATGTTTGCAAAAACTAAAACCCCAAGCTGGTATCGAACTCACGACTTAAGAGCCGTACGAAGAAATATTAGTAGACAGCGCTTTAACCAACTACACTGTCTGCTTGGTAAGGAAACGTGTAAACCATGGTTATACAAAATACTCACAATTCTGAGGTCATGAAAAGGGCCAAACAAACACAACCCATAGTATAGATTGAAAGGGCCAAACAAACACAACCCATAGTATAGATTGATTTTTTATCTCAGAATGTGAGCACCCTTTTCCCATTATATATACTTCATTGTAACCATTGTGATATGCTAGTTTTAATATTGTTATTTCAGATTTTTTAAAGAAATGATACCCCTTTCATTGACATACCCAGTAGTCCTTTTAAGTGACTTTTGTTTTTCCAAAATTTCATTGCTAAAAGAACATTTAATAACTTTCGTGCTTTTGATTAAAGACATTGTATGTCCTAATTTCATGTCAAAGGAATGTTAATCCCATGCATGATTTTTGCATGGAGAAATCCATTATTGTGGTCAGTGAAGTGTTTTAAGTTTGAGGGTGGTCTCATAAATCGATACTGGTATCCAAAATTGAACAAAAAGATTGGTACAGCAAATGGAGAAAAAATAGGTAATTATAAACAAATTGGCCTGGTTTTTCCATGCAAATGTACTTATTGGTGGACAAAAACTTAGCAAATGATTTTTAGTTTGTAAATTGTTGAATTTATTATATTTTGTAAACTTCTAATAGTGTTCAACATGTTTCATAGACGGCCCTAACAATGACATCCATTTGATGACAGTTAATATTACCCTTAGAAGTACAGTTATTCATGGAAAGCATGAACCATGAGAAAATCAACACAGTGTTTTTTACAATAGAGTGACATTTGTCTTTAATTGTACCCAAATATTCCTTTGAAGATGTTTGCAACTTTAATAATAGAAAACAGAAAGAATTTTAATTAAAGCATTTTTATAACAGCAAAGGTCTTCATGTGCTGCAGTAACTTGGACATTCATCCATCAACATATAAAATATTCCTTGTTATTAAAACAAGGAGGTTACATGTACAAAATGTGTTGCAGTAATTTGGACATTCATCCGTTCTGCATTAACGTGAACCGAGGTCAGCCATTGACCGAATGTACACGCTCCAGGGGTGCAGTAGCAATCTGCTACCTGGCCGAGTTTCAAACCTCGCTGCCAGCACAGTATCAGGTATGTGCTCAAGATGTAAGATGCACGGTGGTAAGATGCACGGTGGTCAGATGCACGGTGGTAAGATGCACGGTGGTCAGTTTCCTGGGCAAGCTTGCCCAGGAAAAGTGTGAGTAGGTTAACTGACCGCCGTGATATGACTGAAATACTGTTAAAAAGGCAAAAAATCCAAACAAACAAACAAACGTATGATGCAGGGCTCACTCTGCCCTTCGCCAAATTAACCCATGGCTACGAATTTCTCCAGGATAAAAAAATGTCCATTTGGCTCCAAATATTTCTTCATAAAACTTGGACAAAAATACCACAAATAACATATATTTTAAGTTAACATTTGACTAAATACATTTTTAAGCTACCGGTAGAGGAAACTGAGTAGGGATTACCTGTATGTATACTAATGAACATATTTGTGGCTGATATCTATTTTTACACAGCAAGTTACATACAAGTTTGTAACATCTTTTACCTGAAATGACTATGTCATAAAACAGTATGTTCTTAGCAGTCTTGAAGAGCATTCTTCTAAAAGGTCATGATCACTTTTGAAATGTCAAATGTAAGAATGCAAATGTGTGTCTGGGCCATGTATTCTATATGCAAATAGGGATTCTGCTATCAATCGTTTTTGTTTGTTTGTTTCTTTGGATTTTTCGCCGTTTTCAACAGTATTTCAGTCATATAACGGCGGTCAGTTAACCTACTCACACTTTTCCTGGGTAAGCTGGTTTACCAGTACCGAGTGCACATACTTGTGCCAGTAACTGACAACTGCCCTACTTGAATCAGAGGTAGGGTGAGAATGGCCGTAGAAATAATTTCATGACCATTTCCCACACAAGTTATGCGGCCTGGCTGGGAAACGAACCCGCGATCCTCGGATTTGTAGTCCAGCGCTCTACCAACTGAGCTAGCCGGCCCGGCTCTGCTGCTATAAATCGACACAAAGTTTTTGTGTGTTGCCTCCATGGACCAGGTTGCTAGGTCCATAGTGAAAAGATTAACTGACACACAAAACACACTAAGCATTTAATTTTTCCCGAATGGACATTTTTGTATTTTGTCTATTTCAAGGCAAAATTGAACAAATAGACATTGCTTAATACAGTTTTATTTTCAGAGTTCATAAAAAATACCAAAAATAACTTGCAAGAAACTTAGAGAAATAGTTAAAGTTTAGTAATATTTTTTCCCTGTTACAGTATTTCCGCTCAGTCGCAGGTGTGCTAGCGTCGGAGGTGGGGCGATACGGAGGCAGTGTGTCACTGGCGGACTACTGTCCGTACCTGCAGGAATTTGTCTGGAAACAGGACGACAGTCTTAAACGGGGCTCGAGATGTTCCGTCTCCCAGAATAACCTCGAACAATCCCAGAATCACCTGCTGGAGCATTATGGGGCGAACTCTAAGGTGATTGTAGTTGGGGTTTTTTAATACAGGAATGTAATTCAGGCAGCACGACTACGAACATTCTTAAGCGTAATCTTAGTCTTCATCTTAATTATTTCATACCTTACTATAAATAGTAACTAAATTACGTTGATTTCTTTCTGATATGGATTCGAAAAATCCGGGCATACACATACACAAGGTGTGCCGCTATGGCTTTTTTACTTCCTGTTGTGCCAGATACCGGCTGGGACATGGCACATGATCGATTTCACACGCCGTCATTAACAGCCCACTGAAGTCAATTAGTAACGTCAACATGGCTGCTGTGGAGCGTTTGCTGTAAGTTTTAGCAGATCTTTCGTTGAAATTACACTCATTCGAGGCAATGAGCGAGAAATTGACATCCACAAATTTGTTAATTCCATGAAAAATGAAAGTACCAAAGATAACGAAACTGTCTTCAAAGTAAGGTTGCAGAGAGAGAATTGTTTAAAATTCTGGCAGAGGTGCTGAACGTATTTTAACGTATTTGTTGTAATAAATACAGTATGTTGGTGAAATAAATTGATGTAACTACCAGTACATAAAATCTTGCTTAATCTACTTGCATTGAAGGTATGTAATAAAACGGTCAAAACTCGGCCATGGTGCTCCTTAAGGCTGTATTGGCGCACCTTCGGAATTATTGGCCAATACTGGCGGCCTAAAGGCGCACCATGGCTGTGTATTAACCTATAAGTATTAAACCAATGGAAATTAAAGCTCAAATGTTACTAACAACTGCATTGGTCAATATTCTAAGTTTAGACTAAGTTTAAGATTGAGAACTAAAGTAGTTGTGGGGCCTGGTGATTCCATCCTGTTAAATACTGAACTGTATATGCAAATTGTGCTTAAACCTATTTATTTTAGCTCGATTGCATCGAAAGCTTAAGGCTTGTTGAGACACTCTCGAGTCCGTTTCCTGGGTAGAACCAGTACTTGGTGTCTTTGGGGAAGATCTTGAGTAGGCTCCCAGTGTGAGGATCGAACCCGGGACCTCCCTATCACAGGCGGACACCATATCCACTACACCACCTCAACTTGTGGTTAGGAATCAGCCCTTTGAGAAAGGAATGGATGCTTTCCTTCCTTGAAGTGTTTCTGAAATCACACCCTGGGATATACATGTATGATTCCGTGTCGGGTCTAGGCAAGACGAAACCTTTAAAAGTGTGTTTCATGCCCAAGGAATAATTTGTAACCAAGAAGCCCTTGGGATTGTTTTACGATCTAGTGTAACTTTGGGACATTCAGATCTAGAAACCTCATTAAAAAAAATTCAGTCTCAATTACTCGCTCAGATCCAGACATAGCCGTTAAATGATGCATATACAATTTTTATCAACACCAGATTTTGCAGGAGTAAATATATGGCAATTAAGAAATATTTAGATTTCTCTCCCTATATTTGGCGCCCAAAATGATGATATGAGAGTCCTGTATTAACAAAACCAGCATACCCTCAGTGTTTCAGTCACGGATCAGGCTGGATGCTACAGCACTGCCGGGGCATTTTCCGTCCACTGTCTGGCAGCGGGTGTTACGAGTACAGCTGCGACACTAGGACGGGTCTGACATTGATCGTGACGGGGGTCGAACATCGCTGCTACTTCGAGGGTCAACAGATCCTGGTCAGCTACTCCGATTCACACTGGCTACACCGTGGAAACATCACTTGTCCATCCTGTACAGAAATATGTCAGGTAGTATTATAAAGTGATAATTGATAGTTGAATTTATGTACACTTACATGAATAAACACACTTAAAAAGGGCATATCGACGGCATTTCCCATACATATAGAAACTTATTAAGACATATTCCCAGTTTTCTGGAATACATTTGCTATTATCAATACTATATTCATGAAATCGTTAAGAATAAAATAAAGCCCCACAATTTTTTTTTATACACCGTTCCAGTACGAATCGAACAAACTCCTTTAAAATTGTGCACTGCAGTAAAAACTTTTATATGCAACACAACATTTACCAGTGTTGCGCATGTGTGTAACAGTAGTGCATGTACCATACATTTCATTCATATTGATTTCACTACTACTACTAATTTTCTTGCACCTGCGAAAGTGTCATCGATGACCACTGTTTCTAAATTAAAATTATATAGATTCGTCTGTTTATAGAAACAATGTCATATATACTAAACAATGCTTCAGTATGCTTTCCTGGTAAACAAACGTTAAATTTACAAATGTTTTTGTCAATCTATCATCAATATCTTTTAATACTCCATTGATTTTGCAGGAGAAGGGAATTCAGTGTCCACCAGAACATCACGATGTCCATATCTCAACAGACTCAAGTGTAGCCCATGTGCCGTGTGGAAAGGCTACACAACACCAAATTTCTCAGATATTGAATTCAGCTTTAATACTCCTGTGTGCTCTCTGTATATGGAGCTAGTTAATTTTAGACAAGGAAAACAACTGATATATATATGATAGTCATAGACATAGATATATATAATATTTTAGCTACCATCTTATCTAAGTTTACAATATTGTAGAAGATGGTTAGCATTGTTAATCTAATTTTTTTTTTATTACAATGTTGAATAAAAACTGGTCTACTAAAAAAAAAATTAAAGTGTTCAATGGAAAACGGGGCTCAATGCACGTGCGTAAAGTGTCGTCCCTGATCAGACACTTTCCGCTTTGATGGTATTTTCTGTTTCAAGGAAGTCTCTTATAAACATAAATCCACTGTAGGTGGAAAGTGTGTAAAGTGTCCTCTTGGATTAGCCTCTGCAAACTGCACAGGCTAATCCGGGATGACACTTCACGCACATCATGCATTAAGCCCGGGTTTCCCACGACACGCCTCATATTGTGATCTACTTTGTGAGAATAATTTCAACACATTGAATGGGGTCCAAAGTTGCTTTTTTAACAACCAACCATTAGCAAACAGTTTTTTTTACTTTTAATCAATATCATATACACCAGGGGCCATATTCCAGAAGCATATTAGGCCAAACAAATGTTGTGTGTTTAGATAGTTCTCCATATTTTTAGACCAAAATGTGCATTAAAGAAAGTTTTTAAAAAATCAAGTCAATCCACCTAACTTGTTTGAGACCGTTGCACAAAAAAACAATTTTTTGGGACCTAAGGTACAATCTTAAGTAAAGTCTTATCCTTATCATTGAAATAATCATTTTTCCATATCCTTATCATTGAAATAATCATTTTTCCATATCCTTATCATTGAAATAATCATTTTTCCATATCCTTATCATTGAAATAATCATTTTTCCATATAAACTGTTATTCCGTATGTCAATAGTATTTTACTGACTGTTTATTACTGATCAAACATGAAATCAACTAATGTTTACTTAATTGTTATACTTTACTGTAAAGGGATTCACAATTTAATATATAGTTTTAGAAATATAACATAACAAAATTGGAACTTTATAAAAAAAGATAAATGTAAGATGTTTCTGGAATATGGCCCGTGTTTCCAGTACACATAATTTCAAAAATAAATTCATGATACTCAGTGCCCAGTATAAGTGCGCTTGTCATCCAAAAAAGTTTGGGAGTTATTGATTCTTGCCATGGTTGTATTGTTATATTATGTAATGCCTAGTAAAATTGTACTTAATTTATTAGTATTCCTTTAGCAGTGATAAAAACCAATGTGTTTTGGAGACATTCAAAGTAAACCTTACATATACTTGTATATTTGGTTGATCTGTTGTAACTGATTCTTTTGTCATGATCAAATTTGGTTGTCTCGAGAGTTGTGGAACTTGAATTTATTTATTTTGCAATCAGATCTATGACATAGTTAAAGTACTTTAGACTACAGATAGCTATATGGAATCAATTATAAAATCTGAGGAAGACATGGATTTCCCGATTTCATCATCATAATATTGGGAAATCCTACAGAGCTAGGCGCAACATATTGACAAGGGGAGTCCTTGTAAAAACTGTCCGTACTTACCCGGATCAACCCTAATTTATTAAAAAAAATTATAACAATGAGTTGATCTCAAAATGGACACCACTCACATTTTTGCAAGATATTCAGAGGTAGTTATTTCAATCTGCCGTTAATCATTTGACGCAATTGTTTTCCATTTGCCAACTTCAAAAACACTAGATATTGTTTGTTCATATTATGGGATTGTTTTTCATTAAAATCTGTGTATTTTCCATATGACAATTGCAGAGCATTAAACAATACACAGAAACAAAACTACTTAGACTATTGTGTTTTGACCCATGAAATAACCATTTTCACCCCTAAAACATTCAAACCAGGGGTCATTTGACTCTGAGTTTTCAAACTACTGAAATCCCTGAGAGGCATCCTAGACTATGAATGTGGTCCAACGATCTGAATGGTAAAACGCGGCTTATTTAGATATGTTAATTACTGGCATTTACATGTGTTCATCATTCCATATTTTATATACTTTAACATTGTAGTGATGTTTCTAAAGTGATCGTGCATATCACTGTCTTGCCTGGTCATTATTTACAAGAGACATCAACATTAAATGCCTAAGCTGTGGTTTCCTTACTAATGCTTTTGGTCACAGAAAACTTTCGTTATTTTTTTATTTAAACTGGCAACCAAGAAAAATGTATAACAAACAAATATCCACGGAGGGACAAATTTACTACTTGCTGACTGTTGATGATATTTTGTTGGTATTTATTATGTCAAAATGATTTTGGATATTTTCAGTATCTTCTATCATTTATTTTGATAACATTGTAAGCAAATAATGATATATTTAAGGAAGTTTGAAAAGACCTTAGTTCACATGCTCAACTTCTCAACAATGCTTGTGGTTCAGGTTTGATAAACCGGTTTAAATTTTTTTTAACCTCCCTCCATAAACTTATCCTTTTACTAGGATTATTTTAATTTTATTTTAATATTGTCTTGATAGTCATTTGTGTCATTTGTTGAATAGTGTAAGCTAAATTGATATCTCCACAGTTGTGATGTATTTGTAATTTTGTATTGCTCTTATTTCTGATATACATGTACATCAATGCTTTATCAATTTTTGAATCTCGTTGCCAAACAAATATCAAAATTTAATTACCATTTTTGTCTGTGAAGTCGCTATATTTAACCATTTTTTGGGGGGTGGGTTAAAGAGTGACTGTACGATATTGTATGAAAATCATGAACATTAACATAAAACCATCCATTTATTCTAAGGAAATCAGTAAATATATGAGAACATGTAAATGGCGCTATTCTGTTTTATATAAAATTGTATTTTAAAAAGATTTTCCATTTATGACCAGTATGTATTGTCCACTGGCTTTGAAACATGTACCAAATTGTATTTTAAAAAGATTTTCCATTTAAGACCAGTATGTATTGTCCAGTGACTTTGAAACATGTACCAATTTTAACTATTGTGATTGTGAATTTTGCTTTGTATACCAGTTGTAATTACTGACTGTAAGAAGAATATAAAGACTATTTTATGCTACGTAGTGAGATATAGAAAAATATCAGTGAGATATATCCTTATATCTCACTGTTTTTTTATTCCCGATTTCATACAGTAAATGAAACGCAGCGTCAACGATGCCGGACTCAAAACTGTGAAATGCCGTCATTATTTTGACGTCATGACGTTATGATTCCCGTGATATTTAATAATAAAATGTGATAAAACGTTTAAAAACCATAAAATAAAAAGAAAATATGTTTGTCTTCGGTGCAGTAACGCTTAATATCATAACCCGAAAGGGAGACAATTTACATATTTTACTCGCAAGCGCTCGTGAAAATATTAATTGTCTACCTTTCTGGTGATGATATAACGCGTTATCAAACCGAAAACAAACAAATATCCTCTATTTATCACATAGGGGCTGAACTTCGTTATCTCAAATTTCATTATGTGGAATTTCCTTATATATCCCAAACATCATTACAAGTATGTGGAAATTCATTATATATCCCAAACATCATTACAAGTATGTGGAATTTCCTTATATATCCCAAACATCATTACAAGTAAGTGGAATTCCTTATATAGCCGGGCCGGCTAGCTCAGTTGGTAGAGCGCTGGACTACAAATCTGAGGATTGTGGGTTCGATTCCCAGCCCGGCCACATAACTTGTGTGGGGATTGGTCATGAAATTATTGCTACGGCCATTCTCCCCCTACCTCGGATTCAAGTAGGGCAGTTGTCAGTTACTGGCATAAGTATGTGCACTTAGTATTGGTAAACCAGCTTACCCAGGAAAAGTGTGAGTAGGTTAACTGACCGCCGTTATATGACTGAAATACTGTTGAATACGGCGAAAAATCCAAACAAACAAACTGAACTTCGTTATCTCAAACTTCATTATGTGGAATTTCCTTATATATCCCACATATCATTACAAGTATGTGGAATTTCCTTATATATCCCAAACATCATTACAAGTATGTGGAATTTCCTTATATAGCCGGGCCGGCTAGCTCAATTGGTAGAGCGCTGGACTACAAATCCGAGGATCGCGGGTTGGATTCCCAGCCCCGCCACATAACTTGTGTGGGGATTGGTCATGAAATTATTTCTACAGCCATTCTCCCCCTACCTCGGATTCAAGTAGGGCAGTTGTCAGTTACTGGCATAAGTATGTGCACTTAGTACTGGTAAACCAGCTTACCCAGGAAAAGTGTGAGTAGGTTAACTGACCGCCGTTATATGACTGAAATACTGTTGAATACGGCGAAACAAACAAACAAATTTCCTTATATATCCCAAACATCATTACAAGTATGTGGAATTTACTTATATATCCCAAACTTCATTACAAGTATGTGGAATTTCCTTATATATCCCAAACTTCATTACAAGTATGTGGAATTTCCTTGTATATCCCAAACTTCATTACAAGTATGTGGAATTTCCTTATATATCCCAAACTTCATTACATGTATGTGGAATTTCCTTATATATCCCAAAGTTCCTTACAAGTATGTGGAATTTCCTTATATATCCCAAACTTCATTACAAGTATGTGGAATTTCCTTGTATATCCCAAACTTCATTACAAGTATGTGGAATTTCCTTATATATCCCAAACTTCATTACAAGTATGTGGAATTTCCTTATATATGCCAAACTTCATTACAAGTATGTGGAATTTCCTTATATATCCCAAACTTCATTACAAGTATGTGGAATTTCCTTATATATCCCAAACTTCATTACACGTATGTGGAATTTCCTTATATATCCCAAACTTCATTACAAGTATGTGGAATTTCCTTATATATCCCAAACTTCATTACAAGTATGTGGAGTTTTGAGATAGCAAAATTCAGCTGTACACAGTTTTTGTTGGTGAATTTTCCTTCATTTAAGACAGTAATATGTGTATTATTTTCAGACTTTGTGTATGCTTTACAGCTTTTGTTGTTATTGATAGTATTGTTTGTGTCCGGCTTTAATTAAAGTGATAAACAGTATGTGCAATAAAATATTTGCCAATTGCAGTTTTTGTTTGTTTTCATGATTGTTGGAAAATAACAGAGCAACAAATTGAAGTCTTCGCTCATTAGGATACCTTTGCTCGTTTCTTAATTTTCTACTGAGTTTATTAAAGGGGCATATAGATTGTTTCGCATAAATATAGACAACAAATTTTCAAGACAATTTCCTTTTGTTTTGGAATAGAATATAATAGTAGAAGAAGAAAAAAAGGGATAGACTGTTCCAGTAGGGTTCAAACTCAGGCCTACGAAATTGCACACTTCAATGAAAACTTCTCTTTGCTGTGCAACGACTATCAATGACGGGCATGCGTGTCATGGTACATCATGTATATCTCCTTCATATCACTTTTACTACTGCTACTAATGACCACTGTTTTATATTATAAAATAAGTTTCTCAACTCTTCATAGAAACAAGACCGTCAATTTCACAATGCTTCAGTATTTATGTAAATAATGTTTATTATTCAAATGATGGTATCAGCGCTCCTTTATTTAGTTAATAAATGAAGCACGTGAATAAAAAATGTTCTGAAAGTGCAAATACAAGTGGAACATATCTCGACAAAGTTTAAATGTACTTTTGAGCAAATGTCATACATTCTGGCAAGTCAAAGCACTTGCAATTACACACCAGTGACATGTGAATAGCTTTTGTACTTTAACTGAAACCATATTATGATCATGATCGTAACTTGTAAGTCTAAAACCTTCGACTGGTCGTGGTGGTACTTAGACTCAAACCCTTGAAGTAATGATGCTTAGAATATAGACTTGTATCTTTGACAAGACATGGTTCTTAGACTCTAGAATGATACACCTAGCCATGCTTCTTAGGCTACAGACTGATACACTTGACTATCCATGGTTCTAAAACTATAGACTGATACACTTGACTATCCATGGTACTTGGACTATAGATTGATACACTTTACTATCCATGGTACTTAGACTATAGACTGATACACTTGACTATCCATGATACTTAGACTATAGACTGATACACTTGACTATCCATGGTACTTAGAATATAGACAGATACACTTGACTAGCCATGGTACTTGGACTATAGACTGATACACTTGACTAGCAATGGTACTTAGACTATAGACTGATACACTTGACTATCCATGGTACTTGGACTATAGACTGATACACTTGACTATCCATGGTACTTGGACTATAGACTGATACACTTGACTATCCATGGTACTTAGACTATAGACTGATACACTTGACTAGCCATTGTACTTTTACTATAGATTGATACACTTGACTAGCCATGTTACTTATACTATAGACTGATACACTTTACTATCCATGGTACTTAGACTATAGACTCATACACTTGACTAGCCATGGTACTAAGACTACAGACTGATACACTTGACTATCCATGGTACTTTGACTATAGACTGATACACTTGACTATCCATGGTACTTGGACTATAGACTGATACACTTGACTAGCCATGGTACTTAGAGTATAGACTGATATACTTGATCATCCATGGTACTTAGAATATAGACAGATACACTTGACTAGCCTGGTACTTGGACTATAGACTGATACACTTGACTAGCAATGGTACTTAGACTATAGCCTGATACACTTGACTATCCATGGTACTGGGACTATAGACTAATACACTTTACTATCCATGGTACTTAGACTATAGATTGATACACTTGACTATCCATTGTACTTATACTATAGACTGATACACTTAACTAGCCATGGTACTTATACTATAGACTGATACACTTAACTAGCCATGGTACTTATACTATAGACTGATACACTTAACTAGCCATGGTACTTAGACTATAGGCTGATACACTTGACTATCCATGGTACTTTGACTATAGACTGATACACTTGACTATCCATGGTACTTAGACTATGACTGATACACCTGACTAGCCATGGTACTAAGACTATAGACTGATACACTTGACTAGCAATGGTACTTAGACTATAGACTGATACAATTGACTAGCAATGGTACTTAGACTATAGACTGAAACAATTGACTAGAAATGGTACTTAGACTATAGACTCATACACTCGACTAGCCATGGTACTTTGACTATAGACTGATACACTTGACTACCCATGGTACTTATACTATAGACTGATACACTTGATTATCCATGGTACTTTAACTATAGACTGATACACTTGACTAGCCATGGTACTAAGACTATAGACTGATACAATTTTTAATAGCAATGGTACTTAGACTATGGACTCATACACTCGACTAACCATGGTGCTTAGACTATAGACTCATACACTTTACTAGCCATGGTACTTAGACTATAGACTGATACACTTGACTATCCAGGGTACTTAGACTGTAGACTGATACACTTCACTAGCCATGGTACTTAGATTATAGACTGATACACTAGACTAGCCATGGTGCTTAGAGTATAGACCGATACACTAGACTAGCCTTGGTACTTAGACTATAGACTGGTACACTCGATAAGCCATGGGGCTAAGACTATAGACTGATACAATTGACTAGCCATAGAGTTTCGACCATAGACTGATGCACTTGAATGGTCATGGTGACTATAGACTGCTTCATAGTTCTCCTGACTAGCCATAGTGCTTAGACTATAGATTTGTATCTTTGTGTAGCCATGGTGCTTAGACTATGGACTGAAACACTTGCTTAGCCATTGTGCTTAAAATGTTAACACATACACTTGACTAGCTATGGTGCTTATACTATAGACTGGTACACTCGATAAGCCATGGGGCTTAGACTATAGACTGATACAATTGACTAGCCATAGAGTTTCAACTATAGACTGATGCACTTGAATGGTCATGGTGACTATAGACTGCTTCATGGTTCTCCTGACTAGCCATAGTGCTTAGACTATAGATTTATATCTTTGTGTAGCCATGGTGCTTAGACTATAGATTTGTATCTTTGTGTAGCCATGGTGCTTAGACTATAGATTTGTATCTTTGTGTAGCCATAGTGCTTAGACTATAGATTTGTATCTTTGTGTAGCCATAGTGCTTAGACTATAGATTTGTATCTTTGTGTAGCCATGGTGCTTAGACTATAGATTTGTATCTTTGTGTAGCCATGGTGCTTAGACTATAGATTTATATCTTTGTGTAGCAATGGTGCTTAGACTATAGATTTATATCTTTGTGTAGCCATGGTGCTTAGACTATGGACTGAAACACTTGCTTAGCCATTGTGCTTAAAATGTTAACACACACACTTGACTAGCTATGGTGCTTAAGAGTATAGACTGATACACTAGACTAGCCTTGGTACTTAGACAAAAGACTGGTACACTTGATAAGCCATGGGGCTTAGACTATAGACTGATACAATTGACTAGCCATAGAGTTTCGACTATAGACTGATGCACTTGAATGGTCATGGTGACTATAGACTGCTTCATTGTTCTCCTGACTAGCCATAGTGCTTAGACTATAGATTTATATCTTTGTGTAGCAATGGTGCTTAGACTATGGACTGAAACACTTGCTTAGCCATTGTGCTTAAAATGTTAACACATACACTTGTCTAGCTATGGTGCTTAGACTATAGACTGATACACTTGACTAGCAATGGTGCTTAGGTGTATAGACTGATACACTAGACTAGCCTTGGTACTCAGACAAAAGACTGGCACACTTGATAAGCCATGGGGCTTAGACTTTAGACTGATGCACTTGACTATCCATAGAGTTTAGACTATAGACTGATGCACTTGAATGGTCATGGTGACTTTAGACTGGTACATGGTACTCCTGACTAGCCATAGTGCTTAGACGATAGACTTGAATCTTTGTGTAGCAATGCTGCTTAGACTATGGACTGAAACACTTGTCTAGCTATGGTGCTTAGGCTATTGACTGATACACTTGACTAGCAATGGTGCTTAGACTAAAGTCTGATACACTTTACTTGCCATGGTGCTGAGACTATAGACAGATACACTTGACTAGCAATCTTGCTTAGACTATAGACTGATATACTTTACTTGCCATGGTGCCGAGACTTTAGACTGACAAACCTAACTAGCCATGGGGCTTAGACTATGGACTGATACACTTGACTAGCCATAGAGTTTAGACTATAGACTGATGCACTTGAATGGTCATGGTGCTTAGACTATAGACATATACAATTGAACAGCCATGTTACTTTGACTATAGACTAATACACTTGACATTTTTTGCCAAGGTTCTTAGACTATAGACTGATACATTTGACTAGCCATTGTGCTTAGACTATAGATCGATAAACTTGACTAGTCAAACTATGAGTGCTTAGTCTATAGACTGATACACTAGACAGGTCATAAAGCTTATACTATAGACTGATAAACTTTACTAGCCATGGTGCTTAGACTATAGACTAATACACATTACTTGTCATGGGGCTTATACTACAGGCTGGTTCACTAGACTAGCCATGTGGCTTAGACTATAGACTGATACACTTGACTAGCAATGGTACTTAGCCTATAGACTAATACACTTGACTAGCTTGACACTTGTATCTTGACTAGCTGCTGCCACGGCATGGTACACCTGACTAGTCTTTGTGCTTATCTTGAATTACAAGTTTCTTAGGTTGAGCCATTGCAATTATCGAATATGTATAAAAAAAATAGTGAACATTTACACGGAGTATTAACAGTCAAAGTCAAACATTTATTTTTGCTAATGCTGTCATTTTTTGAGCTTTTCAACGTCGGGTTACTTACTGTACAACTGTAAAACCTCGGTTGGTTCATTGGATTATCAAAATAAAGTATGGTTCTTGGAAAAACGAAGTTAGTTTCAATTACTAAGTGTGCATTTAATACTCAAGACATTCTTTTGCGCGATATGCACGTGAGACGGCGACCCGACAACTATTGGTGTTATGTGGCCTTCGTGCGACTTCTACAACTAAACATTTTTACGCGGACGATTTGATTTTGAACACAAACGCTCGATTGAATAATTCTTTCTGCTAAAGGTCGGCTAACAACCAATTACTCGATCATATTTATATTAATATATGTTAAATTATACACACCAAATAATACTTACGCAATTGTTTTTTAATGTCACCCCTTTATCTGAAGTATTAAGCCTTTGACTGATATAATCCACGTTTCGTCCCAAATACGATTCGTACCACAAGAAATAAAAAAATGACATCAGACATGTCGAAGCAAGACAGTCTGTTTCTTGCCAATGCCAAATCAGATTGTATGTTTTATATTCTCATTTTGTATTTTTGCATCACGTGATATCAAGCTACTGTCCTGAATTTCAGATCGTCGACATTTGATGCACAATGCCAAGTGATCAGATTGCATATTCTGACAAATACTGCGATGATCAGTATGAGTACAGGTATCGTCAGCAAGTTTACTTTTCAGTCTTGCCTAAATGTGCCTTTCAAATTCTGTCCACTGTCTGAAATTTTCTGTGTAAGTTGTTTATAATGTTCAGATTTACATGAAATCAAAAAGACAGTCATCCAACGACAATCTTATCCGTCGATTATATTTTCTGTTTATTTGACAGTAAAAGTATACATTTGATGACAATATTGATCAGTTTTTGGGATTTGTGGCTTTTGTTTTTAAACTTTTTCTTTAGTTTAATTAAATGTTTTTTAAAAATAGTAAGAGAAAAGGGTCCAGCCAAATTATGCCGTGTCACCCTAATTTCGTGGGTCTTATTTACGAGTGTGGTGCATGCGCGTTAGTACATTCTGTTATCTCACCTCTGAGTTGGATAAAACAAAATTTGCAATGTGCTCTTTGCAAACAAAGTAATTAAAATACAGATTTTTGTTGTTATTTCATGTATATGTTATGTTATTGTACCTGACCGTTCTGATCTGTATCGTCTGGAAGCTTCTCATAATTTCTTGAGTTCTGATTGGCTGGCCTACTTTGGTTGGAAAAGAGTGTTTACAGCATCAATTTAGTTTCACTTTGTTTGTGCTGGAGCCTGTGCTGATCAAAGAACGAAAACTTAATGAAAACTAGTGTTTTTGAAAAAAATTTCATTATAGATACACAGTCCTTATCATATTTTTTAAAAGGAAACAATATAGGCCTGACGAAATCTACACACTTGTTCAATTTTGCTTGTGCAGGTTTAACTTAAGGCTTCATGAATCTATAAATATTTATATTATGTTAGTCTTTGTTGGTAAATATTAAATAAATGATGAAATTGCACGCAGCGATTTGTGGGTAGGAATGCTAACTTAAAGTTAAAAGTTTGAAAATGTCAGCCAAATTTAAGGAAAGGGGAGTGTTTATGTATTTTTTTTATACCGAAAATAGCAAAATTCCAGTGAAAAATAAACACAAGGGAGATAATCATACATGCAATTATTCTTGGAAAACTACTAAATATGCAATTTTTTAGAACGAAATTTCATGAATTTAATTCCAAAATAGGTGTACGATAGTGAATAATTTGTGTACTTAATGCCATTAATTGGTGATTTAAATGACCAAGTCACTTACTGGTTGACATTTAATAGGATTTCCTTTTCAGATACTGCAAAAATATACAATCCACTTAACAGTTATAGTAATTCGGACAATGTTTTCGGATGCACGAGCGAAAATTCTATAAGTTTTAAATGGCCACGAAATTATGGTAACCCACGAAATTATGGTAATTAGGCATATATTTTTCTCATTTTCATAGTTCAAAAGTTATAAAATGGTACTATTCTCTGATTGCTGTTTTCAACACTTTCTCATGTTGCAGGCACGTTATATTACCACCAGATATTGCCAAGCTAGTCCCAAAGACACACTTGATGTCGGAAACAGAGTGGAGAAACATCGGTGTACAACAGTCGCCGGGATGGATTCACTACATGGTCCATTCACCGGGTAACTGTGTTTTATTTCCGTCTGCTGCACATTTACACACATTGACTTTCTTATTAGGCTTTACATCGTTTAACTGTATTGCAGTGTTCTGGCGAGGTATCACGAAAGGTACGACATTTGTCTCACAGCTCATAAGTGTAAATGGTTGAGTTGAACCCACAGCAGTTAACATTAGAAACACTGTTAATGTTTTGTTTTTTTAATTATAAACTGTTCGACACAAATAACTGATATAACTAATAAACTTAAAATTAGTCACTTTCAATGGAAAACGTTATTCTTTTTGTGCTTAACAAAAGTGAACATGTAATAAAATTTCCTTCAATATTATAGACAGGCCAACTGTGCTTTTTAAACCAAAAATTTTGGAATTTTCGTTCAGGTTTTTGCGTCAAATTCGTGACACTCACTTCGAGTTTCTGTCAATGAATCTTCTAGACCGTCACGGGCTTTATTAATAGGGTTGCAGGCAGTTTGCGAAGCATGGTTAGACTCGTATCGTTACCAACAAACTTATGTTTTGATGTTTTGCGAGGAGAAATTACTCAATATAACGTTCAAGGCTTTTTTTCTTAGGCGACGCAGCAGACGACTACATATTGGAAAACAAAGCGAATACTCTTGAATATGGAGATAACGCTCGAACGCATATGTTATTGGTTGGCTAAGATTGCAGCGCTATATTTAATTAATCCAATCAGAAAGCAGACCTCAATTGGATGTTTGATTCGTACTCGGTACACTTTGAGAGATTTGATATTCGTCCCCAAATTGTTTTGCATTTTTGACGATTCATCCCATGAAATTTTGTATGCGACAAAAATTGCTACTAGACCAATTCCTTTGCGACATTTGTGAAAAATAAGCGATAAAATCGCAATTTCGCAGCCTTGCCAGAACTGCTTTTGTTTTACTTTTAAGCTTGCTGAAAGTTCTGTATTATATTTTTTTAAATAACGAGCATTTTTTAGCTTGGATTTGTTTACAGAATGTAAATGTGTTGACAAAATTTTGCCAGATTTTATACAAGATGTTTTTCCTACTATTATACGAATCAAGGGTGGAGCCACAGCATGAAACTGTTGTATCTGCTTAACATTTCTGTAACAGATACACTAGTTTCATGCTCAACTCCACCCTCGAAATAGAACTGTTTTGCATTTATTTTAAGTTTGGACAATAATTATGTAAAATCTTAAACACAATATATTCAGTAGTAAGCAAGTCTTCATATAATTATTGTAACACTATACTGGCCATCATGTCAAATTTAACACTTCATTTTTCAGAGCCTCACGTGTTACTGTTCCGTCGACCTTTACCCAAAACTGCCAGTACTGTAGTGCCAGGTCAAGGCCAACAGATAGTAGCAGCGCATTGAGCCAGTGTTGTGAAAATGAAAACTTATTTAAGCATGTATCTCCACATAGAACATCAGGACAAGTGACATTGCATAGGAAGGCAATTTACCCAGGAATGTATGGTCTCTTCGTTGATGTATTTATCATATTTACGTACATGTAATTTTTCGGCATGTTTGTGGTGTGTGCTTGATGCATTTAATGAACACTACGTGTATTATAAGTTAGTAATGAAAGGACTTGTCTAATGTATTTACCGTCAGCAAATTACTAGAAGTATTTCTGCCCTTGATGTAAACAATGTTAAGATAGTGCTCTAAGTCTAAGGGTAATACGAGTATTCATAAACTGAGACACAAACTACTTTGCAAGTATGTAGTAAGTAGTTAATTAATTAGTTAATTTCAATGAAGTTTGAATGTGTGAGAACTGGCTTGCACCTCATAATAACTGAGTTATGTGGGATTTCTTTCTGACTTTCTGATGTTTTTGTCCATGGGGTGTCTGCACAACACTCTGTGTCTGCTAGTTTTAAGTCAGTCGCTTTCTGAACACTGCTGATAGTGAATTTTAATTTTTCTACTAACTCTGTGTTAAGTATAACACATGTCAGAAAAGTAATTATAGATTTTCTACGATTTTTTGTGTTAGCTGAATGTTTAAACCTACTTGTTGACTGTAATGTTGTTGATGTTTACTGCATTGTTAATGGCATGATTTTCTTTAATGTTTAGACAGTACCCATTTGGTGGAGTCAGTTTCTTATTTTCTTGTTGTTTATTTTTCTAGTTTTATATGCCATTTCAATATCGGTTTTCAGTCAGTTAATTTCACATATTGCTTCTAGATATTGCCTTAACCATGCATTTTCGGTGATCATGACTACAAGTTATTCTATTTTGTTGTCAGTATATCAATGTTTTCATTAAATGTAGGCAATTCTGACTGTATCTGGAAGGTCTGAAATATTTCCAAGTGCTGTTAAGGGCTGTTCCAGGACAGGAAAAAGGGTGATGAGGAGGTGGAACGCAGATGTATTAAAATTCAGAGGGTGGGGGTGATAGAGGGGACAAAACGGATTATCAATGACTTGAACAAAATTAAGTTGTGTTGGCAGTACCCAATTTTTGGACATGCATTCCCCCCACCCCATCACCGTTTTTCCTGGAACAGCCCTAAGAATAAAATCGTGTCAAATGCACTATTTTTCAGAATTAATGGATTACATCCTTGAAACAAATTGTTTTTGTTACATGTTCGATACAGCTACAATCGTATTTCTTCATACTGTATGTACTTTTCATAAAACCATTGCACTTTTCAGTATTCTCTATTTTATTGTTTGCAGTGTAGTAACTTTTCTGTGTCCATCTTTTGTAACTTGCTGAAAATCTTCCTTTCCTGAGAAAGTATTCCTCTTCTGTTAGGTTTTTAACGTACTTAACCATTTTAGTGTTAAATTGTGCAGCATGTACCTTACCCCATATTTATTACCACAAATACCTGAAGACACAGGTTCACTGGTTGTGAAATGGGGCAGTGGCTTTATTTCTCAACGTTTGAACTTCTTTCTTAGAATGTTTGTGCTGGTCATTTGACGTACTGTTTGTTTGAGTACAATTTCGTGTACATCATGTTTGTATTTTATAGCAATAAAATGTTAGTCATAATTTACTGTTCTTTCATTACTATGTTACATGTCGACGCATGGAAGTCTGCGTGCAGGCGGTTTGTTGGTTTCCCAACAGCCTTTGCTAATGAAAAATTTGCTTTAAAAAATAGTAGGCCGTGTCGGGAACCGCTATCGAAATAACCCGAGCCGATTGGTTAATTGAATAACACAATGCCAGGTCAGTGATGTTTGCTATCAAAAGTTTCTCATGCTGGCTTAGATTGAAGACCGATATTTGGAGCAGTTTTCTTTCCGCAATCTGACAAATAATGACAGTAGTGGACAGACATAAGATTAAAGGTATATGCATTACAATTGGAAATGCTCAGTCATTTTGATTTCACTCTGATCCATTCAGAGGCCAACTTCAATCAACATGAGATACCGGTAAACCTTAAAAGGAGGATAGCCTTCTCTATAGGCCTTTCCCAAAACTAGGTGATCTCCCTTGGAAATTACCTCCCGTTATTGCGAATTCACATCCGCCATATTTGAAACCCGACTTCCGGCGACGTTTTCCCTAGCTTGCCATATATAGTATTATAGATCTAAGACCAAGCGGCTTTCAAAACTTGTAATGGAAATTTTTAAAACCATACGTTTTTGATTAAATATTATTAAAAAAAACTCATCGAGGATATATCTTACAAAAATAAATTATTAGAACTAAATGTACTGGCGCAGCGCCTAAATCCGCCACATTTGGGGGGTATTTTTACGATATTTTCAAAAGTTGTTTACCGATTGACATAAAAGTTCACATTAATAAAGTTAGGTTTTATGTGCATTTGCTGGCATATATTTGTAACATTACAAGTACTTGGCAAATGAAAAATATTTATTGAGATTGAAGGCCTCAACATTCTAAAAAAATGGGCGTGGGAGTGCCTAAATCCGCCACCCCTTTTAAAAATGTTAAAATTGCTCGAAAATAATTATTGTCTATGAATTCTGTTTTCGAAGCAACTTCTATTAACTTCTTTTGGCAAAACTACCACTTTTGTTTATTTAAGGTTCCATTTTATAGTGTTTAAACAAATCACTGTGATCCGAAGTTGCTTGGTGAAAATCGTAGATCAGGAACCGCGACAGGCCTATTCCACATATTTGACTAATGTTCTTATTTAATTTGCTATATTAAGCAGCTCGTTGTCTGTTGTTAATACTATGTACCTATTTCTTCAAATACTCATTTGTATTTCTAAAAATAGCTCTGAAACGGAGGCCCTGTGTGCACGTAGGACAAAAAATGAGGGTTTTGAGTAGCGAAACATTTGCGCTCTTACTATGTAGTATTTTCCGCATGTTATTGTATGTAATGCCAATAAATAGTGATTATTTGTATGCTGCACATGCTCACATGGACATAACATTAAAACGCAATAATTTAATGTTATCATGAACACCATGCGGGTCCTAAAAATTGCGCATGCGCAGTATGAAATAGATTCCCCGCATGCAGTTTGTTTGCATTTAGGGGTTATATACAAAATAATTGGATTAAATATTAATTTATGCACAAATCAAGATAAAAACTCGTCAGCGTTGTAAAGGGAAAGTATCTGATTGATCGAGATCAACAAAACAGAAATCTCAGCTCAATCGGATGGGGTGGCCGATTTAGGCAAGTGGCGGATTTAGGCACTGCGCCAGTAGTATCGTTTTAAACTCATTACTAAGGCCACATCTCCGTATGACAGCTATCCGGAAAAAAAGAAGTAGTATATAGTAGTAGAATACCAAAGCCACAAACAGCTGGGATCTTATAAAATTGCCCTTAGAACAATACCGCTAATCCGTGCAATTGGGTAATGCATTGATGATAAAGATCTACATGCAGAGACAACTAACATGTCACACTTCGTCTCCATTGTTTGCGTCTCCAATTAAAGTTTATCTCACATTTTAAAATGTTGTTGTCTCCGTTGTTGTTATTTGCCTATCACCCTATGAAATTTCGCCACCTTATTGAACAAAACAGAACATAATTAAAAGCATTAAACACTTTTTCGAAATAATAAATTGGTTTAAATTGTAGAGTGACATAATATAGCACAGCATTTAATTTTCAATTCTGAAGAATTGAAAGGTGGTGAACATTTAAGAACTCATCAAGTTTTGTTTTTTCTAAAACATACGGGAATTACCGTAGCTGCTGCGAGAATAAAAATGTTTGTTTGTTTAAAACGATTCCGACAGAAATGAAGGAAAACTAAATACTTGATCAAACAGACTCAACAAGTATAAAATATTTATTCAAACGAATATTAGACTCTTCTGTTGGCTTAGTTAATTACTTACTCTGAATTGTGTAAACTTGTTTCAAAATGTATATATCTATGTCTGTTTTATTATAGATACCCTAGTATGTACATAATTATCACGACATATCTATTTCGCGGTGATATTTAGACCCATTGGGTTGGGTGTTATTTGTGTCGTTGATTATATGAAGTTATCATGAACATTGTTTAAACACATGACACAATAATAAACAAATTACTTACTTATTCTCTTTAATACAACATCAGTTATAACATGTAATGAGTGACATCATCGTTAGTTATTGTAATATTGTGTTAAAACAGTAATTAAAAAGATAGTTGTTTTGTTGCATTATATTTCAAGATTAAAGCGGAGCCTGTTCAAGCACCGTATAATATTTAGCACACAACAAGAATATCTGCAACGAAAAAAGCTTTAAAGTTAAACACAAATGTGTATGGAATTCAAATAAGTTGCTGCCAAAAACATCGGAATTACGCTCCAACTTTCTGTGATGATACCTTATTTTCGTAATTTTAGTCCCCAGAAGAATGTTAGCTTAGAGTTACTTAGCAAAATCATTTTACTAAAAACAGCTTTTTATTCATTTTATTTAATAATACAAATTTGATACGTCATGAAGGCATATGTTGTTTAGATACTGAAATCGCTATTTTTGTGTTTTGTTGCATAATAACCGTTAAACGTACAGTGTACAGTTTGTTTGTAAATCTGCAAAGAGTAGACTATATTGTTAACAATCAAAATAATTATTTAATTAAATTGATAAATAAAGTACATGATGCATATTATATACGAATGTTGATATTTCTAAATTTATTTTTAAGACATCAACACAATTTTAAGATTGAAAATCAAATATATTGCATGTTTTTCGGTAAATATCAATACGCTTATCCCGCCTTATAATCAATAAACGTCGCCGGAATTTAACAGTGGACATCACTCGTGATTACGCAAGGGAAGTAACCTAGTTTTGGGAAAGGCCTATTTCAATTAACTGTATGACTTCTACTATGAATCTCAAGAATTAAGATATTTATTATTAAAAGCATCATTATACATGTATGCAAATTCTATTTTGTGACAATACACTAATACAAAAAGCTGATTGCCTGTATTTGTAAAGCAACTTATTTTTTAGCTGATCA
Source organism: Congeria kusceri (assembly GCA_027627225.1). NCBI lineage: Eukaryota > Metazoa > Mollusca > Bivalvia > Myida > Dreissenidae > Congeria > Congeria kusceri. The sequence continues at coordinate 5,255,320 of CM051030.1, forward strand.
TTTCAAGATGGAATGGAAATATATTGCGTTATGAAATAATTTATTTTTCTTGTTTTGGATTAGTTTATTTTTCATCAATTAAAATGAGTTTGCTTCAGACAAAAACTAAAACATCTATTTATCACATAATTTAGGTTGATAACATTTGACCACAAAAAGTAAACAAACACTTCATAAACACACATTAAAAATGGGCTAAAAAAAGATCTTTCTTACAAAAACTGTAAATAATGGTTTTGTACGGTAAAAAGATACTCAATCGCAGTCAAATGCTCAACCTTTACCTTCTGGCTGAAAACGGGAACCAAACAAATAAGAACATTTTAATGTCACACAGCGTAGTACAGAACACAAAGCAGCTTTCTTATAAAATCAGGGTCACCGGAAGATCTGACTGTGATTCTTCGATCGTTGTTTCTGCCTCAAGCAGGCGATCTCTCAATAACTTAATGACGGCATCGTTTTCTTCGCTACCTTCCATCAAGAGCTGAAGCCTCCGTAAGGCTTTCAATTCGTCATCTAACTCCAAGTTAACGCTCTCCAACTGGCAAATAGAATGACGTGAGCCAAGTACTTTGCCGTCAACGTTTTCAATCCTGAAACTTGAGCTAATTCTATCACCGGTCTCAGCATCTGAGTCTGTCTCTACTTCTTCCTGTTTCTCATCCTGCATCTTTGCTTCTTTACTTTCATCCATATTTCCCAATTCTAATCTGCACGTATCGTCAAGCCCCTTTCCTGAAGATAGAGGTTTTGCAGCATTGTTTCTAGGAAATTGTTCGCTTTCAGTTTCCTCTCCTATGTTTGCGAGTGTTTCTTTCCCATTGTCGGATCCCATTGCTTTAGTATCTTTTGAGGTTTTTTTTGTAGCGGACTTTCGACATTCATTTTCCTCTTCAATGTTTGCGAGTGTTTCATTCACATTGTCAGATCCCATTTTTTTATTCACAATATAAATATTGGAACCACTGAAATCAAATTCCGTTACGTTTGGACGACTGCTACTTTGAGTTATTTCTTGATTCTGCAGTTGTTCGAAAGCCTGCTTTGTTGCTAGATTACTCATGTGTAACAGCGAGTACACTGAACTGTAAGTGTTGTATTTTGTCGATAGGGATTGCGAACTGGAAAAATCTTCTGCCTTGTCGTTGGTCCCGATATTGTGGTTTATAGCAGCAGGCAATGTTGAAGACTTGTTCTCTGCTCCACCTTTATGTAACGGTGGGTGATTAAACTGGTTTTGAACAGGCAACTTTGGTGGAGTTGAAGTTATGGTGGTTTCAATTTCGCCACTTTTCTGCTGAACGTTTGGATCATTCTTTGAGATTAGTTGTACCTGCTTATCTGTATCCAGTTCATCGGGGTATCTCAGTACTTCGTAATAGTTTGATCCGCTACTGTCCCTGTTTTTTTCACTTTTTGTTTTATGAATGGTACCTTTAATCTCCTGCAGAAGTCCCCATGGGTAGATATCCTTCCGTTCCAACTCTTTCGGGTTGTACGGCACACCCTTACAGGTATCCCCGGGTTGTTTTCGGGAGATGTAGTACTCTATTTCACTATCGCGGGTCTCCTCAGTATCAACGATATCATTGCTTTCACCTAGATTACAATCCTCCAAATAACACCTGTCAGTTTCGGTTGGGCTCACACCTTCCGGTAACGTAATTTTATTCTTCAAGAACTTATAGTTGGTAACTCTTGGTCTTGAGACTGGTTCCAAGGGAATTTTCAGAGTGGCCATTTTCTCACTGGTGTCTTCAACAGATGTCAAACTACCTCCCTTATTCTGATTTTTCTCTTCATTTACTGTAATGAATCCATGCTGCACGGTTGGAACCCTCTTTACTCGGCCCTTGAAGGTGAAATTCTGATGCACGTTATCATTCTCCTGTAGCCCAATACAGCTCGACGTTGGCTTCTGTTTGGCCAGACGTAGCTGCAGGTCCTTATTGCAGCACGGAAGCCCGCACGTGTGCCCGGGCGGGTCGTGGGAGTAGGGCACCAGGTCCGGGTTCCGGTCCTTCTCAGATGACGGGGAAAACATGAAGTTGAACATGGCTTTTAGATGGCTTGACCACTTGAGCTAAAACGTACAAACAATAATTACAAGAATTAACATTCAACTTGAAAAAAAAAAAATTCTACCTGTTCTTAAGGATGTAAACGTCTATCAGTATCAGGATACCCAAATACTAAGTTGTTAAAAATATTTAATTTTTTTACGATTTGTATTTATATATTTTATATATTTTTTATGAAAAAGTACCAAAAGCTCTTAAATTGGAACGTTCATTTGAAAGACTGTTGGTGTAGACCATCAATTGGAACGTTCATTTGAAAGACTCTGTTGGTGTAGACCATCAATTGGAACGTTCATTTGAAAGACTCTGTTGGTGTAGAACATCAATTTTCCATCGTTTGGCATAAGTACAGTTCTGAATAGATCAGACTAGAAACACATCAATTATTGTTGAATGTGTGCATTTACATTGATGAATGTGTGCATTTACAATCTTCATTTTACCCATTACCCACCATACGCACATGTGTTTTAATCAGATCTTCGATGAAAAATACGTTTTTGTGTAAAATCTGTACTAATTTCAAGAGAGGTAACTCCGTTATTTTGTTCTTTTATACAAACCTTATTGTCTGCCTTCACTCATGTGTATTGTGCGATTTTATTGACCTGGTACTCATGAATATTCCGTGTATTTTCGTAAATCTATTTTAAGCTACTAACCGAGATAGAGACTGAGACATGTATTTATTAAATCCTTACTACGTAACAGTTGATACTAGAGTGCAGGGTAAGTACGCAAAGTTTGTAAGCATGATGTTTTGGGTTCGATTCCGAAAACAGGCACTTAATTTATTCATTAATTATTTATTGATTTATTTAATTCATCATTTCGCTGACGTTATGACTCGGAATCTCATCATCAACCTCGAATCTGACAAAGAAGAGAGTTGCATCGATACAGAGATCTATTAACAAACATTGATAGATCTTTGATAGATACTGGGAGCAAAACAGATTCTTTTTGTATGCATTTTTATGTAGATAAAATAATTAAACTAAAAAAAATAAAAAGGAAAGAAAAAAAAATAAAGAAAATAATGTCACGAGAATAAGTGATGTTAAAGTAAAAGAAAATAAGAAAAAAGAAAGATTTTGGCTGGATTCGAACCACAGTCATTGTGATTCAAAGTCTAAAACACTATCCACCGCGGTATTCTTCTTGACACTTGTCTATGTTTTTTTGTGTGTTATATGACTGTGAAATCTGTGCTTTACACGCTTTAAATGTAAACCAATATAAATAAAACAGCCAAGCGCTACCGGAGTGCCAGGTCAATAAAATCTTACAATATGTAGAATTCATTGCCACAGTTTTGGTTTAAAAAATATTCAGATAAACAATGAAAATTCATTGTTTTGTAAGTCTAACTTATTTGTAGCCAATTAAACTTACTGCCAAACATGTTTTAATTAATTAAAAATACAGTACTCTAAATAATTTCTTTAAAAAAATCTCTTTTAAATTTTGTTATGTTTAATAGGGTAATTTACTTAACTGCATCTGAATTTTTATGACTGTTAGTTTAATTGGCTGCTAAAGTTTTTTTGCAACTGGACCATGGTTGCCACATTTTGTTGATTTGTAGTGGATGTTTCACTTAGAAGTTATAAATGTTCAGTGTTTTTTCTAAACACTTACATAAACAGTTTTTTGATACCAAAATCTCGTATGGTGTAATATCGCTCATATTCATAATTAGTAACACATTTTAGATACCTTAAATAGTGTCTTTTTATTTTCATATAAAAATGCACATTTTACAAAATATTGAACATCTTACGAGATACATACAATGCTATGAAAAATATATAACATATGAATGCATGAACTGTTAGAAAATAAACAAGTACATAGTATGACAATATAACGTTGTACAAAAGACCATTTTTCAAAATGGTTTCACAGAGAAATTTTACGAAACAGTGTCACGTGTTTACAATTATTATACAGGTGGACCTGGTTATAAAGAAAAAGCATGCAGCAATTTAGAGTAACATTGGAAAAGGCAACAGAAAGAGACTCAATTGCAATCATAAATAAGTCTTTAGCAAAATAAACCTCGCCAGAAGTTTCACTAGTTTTTACAAAGAAGAATATTACAAAATGTTTACCGTTTATGTTAAACTGAGTATTTCTCAAAACATCAATATGTCTATGCAAAACTTGGCTACAAAATGCACTGCCATTTTGCACGTTCAACGACCGAAGTACAGAAAGGATAAAATGTCTGCAGTCTTACTGTCTATCCTTGCGTAATTGCAACATTCCATGCAGTCCAAGAATAGCCTAATAGGAGACAATTTAATACAAGAGAGAAGATCTCTCCATAACATACAGCTCACAGTGTTTCTGTAACTCGAAACACTTCGAGTTTCTAAGTTTAATGCAGTTGTCTGCCTTTTAAGGCGTGTGCAAATTTGGATAATTTTACTTGCATATTTACTAATTTCACACTCGTTCTGATTGTGCTGCACTGGTCTCATCTGTAGCATAAATGTAAGTTATCCCTTTTTATACAGCATTTTCTAATGTGGAAGACGTACACTCGGTTCTCCGAGTCAGTCAAAAGTTTCACAAATTTGATTTTAGAACTTCTCCCCTTCAAAGCTACAGCTTGTGTCCCTCTAAGTCCTCGTTGAATAATCTTGGTACTGTAACCTTGAGTAAAATCGACAATAATCAGAAAAGCGTCATGCGAAAGTTTATCATAGTGTATCCACGGAAACGAAACACTTGAGTGCATGACGGTCACAGGGGAGGTATAACACAGGAGAGCTCTGTAGGCGCGGAGTGGTTTTCACAACACTGTAGGCAAGAGTTACTGCAGAAGACACCGGGAAGAGTGACAATCAGACGACAACTTCATATATAACCTTTTTCGGTTTGACCTTGTCCGGGGTGGAATATCCGCTCTCGTTGCCGCTGCCGAAACTCCCCCCTTCCTTTACATGATCCTCGGGGAGACTTATGAACTTCTTCGGATCCTTTGTGGGAGAACGGGGTGAACCGGAGAAAGAGGCGTCTGAAATTGGAGGATAAATGTTTCAGTGTAAATAAACAACTTAATTCAGTTCAATGTCATTCTATAGTTTGAACAATGAACTTGACATTGACCTTTATGATGCATGAATATATTTGTTTCTGTATTGCCATCATGCTAATTTGATATATTTTGCTGAAAATACAGCCACATTTGTATGGCGCCAGTGTTCCTAATTCATGTGGAACTTTGCAGCGGGTTTTGCCCTATATAAACTTGCAATGATTTAACTACATGAGGTTACAGATTGATTACCGAAGCAAAGCTTGTACTTAATAATCTACTGGTACAGTTTTTTTATAGAAGAACACAAAATGGACCGTCTATTTACCTGCTTGTTTTTCATTGTAGTACGGGTCTGTACTGCCTCCAATGTCTGCAAGAAAGGGAACGATGCCTTTGTACATAAATGGTTAATATACTGTATTCATAATCATAAATACTAAAATCATGCCATATTTTACAAAATAAATAGATGCATAGCTCAGACACATTAACCTGGCACTCATGAACTCTATTGGCATAATTACGCGCTTGATTTGTTTCCTGTATTTATACTGGTTTTGATTGTGCACCTGTTTCACATGTTTATTGATACTACGTGTGGGATACCCTAATATATTCATGCATAAAGGTCAATGTCAGGTTAATGTATCCGAGCTATAAATAGACATCATAGTAACAGCCAATTTTTCAAATCTGTAGCCATTGGTAAATTTTTGAATGGCAGTATTAGCCCTTTACTGTCTTGAAACCTCTGTTTAAACTCAATATGCGGCGCGTCGTGGGAAAACCGGCCTTAGTGCATGTGCGTAAAGTGTCGTCCCAGATTAGCCTGTGCAGTCCGCACAGGCTAATACGGGACGACACTTTCCGCTTTTATGGTATTTTCTGTTTCAAGGAAGTCTCTTTCAAACATAAATCCACTGTAGGCAGAAAGTGCCGTCCTGGATTAGCCTGGATATTCAAGTGACATCAACTACACTCGATGTGCATAAAACTGCAGTCAAACTTTTCTTATTGTTTGCTCGGTACAGACACAGCTACCTGTACTATAATTCAGATCTCTAGTTAGTTTTGACAGCACTACACAGACATGACGATACGATCTACAGCTACATGGAAAGTGCTACAGCAAAACAACACGGTGAGTAATCATTATTTCTGTCCAGTGGCATTTTGAACAATAATAATACATTCTACATAATGATATAAAAGTATTCTCAAAAGCAACAATTGAGACCACTAAAATCAAAAGCTAAATTGCTTTCGTTACCATTCTCCCTACTGGTTCCTATCAGGATGATGTTATTTACACATTATTTCAAACAATTGGAGGAACTTAATACGAATCAATTCTAATACTGGCTACCAGCGTTAATACCACCATATAGAACAAACAGACAAAAAATCTGGAGCGGAAAAAATGTGGCAGCCCATGAGATTTTTAGCCCAATTGCGGCCTGTCTCATTTCGAGAAAATTGACGTCAAAGTTGAGACACATGATTTTTATGAGAAAGTCAGATTATGATTAAGATATTTCAAATAATTGTTTAAAGCTTGAATATTGTCAACGAAAAATGTTATCTATTAGGTTATTTGTGGAAAAATTATAATTTTTGCTATGATTGCTTGTTTGGTTGCCATAGCAACCATCTCTTTATTATTTTTATTTTTGTCCGAAACATTTGTACATTCAAAGTTTGTTATTTGGGAAAGGCAGTCCAGTAAATTTATATAATATAAATTACTGGTCCTCACCATGCTAGGTTCTGTATTGTATGCATGACAAACATTAAAATCTGTGTGAAATGTGAACATTTATCGTTATGGTGGTGATACTTAAAGCGCTAATTCTTGCTCAAAACGCATGAAAAAAAGAAAGCCATTTCCAGTTTCTACACATATCAGTGTATTCAAAACTGCCAAAATAACTCATTTTCGCCCAGATAACGCATTTAGGCCAAAAATCTCATGGGCTGATACAAATGTCATTTTATATTTTTTATAAGCAACACCCCGCACTTATATCATTTCGAGGGTTGAGAACCAAAAAGTACTAACTGCTAATGATTTCAATGGCATTTAGTACCTTCTGGTTTTCAACACTCGATTTGAAACAGCTCTTTCCCCCATTATACTCAAACAGCAATGAAGACAAAACATCATTTCCATAAAGAGCAGATGTTACTCTATCCCATCCACTCTGTGCAAGCAGTTACTGTAACTACAAAGCAGATTTATTGTCACTACAAAGCAAACTAAGTGGTACAGAATTCCCGAGGTCGTGAACTTACTTGCATTGCGCCTATTCATTTCATATTCGTACTGATTGTCAAATGAGTGCGACTCATAGGAAGTGTTCCCCGCTAGGTAATTACCCGCCGGACTGAGGTACTGGGGGGACAAATTGCCATACCTATCTATAGTCCGTAGGTTTACATCTGAAAGCAAATCGGATTTCAAGGATTTTAATGCTTTCTTTTTTCTGTTTTGGAAATTTTTCTTGTAATCGTGTTTTATTTTTATTTATTTGTTTTGTTTTGCAAACAAGATTAACTTTCTTGTAATCGTGTTTTATTGTTTGTTTTTGTTTTGTTTTGCAAACAAGATTTTAACTTTCTTGTAATCATTAACATAAGCTTAACCAAACAATTTAACCAAACAAGAATTATAATATTATTTTTAAATATGTGTTTTTTCAAATGCATTTTTTTGTTATTTTGATATTAAAATGAATGTAATAACATGAACGAACAATGAAATTCTCAAATCTACAAAACAATTTTAATAACAATAATTATATATAATATTATTATTGTTAAATATGCGTTATTTCAAATGCATTTTTTTTTGTTATTTTGATATTAAAATTAATGTTATACCACAAATGAACTATGACATTTAGTTCTATTAACAAATTCTCAAATCTATAAAACTCTTCTCTTTTTTTAAGTTACAAAATTTTTCAGATTGAAAACTGATCAAAAGATATCCACGAGATGCAAATTTAAACGATATTAAAGCTTAAAGAGATTTGTTTTTAATAACAGACATGCTACACAAAAAGCTTACATTTTAGCAACAGTAAATACTGGTATTGCAAGGAGAAAAGGCTCGGTACATTTTGTCAAGTTAACATTAAGCTGGAGTGCAGCGAATGTGGAATTTTGGGATTGAAGGAACATTAAGATTGGAAAGGACATCGATGGCAAACAATTTGCAGGATTGGCAAATAATTGGTTAAACGTCCATGGTTGAACTTGCTGGTGTTATATTATGTGTATGCAATAACGTGTAAACTTGGGTTACAGGCGATTTTTAGCAAAATTTTAAAATTATTACCACTGCAATAAAATGGTAACAAATGAAATCTGTTACATTTAAATATGACAAGTATTTTAGTTTGTTTTTATTACTTTGGACTTAGGAATATATATTGAGATATTCGATAAGTTCAGAATTTTCAATGAAAATAAAACAGCAAGTATAGGTTATCAAAATTTTAAACTGAATGGATTTCTTATCCAAATATTGTATGATACATGTATTATTATCAGTGTTTTCCTAACTAAAGAAACTATGTGTCTTCAAGCATGTTAAGAACTTGTAAGCATTTTGCTATTTCATCCTGAAGTATCATTGTTTTGCGGTTGGTTAACAGGCAAGTTGATATACCAGGTATAAGTTCCTAATACATGACTTGTAACTAGGCGCAATGCAAGCAAATCTAGTAAGCTGTAGCTAAGGTGGCAGGCCAAAAAATAATTGGTGTGTTTCGGGCAACAGTCTAAAAAAAGTTTGGTATGGTCTGGATTGAGCTGTTGTTGTTTTTTTAAAGACACAGTCATCTCAGAATAAAAATCATTAAAAATATAATTTAAAATCAGACGAATACAGATTTCACGTAAAACAATAGTCGCTGAAACCTTTGGGGGGGGGGAGGTTTCGCTAGGTAGAGTCGAGGTGCCCGAAACACAGAAAAATGTTTTTGGCCCAAGCTGTTGCTAAGGGTAAGAGCACAATTATCAACTTAACTGGAAAACATAAAAGTGACACATGATATTGTCTAATTATTAGCGTTCTTGAAATATCATTTTAGTTTTATACAATTTATTTCAGCATTATTATTTATACTACCCGTAATGTGCCCTTTAAATTTTTTATTTGCCAGTATAACTATTTTTTTTAGTAAAATCGTTTTAGTAAACATTGAAATGTTAATAGAATTTTCAAAATCAAAGTGATGCCAAATAAGGAGCTTTTTGCCCAAAAGTGGGTAGACAATCATCTAATAGGACAAATCTCAAATGATATTCCAGTTAATAACGATGATCATTCGACATTGTTATGCACAAAGCTTAAGAAACGGCGAATAAGCCATGCAAGACATGCAGTGTTATTTACCAGGTTAAATAGTGGCAATTTAACATACAAACTCACTGGCAATTTAACATACAAACTCAGTGGCAATTTAACATACAAACTCAGTGGCAATTTAACATACAAACTCAGTGGCAATTTCAGAGAAAATACTGCAACAATTGCGTAAGGAAGGTGTAGCGTTATGGGGATTGAACACAGAATAATGTGAAAATATTGTATATGGGCGAGAGGGAGTGGGGGTGGTGTTAGGTGGGGAACATGCTCCGAGTGCAGCATGTTGTGTGGTTGGAAGGGGGGGGGGGGGGGGCAAGTAACATAATCAAAATACTGCAAGCATGTTCTATATAAATAAGAGTGGAAATAGGGCACATTAACATGCCTGTATGCCACTTACACGACACAAAGTTAGTCTGATTATTAGTAGTAGAGTTCCAAACGCTAGACAGAGTTCCGGCATGGCCGTGGTAACCATTGGCCGCAGGTTTGGAGGTCATACCTGAGTCGTAGTTCCCAGTTTTCTGATGCGGTACGACACCGTTACCCTGCTGAACTGTGCGCGGGCTGTGAGGGTCGTTGGTGTGGTCTGAAACACATACACAAGCATATATTGCATTGTTTACAAAAATCCCCACTCTGAGCTTTGTAACAACATCAATAAGTCATTAAATACATCCATTGAAAAAATTCATTCAGGGTATGGTCTTTGTTTAAATTTTCATGGTCTGGAAGCAAGCATCCAACTTACTTTGAAACAAGATTGCCCGCCATCATCAGTAAACAACAAATTTGAAGTAAGTCATCCAGTTAGCACACATAACGTTAATTGTTTTGTATTTATTATCACTTAATATGAGTTTGTACTCACATATTATGTAATAAATAGAGGATATTGGTTGATTTCAGAGTAAGATCGTATTTTATTTCACGAGTGTTCAAAGAAAATGATATTTTCACGAGTGGCACAGCCACTCATGTAAATATCTATTTTTTATGATCACGAGTGAAATAAAATACGATCTTACCCAGAAATCAACACATTTTCTTTTTATTTAATGCTTTTGGACAATAAAAAAAAAAATTGCGCGAGATAAGCTTAAACGTCACAAGTTCGTGTATTCTGACGTCATAAATGATTCCAAAACTGTCACTCGTTAGTATGGTGGGAAAAAAGTGCCATGTTTTGTGAGTCGTTGTCGCTAAATTATAATTTTGTTGAATTTTATAATGTGTTTTATGTAAACACATGCATGTACATACTGTACATGTATATACATTTGCCAAGGGTTGTAAACCACTACTTGTAGATTGATACTATTTATGGAAAAATAGTCTGTTTTATGTTATATTTTCGCTGCAGTGAAAATATAAAATCTTATATTTTCCCTGCTCCAACAGAGAAAATATAAAGTTTTATTTCACCAATAAATTTCGATATTTAACTGAAAAGCATATAATACATAATAAATAATCCTCTGAAGGTTTATAAGACAAGATTCTGGGTGTTCACCATGGCTGAACATTTTCTCCAGTCAAATTTGCCTTTTAGTTTACAATGTGCCAATTCTTTCTAGTTGTTATGTGCTTTTTTAATGAAATTAATGTAGCCATGTTCTTCAATCTTTGATCGGCATTCATTATTTTGGTGAATGTCAGGTGAGCATTGAATAAATTGCATTAATTCCTAAGATTCCTGCCATTTCTATCTAATCACATGTAAAACCAGCTGCAGAAAATTATAATTTGCCTACATCAATATTAGCACATTATGCCATTCATATTATAGCTGTTTGTTTCTAGTTCACGCAAATATTTGCAAGTTCCTTCATGAAATAAGGAAATAGAAAACATTCGTAGTTTCGTACATGTACTTTAAAAATCAATTACAGCCATTTTCTATTTGATTTCAAGTCAATTTTACAAATATGCAAACATCATGCACAACACAATTATTTCCAATGTCAAACACTGCGAAACATGTTTTAGTTTCAAACATGTACAATGTAACGCAGTGGGAAACAAACCAACTCTGTACTTCAAATTACAGCATTATGGTATCAGTGTCGACGATTACCGTGACACAAGTGTATTTCCAATCCTTACCCAACAGTTCGCCTTCGGGACATTTTGATCAATTGAGCATTACAGTCATTACCTCAATCGCCTGTCAACCACATAAGACATCCATTGTGCAACTGATTTCGTAAATATACAGTATCAATATCTTTGTAATCAATGTACTTATTTCTTATTTCTACTAAAAATACTCTGACAGGCCATTCAGTTATTCGTTTACCGCAAACCCTGGCTGACATTGTGACATCTCACATCTAACATTCAACCTGAGTTATGTATAAAGACTTAGTGAATGAAAACTCATTTATTTAAAAATACTATTAATATAATATATTAATATAGTGATGTAACAAACTCTTTATAAATCAGTTCTACTTACTACTCTTATTCTTCTGCTTGCGTCGGCACAGGATCACAACCAGGACGATGAGCAGAACTGTCAGGATGGCCGCGCACACACAGCCAATGATAATCACCTGCGCCTTCGTTAGGTCGGGGGTGCTAGCTTCGTCTGCAAAAGAACATTATTACAAATGTAATTAACTGTCAGGATGGCCGCGCACACACAGCCTGTCAGCCTATAATACGTGTCAGTGTTTTTTTTTACCTTTGGGGGAAAGGTGGCGGGGCCCTTCAGTTGAGGAATTTTACGGCAAAAGGGGATTTTTTTTAGAAAAGCATTATTAGTAAATTTACATGTTTATATTCTACTTTTTTATAAACCATTAATAAATCAATTGTTTTGCTACCAATGATAACTGCTTTAACTTGGTTTGATGAAAAACTGCTGGGATATTTGACGAAAATTCCTCTTTTTTTAGTCAATTTTTGTCCGATTGTGGTCTTTTTTTTTCAAAATACAGCTTACATTCTGAGGGGAATTTTAAGGTAAATATAGGGAAAAAATATAAACCATTTAAGCAGGGGAATGGGGCTGAATTTCGGCCCCAAATTGGCCATAAGAAAACACTGCATGTATATAATGGGTCTTACTTAGGTGTGGGAGGCGTGACTGCACCAGCTCCCAGATAGATTTTAGGCAGAAAAAGAAGCTAATGTGAAACCTAAACCTCCACCATAAATGCCAAATGCACTTTCTGAAGACAGAATCTGATGCTTTATTTACTGGTATTATCAGTATCACATCACAGATCTAATCACCCCCTACAGCCATTAACACCCAGATCATGAAAGTATTCCCCCCATTGTAACCTCTCTGTCAACCCAGCGCAGATCAATCAATACTGTCTGTCAGTACTTTATTACTACAAAACATGCAAGTTTTTATGCTAAATATGCTAAATCAGCTTAAAAGAAAGACACATTCTTGTGATCAATTTCCATACATGAAAAAGTTTACTTCTTGTATTACTATGACTGAAAACTACATGAGCATCCCTACATGCTTAAGATCCCTGCCCTGTTCACCTGGCCTCCCTGTATAAACAGTTGACAGAGAGATATCTGATCAACTGGTCAGCAACCCTTCAATGTTCCAACCACATCCTCAAATTGTTTACTTAACACTTGCCCTCACCTGCGTTATACCAGCATTTCACAGATCAACGTGTCCATGACTCCATATAAGGATGTTGGAACACAATCGCACAATGTAGATCCCACATACATGTACCACAGAATTTAAACTTAAATGAATATACTATAAACACAAACATACACAGAAATATGATAGTTTAAAGTTTTAACAAATTTGACAGAAGACCTGTAGCTATTAGAGAGGGGATTTCAAATTTCCCAAAGACGACAAAATCATATCCAGGGAAGAAGTTCAGACACACCCTTATTGATTTATTCAGTTTGCAGACTTTATCAATAGTTGTAAGGGAAGACACTGATATCGCCATAGTAACCAAACCTTCAAACACCAATGATCAATAGTTGATGACAGCAGATAATAAAGTCATGAATAGCGTGACTGAAGAACTTTGTTATCGTGCTAACAATGTGTGATTGGCCTTGAAACATTACATGACAAATTAACAAAGCATTTCTGATCAGTTTATATCTGGTTAATAATTAATATTCATATATTTGCATACAATTTCAAATTATTAAATGCCCTAATTACACAAACAAGTATGTTGTTATTTAAGTTGTTTATGTTAATGTATGGTAAAGTGCAGGGATCACATTATTTTCGGTTTGAGGTCCCCCACACAAAAAATAGTCCTGTTTCTGGTCTCCCGACCGACCCTTTACTTGTGCTGCCGACCCTACATATTTTTGCTCCCAAAATAATAAAGACTGAAAAAGACTGTTACCGTGTACAACACAAACCATTCTCCCATCATAAAAAAATAAATAAAATTAAATTTAAAAAAATCTGATTTCAATACACAGTAAACACATTTTATGGATCAGTGATGCATGAATGACCCCAGTCATCAATGGATAATTGGATTGCTTTTGCTGCAGCTTGTTGACTGTGTTATGTTACAGACACAGATCGGTCTCTGATGTCAATCTCAGAGTGTACTTCTCCACAATAAAATCGTGTCCGGTTTCTAAAGAGACTAATAATAGCAGCCGCATGTAATCCTCGTGGAAAACGTGCATTTGCTGCATAATAATTTTATGTACTGTGCTGCATTCATTATGATATAAAATATTCATAGTATTATGACATTTAACTAAACATCGTAGTAAAAACTGTGTTCAATACAATTAAAGTTTATTTGTTAGTTGGCTTAATTGACATTTATGACGTCACGTAGTTAATTTTTAAGTACCAAGTGACCATATTATTGTATTACATTATACTTTAACTTCAGTTCAGCAAAACTCATGTAACAGTCATAGACACCTAAAAGTTTATTGAAGATTAAGGTATGAAAACTTTGAAGTTTATAATTATTATTACAATACACAATTTCGGACACACCCTATTTTTCGGATACACATAATTCGGATACAGAATGGGCGTTTTTATTGTACTTTTTAAATTGCATTACCTTTAAATTTTTGTGAAGTTAAAACTCACAAACGATATAGAAATAAAAATTTATTGAAGTCTGAGGTGTGAAAACTGTAAAGATAATAGTTATACTTTAAAATATGCATGTTCGGACATGCACCATTTTCGGACACACAAAATTCGGATACAACATGAGCGTGATCGGCGGACCTCGGGACCGATTGACTTTTTAGCAAAATATGATCCCTGGTAGTGTGTTTCACAATACTACATAGGGTATGTACATTTCCTGGAAGGTTATGTTATCGATTATACATGTACAATTCAGGATGCACAGTATTTACAATAGACACAATCGTGTAGTACATGTACCCACAACTGTTTTTGAGAGAATAAAGAAATTACATGCTTTCGAGTAACACCTTTTCTTTCCTCCCAACAAAATGTGAACATTTGATCAGATGTACGAAACTGTCGAGTCGGCTTTGAAGTAATAACCACTTACAGTTTCTTCTTTCTTCAAAAGAAGAAATATCTCTTTTGATCAGTGAATAACCGTACATTCGGAACAGAAATAACTTGGAGTGAAAATAAGGACAATTTGTTTTTAAGTTGCATTTATATGCATGAGGCATTTTATAAGAAAAGTGATGAGGCCAGTCCCAATGCAAAACTCTTTTTCACACTAATTTACTGAAGTAAGAATTTTCATATCAAAATGTATGAAAAATTGAAAATGCAGATGTAATAAAAAAAAGTACATAACATTGTTAACTCAAATTTGGGTAAACACATGAAAAGCCTAACCAAACAATATTTGATGAGTTTGGATTACTGTACAAGTCTTACAAAATGAGCAATATCGGTCATTCTACAAATATGTCAGAACAAGTCATTCGATCAACACAGCCTTGTATGAATTCCTAGTCTGATACTAATGCAACAATCAGAACCATTCAGTAGTCAATTAATGAAGCAGGCATTGTACAAATTCCCAGTCCTATAGTACACTTAAATAGGAGTAAATGTCAATGAATAATGGAACTGCTCAGTTAATAATGAAGTATTCTACCTTTAATAAATTAATTAATGACCAACTCATTAAATGAAATATCCATTTTCATTAGACAGAAGTACATGTAAATGTCAATAATAGTAACATTAAATTGTGGAGTAACTTGTACATGTACCGTAGTTTGCAATGTACATGTAAGTTACTTGTCAAGACCAGCATGTTGATTTTAAGAAGTTCCCAGTGTTTTTTTCATCTTAGGGGAATGTGGCGGGACCCTTCAGATAAGGAATTCTATGGCAACATTTTTTTAGCAAAACATTATTACATGTGTATATTCTACTGTGTTATACATGTAAACCATTACTGAATTGCTTTGCTACAATTGGTAACTTGATTATTCACTGACTTGGTCTGATGAAAAATGGCTGGTATTGTTCATGAAAATTCCTCTATCTTGGTCAATTATTGTCCGATTTTGGTCTTTTTTTTCAAAATAAAGCTTATACATATGTATTCTAAAGGGAATTTTAAGGTAAATAAAGGTGAAAAATATATACTTTTTAAGCAGGCGAATGGGGCCGAATTTTGGCCCCAAATTGGCCCTAAAACAAACACCGGCAACAAACTTTTTTCCAACAAAAATGCGTGCTCTAAGGGAATGTTTTAAAAAATGCAGCAAAATATTTATTACATGCACATCGTGACATGGCTGGAATTGAGCCTATTTCTCATTTGTTAAATGAAAATCACAGTTTGTATTTCTGTTCTCTCTATAGACCAAATATTCGTAGACATTCTAAACATTCTCACATTGCCAATAAGCCTGTGTTCTACATGCGTATATCATGGGCATATCAAGATTACAGTGGAAACAGATTGATGTTGTTTTTTCGCTTAGTATAATATGTCTGCACAAAGTGTTTATGTAATAGGACCTTCAAATGGCCTGATTAGAACAGCATTAGCTGAAATCTAGCTCCACATCAACATAGTATACATTTTCAAATACTATTTATGTTCAAGCATAGAAAATAGGAAATGTGCACGATTTTCACATTATGTCTGACTGAAGCAAATTAGACACAATTTGCATGCACATTTCACAAAGTCGTGTAACAAACATAATAATTTGTGCAATCTCCTGACAAAATAATGGTGCATATATTTTTATTTCGTCTATGTGCTCACTGTCCTACAATTCTTGCATTTATTACAACTAGAATTGTCACATGAGTGACGGATATACCCCCACAATATGGCCTTGTCACATGAGTGACGGATATACCCCCACAATATGGCCTTGTCACATGAGTGATGGATATACCCCCACAATATGGCCTTGTCACATGAGTGACGGATATACCCCCACAATATGGCCTTGTCACATGAGTGACGGATATACCCCCACAATATGGCCTTGTCACATGAGTGACGGATATACCCCCACAATATGGCCTTGTCACATGAGTGACGGATATACCCCCACAATATGGCCTTGACCCAAGACTATGGCATCCATTAGAAAGAAATGGACACAAGAGAATGCTTTAATTTGTGAATGTTTAACAGTGTATTTGGAAAATAGGAGCCATAACTCAACATTTAGTGGTTTGTAACCAAAATTAAACTTGACCAGGTCCTGTATTTTATGATGCTTCATATGTATACCAAACATTATTTGAATATGTCAAGCTATTCTTGAGTTATCGTCCGGAAACCATGTTTTTAGGGAATTTAAGTCAAAAAGCGGCCACAACTCTTGTCAAAATTTTGTGGTTTGTAACTAAAGTCGAACTTGACGTGTATTTTATGTTTCACATGTGCACATTGTACACTAAAATTATTTGAATATGTCAAACCTTTCTTGAGTTATCATCTGGAAACCATGAAAACGAACAGAACGACAGGCTCACTCCTATTTACCCCCCAAAACTTTGTTTGTGAGGGTATAATAAATATATTCATTATTCAGTATTCTTGAACACATTGTAAACATTCAAGCAATTTTGGAAAACTTTCTTCAGCATTCAAGTTAACATGTGTAGAGTGCATGCCTCATTAGCAACCCACTAGCAACTGAAGACTTGTTCCCACACATGCTAGGATAATTTCTCTCAGAATCTCCCTTCCAGAAAATTTCTTTGTTCTCCAGTTCATTATGTTTAGCTGTGCAGGGTCTTGTTTCCAATTAAATCAAAGAAATGTCTGTCTTTTCCTGGCCCTACAGTAACACATCCAAAGGTTTTAGATTACAAACACAGATTTAAAGCAAGTTTTAACACCCTACCACTGTCACATTACATGAGGGCTTGCACTTACATTAACATTTTGGAAGACCTGCATTCAGAGTATTGGAATTTGGAAGTCCTGAGCATTTTAGACATGAAATTAATTATAACATTCAAGCTTTGTTTAATGTCAGGTTACTAGGTTACTGGTATACATTTAGATAAAACATTGTACATGTTTTTATCTGACTTTTTCATCCTTACCTGGGACTTCCATAGCTGCAATTTTGGAACTCCTGTGGCCAAAACTGAGAGTAAATGACACCCAGACTTCGTTTAATGCAAACCCTGATTACATGTACATTTCCAATAATTACCGGTATACAAGTTTCATGAAAGCTGTACACAGTACTTACATGAAGTAGGGACCATATCACAATGTGTTATAATTAATTTATAGTTGCAGAACTTGGTTTGTTTCCTAACTGGAAACAGTATTTGATTTCTGTTAAGAATGATTTGATTTGTAAAACATGGAGTGACAAGTGTATCTACCTAAGTCACGCAAATTGGTGGCTGACACCCGCCACCGTGTGGCGGGATATTCCTTTACTTTACTCACGATTGCATTCGCTCAGATTCTTGAATACATAGGTCTACTCAGAGTGGACTGGTTTCCCACTCAAATCACAGAAATTAGATGCAAATCTCAAAATATATTTGCTTGGCTTAATCCGTACTGTATATGAGTTTGAGTCCTGATCATAAGGCTGTTACTCTGAAGACTCAAAGTGCTGTTTCCTTGAAACCAGTCACCTACTGTTTCCAGGGTGTAGATCGTACGTTACTGCACATAATGATTTAGTCAAATCTAGAAGATAAATGCACTAACCTTCCACAAATCCTGTGTAAAACATTCAGAAATCAGCGGAAATCCGCCATTGTTGGTACCAGTTAAGTTTTTTCCTCACTTACACTATACCAGTTAGTAACGTACGATCTATCCCCTGGTTTCTACACATGGTCTTGAAGGTGTCTCGATATGCCTCTGGTTTTCGACACAATCAAGCTACAGACAACAGTTTAATGGCTCACACGAAACAGGATTCGCAGAGTTTGGGGGGATAGAGTCAGAGATGAGTTGTTGCAGAGTAGATAGGTGTATTGTTATCGTTATAACTCCCGCATGACTCGGCATAAACTCGGCATCAACTATCAGTTGTACACAGACTCTTTAGTGGCGGGCATTCGCTACCCCTCAGCGTTACTCCTTGAATTATTGCCGAATACATGCCAAAAATACATTTATAACACTAATAGATAATTCTTACTGGAGGTAACAAGTAAAATATTTGTTTTGCTTGAACTGTACTGTACAATGTTTGGCAGAAGACAGGCCTTTTTCTGACCTTGTTGGGAAAAGGTACCTGGTTTGAAATTGAGAATTTCTCAACGTAAAATTTGCCAAATTGGGAAAATTATGTACATATACATATAAATCTTGTTTAAATTATAAATTTCCACTGATTAGTTGATAAACTTGCATTATATATTCAAATGTCATTGTGATTTTAATGTGTTTGTTCTTCAAATATGTGTTAATGTAATTTTCTTAAAGACTGTTAAAAATGTCCAACAAAATTCTGTACAAGAGGGGAACTTTATTTTTGAATTGGGAAAAATCAGCCATATTTTGCAATGGGAATGGGTCAGATATTCTGACCCGTGAGTCTTATAGAAAAAGGCCTGGAAGGAGAATCTATTATATTGTTATTTTACGAACACTTGCCTTTCCCTGAATCAAACTGTGAGGTACATTCTTGTAGTGTTTGAACAAAACTAATGACATATATTTTAGGAGGCAATATAACCACATGCATAAATTAAACACCAAAGAAAATGAAGATATGTGATTGAAATGTTTGTGAATTTTCACTACTTGTTCACAGCTGTGTTGCTGACCAAAATTTCTCTGTGTCAACAGACTAAATAATGTAAAATGTCACTAAAAAAATCTAACAAGTTTCAGTTTTAATTTTAAACTTTAACACATTCACTTACCACTTGACATTTTTATCTGTTTTGTCCAACACAAAGGCTGTGGCGTTCAATACTGGAATCCCTTGACGAAATATTCCAAGTTAATCCATGCTGAATGTTCATACACAAACAACTACATTTTGGGACAATTTTGTTGATAATTCAACTGTTTCTTTCAAGCTCTATGTAGGTCAAACTGTACTGAAAAATGAAGCGATAGTAAAGCTTACACACTCCAGAACACGCGAAAGACGTGTTATCCGAGTTTATCAACACACTGCGTACAATGCCTCGAAACTCCACTCAATACTGTAAACAATAGCACAGCTATAAATGTCCTCACTTGTCATTATTTTGCACAATAATTCAACCTTTTTTACCAAGTTTACAACCGTCCCATCACAAAATTACATGAACACCAACAAGCTAAGTTGACTGGTTTACCTGTTTACTCAGGTGGAACGTAATAGCCTGGGGCACTCAATAGGTCACAGAGGCCCCATATGGGGAAAGGCAATTAGCACACTTAAACTTGTCAAATACCATTGAAGATTATGACCACTGTGCGTGTTTATCAAGTAATAACTTCAGAATTCTCAAAGCAATTTATTTGTATCAATGAAAATTATACAAACATGTTGTACATGTTGTTTGTACATGCAAACTAAAACCTGGAATTAGATAAATAGGGCACTGAACAAATTATCTTCAGTGCATGCACCTGTGCAATTAAGAATGACTAATGAATGTACGATATACACATGTACAATAGTAGCTTATGAGAAATGAAATATTTTGAGGTAGTGCTTGTGCAAAAGGAAATACACGAAAATAAATAAATAAATTCAAGTATTTGAAAATAAATAAATAAATAAATAAATAAATGAATGAATAAATGAATGAATGAATGAATGAATGAATGAATGAATGAATGAATGAATGAATATTAATGTATTTTATTTTTATTTTTTTCAATATTGCATAGATTTATTCACAAATTGTCTCTCTTTTAGTCGTAGGTGTACAACTTTAGATGCAGAAAAATACAAAATGTTCATAGCTGTAGCCTTTTTATTCCCTCGTATATTCTGCATAATTATATGCACCAGAAACATAAAAAATTTGCAAATAAAATTCAAGTGCAAAACTCCTTCAAATTTTTCTGCTGTCATCTAGCCATGAAGTATATAAAACCCGTACAATTTATTTCGGCTATATGTCAAAATTACATTGTACATTCATGAATGATACCCCAGCACTTCATTGTGACACTGACAAATGAACAGACCAATTTAACACATTTATTTTCAACCATAATTGCAACTCCATTAGTTTGAGAAACGCTGCATGTAATTGTGTTTTTAAACGATTTAAAATTTAATCCCATTTTATAATATCATATTACACTTAAGTGTAATCAAATTAAAGTAATTTTAAAATACTTGCAAAACAAATCTAGAACATGGTATTTATTGCGAAGGCTTTATTGTGTTTATTAAGAAAACAAATATTTTTTAAGATTTAACATAATTATGCAGGATTACAGTTCTTAAGCGATACCAATATTTAAAGACGATTATTAACTGATCAGTGAACTAAAATATGCATACATTATTTATATAAAAGATTAATAATAATAACTTAATCAAATTTATGAATTACCAATTTCGTGCAAACAGAAATGATGTAATGTTGTTTTTTTTTGCAAAAAATCATACCAATTCTAAACCCCTCATAATAATAATAATTATTATTATTATTATTATTATTATTATTATTATAATAGCCTAATAATAATAGTAATAATAATAATTAATGATAATAATTATTATAATAATTATTAATAATAATTATTATTATAATAATAATAAATAATAATAATAATTAATAATAATAAACAATAATAATAATAATAATAAATAATAATAATGTTTATGGTTCATATATAATAATTTGCTTTCGTCTTGTACCTTAAGGAAATCTAAGTAAAGCCCAACAGGCAATATTCACAAACACCGTATAGGAATTATTTACCGGAAGTAAATTCACAACAAGACTGACAGTTTAACAGATGACAAAACCTGGGTTGACCAGAAAACCAGTGCAATACATGTACATGGATAGATATACAAGTTCCTTTATAAACCCGTGGCCTCAAGCTTTTGTTTTGATTTTTCTTTCTGCTTTTACCAGCTTACTTTGTTTTGCCACCACTTTTTGTCCTTACCATGGTCGAAATTAGCACAAGCATGTAAAGCCATGCACTGGTTAATTTTGAACTGGGTTTGCTCAGATTATCAGTTGTATATAGATGGGCTTGTAAACTTTTCTTGCTCTCAAGAGATAATATAAAAATTTGGGCTTGCTTGGCCAAACTGCTAATTTTGATGCCTGTATAATGATGTTTTTGCCAGCAATATTGCTACGTAGTGCTGTTTCACAACCGCACTTTGTCCATAGTACTTAATTTTGAGGTCACCATCAGCGTCTTACAAATCCAGTGCCCAGAGCCCAGGGGCTACCCAAAATTTCCATTGGGCTACTACAATTTCAAATCACAAGCCCTTGGGCTACTAAAGCTGTGCAAAATTGTTAACTGTGTATGTATTATATATTTATTATAAAAATACATGTATTAATTTATTCAATTTATTAGGAGTATTCTTATTATCCAGAACACTTTAAAGTTGAAAACTGTTAGGCTTGTCTTTCTGTTTACTGTGTGATTCATTTAAAAAGTACAAAAAGTACTGGGCTACCAATAAAATAATCTGGTAGCCCACTGGGCTACCTGCAAATTTTAAAATTTGTCGAACACTGCTCCGCAGAAATATTTTGTCACCACTATTTGTCCATGACGACACACGCCCAGTCAAAGAACAGGAAATTGGGTCAAAGAAACGGGGAAAAGGATAAGCCTGTGTCACACTATATACCCTGTCAAATACAAACATCGGATTGCTTGTGTATATTTATCTACCTCTTCATACCATATTCGCTGATCAAACACTCATGCTGCCTGTATTGAATTTCTGTCAATTTCTTCAAAAATCAATACTACATTAACGGGTTTACTTGCATTTCTTGTATACACCATTGATGGCTCTCTTTTAAGACCAATTTGATGTATCGGATATCCATCAATAAATAATACTACCTATACTAATTTTGTATAATTCCCAGCGTATGAGATTTGTCCACACAATAGCTCCATTAAGCTTGGACATTTTGTAAAAGTCTCTCTGATATTTACTTTGCTCATCAGATATAACAAAAGCTTGACAAGTTTCGAGTTAATAATGCAATGTCAAGCACCTCTTATTTGATTTGTTTGAAAGATAATTAATTTTTTTAAGAGAGCTGCTGCTCCCAGGTATATCTGAGTATTTACTGTAGGTTAATCGATGTCATGTATATTATGTAACCACCAAGGTTATGACTACAGAAACTATTATTTACAGACAATACAGTATTTCTATTTAATTTGGGATTGAAGGTCACACAAACTGTTGTTTTTTTTCATACTGAAAAAATAATAACCTATGTCTGTTATTGATTTATTCTATATTACACTTGAATGAAGTAAACTCAGTATATTTGAACAAGACACTGTGTTTGATGAACACAGATGTCCCCGGTGGTACTGGACTGCCCATTTGAGTAAGAAGTCCAAATTAGGTCACGGTCAAGGTCAAAGTGAGGTTGGGTGATATGGGTGGATTAAGAATGGTCATAACAGTAACTGTTTTAGTATCCAAAGGTGTAGTGAGCGGTGTTGGTGCTAGATGAAACGGTTAAATCTAGTAAACCAAGAAATAGCCCATTTGAATCTTTAAGTCCAAATTAGGTCAAGATCAAGATGACGGGGGCATAACACAAAGAACAATGAAGAACTGGCCCTATGACTATGAAAGTTCTCTCAAACGTAGTCGCAACTTAAAATATTCACCAATGAAATCCATTGTTACATGCTGGCTTTGAATTATATTGGCTAAGACATTTGAGACGGAGTTTTAGATTAAAAATGTGTGTAGTCGGGGGTAAGGCTAAACGAACGACATATCAACAATCATATTTCTAGACTCTCTTACCAACATCACTGCTGTTTGAATATTTAGCAACAATAATATATTAAGTGGGAAATTAAATAGTTTACTGTAATCTCACAGCACTGAAAGAAAACCGATGAAAAACTCATTTTACTGTAAACCAGTACATTGAGTGACCTATTAATTAGTTTTATGTAGTCTCATAGCACTGAAAGTAAATGAAAACTGATGACAACTTACTTGTTCTACTAAAAATTGGTTGACTAAGTGACCTATTAAACTGTAGTCTCACAGCAAAGAAAGAACACCCACAACAACTTACGAATTTTACAGGAAACTAGTAAAATGAGTGACCTGTTATGTAGTTTTATGTATCCTACAGCAACGGAAGAAAACCGATGACAACTTACTTATTTTACTGGAAACCGGTTCACCGCACACTTCCGGTCTGTATACGAGACAGATTGAGACGTTCACGTCGGTTGCGCCCGGACGATCCAGAGTGATCTCCCCTGTTTCGGTGGACACACAGGGTTCTACAACGGTCCAGGTTCGACGATTGTCATGGCTAACTTCTACTCGCAGACAGTATGACTGATTCAGGTCGTTCGGCACAGACAATTTCTTGTCTTCGACTTTGAACTCCGGGACTTTGTTGAGAGCGGGGAAGACTAAAACTGCAAAAGAAATAAACATTTTTTGTAAAATGGTGGCAAGCAGACATAAATACTGTACCTCATACATTCACTGCTTATTATTTCCCTTTTTCATGCACTAAATAAACTTTAGTTTCAAGAATTTGACTACTGAAATAAATTTAAAGAAATAGTTATAAAAGAAAATTCATTTCGGTGTGAACCATTTTCTTTGTAAAAGCTTTAGAAACCAAACAGACTGAATTAATATACATATTTTTACAGGAAAATTAGTTGTTGTTTTTTTATCATCAGCAATGGACTACAATAATTAGAATAACTCATTGTTATAATCATTTCATCAGAAATTCCCTTCATACGTCCTTGCAAGAACAATTAGAACTACCAGGTAGTTATTGAAGTAAAAACATGTACTGTTTTAATTTTCATTTAATAAGGTTATACAATAAAAATGTATGTAATTACCAGACTTAAAGTTTTCTAATCTATTTGTATGATTTTAATCTGCAACACTAATTAGTCAGATTGCAAGGGAAACAACTCTACCTTCAGTTTGAGCTGTAAAGGGGGCAGAGTAGACTCCCTTGCCCAATACATTATTTCCATACACAGAGAAGGTGTACGAGGTCTGAGGCATGAGTTTCGTCACATTGAACTTGGTGACATTTTGCGGGTAAACCTCCACTGTCTTGTTGCCGTAGATGCTTTGCATCATGACAAAAAAGGTCTGTACGTAGCCTCCGTCAAATCCAGCTGTCCATTGAAGTTGAACCGACTCCCATGTTCGCTCAAGCGCGCCGACGCCGGACGGCCTTTCAGGTGTAGCTGAAAAATAAATCATTTTATTACAAAGAGAAATATTCTTAACTGAGTCTAGACAATATCAGCATATCGAGGGTTGAGCGTGAAACTGCTGTATGTGCATACCTCCTCTTTCAGGTGCAACAGTTTAACATTCAACTCTCACTATATATCTTGTAGGGATACTGATATATAGAGGATATTGTTTGTTTTCGGTGTGATAACGCGTGATATCATCAGCGGAAAGGGAGACAATTAATATTATCATGAGCGCTTGCGCCAGTGAAAATATGTAAATTGTCTCCCTTTTCGGTGATGATATCACACGTTATCACACCGAAAACAAACACATTTTCTGTTTATTTAATGCTTTATTATCCTCTGTTTTACATTTTGTTGGAAAATATCGTGGGAATCATAACGTCATGACGTCAACATCATGACGTCATTTATCAGTTTTGAGCCCGACATCGATGACAGTCTGTTTCATTTACTGTATTAAATCGGGACCCAAAAAAGTAGTCCCTCACTATGAGTGATATAGGGATATATCTCACTGATATTTTTCTATATTTCACTACTTAGCATTAAATAAAAGATGGTATTTACAGCAATGAGAGTTGCACTATTGAGTTGCATTGTACATCTCTAAGAATTTTTTCTACGATCAAAAAAATAACTTCAACGTGTTAATAAATATTGACAATGTGACATGTATTCAATTTGATGTACAACTTAAAATAATACTGACTCGCACTAAAAAGTTGCACCAGTAAGCTGCTATTGCAGAAATTACAATATTTCAATATCGGCAACTAAACTGTCAAACTGTATTCAATGTTAAATGTCATGTCATTTTTTAAATTTATGTAACAGTTCTTACATTTCCGTGAAAGTTGAACAAATATAGTGGTCAGCCCCTTGTTATTCGTGACCTGACAGTCGTACTGGCCGAAATCAAGCGCAGTGACGGACTGGATTTCCAACATCCCCTTGTACTGTGCAATTACTCCTGTAGTCTCTTGCCTTTGAAACTTTCCAGAGGTGTTCGCTAGTACCTGGAAGAAACAAACAACACAGTCTTCTCAATAATCTTTTAAAAGGACTTGCCCCTAGGGGCCCGCATTCACCAACCAATACTTAGATTTAAGATAAAGAATATTGTTAAAACTTTTCTGATCTAAAAACGCTGTTAATTTGAATCTTACTTTGTATTAACCAATGCAAATTTTAGCATTGTTTGTTTAAAATGATTTATATTTTGAATTGATGCTATTATACATAAAAATGTGATCTGTAGTTATTTAATTTCCCGAAGAAGGCTTCAGGGCCAAAAGCTTTAAAACCGAGTCAATGTTTTAGAAATTTATATATACTTTGACCCTTCTAGGTCATTTTCTACGAGAAGTTAAAATGATTTATTAAGTGCATATTTGCAAACAATTAAGTACTTTTTCTTGAGTCTAAGTCTATTTTGTATTCTTAAGTCTAAGAATGGGTTGGCAAATATGGGCCCAGGCTTAAGCCATGAAATTTCTACTTGCCCCCATACACTCCCCCCCCCCCCACAATGTCCAGCATGTAGATGTTCAGTGACTTTTCTAAAATTTAATGCTCAATATTTAGGCTTACTATTAACCTTCCTTACAGCCTGATAATAAAAACTCACTACTTACTACCGATATGTTTCTCAAATGTATGAGAAAATACATATAAATGAAGATAATGAGTAATATTTCTGAAATCTGAACTGGTGCATTTTCACGATACGTTTTCAGAAATGACCGTTTCACCAAATGGAAAAATAAACATCACCTTCAAACCAAATAGTTCTACTACGAAATACAAACATGGTCAATGTCTTACCTGTCCGTTTTGGCTCCAGAAGAAAGTGGGTGGTGGATTTGCGTTTGCAATACAGGTGAGCATTGTTTTCTCACCCAGTTGGGCTGCAACTCGGGGACTTGATTTGATTTCTGGTTCAACTGTGTAAAAATACAAATCTAGGGCTGAGCGTGAAACTGTTGTATCTTCTTAACATTTCTATATCAGATACAGTAGTTTCACGCTCAATTCTTGAAATATGTAAGTTACTTCCGCACATGACAATTGGAATGTCACAGAAATAGTCTTGTTTTCAAGTCTTTTTTGTATGGAATACAGATTTTTGTTCAATACATATTAAAATGTTATTAGTTGATTTATTGGCATATTTAACAACATAGTTTATGCCACAAAGTCAATGGTAGAAATTAAGGAATACAAGAGATGCAAGCACTACAATAAAATCGCCAAGGAGCTTTTGTCCACCCTGTTAAATCTACCAAGGAGCTTTTGTCCACCCTGTTAAATCTACCAAGGAGCTTTTGTCCACCCTGTTAAATCTACCAAAAAGCTTTTGTCCACCCTGTTAAATCTACCAAGAAGCTTTTGTCCACCCTGTTAAATCTACCAAGGAGCTTTTGTCCACCCTGTTAAATCTACCAAGGAGCTTTGGTCCACCCTGTTAAATCTACCAAGGAGCTTTTGTCCACCTGTTAAATCTACCAAGGTGCTTTTGTCTACTTTGTTAAATCTACTCAGTTTTATATAGGTGGCTTGTAGCATTTTCTTTCTCTCGAGTAACAATATAAGAACAATAAAGCTCTTTTGCTCAAACTGCCACAGTTAATAATTGCACTGTCCTAAGGTACATGCAAGTTTACATGTTGAAAGTTCTTACACTCGACAGAAAGACGGATGTTCCGCGACTGTTGATGGGCGGTTGCGGCAGAGGACACCACGCATGTGTAGTTGCCGATGTCATCGCTCTGTAGTCGGTTCTGGTCACGGCCGGATCCTGCATGAAAAAATAAAGATTAGATTCAGAAAATAAACATGTACTACAGAAAAAGTGTCAATAATAACAATTTCTTTATGAATAGGGCTGGATCCTGCTAGTAAAGTTTATTGATTAAGTTTGCAGAAAAAAGTTGATGTTAGGTATTTTTATTTCTATTGTTAGTAACAGTGATTTTGACCTTTAACCTTCTGAGCCCACAGACAATCCCTATCAAGTTTTTGCCATAGTTATACTTTGTATTAACAAATTTTCATAATAATGATCTCACGACTACCTACAATGACAAACTAAAACCATATTTTTTCTATAATTTTTAGTAGCAGTGACCTTGACCTTGATCCTGCTGACCTTGAATGCAACCCCAAACAATGTCTTGCCACAGGGCATCTAAATACAAAGTTTCAAAGCATAAGTCTTTCCCATCTCAAGTTATTGGGAATAAGCCAAAAAATACAGGTAATGCAAATATTTGGGCTAAAACAAGGGAGGCAATTCAGTTTCCTATTCCTCAATAGGTAAACAGAGTTGTCCCTCTTTGAATTTTAAAAAAATTTAGACATTAATTTCAGAACATGAACTTGTCACCTTTGAGCAATAAATCTGATGTTGCTAGTTTTGTTTGACCAGTTTTTTTAAGTTGTCACAGATATTTTGGCCCTACCAATGTCTAGAATGACTGAGAAAAAGGGTCTCTAAAAGTGGTATGCACAAAAGAACATCAATTTGTGTAATTAATAATTATTGTTCAGCTGTGACGTACCTGCTCAGGCTAATTATAATTTAACACTAGTCTGATTATCCAGGGATCTAGATAAGAGAAGTTTTGGATTAAATACTCCTGTAAAATTTGGAAAATACTCATTAAAAAATAAAAATGGAAGCACCAGTACTCGTTACAAATCTTGACAGAAATTGCGATGGATTTTGAAACAGCACCTATTTAATTTGAAAATGACTTTCCCACTATATATTGAAAGAAGTATAGAACATATAATGCATATAGCATTGAATAAAAATGGTTGATTCAACATTTATACATCTTAAGACCATTAAAATCAACACTGATATTAATAGTTGTGCCTATGTTGGTGTAAATACCCCTTTTGTTGAATTTAGGGAGTAGGGTACTCTTTAAGTTAAGTTTTTATCAAGAGCACTGATTATCAAACTCAAAGACTATGACAGGTTGTTGAAAATTGCCTGAAAAAGGAGATATGATTGACAATGATTTAGGCAATTTAGGAAGCAATGATTATTTGATGCAGTTGTCTTGTTAAAACATTCATACTCTGTAAATGGTGTTTGTTTGAGTTTGACCTGAGACTTTGTTTGTTTGTTTGTTGGGATTTTTCGCCGTTTTAACAGTATTTCAGTTATATTATGGCGGTCAGTTAACCTACTCACACTTTTGCTGAGCAAGCTTAGCTGATCTAAGCAGGTCACCAGTACTAAGTGCACATACCTATGCCAGTAACTGACAACTGCCCTACTTAAATCAGAGGTAGGGGAAGGATGACCGTAGAAATAATTTCATGGCCAAGCCCCACACAAGTTATGTGGATGGGCTGAGGTTCGAACTCATGATTCCCGGATTGACAGTCTAGCGCTCTACTGACTGAGCTAGCCGGACCCGGCTTGACCTGAGACGATTAACCCAACAGAGATATATCATTTGCTAACAACCAAGATTTGAAAACAAATTTACAAATGACAACTTATTTGGCAGGAGAGAACTACAATACCAACAGCTGCCCAAGCACCAGAGTGTTCAAAACACACACACGCACGCACACAAACACACACACACACACACACACACACACACACACACACACACACACACACAGACACACAATTTTACAAGTTTACAAGCCTTACCAATGAATCGGATTCTTGTAGTGACTGTATATTTATACTGATTGTAGGTGCTACTAGTTTCTTCCATATACAGATTGGTCAGTGAAGATATTGGTACGGCATCTTTTAACCATGTCACCAGGGGTTTGGGACGTCCCTCTATCCGATGCTCTAACACAACGTTTGACTGTGTGATGGGAACTGTCAACAAACTGTCTGACAGCATCGATCCAACAAACACAGGGGCAGCTATAAGCAAATTTAAATTAAATAATAATCCACAGCTATGTTGGAAAACTAATAAAATGTTCTTTAAATAATTGCAGGTAAATTAGTTAAAAAGAAAATTGGTTAGAAGAATTGTTGTACTATTTCGTTTTCGCACATGTCAAGTCTACATACCGTATAAGCTCTATGTTTTCAGACACTTAAACATAATTAAAATTGTTTGTGTCAGAAAATTTGGATACACAAAAATATTCCCAAATTACAGCTGTCCAAAAATTTATAGAAACTATGACAATAGTGCAATTACGTTCGGATATGCCCGGTGTATAAAGTTTTTTGCCGAATGTACACGGATAGTATCGATTAATGATTGCGCATGCTTGTTAAATACCATGCTGTATAGTATTATTAATTTTTAGCGATGTTTGCAATGAATTTTAAATCATTTCTTATGTATGATTTGTTTTTACAAAAAATTACGCCAAGACTGCATTTTTGTCGACCAAGTTCAAAAACTACCATCTCGTATATTATTCACCTATAATTAATGCAATAAAAGATACAAATTATGATTTTGTTGTTTGTTCTTGAACCAAAAATCTTAAAAGATTTTCTTTATCACCTTCAAACATTTGTGCAACTTGTGATAGGGTGAGATAAAACTGGACCCTTTTTGTCACAATAATCGTGTTGAGTAGGCGCATAGTACCCGAATTTTTCAATTATAATAATTATAATTAAGCAGAATTTATTGGTAAATAATTAAGACTTGTTCCTTAATACGATAATTTCAACAGCTTATTTAATATACGATATCACTACCGGTATACACAATCGGGTAAACCGATTATATATGGCACATGGCTCTTTACCCAATAACGCTAAAGTAACAGTCCACCGCCTCCACTCATTCATCTGCCAGGTTTTATGACCTTCATCCGGTTGTAAAAACACATGTGCGATGTGTCACCGGATTAACGCAAACAGGTTAGAATTCTTCTAAAATACCACTGTCATGTCCGAAAAAATTTAGATTAATTTTGAGTTAAAATCAGGATGTCCGAAAATATATAGTGAACAAAATTATTATATTGGCTTAAAAAGAGGGGTGTCCGAAAATGTATAGAGTCCGAAAACATAGAGCTTTTACGGTACCTTACTTTAAATGGATTTTTGGGGGTATTCTCCAAAAAATCAAAGAAATAATGTTCCAAATGCTTTATTTATATAATAGTTTATGCTCCATGTACGCCTCACAATATCCTTCAGAAGAATGAACAAAATGATACTAAAGAAGGTTACACATTAAGGAAGATGCTGATGTCCGAGAAAAAGACGTTTCCACAAACGTCAATCACACGCACATCAATGCGGTGTTTTCTTCAATCATTATACTCAGATATGACGTGTTTATCGGTTAATCATTTTACACACGTGGCAAAGTTTGTGAAGTGATTGTGATTATCCATGAATGTAATTACTTCCTTGAACAATAACTGGGGAGAAATTAAAATGTTTGTGACACAAAACTGGAAATGTCTATTAATGTACATTGAAGATTCTAGTTAACAAGGACACTCACAGTTAACTTCCACAGTTATGGTGCTTGCTGCTCCAGTCCCAATACCGTTATTGGCCTGACAAGTGAAGTTGCCGTTGTCAGTGAGTCGTGCGGGACTGATCGTGAAAGTTGGGGATGGTGACGTGTGGATGACACTTCCCGGACTCTCTGCCCTCCACCATCGGAATTCGGGCGCCGGGTACCCGGGCTCGGTCAGCCTGCAGGTCAAGCTCACCGACTGACCTTCGTTCACAGCAGCCACAGGTAAAATGTTGGCACTACCGGGTTTGTCTGAATTCAACGGGTAAATGCTGATTTAATGCGAATGAATGAAATTTGGGGGATTTGTTCAAAAAAGGCTTATCAATAAATGGCAAACTGTGAATATATGTTGTAGTTGCGCACTGTTTAGCCTGACATCTCTGCATTACACGTACCAGAATTTCAAATACGCAACTTTGGACATACAAAATTTGTAGTACATTTGAATGTGTAGATAAGCTCAACAAAGAAATCCATAAATGATATTGTTTTACAGTAACTCATCATAACTTTCGTAAACTTATAACCAGAGTAAAGCAATGGTGTTCCTTATGTTAAACATAATATTATTTTAACATATTTATTTCATTTGAAGTTCAAGGCAACGTTGGTAGAAAGTTTTAATCTACTTTACAGCACATTGGAGCTATTTTGAGCTTCTTTTTTTTTTCATCGGAAATAATTCAAACACTTTCACTTTTAATTGACTCTTTGTAATAGGAATGTCTAACTGTATTAATGCTAAAATATTTCTCATTACTGTTTATAACACAGGAAAGAAGCAGTGGGAATACCCAGAAAGAACCTGGGGGTTGCCTTCTGTCATTTGATAAGTTTTTTTTGCCACACTATATTCGGCGCATACAGAAATTAACTACCAGTGCCTTACATCTTATCCAGAGTGTTGTGTAGCCTTTTGTAGACACGTCTTCCGCCGACTCGCCAGACGGTTCCAATCGATTTCTTGCGGTACACGAATAGTTGCCAGCGTGATCCTTGTTTGCTGAGAACACAAAGTTAGGCCCAGTGTATGAGATCCCATAGCCGATTTTGTCCCAGCGTACCTCAGTGGGTTGCGGGTTGGAAATTACCGCACACGAGAGATTCACCTGTTCCGAGATGTCTTTTACAACTAAACTTGTTGCAGTTACTTCAGGCGGATCTGCAGAGATATAACATTTCATGAACATACAACTTACAAACTTATTAAATAAACATCTGTTGACTGAATTTTGTAGTGTGTAACCTCACTGACTTTGCAATTTATATGAAGTTATTTCAATTAGGATCTAAAGAAAAACATCAAATTATATTATATCTGAAGAAGTATTATGAGTGTGTAAGTCTTCAAAATAAGGACGATCATATTAAGATCTAACACAGTTAAACTATCAATCAAAGGTATTAGCTTTTATTAGTTAAACATAATGGTATATAAGTTGAACATAAATTATTCTCAATGAAAACACAGAACATTATGCTATATACAGAATGAATGTAATCTCTCTAAATGAGGAAACAAAATAATATTTTTAATATTAAGTAAACAACAACTCCCATGTTTGAAATATAACGGCAGCCTTGTCAATACTTACACAACACGTCAAGCACAACTGAGGCGTTGACCTCCAGCCGCTGGTTCGCCACGCGGTTGGCTGCTTTACATGTGTACGTGCCTTTGTCTTCTTTCTTCACGGTCGGGAATGTCAGGGTTGGAGTCTGAACTGTAACAAGAATGATCAGATCATTGTAAGGACAGATCCTGAACTGTAACAAGAATGATCAGATCATTATAAGGACAGATCCTGAACTGTAACAAGAATGATCAGATCACTGTAAGGACAGATCCTGAACTGTAACAAGAATGATCAGATCACTGTAAGGACAGATCCTGAACTGTAACAAGAATGATCAGATCACTGTAAGGACAGATCCTGAACTGTAACAAGAATGATCAGATCATTATAAGGACAGATCCTGAACTGTAACAAGAATGATCAGATCACTGTAAGGACAGATCCTGAACTGTAACAAGAATGATCAGATCACTGTAAGGACAGATCCTGAACTGTAACAAGAATGATCAGATCACTGTAAGGACAGATCCTGAAATGAAACACGAATGATCAGATCATTGTAAGGACAGATCCTGAACTGTAACAAGAATGATCAGATCACTGTAAGGACAGATCCTGAACTGTAACAAGAATGATCAGATCACTGTAAGGACAGAACTGTAACAAGAATGATCAGATCATTGTAAGGACAGATCCTGAACTGTAACAAGAATGATCAGATCATTGTAAGGACAGATCCTGAACTGTAACAAGAATGATCAGATCATTGTAAGGACAGATCCTGAACTGTAACAAGAATGATCAGATCATTATAAGGACAGATCCTGAACTGTAACAAGAATGATCAAATCATTATAAGGACAGATCCTGAACTGTAACAAGAATGATCAGATCATTGTAAGCACAGATCCTGAACTGTAACAAGAATGATCAGATCATTGTAAGGACAGATCCTGAACTGTAACAAGAATGATCAGATCACTGTAAGGACAGATCCTGAACTGTAACAAGAATGATCAGATCTCTGTAAGGACAGATCCTGAACTGTAACAAGAATGATCAGATCACTGTAAGGACAGATCCTGAGCAAAATAGCATGGTGCTGCACCCTGATCCCTTTTGGGTCACCTTGCTGCCATTCTGGGCTGGCCTACAAATAAATGGCCAATCCCTTTTGAATGTTAATAAAGTGACACAAATTTCATGACAAATGAAGAGACAATGTTTGAAAATCTTAATTTGAATCATTCAAATCATAAAGCCCTGGAATAACCAAATTATTACAAAATGTCATAGGACTGAAACCATCCACCACCACCCCTGCTCTATTATTTATACTCTATTTGCTATTTATAATACATTTATTTCATAATTTTAAGATTTTTTTGCAGGAAAGTCACTTAAACAACAATCTCAATAAAAGAAAGAACATCCAATCATCGTACCTGATTGAGCAACATTGTCTTTGTACCACATGAGGGATTCATATGCAGGATTGGAATCAACATCACAAGTGAGGGTCACTCGAGTGTTCAACTTCACTCGATACGGAGAATATGACGGTGTGAATTTTATGCTAGGAGAATCTGCAAGGCAACGTGGCATTTTTAGTCTTAAAACTAAAACTATTCATTTTAACGTGGTGGCGAACTGGTGATTTATAATTATAGATATAATTAAAAAAATGTGAAATTTTAAAATAAAATTTAGATCAATTAAGATTCAATAATATAATTTGTTTATCCGCAATCCAATCACTTTTGAAAACATAAGATATAATTGAAAGAAATTATGTTAATATTCAATACAACATAAAATTGCATTAACAGTTCTTAGTTAATAGCATATAGATTAATAATGTACAAAAATGACCTTAAAATAGATTAGTAGCACAATACAAAAATATTTTGAAATCTAACTATTAAGAGAATCACACTTACATTGCACATTTAAAATTGTTGCATTAACATGTGGACTATTTTGATTGGCTGCATTGAATACAACACAGGAATAATTAGCACGGTGATCACTTCGTGTCAATGTCACTGTCAATCGACTAGAAATCACGCCCAGCGGTTCACTGGGCAGCGTCACTACAGCACTATTTACGGGTTGTCCATTGCGCAACCACTGAACTGTGGGCGTCGGCTTCCCGCCGCCCGATGAGCAAGTCAATGTTATCACAGAATTCTCAACGTATGGCTCTGACGCATTCACGCTGATCGTGGGCAGATTTGGCGCCACTGAAATATCATATAATAATCTTTAGTCAAATCAATAACTGTACGAAAATTAAAGATTTTGCAAATTAATCAGTGCAGTGGACATCTGACTTCATGACCACTTGAATGAACATGATTTTACCACAATACTGCAGTTTTGTATGCACCAAAACAATTTTCACAATAAAATAGGACCGTGTTCATGCATGCATGGACACAGTTTTTCTGGAAAGTGAAAATCATCAAAGAAAAAATGTAAAAGAAAAAGTAACAAAAACATGCATAAAATACTGCAAATAATCTATGAATTTAACGAACATACTTAACCTTCATGAATTGCTCATTAATATATGAGCTAAGAAATATGGCATGCCCATTCTATGTTTGATGTCTTATTCTAACTTCAGATAATAGAGTGTTATGGAGACAATGTGCTCTCATAAAATAATTAATGATTTCAAATAAATAATTAAGAGTTTGGAGTTTCTTTACTTATTGATTTATATTTATTTACTTAGTTATTTTTTATTTATTCACATTTTTTTATTTATATATTTAATTACTCATTCATTCAATATTTCATTCATTCATTCAATTGTTTATTTATATATTTATTCGAAAGTGAATTATGAAAAATCATTGTTAATGAATTTATTTTATTTAATTAATTTATCTATTTACCAATATTTATTTTTTGCACCCGGTATTTTTCCTTATTTATCATAACAGTCAACATGTCATGTAATTATACACAAAATTCATTAAAAATGAAAATCAGTTATCAACAAGGGAAGCAACGCTTAAAATACCCAAACTTCATAAATGTAAGAGTTACTTCCCTTACAACAGACTACAAAACAGGAAACCGGACGCATACTGTACATGTACTTTTAGAGACTCACAGATGTCACCAATAGTCAAAATATCCAATGGCTACTAAAATTTCTGGAGATGAGCCATATTTTCACATTTGCTGTGCAAAATGATTTAAACACAGGTACACACACGTTTGTATGCAGAGAAATCTAAAAACTGTCTCTACCATTTTTTTCATTACTTATTTTGGTGCAAACTTAGTTTTTCTCCTACAAATATGTAAATAAAAATACATATTTTCAATTAAGAATTGAATAAGACATACCCCCAAAAAAACTAAAAGAACATAACTTTTCAATACAGTTTTCAATGGATTTTACAGAATAATGCTTAATTTTCCCTTCAGACTTACATAATATTTTACACTCCATACCCGTTTACTTACCATTTACATTTAATTTCACTTCTATAGAGTCAAATTGAAATATCTGACAATTGAAGTAGGAATCATCTTCTAATTTGACATTGGAAATTTGCAGATTGTTCCGGCCAGATGCGGTGTAGTTGACGGAATAACGAATAGGCACCAGCTCCTGGCTACCACTTGCGTTGCCATTCACGAATATAACAGCGCTACCTTTTGTCCACATTGACAGGCTGGCTTGCGTGTTCCCCGTGTATCTTATTTCACAAGGAAACATCGCGTTTCCGCCCAGCGTGACGTTCAGATCGGTGGGTTGTTGAACCCATATTATCTGGCCTGTAACGAAGAGAAATACATATAACTAAAGCTAATATACAGATATAAAATCACACTTCTAGTTAGATGATAAATGACAGAAAATAGACAGAAGATGAAGAAGACGAACATAATGATGATGATGATGATGATGTTGATGATGAAAATCACATTAAATAAATGTAACTGATTTTTTGGATGCTTGTTTTTTTGTTTTTTTCCTTTTTGCTTTCCTTCAGAACCCTTGTGTACAGATCTTTATGAAAATAATAATTTAAAGTCACCTATAGTTCTGAGAAAATCTTAAAGGGACTTGTTCACAGATTTCTGTATTTTTAAAGTGTGCCATAAAACGTCTAAACTTTTCAAATTAAAGCATCTGAAATAAAAAGCCTAAGTACTTTAACTAGAAAATAACAAAAACGAAAGAAAAAAAGTTACTCCCACCGGGATTCGAACCTCAGACTGCCAGACCAAAAGTCTAACTCGTTACCTCTCGGCCATTACATCTTAAATACTTGGTTGAGTATTTTTTACTTTTTGTAAGTGATTCATGCATTTTTAACAATTTCAACAAAAACAATTGAAAGACTCCAAACGTCTCCAATGTTTAGTGTTACTAACACTAACGCTTTATAATTATATCCATGTTAACTTATGATTACTCATTAACAAAACGCTATTTATAGTATATTTTAGGTCAGCGGTATTATTTCACTCCTCTATATACACTGTTCTTTTATTTTTGGAATCTGTGACAAAAAGTTCAAAATTGTCAATTCATCAATCTGTGAACAGGTCCCTTTAAATTATTTGTCTAACATATGTTTTTAATATCTTAATATAAAGGGCTAAATATTCTTAAATTATTTTATCCAAATGGAAGATTCTCCTTTGGAGATTTTGCACATGGAAACTAATGCCAATTTACACACGGTAAAATATTAAACACAATACAAATGTACAAATATAACAATTCTTTCTAATCTTTTACAATAAACAATACAATAACTTCATCATAATACGAAGTCAAACAAGATCAAAAAGTAACTAAACAATACTACACAAATGGACCTCGAAGTCTGAACAATAACGAAAACGTTTGATCCTTTTAATATCTTACATCGTGAACTAATAAACATGGACGTTCAAAATCTAGATCTAAACTGTTAATTCCTGTTTAATGTACGAACTGTTATGATCAAATATTTTATATTAAACCATTTAATTGTTGACTC
Organism: Congeria kusceri; assembly: GCA_027627225.1. Taxonomy (NCBI): domain Eukaryota; kingdom Metazoa; phylum Mollusca; class Bivalvia; order Myida; family Dreissenidae; genus Congeria; species Congeria kusceri. The sequence continues at coordinate 5,293,753 of CM051030.1, forward strand.
TTCAGTAACAAAATGCCCTGCCTTTGTGTTTACTGTGGGTCAGACCCGGAACAGTTTGGACAAGAAGATCAACCAATATTTGCATTAGATGTAACTTCTCTTTCTTAAATGGTCGTGGTGGACAGAACGAATACAGAACGTTTCTTCCATTTTTGTTGCAGTTGATAGACACCGCAGAAATAATGAACACACTTCCTTGTTAAACATGAGTGTTGATAAACATTCTATAGTTGATATATTTTGTTTGCACATTGACATAAATATTCTGTTCAGTAATAGTTGGATATATCATAAAGTACCATTTTTATTACGAATTATTTGGATAGGTGACACAAACGATGTTAACCAATTTTGAAAGTGAACTACCATAATGTACTACTCTTGTAAAGGAAAACAGGTTATAGTTTGTGGTGAACAAAAAACAAACCCACTCCAACTTATTAATAATGAGCTACTGCACTTTGATGTAAAATATGATAATAATTTATGATTAGATGCAACCATAGATAGTAATATATGTGAATGCTGAACTTTGTTTGACCAGCTTCTGTATCATTACTGGGGTTCTTCTCTTTTAAATGCAGATGAAAGGAAAAATGATAATAATAACCGTAATAAGGATGATGATGTTGATGATGATGTTGATGTTGATGATGATGTTGATGATGATTATGATGATGATGATGGTGTTGATGATGATGGTAATGGTGCTGCTCATTATATGATGATGATTATTGTTGCTGTTGATGCAGATGACGATGATGATGATGATGCAGATGATGAGAAGATGTTGATGATGATGATGATGGCAATGGTGCTGCTGATTATAATATATAATAAAGATTGTTGTTGGTGTTGATGATGACGACGATGTTGACAATGAGGATGAAGTTAAAGAAGAAGATGATGATGATTATAATGATGATGAAGATAATGTTTCTGATGATAATGATTTTACTGATCGCAATGGTAATAGTGATAGTTAGTTGAACATGCAAAAAATTCTGCTGAAAAATGAACACATTGTTATCAAAAGACACGCTTTACAACATTTCCTATTTTAGGATCGGAGTCATATATATTTATTTTATGTCCTGAACAGAAGGGCGTCAAATGCATTCATCATTAAAAAGAGGAAGCGTATGTATGGGATGTAAAAACTTTTTAAAGATAACAGAACATTAATGGTGGTTGTATACCTCTTAAAATAATAACGACATCTAGAGACTTTGAACTCTGGCTATTTTCATATTGAGAAATATACACAATAAGCATAAGGCAGCCATTGTATTATGGGCAACAGAAAAATGACAGGCAATGTTATTTAGAACTCTGGTTATTTCCTCTACTGAGAAATCAGAAATATATACAATGAGCACAAGGTGGCCATTGTGTATTATGGAGGGGGGGGGGGGGGGGAAACAGAAAGATTGCATATCAAACAATGAACAAGTGTCTGAGAACTCTAGAGTTTCTGAATTCATGAATTCAATGGGAATTTTTGTCCAAGGGCCCATATTCCACAATCATCAGAAACATCTTAGGTATAATCTTATCCTTACCCATAAAATCTTTTTTCTTTAGCATTGAATTCCATGTGAAATCACATCTTGCTTATGTTTTATTAATTACTAATAATCCAGTTAACTTTTGTGTACCCATCTGTAAACGGATTCATATTTGTTTATGACATGTTGTTTAAAAAATATTACCTTACACAAATTGTAACTGATCTGAAAATATTTTATCATACATGCCATACGTCCCGGCCTCGTTGGGATTGTCCCGGTTTCGCGAGGTCTGTCCCAGCATCCCGCTGAGATGCATTTTGTCCCGGTCAATCACAAAAATTGATGTTAGTATACCATAAAACTTACATTGGGCCAACAATTAACTTCAGATCGTTAATCCCTTTATTAGTCCCTATGACAACAATACCCCGCTAGCTGCATGTCAAAGAGGAGCAGTAATGATACCCCATTAGCGATTTATTGATCGTTTGTCACACTTTCATGGGATGGGGGTCATATATCTGCGATCGCTAATTGCTGCTGATTGTTGCTTTGTTTTGGATTTTAAAAAAGAGACTGTGTTTGTTGTTATTTTGATTTTAAATAGAATAGGACTATCACATAATTAGTTTGTAATGTTTGAAGGTAAGTTTGAAAATAAATTGAGAACATATCGAGAATTAAATATGCAAAAACAATCATTACTTTCTTTAAACTCGTATTGTTCACATAGCCGCGGTGTAGCTGTGTTGGCGTGGTCTCCCGGCTCGTAAATGTATTGTTTATTTGCTCATCAATGTTTATTGATGTGTTTTGTGTCATTTTTTAGATGTCATGATTTCAAATACAATTTATAATTTATCAAATATGCATTTATATTACGGATTTGATTCAGTGAATGACCCGAGGTGTGCATCGTCTAACGGCGCGTCTGTGATTGATGCAGTGTATGATGCAGTGTATAGTGGAACGTAGTCCAGGTATAAGTGTGCTGGAGTAGTCTCCCTTATAAAAGCATTTGCTTATTTGACAATCAGTGTTTATATTTGCGTGTTTCGTGTCATTTCTTGGAAGTCATGATTAAAAATACATGTTATCATTGATATTAATGAATAAATATTATTAAAATATATGCATGTGTTTGTTTGTGTTATTCATTTTGGGTGTTTATTGTTTGAACTATTACTATACTGATCTACCACAAAACGGAATTATATAGGACCTAGCTTAGATACGATAATTTATTATTATTACTCGTTTTTTGTGGACAAAATGGCAATGTTAATGTGTCACGCTCAAATGTCAAATGTCCCGCCGATTTTTTGGCAATGTCCCATTTTGGCCTGAAAAAATTATGGCATGTATGATTTTATGGTAAACTCAAGATGTTTCCAGAACATCGCCCCAGGACCCATTATTAATAGAGCTCCTTATTAAAATCTGCAGAAAATTTCTTAAAATTGTAAAATTCTGAAGTTTGGGGCAGTTGCCATTTTAAAAAAAATTGTATTTCTCTTCAGAGATTTATGGATAATTAGTCCCTACGTCTGAAACAGAAAGAAAACTTCCAAAATATCAGATGACTTATTTAACTTCCTTCCATTCTACAGTCAATAGTCATGGACAAAATATTTCTCTTCAGAGATTTATGGATAATTAGTCCCTACGTCTGAAACAGAAAGAAAACTTCCAAAATATCAGATGACTTATTTAACTTCCTTCCATTCTACAGTGAATAGTTATTGACAAAATGTTATTTACTTTATATTGTTCGATACCACTATACAGTATACCATGAAAACATCTGATAATACGATAGAAGTCTATAAAATATATACGATAACAACAGCTGTGCACAGAACATGTGTTACATGAAATTTGTATGTTGAATACACTATCATATTGTATATCAATTAAATGCAAATGCATTTAGTATGAGATTTTGAATTACAAAAATTATATTTAAAGAATTAGAAACATATAATTGTATGCAAATGAATTTAGTAATGGCTTTTAAGTCAAAATGTGATAATATCATTTTTAAGGTATTTTGCAGGTACCAAAAAATTTGTTTTCTGGAAGCCATAACTTATTTATGAAATGCATTTTTTTTAGTTGTACCAGTATTTTTTAAAGTAAAATGCAAAACAGTGCTATTTATAGGTTATTGAAATACACTTAACATGGTGGGCTTATTATAACATCAGCAATAATTGGTGGATGTGGGATAAGATTCAATATACTCTACCTTTCTCCTAAATTGAAACCCATTTTTCTACCCATAAGTCACTCTGAGCTGTCACCACCTTCTTTGAAGAGTATTCAGATTTAAAGGTCCCAATTTACAAACTTTTTTTTACAACATAATGAACTTTACATGATCAAGGCCCAAACTGTTACTGGAACGTTTTTTTCAGTCAATTAGGTTAAATTAGCACAAAATTCTGATTTAAGACCTACAAAAATGTCCTAATTAGTGGAATACTTTTTTAATTAATCATACTGCTTGTTTGATGAATGAAAACAAATGTGGCCCGTCGTGGGAAAACCGGTCATAATGCATGTGCGTAAAGTGTCGTCCCGGATTAGCCTGTGCAGTCTGGACGGCACTTTCCGCCTACAGTGGATTTATGTTTAGAAGAGACTTTCTTGAAACAGAAAATACATTAAAAGCGGAAAGTGCCGTCCCGGATTTGCCTGTGCGGACTGCACAGGCTAATCCGGGACGACACTTTACGCACATGCATTATGACGTAAACAAATATAGATAACTTAGGATTTTATAATTTGTCTTTACTAATTTACCTTTAACCAACAAATGGATGTTAGCTATCAAAACTTTTAAAAAATACTATAAGAAATGAAAAGTTGCTTTGTTTTTAGTAATTGTGCAAAATATAGGTTCAAAGTAACATTATGTGATAAATATAGGGTCTGCAAAAAGGTACGTGAGAAATACAGGTTCTGTGAAAAATTATGTGAGAAATAAGGTTCAAAGTAAAATTATGTAACAAATATAGGGTCAAAGCAAAATAATGTGACAAATATAGGGTCAAAGTAAAATTATGTGACTAATACAGCGGCAAAGAACATTTCTGTGACAAATATAGGGTCAAAGTAAAATTATGTGACAAATACAGGTTCATACTAACATTATGCGAGAACTATAGGTTTATGGTAAAATTGTCAGAAATATAGAAATACACTGTAATATACATTACCTCTGGCGACAGAAAGTACAGCTGCTGTTACTACCATACATTGCACGAATGTTCGCAGAAAGTAGTCCAAGGCGCTGCCACCATGCGCGTATAGACACATTGCCATGACAACGACCTTGACATCACTCAAGGCCTTCAAAATTTAACACAATTCTTTAACCGCGTATTTCTGAGTTGAAACCCTATGATTTAAAAACTTATTTAAAACCACTAATACGAAAACAAATGTATGTAAGGCACAGTGTGTTGAAATAGAATCCGTGGTATATCACATTTTTATCACAGTCCTGGATGGGTTATGACCCTGAAACTGCACTGTTGGCTAAATCTGAATGTACTTTGACCCTGGTACTTCTCTGTCTCCACACTTCAGGCTTGACTTGTCTTGACCTCTGACCCTTTGCTAATTGACTGATGTGTATGTTCTTTACTCTGTCTTGATTTGATTTGTATGGCCTATGACCTTTCCGATTTGACTTGTATAGCCTATGACCCTTTCCCACTTGACTCTAATGACCTATGTCCCTGTCTAATTTCACAGAAGTAGTATGTAAGTCCCTTAATGCTTTCCTATCACTTTCGCCTTGACCTGACCTAAATGAGTCTTTAATTCCTTATGACTTCTCTTTAATTCCTCTGACATCACTGGCTAGAACAGATTCCATCCCAGGGTCTTTTATCCAGCTGCCAATACTGTCACCTGCAACAAACACAGTCAAGTGCAACACAAGAGCTGCTATAAACACCACAGATCCAAACAGGCCCACCACTCTGGGGCTAGGTGCTAATAGGCCAAAGATTTTTTATCTTTAGTTTCCTGGAAGTCTGCCCAGTGGGACGGCAAACATAAAATAAAATTTGAAAGAAAAAATTATATAATAAACACATTTTTGGAACATGACAATAACAATAATAATTCAGTGTAACACTTGTTATTTAATGCATATAAAATCGACATGGTTTTTGTAAAATTTAAATACTAGTATACGTTTCACTGTGCTTTCACATTACAACTGTGAGTAGAAAACTTTGAATATCAATATGGCATCAGTGGAAATCAAGGATTTTTTATCAATATTTGGGTTTATTATTTATACAATATTGGTTTTGTTCCATTTTTTCAATATTTTTTTAGTATTTTCAACAAATTTGGGTCAGCAGATCCGAGAAACTAAAAATCAACAAGCTCTGGCCTAAACACCATGGATCCACAGGGGTGCACCACTCTGGGGCTAGGTGCTAATTGCACAATAAAGCTCCTGCAATACACTGTGCAACACCTGATTGACATACTCTTCTGATCAACTGACATCTTCATTGACTTATATTTATCTATTTATTGGCTGTAGATAAAACCTGAAAAATGTTTACCTTACTTTTTTTTATTCAGTGTATATTCCATATTATTGACATATATTTATTTATTGGCTGTAAATAATACCTAATAAATGTTCACCTTTATTTAGTGTATATTTTCATGAAATTTCTTTTATTTTGATTTATATTACCTTCTTGAATTCTTTTGGCTGTAAATATTAAGCCTGATATATCCAGTGTATACTTTGTTAAATTTCTTTATTTTGATATATATTATTTTTATTAAATTTCTTTATATAACATTGTTATTTTCTTATATTATTTTATACCTTAAAATATTTATTGACTTACATAATCATTATGTTGTAGAAAACTTAAGAGAAATGTTTACTTTTATATATGCTTATTCATTGTATATTTTATTGATTTTCTTTATATAACATATTAAAACATGAATGTCTGTCCCAACATATTTATGCACTTTTATATGCTGCGGACAAAATCTGACTAATATTTTTGTAATATTATGTTTTTGTTGTTGTTGTTGTTTGTTTTTTTTCATTGCTGTAACTACATTCTCAAACTGTTAAAATTGTATTTATGTTTAAACATTAATGTTATATTTATTTTTTGTCTGTTTTTTTTTAACATTGAATGTCTTATGTAGATTTGTATTTACCAACAATTGCTTAATATTTTTTTCACTAGATTTTTATTTATACAAATAAATTCATAGAGATCTATTATTAGTTAACAAAATTTAAAACAGTTTCACCTAGATTCTAAATCATTTTTCTTGCATTTTGAAAAAAAATCTCTTTGTGTATATTTACCTTCACACAAAGTCCATGTTCAAAATCACTTAAAATTCCTAGCACTGTAACAGACAATCCAAAGAACAGCTGAATGCATTGCGGCTTGAAAGCTAACTTGGAAGTATACTGCTGAAATAGTTCTTGAAGCTGATATAAAATCTCTATAAAAAGATACTATCAGAAAAAAATCTCTGATAACAAATGTTGATAAACGATTACTACGTTTTTTGCAAACATTTCCCAAAAGCAAAGACCAACGTTTTGAATTTATCTGAGAGGTTTTCAAAGGAGAATATGAACAATCATATATATGTATATGTGTACTTGAAAAGAGTTTTATAGTTTCATACTTCTCTCGCAAACAAATTGTGAATAAATTCTGGTCGATGATAAGCTGCCAATTTTACTGAAGTGCATAATCTTTCGACATATCACAGGATATTTTATGAGACGATTTTAATAAGGTATACCATTACTAAGCCTCACAATTATCTATAGATGTGAATATTAAAACATGCAACTGAAATAACTGTACAGTAATAGTTTAGCTACAGCTACATTATCTACATTATCTACATTATGCAACTAAATGACTGACCCTGGATGTAACTACATGTATTCTTGAACAGTGATAGTTTGTTTACTGCTAAATTACACTACATTACACAACCACTTGATTGATCCATGGTTGTAACAATTCTCAGAAGTCACTAATTAAGGGCCCCCATGGCACATTATTATTACAGGAAGTCTAAGATTCCATCTGGGCCAGTTGTTCTTTTTGGGTGTAGCTGTCTAAGATCACTTTTGACCCAGATTTTCTTGTGATAATTATGCAGCTGGAAAATTGAACGCCAATAGAATTGGACAAATTTTCTAATTCTAGGGAATGCAAACTTCAAACAATGGTTTAACATATACCAATAACTGTTGCATACTTGGGGGGATTAAAAATTTACATAAGTGGTTAAAATGAAGTGATACACAAATCTTCAACATATACTCTACAACTGAGGCCAATAATGAACATATTTTCTCATTGTATGCCAAACAGAATGCTATATTCATTCACGTAACGAAATAAATATTTTGTTTAGCCTACATTTATAGAAGCTGTACGCTCTATAAATAGCAATTGTGCAATGTTCCCATTCATAAATCTCAGTCACAGTGTTGCTGTTCCATGTAGCCCATTGATTCTAGCGAGTTCATCACATTCTACAGTAGTGTCATTCTAAAAATAGCGCGCGTAGCTAGCAACCGTTGTATAGCTGTGTTAATATACTCGTACATGCATCAATAATAGCGTTCAGAGAATCATAAACCTAAAAATTTCAATAAATGGGGAATTTATATTTATAAACTTACTGTTAATTTGAATTAAAATTGCGGTTACGATTTATTAACGATTACCATAAAATATCTATATTTTCGGACACTTAAAATTAATTTAACATTTTCGTGTCCGATAATTTGGATAAACAAAAATATTCCCAAGTTACAGGTGTCCGAAAATTTATAGACACTATAACAATATTGCATTTACGTTCGGATATGTCCGGTGTATAACGTTTTTTGCCGAATATACACGGATAGTATCGATTAATGATTTCGCGTGCTTGTTAAATACCACGCCGTAAAGTATTATTAATTTTTAGCTATGTTTGCAATTAATTTTAAATCATTTCATATGTTTGATTTTGTTTTACAGAAAATTACGCTAAGACTGCATTTTTGTCGACCGAGTTCAAAGATGAATAAATTAAGCAGAATTTATTGGTAAATAGTTAAGACTGGTTAAGACTGATTCCTTAATAGGATAATTTCAACAGCATATTTAATATACGATATCAATACCGGTGTACACAATCGGGTAAACCCATTATTTAAGGCACACGGCTCTGAACCCAATGACGCTAACGTAACGGTCCACCGCCTCCACTCATTCATCTGCCAGGTTTTATGACCTTCATCCGGTTGTAAAAACACATGAGCAATGTATCACCGGATTAACGCAAACAGGTTAGAATTCTGCTACAATACCACTGTCATATCAAATGTCCGAAAATTAAGATTCATTAATTATGGTTTAAAATCAGGATGTCCGAAAATATACAGTGACAAAAAAATAATTATTTTGGTCAAAAAAGAGGGTGTCAGAAAATTTACAGTGTCCGAAAATATAGATATTTTACGGTATTTATAATTGCATCTTTCTATCAACTTCTCCAGTAGATGTTATTTAATCTATAAAAAGATGCTACATTTTCTATAGATAAAATGTTATGAAAGAAGATTCGAAATACGTCAAATTGTTATTTGCGTAGCATGAATACACAATTTGCAATACTAATTATACACCGGAACCCCTTATATATCATATTTCTACTGATATAATTTAAAATCGTCAGTCTAATTAATTTTTATGTTGCGTTATCAAATATAGTCTTAACATTTCAAAAATCGCTGAATGTTCCCTTACTATTGCTTTTTATTGGGATACACAGTATAATGCTTATTTGACTTCAAATCGTTATTATATTAGATAACTAACATGAATGGTATATTACCCGTACTATAAATAACTATATAGACTCGTCGGATACATAATAATTTAATTCATTCCCGAAATTATTTTCTGACATTGTTAATTTGTTAAATTAGCTAGACAAATTCAGATAAAAATTATGTTAACCTAAATTATTTTGGTTATTCATATATCACTGGTGGAAACATGGAGCTGTATGATTGGTTTATTCACAGCATAGATATTAATTATAATTTTATTTAATTTTTAAATTAATAAATTTATCTCAAATTAACTTTTGGGTCCAAGAAGTTTTCTTATAGTGTCCGAAAAGTCTGGGGTCCAATAAAAAATCTAATATTGGTGGGGACCAAAAAATCTGGGGTCTGAGAAGGCACATAACTGATCATCTTGGCCGTCTGTTTAGATAATTTTTAAATGACATCTCAATATTAATTTCAATGCCGATTGTCTTTTTTAAAGACATTTCTTGTTAGACCTATATCAACATTTCTGATTTGTCTCGGACAGGTCTCCCAACATCAATTGTTCCCAGACCAATGTGTGATCGACAGAGATTTTTTTTGAAGAACTGACATTTATAAAGTGTGTATATTTCTAAAATCTTATTAAAAGTTCTCTAAAATATATTGACGTGATAATTGATCGTGATTAATAGTTTGATGTAAGTCAAAATAACATATAGGCCAGTGTTCCAACAATTTTGTATAATGAACCATCTGGCTTTCAAAGGCAAAAATGATTTTAATTTACTTCGATACTTTATTTATTATTTTACGCTACATTTTTATAAATAATTATATATTTTTTATACGAATTGACAAGAATATGAACAAAAGTAAGATGAAAGCAAAAACAACTTAATGGCTAGTTTTTCAAAACTATGACGAACTATCTGGCTCGTAAAAGGCAAAATGTACTTAATATATGACGAAACTTAATTTAATCTACAGTGATAGCTAATTTAATTCTTTAGTGTATATGAAATGTATTACTATAAAGGCTGAAAGACATTTATTCGCACTTTAAATTGGGAAAAAAACAACTGCAGCTGAAGCTGGCTATGAAATTTAGAAACTCTTATCATTACAAAATATTATGTTTTATTTGCTGCAAGTGGCTTTTCTAAGCCTGTGTCACGTAAATTACTCATGAAAACATAGTTCATATCATACAAGTGGCTTAAATTATATCATAATTAGGATAAAAAAGTCTGAAATAGATTACAAAAAAAGTTTGACAGAGATAAGATGCATCTTAGGTTGCAATCTTGTCTACACGTAAATCTAGAACTTGTGATCGTAAAGTACTAAATTCCTTTTTAAAACTGAGAAAAAAACGAACATCAACTAAAAACCCCACTGTTTTGCTTATGACTGAGTGTGGGGAAGTTTGCTCCAGAGTATTTTTATGCCTGGTGTGAAGCACCAAGTACAATGCACTTCGGTTTAACATCTCATGCGAAATACAAGTAAGTAAAGGGAGAAGCAGAGGCTCGAACCTGCAACACCTGCATTGTGAAGCCAGTTCGTTACCACTAGACCACAGATCTGCTACCCACTCAGTATATACTGCACTTTTTGCCCCTTTAACTTATGCTTGTGCAGACTCAGCACTTTATTTTACTGTAGGTAATCCAAAATTATCCCCCTTTATAGCGGAGTCTCGAAACCTTTTGATACAATATTTAAAAAAATAAAGATATATTTTATGAAGTCTTCATTGAATGATTACTTCACACATAGGTCTCGTTTTTATAAATAAACAGTAAAATATTTTGTAAATCATAAAACAGTTTTCACCGTAACACTTTTCACTGGCGCGGCAAAATTAGTAGTAGTAGTAAAATTGATATGAATTAAATGTACATGAAGTACTGCTACCGGCATGCACATTATAGATAAATATAGCCTAGTGTAGGAAAGTGTCCATTGAAATGTCCATTGAAGTGCGCGATTGTGTACGCGTGAGTTCGAATCCTGCATGAACCTTGAATCAAAAAAATTTTTGGCGTTGAATATATATTTTTTATTAACAATTTCATCAATATAGTATTGCAACTAGAAAAATATATCCGTGAGAAATGGGAATATGTGTTGTTTTAATATGTTTCTATATTTATGGGAAATACCGTTGATATGTCCCTTTAACAGTTAATAATGCAGGCGCATGCTGGACTGTTTCCTGACAGTTTCCCACCTTAGGAAGCACTCAAGATTTCAAGAGGCCCTATCAGTTATAATCACTTCTTATCTAACTCACATTTTACATCCTTGCCATTTTTTGTGTGCCTGTGTGCTTTTTTTTATTTTCAGGCTCCCGTGGTACGTACGCCGCGGCTTTTGAGATCAATTTATTGAAGAGCTGATGCTGGGAATAAGACAGATAATAACTTGAAATGTAGCTAAACATTTAGAGTGAGTTTAAAACATAAAATATATTATGTGAACGTTTCAAAATTCTCTCTATTTTAGAATTCAATGCAATTTTCTATTCTTTCAGTATGTAATTATTTTAAATTACGCTTGAAGTGTGACTAAACACTTAAGAGTGTATTTTAACATAAATACATAAATTTAACATAAATTCTCCACTACTCCTCTTTATGCCTCAATCCAAGAATTAAGGAAATGTTATTTATAACTGTATCCTGAAAAATAGTTCTTCTAAATGTACCTTTACTATACGAAAATATCTATCGTAAAAACATTATTATATTCAATAGAGGCACATCTAAAATGTCTCTATTAAAAAAAACTAAGCCTCGACATTTCAAAAACATCTATCAAGAAAACATACAAGTTTTTATTCTATAGCCACAAATATATTCTTTAAAATTGCTCTACAGTAACTTAAATTTGCACCAGCGTAAACATGCACTACTGGTACAAACTATACGCTGCCATTTAGCATATATTTTATGTAAATGAAATGAAAACCCGAAACTTCATCACCAAGATGTAATTGACAGAAATGTTACCCGCTGATATTTATCCCCGAAGTGTCGAATTGTCGACTGTCAGAGGAACGGAGGCTTTTGACACAGTATCTTATTTCTCACACTTGACTTCAACTGAAATTCACACTGTCACTTCGAATGCATGCAATCCTTTACTCTTTTTTTTTTCAAAACACTTTATTTTATTTGTATTTCAGACTAAACCCTTAGACACTTTATTTCAACACTTTATTTCTACAACCAAAAATACTATAATCCTGCCTGCACAATTTATGTCCACAACAAAACATCAATTAACGAAATCCAACACATAGCATGCCATACCACCAGTTTGCACCTCCATTCAGAAGAACTATAAAACTCTTCAACAATGAACTGTCTGTCACATATCCATAGGATGTCTAACCCTATTATTGTCCACTAAATTGCCCAACTTTTACGACCCAGGTTTTATGGCAGACCCACCAATAAATAATGGTTTATCTCACTGGCCTCTTTTCCGATACAAAATGTTGAGCTGCTATTAACAGATTTATATTTAAATCAGTTTTGCAAAAAAATACATATCCAAATTATATAATTCTTGTATAACATAATTATACAGTTTTGTATTTATCTGTTTATTTATGCATATAGTAAGACCTTTTAGTAAGAAGTTTTTTCTTCAACAAGCATATTTTCTTTAATTTATCTCATTTTTTTTCCACCTCAAATTATTTAATTAAGTTCTTTTAAACTTGCAGAAGGCTTTCATTAATTTTTCAACACAAAAGTATACAAGACTAGAACTCTGTATTATTTGATTTGAAAACTTTTAAGCAACATTTTGCAAAAAAATCGATTACAAACATACTGGAATCTAAAATAAAACTAACAATATATCAACAAGAACGTAACACATTTGCCAAAAAGCAGTTGTTATGAGCTCGTGTCACAGATAGGAGCAACAATAAAACAATAAATTCTCCATTGTTTAAAGAAAATATTTCTTAACTGACCTTCTTAACTTACATTGTTTTAGAAAGTTAGGCTTTTATAGCTATGATAAGCCCCCACTTATCTTTTTAAGACAAACAAAAACACCATTTCGCACAGGGCCCTCGAACCTGTTGAAAAGAACAAATGTTAGTAAAAGTAAAGTGTGTAATAAATTTTGATGAGAGGGAGATTTTTGTGGCTAGGGAAGGGGTATTTACATGCTTAAAAAGAATTAATTTGCAGTCTTTCCAAAAAGAGCCAATGAAATACTTTCCCTATCAGCAACTTAAACTATTCTGGGTAACTGGTCTTTAAAGGCACTATCCTTGATTTAATGTACATGACCTAGCATAGTGCATTTCTATCATCTAATATCTTTTGTAGTGCAATAGGAAACCAGTTTTTTATTGACATAGTCCCTTTAAAGAAGCATATAATGACATGACATGTATTTTTTTATTTCTTTTTTTCTGCTTCATTCCCAAATGTCTATGGAATTGTTTTTAAATAAAAAAGAATATATCACATTATAAGACATACAAAGGGTGCAAATCAAAAATGGTCAATCCATTGGAAGGAACTATTCTACTGAGAGCAAACACAGTGCATGTTTTGGACACATGAAATCATGCTAGAAACGTCTTTGTCAACACTAAATGTTCAAGACCCAGAATTTCTCAAATTCAAAATCCGATGGGTACCCAACTGGAACCCAAAACCTGGCTTTTTTTCACAGAGAAAAAACAAGATTTCAATAAAGACAAAAGCAATGGCAGGCAGGTCAACCAACAACAGTTTATGGCACCTTTGTCAAACTAGATCCCACAAAGGCATGAAGAAAACAGCTTCCAAGATTTTCTTATGATTTTGGGAGACAAACCCCAGACTGCTTCAGTAGCTCCACTATCAGGAAATAACAGCCTGCCCTTCCATATACTGCTGATAGCAGCCTGATATGGCAGTCTGGCAGGGCACTGCTGGTGATGACAGACACAACAGCTTCATATTCACCAGTAGGAAAACTGATAGAGCTAGACCCCATAATTCACACCCATATCATGGCATTAAGAACCAACAACATATGGGTACAAAAGATATAACAATTTTTATCTAACACTGAAAATACTGCAAAAAATGTATTACTTATTTTCTCAGGGACCCATATTTCACAGCCATTTTCATCAACATTAAGAACTTTTTAATGTAAACTTAAAACAATAGAACATACAAAAGAGTTTCTAATAATATATATACTCATTCATTAAAAGTACTGTACTGACCTTAAAGTATGATTACTCTTATTTCTCTTGCAAAAGCCAATTTATTCATGTATCTATTATCTTTGTCTGTTACCACAGAGATTATAGCATTTGTCTTTTACTGCTTGCTTTACTCCTTCAAGAAAACCTTACACTCAAGGAACAAGCTGCATACAATTAATACATAGCATTAATTAAAATGGAAAAAAAGAGACATTACAATATACTGACACTTTTGAATTGCTGGAAAAAATGTAATACAAACATTTTACGATGAATTACATATAGACATTTTATTGCAAGACCACAAAGTCAATGAATTTGATGATGTTGGTTTATGAAGGGGGCAAGATTACCCCTGCCCTTAACACTTGCTTGCAAATCATCAACAACCCTATTGAAGTCCTCTCCAATAGTCTTCCATGGTCAATGATTACACAATCTGACACAAGTTTACTGCAGCTAATTGCACTTGTTGTGCCAGGTATATTGACTGACTGATTTCTTACTGATATCTGGCAATCAGTTTTGTTGAATGAAGATCAGATAACTCCCCCTAGAATTATATATGTTTACATAAGCTGCAAACACCAACTGATGGTTCCCGACCTGTGTTATAGTTCATCAACATCAGCTGAATCTGTGAGTGTAACAAAGAGATCAGTATAAAATACAATAATCTGTGAGTGTAACAAAGAGATAAGTCTAAAATACAATAATCATTATGTATATACATTTTCCACTGTTTCATAAATATTTGTATTTTGTTATAACTTAATACAGTTTCAGGACCAAATGGTTTACTAATTATTTCTTGATTTGATAATCTTTTAAAACATCAATTTCAACAAATATTTATATTATATTTTGTTGTAACACACTTCAATATCAAAATTATTATGCTAATGCTTCATTTATTTTTCTAAATTAATAAGCTGAACAAATCTCAGTGGTTTGACAAAGTTTTACAACAAAAATACAAGCAAAACATTTTTAGTTCCAAAACAGGATACTGATTAATGCATTTTTCTAACTTGATAAGCAAAAAAAATCTTTGTGATATGATGATATTTAAAAATATTAATGCCACTGAAGCAAACATGCTTATCAGCAATATTTACATCATTACTTAAAAGCCAATCTGGCTTTCAGTGAAAGCCATTATATGTCAGGATATCTGAAAAAAATAATCATTTATACTAGATAGATATTCCCTAACAACTAGTTAATCAGGAATAAATCAAACATTTTTTTTGTCTGGGAAATTATTTTTTCCACACATTCTGTCCAGATAATTGAAATAAAAGATCTCCGCAATGGTGGAATTATATACACAATGTTTGTACTCTCCAACACAGCACACACATACAAGAAAAAGCATGTCCCTTAAAAGCCAGAATGTATCATCAGCATATGTGCAAATGGTGCTGATAGCCCCTTCTGGCTTTCAAGGTACAGTATACAATGTATAAATGCAGAATTACATGAAAAATTACCAGTATATAAAATTATGGGATCTGTAATATTCCTAAAAATACTTTATTAATAATCTGGATATGTGGCGCGTCGTGGGAAAACCGGACTTAATGCATGTGCGTAAAGTGTTGTCTCGGATTAGCCTGTGCAGACTGCACTTTCCGCTTTTGTGGTATTTTCTGTTTCAAGGAAGTCTCTTCTAAACATAAATTCACTGTAGGCAGAAAGTGCCGTCCTGGATTAGCCTGTGCGGACTGCAGAGGCTAATCCGGGACAACACTTTACGCACATGCATTAAGACCCGTTTTCTCAGGACACGCCACATATTTATTTATTAAGAAATTGCGAAAGGGGACTGCAGAAAGCTTAAAGGGGCATATCAATGGTATTTCGCATCCATATAGACAAATATTAAAACAAGATAAATTCCTATTTTTCTCAGATATATTTTTCAATTATTAACAATATATTGATGGAATCGTGAAAAAAAGACAAAAAATAACTTTGGGAGACGTGGTTCCAGATGGAATCAAATTCACGCCTACAAATTTGCACTCTTCAATGACAACTTTCCCACGCTATGCAAAGTTAATAAATGGTGCGCATGCGCATTACTGTTCCTCATGTACATTTCATTCATATAGATTTTACTACTACTACAACCACTGTTTATATCATACAATAATTTATGTTTGCTTTAGTATGAGGATGTCGTGGGAAACTGGTCTTAATGCATGTGCGTAATGTGTCGTCCCACATTAGCCTGTGCAGTCTGCACAGGCTAATCCAGGATGACACTTTCCGCTTTTATGGTATTTTCTGTTTCAAGGAAGTCTCTTCTAAACATAAATCCACTGTAGGCGGAAAGTGTCGTACCGGACTGCACAGGCTAATCCGAGACAACACTTTACGCACATGCATTAAGCCGGTTTTCCCACAACACGCCTCATATTAATAGCAGTTGCTTGCAAATTATACCAGTATATTTTTTGGACTGGTTTTTAGTTAATTACATACACACATAATTTAAAGAGCTTGCAAATTATACCAGTATTAAAACTGTATGTTAACTAAGATCGCAATGGTGTAGAGGACAATTATAGTGTTCGCCTTGGGACAGCAAGGTCTCGAGTTCGATCCCTACTCAGGCAGCGTTCTCAAGATCTTTCCAAAGACACCAAGTACTGGTTCTACCCAGGAAATGGACTCAAGAGTTTCTCCATAAGCCTAAGGCTTTTGATGCAATCCCGCTAAAATAAATAGATTTATAGACTAACCAGATTTTTAACTTTTACGAAGTTGGTGATAGCAATACAGTTTAATAAGAGCAGTTTACTTAGTGATCTGAAAGTGGTGAAGTAATCGAGTTCTGAAAGATAGCTGCAATCTGTTGTCAACAGTTTGAAGTTGATATGGTCCTATTGTTCATCAACTATCATGCTGAATTAGAAAACATACAGTGGTTATTAAGTGCAGTACACATTCGAAATAGATATCTGGGCTACATAATGACACGTGTTAATATCAGTACAATGAAATTATGAAAAAATATTATTACAATATCATATACTGGGTACAACAGTTGCAATAAATGAAAAAAAGGTACATTGCCTTGGATTTTAATAAATACATGAACACATGCCCCTATTATCTACCAAAATGATTTGCCCGCTAAATAAGAACGCTTATTTGGAAAGATAATTAACTTACGTACATGTCCCAGAAAAACAGTAAAAATCCCGGAAATTCGCGGGCAGAGTCCCGGATATGACCCAAAAAATTATTACATGTATGCAATAATGATTTAAGTACAAATGTTTTGGAGAGACGATATTAATACTACGTTCAATACTCTCAAAATAATTCATACAAAGCTTTATAATTCATTGTATATTATCAGAAGATGTACACAACTTTAATCAAATAATAAACAATTTATTTGCTCAAAAGAAAATTATGCTTTTTATTCTTGTAATAATTCCTTTTTTCCCTACTAATGTGACTAATTTGATTTCTAATTTCGATACCACTAAGCAGACCAGATTACGCCAAAAATGTGCAGTTATCTGCTGAACGAAATATGCACCTTTAATAAAATTAAGCCAAGGTATGGTTATCAACTGAAAGGAAATGCCTCTTTTATGAAATAATGCCAAGATCTGCAGAAAACAATGTGACCTTTAACAAAATAAAGCTGAGCTATGGTTATTCTCTGAACAAAACTGCACCTTTAATGAAACTGCAATTATCTGCTGAAAGAAGTGCACCTTTAATGAAGCCAGCTGCATTATCATTTATGATTATTCACCAGGTATGCCCTGCACCTTTGCACCAACCATCCTTCTTGACCTTTTTGATGTTAAAACATAGTAATTATACCCTTATCATTCGGATGATTGTGATCATTACGGCTGTGACAGACCGAAGACATGATGTCTTTAAACCAGCAGCCATAAGGCTACCAGGCTGTCTTAAGTCCAAATGCTTACCCATCATTGATCATTTTCAAGGTTTTCTTTTCTTCTGTTTTTGTTGATGTTCTTTTTGAGGCTCGCTTTTCAATGAGCAATTAGCTTACAGAGCCTTTTCCATGTAAGTTTAAACCTATTTATGTTAGCCTGAGCCTGGGCAGAAGCAGTACTTTGTGTCTTTTCTGATAGATCATTTAAAGACATGTGTATACATGTATATAATACTTTGCTGCGCAGCGAAGTATTAGTTTAGTTTTAAATTTCTCTCTAAATACGCATTTCTGAATATTTTCTGAAAGTTATTCTCAACATTTATTATAATATTATTTTAAAACTAGACTGACATCATTAGAATCAATGGGTGGTTTTACATTATAATATTCGTACAAAATTGTACAGTCAGTCTTTAAACAATCCCCAAACTGGGATCAAACTCAAACACCAGGGCCCATATTCACAAAGCTCCTTAGGGAAAACTTAAGTAAATTCCTTAAACTTATCAAATGCCTTAAGTCTCTGGCTGCTTCATATATAGGTCTTTAACCACTGAAATGTTGTAAACTTGTAAATATTGCTAATATGTTTAGTATTGCAGCCTTCTTTGAACGGAATCATATCCACTCACTCAACTGTGACTTCAAGGTGGTCACCATATCCACTACTCAACTGTGACTTCAAGGTGGTCACCATATCCACTACTCAACTGTGACTTCAAGGTGGTCACCATATCCACTACTCAACTGTGACTT
Source organism: Congeria kusceri (assembly GCA_027627225.1). Taxonomy (NCBI): domain Eukaryota; kingdom Metazoa; phylum Mollusca; class Bivalvia; order Myida; family Dreissenidae; genus Congeria; species Congeria kusceri. Next base: position 5,313,057 of record CM051030.1, read on the forward strand.
CAAGGTGGTAACCATATCCACTACTCAACTGTGACTTCAAGGTGGTAACCATATCCACTACTCAACTGTGACTTCAAGGTGGTCACCATATCCACTACTCAACTGTGACTTCAAGGTGGTCACCATATCCACTACTCAACTGTGACTTCCAGGTGGACACCATATCCACTACTCAACTGTGACTTCAAGGTGGACACCATATCCACTACTCAACTGTGACTTCCAGGTGGACACCATATCCACTACTCAACTGTGACTTCCAGGTGGACACCATATCCACTACTCAACTGTGACTTCAAGGTGGACACCATATCCACTACTCAACTGTGACTTCCAGGTGGACACCACATCCACTACTCAACTGTGACTTCAAGATGGTAACCATATCCACTACTCAACTGTGACTTCAAGGTGGTCACCATATCCACTACTCAACTGTGACTTCAAGGTGGTCACCATATCCACTACTCAACTGTGACTTCAAGGTGGTAACCATATCCACTACTCAACTGTGACTTCAAGGTGGTCACCATATCCACTACTCAACTGTGACTTCAAGGTGGTCACCATATCCACTACTCAACTGTGACTTCAAGGTGGTCACCATATCCACTACTCAACTGTGACTTCCAGGTGGACACCATATCCACTACTCAACTGTGACTTCAAGGTGGACACCATATCCACTACTCAACTGTGACTTCCAGGTGGACACCATATCCACTACTCAACTGTGACTTCCAGGTGGACACCATATCCACTACTCAACTGTGATCACAAGGTGGTCACCATATCCACTATTCAACTGTGACTTCAAGGTGGCCACCATATCCACTACTCAACTGTGACTTCCAGGTGGCCACTATATCCACTACTCAACTGTGACTTGAAGGTGGCCACCATATCCACTACTCAACTGTGACTTCCAGGTGGACACCATATCCACTACTCAACTGTGACTTCCAGGTGGACACCATATCCACTACTCAACTGTGACTTCCAGGTGGACACCATATCCACTATTCAACTGAGACTTCCAGGTGGTCACCATATCCACTACTCAACTGTGACTTCAAGGTGGCCACCATATCCACTACTCAACTGTGACTTCCAGGTGGACACCATATCCACTACTCAACTGTGACTTCCAGGTGGACACCATATCCACTACTCAACTGTGACTTCCAGGTGGACACCATATCCACTACTCAACTGTGACTTCCAGGTGGTCACCATATCCACTACTCAACTGTGACTCCCAGGTGGACACCATATCCACTACTCAACTGTGACTTCCAGGTGGTCACCATATCCACTACTCAACTGTGACTTCCAGGTGGACACCATATCCACTACTCAACTGTGACTTCCAGGTGGACACCATATCCACTACTCAACTGTGACTTCCAGGTGGTAACCATATCCACTACTCAACTGTGACTTCCAGGTGGTCACCATATCCACTACTCAACTGTGACTTCAAGGTGGACACCACATCCACTACTCAACTGTGACTTCCAGGTGGACACCATATACACTACTCAACTGTAACTTCAAGGTGGCCACCATATCCACTACTCAACTGTGACTTCCAGGTGGAACCATATCCACTACTCAACTGTGACTTCCAGGTGGACACCATATCCACTACTCAACTGTGATTTCCAGGTGGACACCATATCCACTACTCAACTGTGACTTCCAGGTGGACACCATATCCACTACTCAACTGTGACTTCCAGGTGGTCACCATATCCACTACTCAACTGTGACTTCCAGGTGGACACCATATCCACTACTCAACTGTGACTTCCAGGTGGACACCACATCCACTACTCAACTGTAACTTCAAGGTGGCCACCATATCCACTACTCAACTGTGACTTCCAGGTGGACACCATATCCACTACTCAACTGTGACTTCCAGGTGGTCACCATATCCACTACTCAACTGTGACTTCCAGGTGGACACCATATCCACTACTCAACTGTGACTTCAAGGTGGTCACCATATCCACTACTCAACTGTGACTTCCAGGTGGACACCATATCCACTACTCAACTGTGACTTCCAGGTGGACACCATATCCACTACTCAACTGTGACTTCAACTTTTGTATTCTTATGGTTGAAAGATTCTAAAAATTAGTCTTGAAAATACTCGTAATTTCAGTGAAATATTGACATTTACCCAAATGTTGTAATAATAAAAGAAAACTAAGGGCTTTGACACAGTGTTGTGTCAGTAGATATTAAAAAAATATTTAATATTAAGTTATAAAATTGATAAATACTAAACCAAATAGTGAACTCAAAAAGTAAGTGTTGAATATTAATTTTGGTGACAATTCTGCAGTACTAGCATTCACACTTTTCCCTGGTCACTTCAACAAATGTAGAAACCAGTCAACATTTAATGTTGAACTAAATTTTAAATACACTAATACACACTGGTAAAAGTTAATATTTCTTCTAAAACTATCCTGGACATGTGACTGATTGGCTGTGTTGACAGATACGAGTGTCGGTTACTCACTTCAACAACCCCGAGGGTTCATTTCTAGACGGTGATCATTAGATCAATTATTGATCATCACCAATCAAACCTGTCAACCATGGATCAATCATGCAAGGAAAACTTTGACATTGCATCACACATCGAGTGTACTTGTGGTTAACTTAACTATTTTCAAAACTGTTACATTACGACTGCAACTGTCAAAACAATGCTACCCAATTTTAAACTAAATTTAACCTGTCAACCTTGGATTGATCATGTAAAGGAAAACTTTGACATAACATCGCACATCATGAGTCCTTGTGGTCAACTTTATAATTTTCAAAACTGCTACATTATGACTACAACTGTCAAGACAAGCTTTTTTGAGATGCTATCCCGTATTTACCCTATATTTGTTAGTTACCAATATTGTAAGAAATAGCAATGTCTTTGAGACTGAAAAATAGTAAAACTTCACAAGCTAAAAGTTAAATTAGCAACACCTAATTTCTAGCTCTGTGCATTTTAAAAATTAAATACAGGGATTCATCAATACAAACCAAATTTGAAAGGTTTTATGAAAAAATTGATCTTTTATAGAACCTTTTTTTTTTTAAACATAAAACAAACATAAAAATAACATAACAAAAATGATTGAAAAAATTATTCTGGCATCAGTCAGATATCAATCTTTGAACAAATTAAATAAATCTCAACTGATTCTAAAGGCTTTTCTTCATTACTTCAAGACAACAAAAGTGCACTACATTGTAACATCATAATCCAACTTACCTCATTCTTCTAGGCATCCTAGCTATACAGTCAAATTGTCCTGAATGAGGAGTTGCCACCCAAATAACCTGCAAATACACAAGCAACATCAGGAATTAACAGGACTCAAATTATCATCATGGCTTCATTCACTGCACCACTTTAAAGACAATCAGCAGTAATGAGCATGTTCTAAGTACTGCTGATGAGCCATTAACTGCTTTCCCAACTCCTGGAATAGATCAATGATTGACCCCCTGCACTGGGGATCAGATGACACCCCCCTTAACCTCCATTTAGAATACAAGTCCCCCCAACCCCCACCCCCACTTCCCTCTCCCAGCACACACACTCATAATACCCCCAACCACCCCCACCCCCACTTCCCTCTCCCAACACACACACTCATAATACCCCCAACCCCCACCTCCACTTCCCTCTCCCAACACACACACTCATAATACCCCCAACCCCACTTCCCTCCCCCAACACACACACTCATAATACCCCCAACCCCCACTTCCCTCCCCCAACACACGCACTCATAATACCCCCAACCCCCACCCTTCCTTCAATTCATCATCAATTACACCTACTCATCATTGTCATGTAAATGACCTGGCTAATCACACTATATGAGAACACAATGACAAGAATCTGATAGTAGGTTAACACCATCAGCCCTCAAACTGTGGTACATTTAGTTGTTCTGTGAGCAGCTACTAAATCCATGTTGAGCTCCTTTCTGGACATTTCTTGATGTGATAGCTTTCTCCATTGGGTTACTACAATGCAATTTGAAAATTGTTGCCGAGTTTTAAGAAGACATTACAATCATGGTTAGGGTTTAGTCAAACCCTATCCTACTTAAATTAGCTCGATTGTGTCAAAACCTATCCTACTTAAATTAGCTCGATTGTGTCAAAACCTATCCTACTTAAATTAGCTCGATTGTGTCAAAACCTATCCTACTTAAATTAGCTCGATTGTGTCAAAAGCCAGCGGCTTACAAAGACACTTAAGAGACGGTTTCTTGGGTAAAACCACTACTTGGTGCCTTTATATAAAAAAACAACAAAATGCAATGAAATATTGTTTCATGTAGATTCTATTTTACACAATGACAAGATTAGACAGTGTGTGTGAGTGTTTATTATATCCCACAGTATAAAAATACAGCATCATAATGATTATTTCCCAGGGATATATTTCTCCGCTGCGCCCATGATGGAAGAAAAGTAAACATTTACTCCAAATAAGATCAAGATATGCACTTTACCAAAAGTTACACCTAAAATAAACAATCATTTCAAGAACATTTTGTCTGGAATATTGATCAGACAGCAAAAAACAGGTGTTGACATCTTAATATCTGAGTCTTGGTGATGAACAGCAAAGTACAACTACAAAACTGCCAGCATGCCGCCACACACATGGCCTTTTATTCAGTTTGTAAGTACAGGACAATACCTGGGCGTCATCAATGAAATTCCTTGTCACTCGACTTTCTAATCCCTCCTCCCGATACAAAATATGTGCTGTAATCCTGTGACAGCTGACAGCACTGTGTATTACATATAGGGCAACCGTACTATAAAGAATTTGTGAAAATAAAACAACGAGCACCTTTATGAGCTTAATCCTAATAAAATACCAAATACTGTAAAATCATTTTATTTCACAGTGTCTTCATTTTGCACAATCTTGAAAATGGCTTATTAGCACAGTTTCTATTTGCACATTTTCATTTTCATCTATATTATTTCTAACAAAAATCCTGCAAAATTTAATTTTATGCGGGGTCTTAAATTTGTGCTCTGTTCGGACACGAAATACGCAAAAATTAGACCGCCACGAAATAAAATGATTTCACAGCATCTGTGCTTACACTTCAATAACATCTTTAGAGTTTTTATTGAGGTTTCTCTGTGCACAAGATACATTACACAACTGGAATGTGTTCAACCCCCCTCATAATCTTGTATTACGACTTAGATGGACAACAATTTAGGACAAAACTTTTGGCTTATTAATACATTATCAAGCTATTGAAAGTTGACTGAAATTTTAAGAATTTTAATGGGCTTTTTTTAGTTTGGCATCAACCAGAAGTGAACTCACACAGCAAATCCTTAAAAAAAAATGTCTTTAAAATCATGCACTTTTCCCCCCAAAGTTGACTTTTCACCTAAAACATTTGTCCCCCCCAAATTAATTTCTTGCCCCCTACCTTAGGGACTGTGATCGTTCCCCAAAAATCTATGGCCTAGGTGGTTTGCTCTCTTTTGCTCCCAACTGTGGCTCTTAAACTCTACTTTCAGATCCAGACCATCCCTTAAACCCAAACCCAAAACCCCTTACCGGTCAGGTCTTTAATTTGATTTAATATCATGTAACGTCTCTTATAGCCCCTGTTCTATAGGGCAATACAAGTCACTCAACAAACATCTAACCAATTACCCAAACTTGAGTCAACACAAATATCATGATCAATCAGTCCCTACCAAATACTCCACTGTCAAACTTCATGACAAATTAGGCCCAAAACTCTTTCAATGTTCTGCAGAGAGTTTATTTAAGTATTTAATCTCGTTAGTATTTGTATGCATAGATAAGGCCTCCGAATAATTTTGAATCATCATATATCTCCTTAATGATCGTATTAGGCAAAAAATAAATTTTAATATGCCAGTTAAATGAGTTTTTTATATTTTCAAATGTGTATTTGACAAATTCAACAGATTCAAGTCTGCCCAATTAAAGGCATGCAGTAATTGAGCAGAAAATTGTAAAATCTACTTAACCTTGCTAGCAAGATTAAAATCTAGCTATCAAGTACAAATACACCAGTATCCTAATTGATTTGTATAAAAGCCTGCACAAAGTCAAAGTTTAAACCTTAAAAGCCGGTAATTGTTTGTTTAATAGAAGACACAAGGAAAAGATTGTAATCTTTATCAACTTGCATGGGCTTCCAGTTGGTATGTATTCTGGCTGGAGTTCAATTTATATGGTAATTTAAATGTTTGTTACACACACTTGTTTTTAAGTTGGTTGCTATACCAATTGATTGAATTTACTAACCTACTAACTTGTCTTTTGCATGAGACATTAAAGTGAGGTGCAGTGTACAAAATGCTTCACACTGGGCACTAAAAGACCCAGGGTCACCTCTGGAATGGGGCGGCTCCTGAATCTTGCACTATCCCCCTTAACTAACTAAATAGTTGTCTGGGGGGAAAAAATAAATCCCAGTGCACTTAATAGAAATTCACTACAGACACTTTTTTGTTGTTGAAGGCAGTACCAATGTACTAATGGTTTCTGCCCAAGTATTTCACACATTTTGTCCTTGCCAGATGCAATACCAACATACTGACTTTTTCAGGTGAAGTACTGGTATGTTACACTTTTTGGAAGCAGTAACAATATACCCAATACCAATATGCCAGTACTAACTGTATCTGCCCTAGAAGGTTGGCCATTATTGTTCCTGAATGCAGTACCAATATAATGGAAGTTTCTACTTGGATTTAGAGAAGGGGTATGCCCCAATAAAATTGTCATTGATTTGACTGTTTAAACCTTACAATAACAAAATTACTTAGACATTGTCTTACAAGTTTTATAATTCAATAATTATATAAGTACATGGTATTTTAAGCAAAGAATTATACAGGTATATTGTCTTAAAGTGAAGAATTATATAAGTTTAACAGCTTTCTTACGATGTATCGTTTCACGGAAGCCTTATACATGCCTAGAATCTCTTTAATAAGAGGGCCATGATGGCCCAAAGCGCTCACCTGTGACAGGTTTGAAAATTAAGGTATCTGAACAATACGCAGAGAGCGATAGGATCAATTTTGATTTAAAATATCGGTTAGTGCAATGGGCTAACTGAAGTATGAGTTGGGTAGTGGATGTGCAGTTTCTTTGCAAATGGTTCTCAAATAATTTTTCTTGATATTCTTACCTGACCCTTTTTCATTAAGTCATTGAAAATTTTGGTAAATGCAGAAACTGTAGACTTTGATGTCTTTTTCGCAAACAGTTTTGGAGAACAAGTTGCAATGCAATAATTGCGATGGCTGTGCTATAAGGTCAAGTTTTGCTTTTTCTTTGATAATTTTCTGTCCAATGATGATAAATGATGTTAATGCAGGCTCTGAAGACATCAATGTTGCATGTACAAATAACTGCATGCAAGTCTTGGAACTGTTGGAAATCAAATTGTATCAATGAATTTTTATGGTCATGCGCAAACTGTGTAAGTTTGGTCAACATTGAATACAAAATCATTCATAACTTGTTGATGTTTTTTTCCAAACACAAGGGGCAATAACTCTGGTGTTTCTAGCCCGATCATGCTTATATTCGACTTCACCTGTAGTCTTACGTTCATAGACAAACTGTACACAATTGGTGAAGATTGGATGAAAAATAAAGTCTCTATCCTGAATAATGTCCATTTTTGCATATTTTTTTCATAAACAAAGGGCAATAACTCTGGTGTTTGAAACACGATCTGGCCCATTTTTGGTGTCTGCTGACATCTGATGGTCATACACAAATCTGATGGTCATACACAAACTGTTAAAGTTTGGTTAAGATTGGATGGAAAATAAAGTTGAAAAGGGCATTTTTGCACTTTTTTGGCACGAAAAAGGGGCAATAACTCTGGTGTTACTGTGTGATCTGACCCAATAACAATCCCATCCGAGATTTTATGGTCATACACCAAATGTGCAAGTTAGGTCAAAAATTGAATAAAAAATGTAGTCTTTTTAGCGATAACGGTCCAAATTGTTGATGGCATACGGACGACGGATGACGGACGATGCCTGAGAGGTCCCCTTAACCAATAGCTCACTGAGAACTTCATGCTCAGGTGAGCTAAAAAGCTATAAAAAAAATATTGCACAATTTAATTGTCATTGGTTTGCAAAATAATATAATTTAAATCGGTTGGTAGGTACTGAATTTTTCAGCTGCCTCCTCTAACTCAAAGTTAGGTGAGGTCGCGGAGGCGACGTGGATATGGTGTCTGCCTAGTGATCGGGAGGTCCCGTGTTCGATCCCCACTCTGGGAGCATTCTTAGGATCTCGCCAAAAGACACCAAGTACTGGTTCTACCCAGGAAACGAACTCGAGAGTGTCTCAATAAGCCTTAAACTTTTTATGCAATCGAGCTAAAATAAATAGGTTTAAATTAAACTAACTCAAAAGCCTGAATCCACACGCAAGTATGTCACACACCTTTTTTGTTGTTTCTGAATGCAACACCAATTTATTGTGTCCATAGCAGTATCTCACATTATAAAACACTTGTCTGAGTGACACCGTGAAGAGTTCCAAAGAAACCCGAGACACCTGACCATCAAGTGTGATTCTAATGATACTGACCACTACTGTGGTCACTCACTTGACCCTTATTGGTCACTCACTTGACCATCCTTCAGCCACACTTTCCCAAGGTGTTACAGCATCCTCTGTGAAACTAGTGAAACTGGAATAATTAACTGCATTCACTTGATGTTCTGTTCTTCCCTCTATGAAAAAATTACAGAGTAATCTGTCACATTTAATTCAGGCTGTTAGGCCCCCCAATAATAGGGTGACAATGCCAACTTGTTCATTTGGCCACTCAACAATTGTGACCCACCCCCCACCCACTGTGTCGGAATACAGCAGTCAATATCGCCGAAGGAATATTGGGTGTTACGGGTACACGACTTGCACATGTAAAATGTGTGACACACTGATTGGTTGGTCATTTTTATGGCATCTTTTTGAATGTCACAATAGTGTTCAGGCAAACAAGAAACAAATAATGTCTGTTAATTTGTGTCAACTGGGTTCCCTAGGAATAGAAACAAATAATGTCTGTTAATTTGTGTCATCTGGGTTCCCTAGGAATAGAAATGTCTGTTAATTTGTGTCAACTGGGTTCCCTAGGAATAATTTGTGTCAACTGGGTTCCCTAGGAATAATTTGTGTCAACTGGGTTCCCTAGGAATAATTTGTGTCAACTGGGTTCCCTAGGAATAGAAACAAATAATGTCTGTTAATTTGTGTCAACTGGGTTCCCTAGGAATAGAAATGTCTGTTAATTTGTGTCAACTGGGTTCCCTAGGAATAATTTGTGTCAACTGGGTTCCCTAGGAATAATTTGTGTCAACTGGGTTCCCTAGGAATAGAAATAAATAAGTCTTTAAAATGGTCAGGTCAAAATCAGAAATCTCTTAGAAATAGCAAAGAGGAATAAAAAGGACCAAAAGGTCTTTTAAAATGATACAATAAGGGTCTAAATGACAAAAGCAAAAAATGAAAACATAAAATATCTTTGAAATGTTATAGCATAGGAAAAATAAACAAATACATGTAGTATCTATCTTAAAGTGACAATTATGTACCAATGCAAAACCACAATTTTTTGTAGCGTGCTTGTTTGGAAATGTTCAAACGGCTAAAAATACTGATAAATATTTAATTATTTTAACATGATACAAATTATTTAAAATAACCAAATGGTGCCATTTAACCCCTTTGTTATAATATTTCCGTGAATAAATAAAAGTTCTGCTAAATAATTTACATAAAAGTAGTTGTACAAGAACAATACGCTAATTGACGAGTCTGGTAGCATAAATGGACAAATGTATGACATCGGAAAAAAACATGGAAAAAGCAGTCTCGACTAAAACAGTAAGCCTGTGTGCAACTTACAAAAGCCATGTCAGTTGAAACGACCGTTTTAACGAAACACTGAAGGAAGTACTGTAATCCTTAGATTCAACAAGGTATTTCTTACACATTAAAAGCCTCAAGCCCTCTTCGCATGATCGACATAGACACGTAAATAAATTATTCAATAAAGCATTATTGAAATCTTAATACTATAATTTGGATACCAGTCAATTTGACTGCAATTTACTCCCATCTGATCCAATTTCAATTTTCTACTGACTTCACTGAAAAGAACTCATAACGCTGTCAAAGTTTCCTTTTTAAAATTTAACGCCAGCCTTTTTCACCGATTTAGAATAGGATAAAGGAGAATGAATGTAAGCAGGCTCGATATAAATTATCCATCCAATGGATATGGAGATTGTTAGAAGAGATAAATCTGAAAGTTACGGGTATACTTGAAGAGACTTCATTTGCACTTTTTTATATGAATATAAATTTTATGAATACTGAGGTATATTTCCTTTAACCAGTAATGTTTTAAGTACTTATTTCTTTCACATATTTTTAGATGAATACCAAAAGTATATTTCGAATAAATCTTTAAAGTAGTTAAATAATTGATGCATTAAAATGATAATGATCTGAACGAAAGAAAAAAAAGATACAAATATGATACATCAAGCAATCTCTTTTAGAATGACTCATTAAAGCTATTTTTTCAGTTTTATTCCACTTGCTTAAATCTGTTTCAGTGGTGATGAGAACTTCATAATTTTACAACCAATTAAAATTCTAAATACTTTGGTTTTAATAGAAACTGCAATTAAATAGAAAATGCAATTAAATCATTACTTGTCAAATTAACACAAATTCATGTAAAACCCGAAGTCTTAGGGGTGATCATAAAACTAAGCCGTAGTAGGAGGGGGTGGGGTAATATGAGAAAGAATATCAGGGCACCAAACAAAATGCTGGTATACACACACACACAATAACAAAGGTTGCTCCACACTAAAATAGTCCTAGTTTAGACATAATATTCCATAGTTTTCAAAGAAAAAAAAGCCAAAATTTAGAGGCAATCAATTTAGTGTATTTGTTTCAATGACTTTAACTTTGTATTTTAACTTAAAATTGCCAAGACAGATCTATACTCGTTCAGGGCTATGGGCAAATAGGTTATTTAGAACGTAAGGCCTCACAAATATGATTCTATGTTTGGCATCTGTGGGCTGGTAGGTTTTTGGATGCCTCAACGAAACAAACAAACAATTTTTACAATGTGAAAAATCGAGTTGGAAGGCGTAAAAGATTGGAAAAAAAGGTCTTACAGGTGTTTTTACTAATTTTTGTAAAACATAGTGTGCAACTAATAAATTTAGACAGTTAAAATACTCTGTTACAGTAGGTTCCCAATATGAAGATGATATATAACAGTTTTGCAAGTAAACATTTGCTTTAGCTCGTACCACTGCCATGAATAAGTTGTGAAAGAAAAATGTTTTTTATCGACTCGTTGTTTGTTTTTTCCTGCCTGGTTGGTAGGTTTCGAAAAATCATGGGGACGCTAAACATAGAATCAAATCTGTATGGCCTAACAGTCTTATGCAAATACATGTGTGAGACACTCAAGACCAGCCTCCTACCTTCAACCTTCTTGTCCTAATGGTATGCTTATACATCACTGCACCATATTTAAAATTTCATATTTCATAAACATAATTTCCTGGATATAAACCTTCATTTCAGATAATGTAATCTTCGTTGAAGTGAACTAAACTAAGTGCATGAGAGTGTACATCTGCTGGCATCCTCTGACGAGATATTTCGAGATTATAATTATAATTTCATAAAATTAATATATCAAATCGGAAAAAACTGCATGTTCAAAGTGCAGCGATATACATACACATGATTAAAAACGAAACTAAATTACCGGTATGTTGTTTGTTGTTGATTTGTATAGCTTTAATCTGCTAGCATCCTCTGCCAAGATCGCAGAGATTATATTATTTCATAAAATTATTATATCAAATTGGAAAGAAATTGCTTATATAAATGTGCACACATTAATGTATTTATTTGAAAGAAATTGCATGTTCAAAGATCAGTCGCGGTACACACACTTCAAAATGAAATTAAAACATAATTATAAATTAAGTGTTTATTTCCATACTAATTTGTAGTATTCAAAACATTGCCCCACCCCCATTTAGTGGATACTATTCCCACAAATTCTGACATTTCAATATTTGTTCATTGTTCAAAATACATTTTGGGCAGATGTATTTCAGTCATACATGGATTTTATTGATAAATATGTTATAACTACTATAACCGAGTTTTTAGGATTACCTATGTTTTATAATCACAAGTTGTTGGTTTGTAATGAACCAATTTTTGTCAAAGCTTGGTATGATCGAGGAATTCGTTATGTTAAAGATCTTATGAAAAATGATAAGTCATTTCTAGATAGATCGGCATTTAGCAAGAGAATTGGAACTTCAGTGAATTTCCTGCAATATGAATGTATTACAAAATCTATTAAAGTCTATTTAAAATCTCTTCATATTGCCGACAACACAGAAATAATGGATACATGTTTCCCATTAATACCAAGCTATATTAAGTCATTAATTATGTGTACAAAAGGTAATGCTGTTATATATAAAACTTTCATCAACAATCCAGAAATTCCTTCATGTCGTGAAAAGTGGAATAGTATTTTTAACATTCATGAATCCGAATGGAAGTTTTTACATAGTTGGATATTTGATGTCACACAAGATTCTTACTTACAATGGTTCCAAATTAGGATAACTCATAACATATTAGGTTGCAACAGCCTTCTTACCAAAATGAAAATAGTTGAGTGTGACAAATGTACTTTTTGCAAAACTGAACCAGAAACACTTATACATCTTTTCTGGGATTGCACAATCGTTCAAGCGTTCTTATCCAATGCAAACAATATTGTTTATCAAATTGATGCTGAATTTGCGATGAATTCTAAATCATTCATCTTAGGCTCACCTAAAAAAGCCTATAATCTATTTTGTCTAGAGATAAAGCGTTACATTTTTCTTTGTAAACGAAGAAACACCATCCCCGCATTAGAAGGTTTAAACAGACTTCTAAAATATCATGAACAATTATTGAAAAAACTAACCTGTCTGAAGAAAGAAAGGGCTGTATGAACATTTTAAAATTATTTTGCAGCCGAAATTAAATACATTTATTAATGTTAAAATATTAACTGTTATTGTTTATTTTTATACACCCACTCCCCTCAATCAGCATTGATATATTTTGATGGATAAAAATGCTGTAACATTTAAAAAAAAAAATAAAAAAAATAAAAAAAATTCATTTATCACAATTAATACATTGTCTTGAAATTTCACCTACATAATACACTTTGACCCATTTTCATAAAGCTGATAAGTAGAAACTTAAAAGCATGTCTTAAAAAAAAAAAAGCATAAAATTCTTTATATTGATGTTATTCTCATTTTCAGTTAATATTTTATATTTACCGGTATATTGAAAGGTTTATTATAGTAAAGATGGAAGAGTTACCTCTATTTCGTGAACACAAATTGGTGAATTTCATATAGAAAATCTGAACTGAAATTTTCACTTCAGTTCACATTTAACTTGCAGCTTTGTGAATTCTGGTCCGGCATTTCATGAAATTGAAAATGAATAATAATTTAACTTATCAATTGAAAATACAGAATAATATGTTTAGTTATGTCAATTACAAAAGCTTTGTAATATAGCGATTCACAATATGCGGAAATACCATTTTTGTTCAAATACCCTCATACTAGTTACAATTTCCCAAAGTGGTCAACATTCAAATCACCATTCATTTATAGGAAATTTATAGAAAAGGGAGTAACTGCTGACAACCAATATCTTCAAAAGGTGTTAATGTTCCTTAATGACAAGTCATGAAAACTCTAACCACATCTTTTCCTTTGGGTGCAGACAAATTACTCAGTCCATAATTACACTACCTTGATGATGTGAAATGCAGACCTTGTTAACACATTTGATAACAGAATAATTATAACCGATTTAGCGTCATGGACATGTTTTACATGTTTTCCTCTACTTCTTTTGACAAAGATTCCATAAAAGTTTAACCATAAAAACCTCGAACACTGCAATTAATTGCCTTATACAAGTTAAGCAATTAAGACCCCGTTTAAATTGGCCATTTTATAACCATCTTTCCCAGCTGTAGGTAGATCTAACCAATGAAATCACATGGTTTCAAAGTTTGAATTTTTAACAGCCAAATGCCTTAGCAAGTTTCAAAAAGATCTCTTCTTGTGATTTATTTCTGATACGGCATCTCAGATCCAAAAGATCTGAAAATGCCTTACAAGGATCTGATAAAGATATATACAGGAACTTTATAATGATCTTAGAAGTATAATTAACAATCTGAGAAGAATCGTAAACGGATCTAAGAAGCATCCTATTTGGGTCTGAGAATGCTCAGAGAAGTATTTTAAAAGGATCTGAAATCTGTTTCAGCTATTTGCAGTAGAATGACATAAAAATTCCATACTTTTGTTGCCTTATAGTCAGATTTACAATAACGTTCAATGTTCCTTTGAAGACCCACATTTATCTGACTGACTGACACAGGGATTGATTGGTTCACTGCCTGACATTTTCTTGAATATCTATATATCACATGGAATTATATCACACTCTTCTTGATATCAAAATTCTGTGCACGAACACCCCCCACCCACCCCAAAAAATAAACATAAAGACCATATCATGCTTAAATTTAGTAACAAAATATCTGCAAAATGTAAGACGACTTAATGAAAAGTGATTCTGACATATTTCATTTTGATAAGACTCCAGTTTATAATGAAAGAAGTACTCTACAATATATAGAGAGCTATATCCTTAAAATCTCAACTATGTAACATGGATGACAGGTACAGTAGCAAGCTGAACTGGGGTGGTCTACTTAGCCTCGGCCTGTTGAAACTACCTGCCACAATGTCCTAGGCAGAGAGGTAAGCAAACACATTAGACGCTATAAGAATTTATAGCAACCCTACCAAAATGTCCCTATATGATACTGCTGTGAATGCATTCCTATTGTGATATAACTAATCTACTCTTAAAGTGAATAAAGCCCGAAGGACCTCTTTCAATGTTTGTTTCAGAAGTGGAAATAGTTAAACTTTGTTATGGATCAAAATCTTAAATCACTTTAGACTAGAAAGGTTTATACAAAAGATTTTATGATTTAAATTAAATATAAATTTTTATAAAAAGTTGCTGAAACATCATAAATTCATACCATACTTAAAATTAAACAACACAAATAATACATTTGCTGTAACAGGATAAGAAATTAAATGTTCTGTTGTGCTCTGGTGGTTTTACCATTAAATGTAATCCACAGTTGTTATGAACATCATACAATTGTCCATTTACTCTTTGGTGAATGTGCCCCTTTAAGAGGGTTATGTCACAGAAGGAGCATCAAAAAGGTAATGCCCCTTTAATTTCATTAGAAACTGGTCAACTGTGCATTTAAATAGGCGCACAAATCCAAATGGCAAAGTCAAATCAACAACAGAAAACAACTACAACAAAGAAATTAATTAGTCCACAAGTCATATTGCAATTCATTATCCATATGGACATGGATATAAATTAACTCAATGTTCAATTAAATTAAAGCAGACAGCAAATTCGATCATAACATGCTGTAGTATTTAATTGTATATTTGTTAATTAATGGTCACAATATGAAAGCACGCCCCAGACCAATGATTAGAATGCAGTGATGCTTGTTAACAAGGCAATTAAGACCATGGACACACTAACATGGGCATGGATTACCTAGGAAACACAATTGCTGATAATGACATTTCAAGGAGGCATTGACGTTGCCGTGGTTACGAGAAGTGTTACCGGCAGCCATTAGGCAGATGACAGGAAATGTTCTACAGGACGGAACAATGGCCATGACCAGGTAAAAGGGGGCAAATATCATGTTTGGTATGTGTCACATGGTGGAATACCTGAGGTCATACAGCCATGTCCATTAATGTGGACCAACATTGTGTGTATGTTCGCTTGTTAATTCGGATTTTTTCGCAGTTTGTAACAGTATTTTAGTCATATCACGTTAATCAGTAATCAGTTAACCTACTCACACTTTTCCTGGGCAAGCTTAGCGGATCTAAGCAGTTTACCAGTAGTAAGTGGCAGTAACTGACAACTGCCCTACTTGAAACAGTGGTAGGAGGAGAATGGCCATAGAAATAATTTAATGACCAATCCTCACACAAGTCATGTGGCCTGGCTGGGATTCGAACTCACGATCCCCGGATTGACAGTCCAGCGCTCTACCAACTGAGCTAGCCGGGCCCAGCTTTGTGTGTATGTGTATTTCAAAGTTTATGACTTCCTTCTGCCCCAAAGCTTCATTATGTGAGGACCAGGGATGTGTCCCAGCACCCCTGTCTAAGTTTACTTTTAGAGATACATCCAAGTTGGGACATATTATGAACCACAGCTGCAATTTCCAGCTATTTATTTTTTACTGAAATATTCTTAATTTTGGATAACATTGTTTCTGGATGTCGAAGATTTTGTTTCTCGATATGGAAGACAAACATTCTGTTTTGGAAGGACAAAATTTTTCTCTGTATGTTAAAGGACAAACATTTTGTTTCTGAATATCAAAGGATAAACAATTTGTTTCTGAATATTTAAGGACAAACATTTTGGTTATGAATATCGAAGGATAAACATTTTGTTTCTGAATGTCAAAGGACAAACATTTTGTTTCTGAATATCAAAGGATAAACAATTTGTTTCTGAATATTTAAGGACAAACATTTTGTTTCTGAATATCAAAGGACACACATTTTGTTTCTGAATGCCAAAGGACAAACATTCTGTTTCTGAATAAGAAAAGAAAATTTGTTCTGAATGTCAAAGGACAAATATTCTGTTTCTGAATATCAAAGGACAAAGATTTTGTTTCTAAAAATCAAAGGATAAACATGTTGGTTCTGAAAATCAAAGGATAAACATGTTGGTTTTGAAAATCAAAGGATAAACATTTTGGTTCTGAAAATCAAAGGATAAACATGTTGGTTCTGAAAATCAAAGGATAAACATGTTGGTTCTGAAAATCAAAGGATAAACATTTTGGTTATGAAAATCAAAGGATAAACATTTTGGTTCTGAAAATCAAAGGATAAACATGTTGGTTCTGAAAATCAAAGGACATTTTGCCTGTATGTCAAAGGATAAACATTTTGTTTCTGAAACATTTTCTGTAAGTGACAGGAAATACAACGTTTGTACCATACTTTGGGGCCAACATCATGTACAAGTCACAAGGTGTAACACCCATGCTCA
Organism: Congeria kusceri; assembly: GCA_027627225.1. NCBI lineage: Eukaryota > Metazoa > Mollusca > Bivalvia > Myida > Dreissenidae > Congeria > Congeria kusceri. Next base: position 5,330,440 of record CM051030.1, read on the forward strand.
AACAACATGTCCAAAAAATGGGGGAAAAAAATGTCTCTGAATATCGAAGGACAAACATTTTCTCTAGCTGCACATGTCCATATTGTCAGAACACACAAGAGCACGGAGGTATCCATGGATTAATAGCATAATTACCTAAAAACAATAATGATTATGCTCAAACACTGTACATCAAAAGTTGCAAGCTTTCATGCTAAAAAGGACAGGTCACTATGATATAATCAGAAAGACGAAAGTTCAGTGTATTAATCAACAAGCCGACACAAACTGTTTAGCTGTATTTTTACCTTGGCAGAAGCTCAGCTATTAAACCAAGCAAGAGTTTATTCGAAATTAATGACACTGTTTTCTTTTTATCAGACCATATATATTTTACTTAAAAATGCTTTTCCATTTCAGTAAAACAGCATTAAAATACATGAATACTACAGTTCAATATAATATTGCTATTGAAACACTCCGCAATCTGAATATTGATAAATAATGATCGCCAATTGACCTATATGAAAATTATTATTGCGCCTCATTTGTGTCATATCAGAGGAGAAGATAAAGTTCCATGGTTTTGCAATGATGAGGTGGACCTCCAGATAAGATGACCACAGTGAAGCGTCAACCGAGAGATAATGGTTGATAGCCTATCAGAAGTATAGGATACATCACACTAACGTTTGTACAGGTGCGCTCTGCAAGATGTTGACCCTCCGCTTGATATAGGTTACACCGACTCTTGTATCGTCTTCGGAACAACAAGCAATGAGTCCAAGAGTCACCAGATGTGGAGGACTGTGTATGGAACATATCATTAGAAATGTCTCATTATTTAATCGTATCAAGTTTTACCATAACTTTTTTAAAAACGTTTTCTGACTTGAAACATATGAGCCACTATGAATTGATGTACAATGTTTTTATCAGAAGTTAAACATTATAATCAAATTCATTTTTACAGTGTTTTCTGATTGGAAATTTAAGATCCATGTATGGACATAGTTAATAGTTATAACCAAAATGTTCAACTTTAAAACCATGGTCAAACTTTTGTTTGAACACAGCTGACACAAAAATGCATGTACTTATTATCAATATAGGTCAATATAATGACTGTAGAAATGGGATGACTTCTGAATGACTCATTTGTCTAAAATATTGCCATAATATCTACAAGAAAATGACAATTTTGATCTTGTATATCATCCCAATAGACCAAGTATACAAACATTACATCATAGAAGAAAACTATGGTAGTAAATACACTACACACATTATCGAGATATCATAACATCTGTCAATCATAATTGACAGTGCAGTTAACAAACAAAAAATCACCAAGAATACAGTCTTCTACAAAAGTGGTTTATTTTGTATTAGGCGTAAAAAAAATTATGTTTGTTTCAGGTAACCCGACCTACCCTAAAAAAATGCCCTGACCCTAGAACTTTTTATTGGGTTTGTCAGATTGATTTTAGTTTATTTACCTTTTTCAATAATTAAATGTGTTTTTGGGTAAATGAGTGTTTTGTTTTAATAATATCCACTTATAAACAATGTTTAAGGATATTACTGATACGTTTTGAATATTTATTCAGTTTTAGAATCTTCAAGTTGACCATTTACCAAATAAAAAAAATAAAAATAAACAAAACAAACATTTTTTTTTTTACGCCTTACTGTGACCAAATATAGCTCTTTACAGAAACAGTGTTTGATGACAGAAAGACATAATTCTGTCCATATTTCATTTAAAATTTGTGATCCTACCATAAGTCACAAAATGGTTGTGTATGCTGCTTTTTTTTTACAATTAATAATGTTGATCAATTGTTACCTGTGTAACACACAGTGTGTAGTGTTTTTAACTGTTTTTAAATCTTAACACTGTTGAGCTAGTACTGATTGGATAATTGTCTGATACATGGTGAACACATATCTTAGAGATTGATTGAAAATGGGTTTAGTTGGTTCTGAGTAAAATTTATATTCCTGATTGGGACTATATAGATCTTGATTTGTATCAATTTTTGCCATTGAAGTAATTTAGCAGTTGATCAGTGAATTTCTATTGGTGTGGTATTTGTATATTCTTCACATCTGTATCTGTCTGGTAAGTGTTTTATATTTATACATTAATAATTGGAGTATTTGTGTTAGATGATATTATGTATTGAGTTTTAATGAATTGTGTTATTAACTTTCTAATATAATAATACATAATTAATTTATATTGCTTATATAATGTTATTTTATTTCAGGCTTTGTCCTTATGAAATTTTTTTTGGGAATTAAAACATCGAACTTGCTCGTGAATCGTAATAAATACGTTTTCAACGACAATGACCCTGTAACACAATTAAAATCACAAAATTATTGCCACTTGTAAATATAAATCATTATGTAACCATTTTTTTTTTTAAGTGTGTTTTCCCTTTCAATTAGTTAGATTTTACTTTTTGAAAGATCAAAGACTGTTTGTGAAAATTATGCATTCCACAAATGTTGGATTATTGTGATAAAAGTTCTCCATTGTACAAAAATTGCGATATAAAGTGAAGTTCAAAAGTATAAAATGTTCTGGTAAATTATAAGATAATAAACTGCCATAAAAGAACCACAAATTAATTTTAAATGAATGAACAACTTGATAAAAGAGGGGAGGGGAACTTAACAAATGAGCATGTCACAGACCAACCTGTAGAATTCACGAATAATCAATGGCATTACCACGAATACTTGTAACTACAATAGGACACCAAATGTGAAAAAAAAGCTGTAACCTAATTATTAAATACCATTACATGTTGTTTTTTTACTGTAAAATACACCAGGCAATCTATAAAGCGTGGACATATCAATTTTCCTCAGAAATGAGTGAGACCACATCCCGGGGTATTGATTTCTCAATGGCAAATCCACATCAATAATGACCGTTTCTTGTATTTCAGATTTCACCTTTTGATTTTTGCCAACGTACTTGTTTAACCAAAGCATCAATATGTAACGTAGATTCAAAATAATTTCATAACGCTTACACCTGACAACAAAACAATATCAGATCTGTAGCACACATTGAATAACTTAAACAAAAAAAACCCAACAAAAACAAACAAACTGCCTAGAAATACATTTAAACTGAAACAAACAACAAAAGACATTTACAAACCCACACTGAATCTTTTCATATGATACAAAACAATGCTTGGAAATGATTTTAAAATAAAACAAACACAAATAACCTAAGAAAACGCCAGTGAATAGTTTCAAAATCAAATAAAACACAAGCAAATACTTTCAAAATGAAACAAGCAACAAAAACAACAAACAATTCACAATAAGCTCTCTTTAAATACATATTTGAAAACTTTGAAAACCTTTGGCTTATGTTTTGTCAAATCTTTACCATGTAATTATGACATCAGTAGAACACAGGCTGGTTTATATGCTTTGACCAAAATTGCTTAAAAGTGCATGAGTCAACTGAAAATAGCTTTTGAATGGGTGAATTTATACGTTTAATACAAGGACAGAAAAAATGAGGGTTAGGTTTTGTGACCACAGTGAGGCTTGAGACCTTTGAATTTGCCGATTAAATAATTTAGATTTCACTCAAATTGAAGTTTTATTTAGAGTACCAAAAGGTTAGAAAGGAAATCAGTGGCATAATTCATAATTATATTTTTATTAAGTTTAAGCTTAACTGAATGTTTAGGTCATCTGACCTAGATTCACGTAAATAAAATTAGGTCATCTGACCCAGATTCACGTAAATAAAATTTTCAATAATGTAACATATTTTCGGTGGAAATTATGTGAAACTTCCAGGACAGATATTAAGATAACCGAGTTAAAATGATAAAATTAAAAAGAAATCCGAGATCGACTTCACAATTATATAAATAATAATTGAATGTAGTGGTCGTCTAACCTAGATACCCTGATCACATGTTGTTTTTTTAAATTACATGAAATTTTACTTTCAAAGCCATTTTTTTTGACTTTAGGGACTCAGAATCCTATTTACTTGAAAAATTAACACAAACATTTGATGTTCTACAATCTGTGAAACAGGCAAAATCATTGTTTGATATAATTTCAATAAAATATTGGCATGTCAGTGAAAATGTTAAAATTTCTTGCATATCATACATTATCATTTTGGGGGGTCTTTTTAGCAAAATTGTTCATACAAATGATGTCCCAAATGAAGGGATGCAAATCTTAATCATTACATGATTGTTCAGGAAATATCTAATGCAAAATGGCTTTAAACAAACATAAAAAGAAAATATAATGTTATCAAAATATTTGTACTATTCTTTATTGAACGCATATGTTTTTTAGGAACATTTCACATATTTAAACAGGAGCCCAAATATTGTTAATTACAAGTCAGTGGCACACTTTTTATAGCTATAAAATATACCAGCAAGGCTACCATATTGACATATATAAGTAAATAAACTATACAGAAATGAAGAAATGTACGCTCCGCCAATTTAACTCTAATAAACCTCAACAAAAATATTTTCATTAAAGAATTCACATTTCTCTGAGTGTTTCAAATACACTACCACCAAAAGAAGTTCAAAGTTTATAACAAAATGCCTAACATAAATTATGGTCACCAATTGAATCTTAATGTTATACTGCTTACATGTATGAAACTGTTGAACATACTTTTTAAAGTAACACTCAGTGCGTATTACATATGATAAAGTCATATTCAACTTAAGTGATTTATCGCAAGTGAAACAAAATGTATGATGATAATAGAAATAATTATCTGCTTGTTTTATCAAGGGATAACAAAGTTCAGTATACATTGACTGTCTGCATGACTTCTTCAATTTGTTTCATTGCATTCAAGTAATAAACAATATTTATTCTTACCATTTCATGAAATTTAATTGCTTTCTCGCAATTTAAACATCTCAATTATACATAAATTTCTGCCTGTTTAAAGCAAAACAAAAATACATAATTATGAAATCAAGACGGGTTTTTTTTTTTTTTTTTTTTTTTGCTTTAATTAATTTAAAGTTACATAAAACAAAAATTTAGAGTTCAGTATATGACCATTAAGATTCTTTGTATAATGAAAGAAAATACTCACCACTAAAATACAATCCCTATGTGTTAGTTCAGCACTGTTTAATTTTAATATCCACAGGAACAATCCTCCAAAACTTTTTAAAATTTACTTGTACATCAAAAGATACTTTTTCTTCGCTTAAAATTACTTTACAGCAGTATCACATCATACGAGTGACCAGGTCACGAATGTAAACAAATTAAGTAGCCAGTCACTTAGTTAGTTAGCTCCTAAATTTATTCCTGCATTTCCTTCAACATTCAATATTTCGCATCAATCCTTAGTTTGTTTAGATCCTTTGGCGTCTATCTTTCAATATCAACTTCACATCAGGTAACAGTTAATTAATTACCAACGTATAATCCATTAATTAATAGTAGATCCGCTATACACACCATATAGAGTAGACTACCAAACGCACTGCTACTAGATATGCCCTCAGGTAAATACTATCGACAGGTATTCCTTCTGCTGGCTGTATGGGGGGCGGGATTTCGATCGCTGATTGACAAGTTAGCTCCTCCCTCCTCACAATATTGATAGTAAGGCTACCTGAGCTCCGTTAAAACAAACATGGCATTGTGAAGGCATTCATTTGCATAAAGTGAGTCATGTCCAATAGGAGAATTAATAAGGTGTATACATTTGTTTAAGGTAAGGCAAAAGTTTACTGGTTTGATATAACTGTTAAGCGCCTTTGTAATGTGTTAAACATTAGTTAAAACAGTATTGTTAAGCAATTTTACGGACAATATATGACAACATTATTATATATAAATATATCATGTAACACATAGCTCAAATTATAAAATTGCTACCAATCTTATGTTGCAAATATCTAAATGTATGACTACTTCTTTTTTTTAACTATTAAAGGGTACAAGTATTTACTACAACGGTAGCAGTAGTAGCAACAACCATGCCAGCAGCTGCAGGAACAGCAGCAATTTTATCAGCAGGATTTTAGCAACAGAATTTCAACTGCAGAATTTAGCTGAACATTCTGAGGCTGAAATGTAGCGGTAGAACATAAGCCTACCTCTGCAAGACTGAAAGATGAATTTCTCTCAGAGAACTCTGAAAACATTACCTTTTCAGCTGATAAATAAGTTTGATAAAAAGTGCATGAATTTCAAAGAATTATCTATGCTTTTCCATGGAAACATGCTCTGTATATAATCTATAAACCACTCTTATCAAAATATTTGAGTGTACATTTCACAGATATGAGCCCAGTGTGCCAGCATGGGTGCAAGACAGTATAGATGGAATCGGACATTGTTCACATAAAATATGCGAATGTTTACCCGTGAGGCAGTCAAATTCAGGTTTGATACTGAAGACCTCAGTTGGGTGGTGGATATCCCTGCAAATAAAAAGGTCCCATGTTCAATTATTGATCTCGAAAAATCCTACAACAAAGTACTGGAAAATGACTCAATATAACAATGTGAGTCAGTCAAAATCAGTCAACTTCAGGTTTGATAATGAAGACTGCAGTTGGTGAGTAGACATCCTTGCAAATGACAAGGTCTCAGGCTCAATTATTACTCTCAAAGTATCCTCAAACAAAGTACTGGTTCTACCCGGGAAAATGACTCATTTTGACCCAGCAAGACAGTCAAATTCCATCAAATTCAGGTTTTATATAAATGAAGACCGCAGCTGGGGAGTAGATATCATTCCAAATGAAAAGGTCTCAGGTTTGATTCTTGATCTGGACGTGTCCTGCAACAACTGGTTCTACCCAAGACAATGACTCATTAAGCCATGCGTTTTTCAATATTAAGGGCTCAAGCCCATACCACCAAACAAGCCAATAGAATATCTGGGGCGAGTTGCTCAAAACTTAAACGGCGAGTTAAGCTAACAGCCGTTTAATTTTGGATTGATTTATTTATGTTGATGAAACGTTACAATTTTAAAGTGTGAGTGTATTCTATACAAAATGTTATGCTTAATAATGTACCAAATGTTTGATAAACAAGTAGCTTGTAGTATTTGCTTTATTTAGATCTTATGTTCACAGGCTGTTAGCTTAAAAGTTTTGAGCAACTGGGCCCAAGCTAAGAAATTCTGTATGCCAAGAATTTTTCCATTGTAAATGCTTAAACAGTATTCCAATCCAGAAGAAATTTGACAATAGAAAATATTACTATATTTACTATTATTGTAAACATGTTTACATTATATTAGTCCAGAATTGCCAATTACATGATATGTTTTTTCCATAAGGATCAGTACAAAGTCATAATGCATAGCTGAATCAATTTTTATACTGCACGTAAGTTACAACTTACCATACTTCATGTCTGGACTTGGCAAAAATGTCAAGGCCACACCGTACACTTTCAACACATATGGCTACAAAATCTAAAATGAAAACATTACAAACCAATAATCTTTTCAATTAAGCATTTAAATACAAAGAAAAACAATTCTTTTCACAAACGTTTTAATTTGTTGTACGATACTGGACGGAAATGACCAAGTTTGAACAATTCGAAACACAAATATTGGCTGTTGACCCAAGGCACAAAGTCTACGTTTAATGTGTTTTATGTCCGTAAAGCTGTCTTTGAATGCAAATAAATTTTGTCGACATATTAGCGAATAAACTGAACTTAGCTCCATCTGCAACTAATCCCACCCAGATATTTTTAAAGAAAGATATATAAAGAAAAAGTTGCAGGAGAAAAAATGTTATTTCAAGATGTTAAAAGCATCAAGGGTCCTTATTTTTAAAGATTATAATACAAATCTTAAGTAAATTTTATACTTATTAATATTATTTTACTTTGTTTTCACTGAAGTTTTTTTCATCTATGGTTGTTCCTTAAAAGTGGTTTTTGTACAAGAAATTATGGTAAATGATTTATCACTATAAACACAAAATAATCATTATTACATCAATGAAATATTGATATTTAAAGTTTATACCTGGCAAATTGACTGTGAATAGTACCATATACAACTTACATGTTCTGATTTTCACAGAACAAGAAACACCTTTTCAAATCTCTTCTGAAAAATAAACTTATTTAATTTAAAACTTGATTAAAAAAAATTCACTTAAGTACAACCCAAGTTAAGACATCACTTACCAGCTTTACAAACATGGTCCCAGTCTTCTTTACCACAACTTCATACCAGATAACCACATCCATAAATTTCAATTTAACAAGTATCAAATCTCAAGACAATAATTTTCTGTAGCCTTTGATCCCCAATTAAAATCACTTACCATGAAATTTGACTGCCTGTGCCTGCATTTTTTATTGGGACACCCGATTTCAGACTTGAGAGCCCCTAATTCCATCAGTGACCCTTTAAACCCTGGAAAACCCTGAAAACATCCACACAATGTTGCAAACTGCATGCAGCTAAAGCAATTTCAATTAAATGTGACAAATTTAAAGTAGATTTATGAGACAATTCAAATATGGATATGGGATGAATTAAACACCCAGTCACATTCAGGTAATTGCATTTGGGGGGGAAAATGATGAAGCATGCAGCCAATAAAGAGTCAAAGAACACACACACAGTATGTTATAATTGTTAAATTGTTATAAAGATCGCTAGTTTCATATTAATGACAGTTTTCTGATACCTAGTTATGGAATGCCTCAGCTGCGTATAATTGTTTTATACTTATAACAATAAATATAACATTTAATATCAAAATATTTAAGTAAAGAATTCACACATAATGTGTTAAAATTTAGTAGACCAAAGACAGAAACAGTTGACGCATTAAAGTTGAAAATCCCTTGCATAAACAATGCATTTCTGTAACCTTCCGACCAATCTATTCTACCATGAAAGGGGGACCAAATAGACAATAGTTTTGAATCACATTAACATCTTCTTAGATTAAAACAACCAAGAACAAGAAAAAAAAACAGCCAAATAGAGGAAACAGCAAAAGCACTTGCTTTGCAATCACTTGCGATGTCTTGTGACCAATCTTTGGGATTTAGCCCTTGTTTGCCATTACCTATTGGCTGTCGCCAATCTTTTTGTAACACAAATTTCTTTCACATACACTTGCCCATTATCGCAAAGGCTGTCGGGCAAAATGATGTTGGTGACTCTCACGAACCGGTGATCCGTAACAAATTAATTTAGAAAAAAGTTGACTTCAAAAGGTCCCAAAGATTTAATGAAAATGTTGCAAGGTCAATAGCAGTGTAGACAATGACCTGGGCAATAAAAGTGTTCACACTTTGTTGAAAGAATGTCACACTTAATTGCTAGGTTATGAAAGTGTCTGGGACCAAATTATCCTTGAACATGGAAAACTGAAAGTATATTGAGTGAGTGTCAAGTAGTCGTTAATCACTTTTTTTTTTCAGTACAATCTGCAAGTTTCATAGATTCAATATGTTTTAGTAGTTTCATTTGATCCCTACAAAAGTTTTAAGTATCAATTTTATTCCAATGGCATTTGTAGAATTTGTCCCTCAAGAAGTTTATATTTTGACTTGACAGACACTGAGCAAAATTTTTTTATGTATTCTCCATGGTCCATTACAGTAAATGTTAAAGAAGTAATACAAGTTTTAAGGGGGGTGGGGGCATGGAGTGTGGGGTGTTAAATACATGACTTCAGCGAAAAAATCTTAAATCTTAGAAGGAGTGGAAGTAATACAAACTGTAGAACCATCTTACCACTCCAATTATTTTGTCCATTGTTTTCTTGTTTTGTCATGTTTGTTGATAATTATTAGTAATTATATGTTGCCAGTGGTTGTTTCTGCATATTTTGTGAACACAAGGAACATTGCATATGTTTATGATTTAATTGTTAGATACATTCAAGTAAAATGATTTTTTTTTTTGACTGGGTATATTAAGAAAATTTTATTTCTACATGCATTTTTGTTCATCAATAACCCTACCCTGTCCAGAGACACAACAACCTCCCTGCAGATATTTAACTGTGTCCCAGCATAGCTGGTTTAAATCCCTTCCACCACGAACTTCCACATGACCATAGGCAAACACTTGGCGCGAAATAAAATCGTGAACAAGCACATGATAAAAACGTGGACTATGTAAAATCCTTGCGTTGTTATGTTCACTTATTTATTTTTTGTTTTTCATTTTAACTCTTAATACATATACCTGGACCAATAATGCAACATGCCTGTGTCATTGTTATAAAAAATAATGATAAAATTAAAATATTGTACAAAATAAATCTTCAATCTCCTCATAATAGTCCCCTGAAAACTTCCAAATCTGTAAGTTTTTTACTCATGGTTGCAGTGGTAACTGAGAAGAGTACCAATGGGAAAGTAACCACTGCCAGGAGTTTGGAGACACAATGGCCACAGAACAAAGGGCGCCATATATTATACAAAATGAAGAACCAGTCATGTACATAAAACTGACCACTTCAAACCTGCCATAACAAGGGCTGTCTTATCCAATCTTCCTTTGCTACCTATCTTCACCACTACTTCACACAGAGGCATAACAGTCAATAAAAGTCCTATCCAACTTGGGAAGACCTCATAGGGGTTCCTTTGAAGAGGAAACTGAAGCCTGGCTGATAACACATCTAGCAAGGTTGATTGATTTTAAACTGCCATAAATCAGATATGACCAGCTTGGCTGGGTCCCACATTGTCTATGGATGCATATTTTCCCATGTTCTCTCTTCTCTTCCTGTTAACTTACCTTTCTTTTGTCTCTGCAATATCATCATTACATGGTCCCACATTGTCTGTGGATGCCAAATTTTCCATGTTAATTAAGCTTTGTCTATGCCCTGTGTTGACTACTTGATACCATAATTTATTGTCAGTGAAACTTACTACATACTGGACTATGTTCATGTGGTCATGGTCATATATTTTTCACAGATGCATATTTTCCGAAGTTAACTTAAGGGCTAATAGCTAATATTGTTCTTGGAAATTACCAATATTGTTATTCAAAAGAGTCAATATTGTTACTGGAAAGGGCAAATATTGTTTTTGGAAAGGGCCAATATTGTTACTGGAAATGGCCAATATTGTTACTGGAAATGGCCAATATTGTTATTGGAAAGGGCCAATATTGTTACTGGAAATGGCCAATATTGTTACTGGAAAGGGCCAATATTGTTATTGGAAATGGCCAATATTGTTATTGGAAAGGGCCAATATTGTTATTGGAAAGGGCCAATATTGTTACTGGAAATGGTCAATACTGTTATTGGAAATGGCCAATATTGTTACTGGAAAGGGCCAATATTGTTATTGGAAAGGGCCAATATTGTTATTGGAAATGGCCAATACTGTTATTGGAAATGGCCAATATTGCTATTGGAAAGGGCCAATATTGCTATTGGAAAGGGCCAATATTGTTACTGGAAATGGCCAATATTGTTATTGGAAAGGGCCAATATTGTCATTGGAAAGGGCCAATATTGTTACTGGAAATGGCAAATATTGTTACTGGAAATGGCCAATATTGTTATTGGAAAGGGCCAATATTGTTACTGGAAATGGCCAATACTGTTATTGGAAATGGCCAATATTGTTACTGGCAAGGGCCAATATTGTTATTGGAAGGGTCAATATTTTGACTGGAAAGGGCCAATATTGTTACTGGAAATGGCCAATATTGTTATTGGAAATGGCCAATATTGTTACTGGAAAGGGCCAATATTGTTATTGGAAGGGTCAATATTTTGACTGGAAAGGGCCAATATTGTTACTGGAAATGGCCAATATTGTTATTGGAAATGGCCAATATTGTTACTGGAAAGGGCCAATATTGTTATTGGAAATGGCCAATATTGTTATTGGAAAGGGCCAATATTGTTACTGGAAATGGTCAATACTGTTATTGGAAATGGCCAATATTGTTATTGGAAAGGGCCAATATTGCTATTGGAAAGGGCCAATATTGTTACTGGAAATGGCCAATATTGTTACTGGAAATGGCCAATATTGTTACTGGAAATGGCCAATATTGTTATTGGAAATGGCCAATATTGTTATTGGAAAGGGCCAATATTGTTACTGGAAAGGGCCAATACTTTTATTGGAAAGAGCCAATATTGTTATTGGAAAGGGCCAATATTGTTACTGGAAATGGCCAATACTGTTATTGGAAATGGCCAATATTGTTATTGGAAAGGGCCAATATTGTCATTGGAAAGGGCCAATATTGTTACTGGAAATGGCAAATATTGTTACTGGAAATGGCCAATATTGTTATTGGAAAAGGCCAATATTGTTACTGGAAAGGGCCAATATTGTTACTGGAAATGGCCAATATTGTTATTGGAAAGAGCCAATATTGTTACTGGAAAAGACCAATATTGTTACTGGAAATTGTTATTGGAAAGAGCCAATGTTGTTACTGGAAAGGGCCAATATTGTTATTTGAAATGGATTATATTGTTTTTGGAAAGAGCCAATATTGTTACTGGAAAGGGCCAATATTGTTATTTGAAATGGATTATATTGTTTTTGGAAAGAGCCAATATTGTTATTTGAAATGGATTATATTGTTTTTGGAAAGAGCCAATGGTGTTACTGGAAAGGGCCAATATTGTTATTTGAAATGGATTATATTGTTTTTGGAAAGAGCCAATATTGTTACTGGAAAGAGCCAATATTGTTATTGGAAAGGGCCAATATTGGTATTGGAAGTGACTTATATTGTTATTGGAAATGGCTTATATTGTACTTATGATGGGCTTATACTATATGTGAAAGGGGCTAATAATATTAGGTTATTTAACAGCGTTCTGTACAATACGGTGATATATTTGAATGAGTACACAGCTGACATACCATATTGGACGAGCCGATATTTCAGCTGTGTACGAGTCCAAATATATAACGGTATTGTACAGAACTCTGTTCAATAATCTTTTTATTATATACCTATTTATATTTTTGTATTATTTGCATATTTACATTAAAGCACGCAGTCCGCGGAACAGTGCGCGTGCTCACAATAATACTATATGACGTCGCTCTACGTGATAAATAATTTGCAAACATACATGTTTGTCTTTTATTCTGTAACCTGCACTGAAATCTAATTAATTAATTAATTAATTAATTTGTGCTGCGAAAACATCCTTCCATACTCTAGAAAAGATTTCACTGAAAGCGACCATGACATTGTGCTAATTGTAAACATTAAGTGTGTTAGAACAAAAATTGATAGTGACGACCGAAACCGGATGTCGCAGAACTCTAGGATTGTTGTATGTCGTGCTGCAGGCGTTATTTCTTTGCGGGTAACGTTACAAACAGTTAAATAAAATTATTGAATAATTTATGAAAGGTGACATCCATAATGGGATGTAGGTTTGGAGACAACTTAACATTTACACAAAGCATACATGCTGACCAGACACGGCGATTTAAAAAACAAATCGTGTTTCTGGTTAGCACAGTTCACAAGAGAAAAATCTTCGTGGATATATTAAAAGGAATTGAAAAAATGATTGTTGCTGGATTTTAAAAGACACTTTGAAAGAAATGGATCGGATTCATCATTGATCGAGGCAAAACTAAAATTTGCATATTCATTCAGTTTTGGAGTACAGTACTCAGACATTATTGTACGATGCTGTCCGGTAATCTTGCGCAGTTAAGCACCAATTGTGTGATAAACATCGGATTGAAAAGCGTAGCAATTTAATTTTTACTGAACATAAACGACAGTCTGTCCGGCATGTAGGAACACAAAAATATCTGAAATATTCAATAAAAAACTATCCGAAATCCAAATCAAAACAAAAATAACTCGCACCGTTGTTGAACAATTCCAGTGTTCACACTTTTGAAATGGCATCATTAAATGCTAAATGCAAAAGTATGGTGTCCAATTAAGATCATACAAAACAAACTAACATATCTGTTCAGTAAAAATGTTCAGATAAATCAACATTTTCAAGTTTTTTATCATCACTGAAGGCTTCTTTCATCATCAAGTAACTATACTTGGGTTTCTTTGACGATAATGATTTTGACGGGACATGACTATAACACCAAAAAACCTAATTAAAACTAGTTATTTGATACAAACGCAATACAAACAGATTGTTTTACGAATTAAAGTGTATTTGTCTTTTCATAACAGGTTTCCTTAATTAAAAAACAAGTGGCCTTTGCGTATGCCGGTAGCTTAAAATTGACAGATTGGCGGGAAAAAAATATTCTATCTTGTCTGTATACAATGTCTGTTGTAGAGCTCAGAAAAAGATAAATACCAAAGTTTGGTCAGGAAATAATACAATTATGCATGATTTATAATATTCCGTTTGGAAATCATGAGAGGAGTGAAGAAATCAAGGAATTTTATCCAGGTTACCGGTTTTATGTCTAAGTATGTCGGTGTTTACAACTCGTGGATACTTGATTAGAATCATTCAAACGTTAATTATAAATACAAAAACTATGTTTATTTACATATATTACAGTTGTTTTGGCTCCTTTAAAATTTCAAATTTCAGTAAACATCAGTAAATAAAACGCGCTGTCTTCCAAAAATGCTTATTTGCGAAGTGCGCAAGATTACCGGACGCACAAGATTACCGACCGCGACTGTATGTTTATACTCAGAACGTCCAATACTGAAAATATTGTACGAACGCGCGTCTAATACGGTAAAATATTGGACGGTCACGTGGCACAAATGGCGACATATGATTGGAAGATATAAATAGGTATATAATAATTATATACAATGCACTTGAAAAGGGGTTATATTACAGAGGCTTACATTACATTGAGAAGATCTAATACTATAAATGAAATGGGCAGATTTTGAATGTGAATATGGGTTACATTTATTGTTGAAAGGGTTTAAGTCTGTATTGGGAGAGTCCAATGTTCTCCTAGGAAGAGACTTGTATTTGCCATTTAATGTTCTTAATCAAGGTGTTATATAACGTGTCATGACCCAAGAAGTCAATTAAATGACATGACTTGAAGCACATTTCTTTTCATCCCCAGTTTAGGAACTAGTAATTTGTTCAATGCTGGATATAAGAACATTTTTTACCCTTAATTAAGCAACCAGTAATTTGTTCAATTTGGACCTGACTGGGCCAAAACATGACTAAGGTAATGAGGCAGAGGGCCTTGAGTGTGCGAGAGGCGATGACCAATGAGCATACTCAAGGAAATAAATAAAATATTGTTGGTTTCCTTGACCCGCGTCCCATGCATATAAAAGGTGGGTAGGTTAGTAAGAAAAATATAATATATTTTTGATTTTATTAACACACTAATAAAAGAAAAGCAAATCTGCCACGAAAGACCACGTAAGTACATTTTACCATGATTTTTCTTTATTTGGCAAGGAATCAGACAAAAATTAGTCATGTGTTAGAAGGACAGACGGACAAGAGCAAATTTATATGTCCCCCCCCCCCCCTCCTGAAAGTGGGGGCATATAAAGGTACTTTATATGAAGTAGATAAACAAGGGATGTTGTGACAGTTTCAATAAAATGGTAATTATCAATATTTGCAAACATCAACAACAGGAAAAGCATCTGCTGAAACGAACATGTATTCATATTTAAGTAATGACAATTTTTAAAGATAAGTACCCAAAAAATTTAAAACGATACACAAATATTTTAGAATTCATACACACAGTTGTTTTCAGGTAAGAGGTAATTTTTGCCGCTAGGTAGGCAAAGGATAAACAAACAATATTTTATTTTTGGCCCAACATGTCACACCTTCACAAGGCAAAACGACACCCTCTGCCAAGCTGCTATATGTCCATAATAGGCTAGTTAGTTCCCTGGGGAGAGGGGGGTCATTTTAAGGCTGGTACGACCCTAGATCCCGCTGACCAACACAATGAAAACTGCCGAGCCTTGAAAAACGTGGTTAACATCTACCCAATGTTGGAAATAATTTATAATTCAAAAAAATGCATTTAAGTAATGAATGTGTTTTGAACACAATGAAAACTCCAACAAAAATACTGTCAGAATTTGTATCTGAAAATGAAGTCTGGCTAGCAAAATAGATTTAATAATATATTCTTTCCTGCAAATTCAAAAACGTTTTATACATATATCTTTTGCTAATGAAATTTGCTGGCCCTGTGTTTGCGACATAAAATATTAAGGAGATAAATATAATATGTATTTAATGTTTGATTTTATCTGATCTCATTAATGAAATGTTTACAGTAAGGTGAGCACTGGCCTAGAATAGAATTGGGTAAATATTGGTTGTGAAACATTATAATATCCTTTTGAAATAACCAACTTTACCCCAAAAGGCCTTAAATTAATACCAGGTTTCGGGGCAAAGTAAATATTTGAGATATCAACTGATTCAAAGTCTTCCATCAGCCTATCATAAAAACATGCAGACAAGATTTTGTTGCCACCAAATGTCACAGAGTGTAAAGTGATACCTTACAATTCTGTAAAGGAATTCTCCTTCACATTTTATGACTTTGATTCATATAAATAAATGTCCAATACATGTTTATAACGATTTAATTATTGACTGAAAACACGATTTCACCATGGGATAGTAACCACCAATTTGGCAGTCATCAAATCTCTCAACCTCTGTTTGGCTTTTAATATGCATAAAATTGTATACTTAACGATGCTTTGATTCAGTCGTACATTTTTTATAAGCCGATGTCATGTTAAGTGATACTTTGCCATTGTTTGCGCACAATGCTAAGATCTGTGAACCAGATACTGTAAGGTATTGTGTAGCCTGTGACCTTCTTTGAACCAGATACTATACAGTATTGTGTAGCCCCCTGATCTGGCCACTGGATGGCGTATAACCGGCGTAGCCTGAGACTGTGATCGGAGACATGGCTGTCAGGATTTGATGCGCCGAGCCATGCTGAAACAATGCAGCGGCAAATAACTACCGTGTTCTTCAATTACAACATGATTAAATGACGTAACCCTAGTTTGCTACTCATTTGACATTAATCAGTCACCTAAATGGTATGATGTACACAGTGACTCCAAACATGCAACACATACAAAAGAAATAAAATCCTGATGGACAATGTTGACAATGTAAAGTGCACATTTTTTTGCCAAAGTATGCATGAAACATAATGTTAATGCAAAAATGAAATCATTTTTGCCAACAATTTTTTATCATTTCTTTTCTCAAAACTGTGGTGTATAAAATCTGTGAAGACATTAATAAGCACTATTATGTGCATTTTTTAAAAGACGAACAAATACTAACCATACAATTTTAGTCCTCATACAAAAACAATGGTGCACACATTTTGGCTTCTTAAAGGGACCTGTTCACAGATTGGCAAATTAAAAAATTTCAAAACTTTTGTCAAATATCACGAAAAGAAAAATACATTATATATAAACAAGCAAAATAACACTTAGTAAGTGACAAAGAAATATACAGGACATAGCCTCTAGTGTCGTTAATAAATAACCATCAAATGAAATGGATATAATTATAAAGCATTTGTAACGCTTTTCATCGGTACTTTCGAATTACATGTAAGAGGTATGTCCGATAAATAGGCGCAATACATTAATAAAATCTTTAATATACATCAGACTATCTTTATATTTACATGATTAAAACATACAATTATAATCTAAATACACACAATGGCTAAATTTTATCAACAATCAAGTATTTCTATCGCAATAACAAATCAACATAGTATTACATAAGCCAGGCAGTTTGCGTAAATAACGACGTCAAAATGACATTCATGTCATTCCGATATGAGATAAGCAAATTGCACAGTTACAGTTTTTCAAAGTACACTCCATCGTGCACAAGTACTTTTTCATGTCGTTAAATCCAGTCGTCAAAAACATGAGCATACCATTCAGGCTGAAAAGTACGTTCACATGGTTGACCAGTTCCTGCCGCAATGCGTGCCGTGTACCGCGGAGCTCCTTCTTCAGGGCTGGGAAGTCCATAGGGGCAGTGTCAAGTGAATATGGCGAGTGAAGCAAACGTTCGAAACCAAGAAAATCTATGTCGAGCAGTGTGGACCTTGAGATGTGCGGTGGGGCGTTATCTTGGTGTAGTATTACACTCTCAATCTCGGTTTCTGGACGCTTCTTGCGGATTGCCCTCACGAGATCACGTCGCAGCACCTGTACAAATTAAACGAACAAATAAAGAATTGTTTCTAACACATTTTAAAGTAAGTTGCAGGTTATAATTTATATCATTGTTCAGTAAACTACTAAATAATAAATTTAAATGTTAACAGGATAGAACAAGTACCGTCGAGTAATACTCGCTGTTGATCGTCTGGCTTTGTGGTACGGCGTGGACAAGCAGCATGCCAAATCTGTCCATGAACATGATGAACATTGTTCGTGCTGCTGACTTGGCGACCCGCGCCTTCTGTGGAGGTGGAGATGCTGCCTGCTTCCAAATCATGCTCTCGCATTTTGTCTCGGGATCGAAATAAACCGAACGCTTGCACGTCGGTCTTTCTCAATAGCATCCTGAATCGCCGCAATGACGTTGCTGTTCACATTCTTCAGGCGACCTGGTCGCTCTTCGTCCGCCGTGCTTGTTATTCCTTGAGCGAATCATCAGTGCCACTTGTAAATAGTTGTCATGTGTACATGTTCTTTTCCTGTGGCTTCTTTTAGCATTTTCGCTGTCTCTTGCGTTGATTTTTTCAAAGTCACACAAAGTTTTTATAATTGTCCGCTGTTCGATAGCCTCGAAAGACGTCATTTTTTGTTAGAAACAAAACCACAGTTGGTTTAAAAAACGTAATAAAGAACAAACGCACCGACGTATGACTTAAGATTTACACACGATGAATGTCATATTTTCGCGCAATTTTCGTGCATAACAAGTTTCGATCAAGGAAGTTATACCGTTTGGAAGACGGACTATATGACACGATACTGCTCAATATTTGACTTGCCCCGGGATACGCTAATAGTACTTTATAAAATTACTGTAATATTTTTAATAAAAGCGCCGTTGTTTTGATTTTTCCAGAAACAATTAAGTTAAAGTTACTCTATACCACAGTAAGAAAATATTTTTCCATTATAAACGCGTTTTAAAAATATTGAAAACTATTACGCGTATTTTTCGGACACACCTCGTATCACCTACATATCGTTAAAAATACACAATTTGATAAGTCAGAATGGTCAAGTGGTTAGTGTCAGATTCTTGATCCTGAAGATCGTAGGTTCGAGCCCAGGCGAAGGCAATTTTTTTGATTTACTTCTTTTTCCTTATTTAATATTTGTTATTTGTCAGTCCAGATGCTTCAGTTTTTGCAGTTAAGACATTTAAAGGCATTTATTTATATTATAAATACGTCACATGTGTGAACAAGACTCTTTCAGATATCCAACAATAAGACAACTGCAGAACAGTTATTAAGTATGGAGAGAGTGAGGAGAACAATAAATTCATCATACCACTAATTTGCAAAATACCAACAATAAAACAGCAGAAAATTATTTCTATTTAGTCTGTCTGTGATCCATGAAACAGCCACAAAATTAAATTTGAGCATAAGGAAGACATAAATTGCTAATCAACACTTTCCATCTTTTGAAGTGTTCAACAAGCCCCATAATTGTCCAATTAGTCCACTGAGATTATTTTATCAACAGTGGATTTGCAGTGACTTGGAAAGATTCAGACCATATATCCTCCATCAAATATCACACTCCAGCTGGCAGAAAGCATTTTGCCACAACTTCCAATGCCAGGCGGACCAAAATATCACTGGTACTTGAAACACAAAGAAAGTTAAATAATTATAACAAAGGCTGTAAAATGTGTCTTTAAAAATGACATTAAAATACCAAAGGGTATCATATTTATTAACAATTAATAGGTAGCAGTAACAAGACAACAGACAGGGCTGACTGTGCAGTTCACCAAAGTAGGTGAAATAAAGTTTTTTAAAGGGACTTGTTCACGGATTTTTGCATGTTTTGAAGTTTGCCATTAAATGTCTTTAACTTGACAGATTTAAGCATTGGAACTAAAGAGCTAAAGTATAATGACAAGAAATGTTTTGTTTTTTTAAAGACAAAAAAATGGTCCCATTGGGTTTCAAACCTGGGCCCTCTGGATTAAAAGGCTATCACCTAAACCACTTGGCCATTCCAATTTCTATATTTATCAGTGCATTATTTACTTTATGTAAGTGATCCACGTATTGTCAACAATTTTAACGAAAACAACAGAAACACTCCAAATAATTCCATCTATTAGCATTACAAACGCTTTATAATTTTATCAATTTCAACTGATGATTACTCATAAACGAAACAGTATTTACAGTATATATCTATGTCTGTAGTATTATTTTGCTACCCTATATACACTTTTCTTTTATTTTTGAAATCTGTTACCTTAAGTTTGCAAATTGTCAATTCGTCAATCTGTGAACAGGTCCCTTTAATAATTGTAGACAAGACACTAAACCTGTGGCTTCCCATCTGGTTCTCCTGCCATTTATATTTTATGATGTCATGTCCAGCCTTATACCCTGCTAATGGTCCCTTTGAAAGATCACATTTTAGCAGCAGTGAACTGCACAGCCTGCAGTCCTATCTGGCAGTCAGGATGCACAGCTCAAGAAGTTTGAGCATGCATTCTTTATTGCTTAACCATTGTGAAATGTTTATATGTGCACCAATCTCATTAAAATCATCTCCACTCTGACACTACTATATTATCAGCTGACTGGATCTGATGACTTGGCATTAGGGGTCACATTCAGATGAACTTTTCAGGAGCCAATCAAATTGTTGCCTTCAAAATGGTGTGGTATAAGTTTATATATAAACCAGAAAAACTATGCACGAAACTAACGTGAACTGTGGATGTTTAGTCGCCTAAGGTACCTCTATATCCATTCTTATCCACGTGAAAATTCCCGAGGATCAGCTGGAAATTATTCACTTTTCAAAACCTATAGCCAAACTTTGCTGTGCAAAAAGCAATTTCATTGGGCGAAGCAGGGCTTATAGTTTATTGTTCGGAAGGTTATTTGCACGTGACCTGTTATACAATGTCTTCAGATCCTAACAACGTTAGGATTTGATTTTAATGAGATTGATATGCGCGCATGCGTTTATTCTTTAAAAAAATTGTGCGCACGCTTTTTATAATTTGGAGCAGTAGTTAGTACATATATAAAATAAGCTCTCTTTCCTCCCTTATATTCACAATCTGGCTAAAGACATTTCAGTTTGGCTGCAACATTTTCTTCATAAAACCCTACCAAATACCCAACATGAGTAGGATTTCTATGTAGTAGGTAAATATGGCTACAGGAATTTACAAGCGAGGGGGAGCCAAAATAAACTTATCGATGGTAGGTTGACATTAACATTGGCAAAAATAAAGTTCATTTACAGGGACTTAATATTTAAGCTTTGTTATGGTGACATTGCTTCTAAAACAGCTGACAGACGTATATAATTTTATTATGTAAGAAGTGGTCACCGATGACACTTTTGAGGCGCCGGAAAATTTGTAGTAATCAAGTAAATCGATTTGAATATAATGTACATGAGGTACTGTTACATGCAAGCGCACCACTGTTAAATGCTGCTTATATAAGGAAGTGTTTATTAAAGTGGGCGATTTTGTATGCGCGAGTTAGAATCCTATGGGAACCATGTTTCTCAAAAACAATTGTTTATTGTTGCCTATGGGGTTTTCTTAATGAGTCCAGCACTATATTGTTGCTACTCGAAAACATATGTTCTAGAAAAACAGGACAATATCTTGTTTTACAATGTGTCTATATTTATGGGAAATACCATCCATATGCTCCTTCAAGGGCATTTAGCGATAGTAGTTAGAGCCTTGATAATCAGGTGACTACAGTTTCTGTACAGCGTTGATAATCAGGTGACTACAGCTTCTGTAGAGCGTTGATAATCAGGTGACTACAGTTTCTGTAGAGCGTTGATAATCAGGTGACTACAGTTTCTGTACAGCGTTGATAATCAGGTGACTACAGTTTCTGTACAGCGTTGATAATCAGGTGACTACAGTTTCTGTAGAGCATTGATAATCAGGTGACTACAGTTTCTGTACAGCGTTGATAATCTGGTGACTACAGTTTCTGTACAGCGTTGATAATCAGGTGACTACAGTTTCTGTAGAGCGTTGATAATCAGGTGACTACAGTTTCTGTAGAGCCTTGATAATCAGGTGACTACAGTTTCTGTAGAGCGTTGATAATCAGGTGACTACAGTTTCTGTAGAGCCTTGATAATCAGGTGACTACAGTTTCTGTACAGCGTTGATAATCAGGTGACTACAGTTTCTGTAGAGCATTGATAATCTGGTGACTACAGTTTCTGTACAGCGTTGATAATCTGGTGACTACAATTTCTGTAGAGCGTTGATAATCAGGTGACTACAGTTTCTGTAGAGCGTTGATAATCAGGTGACTATAGTTTCTGTAGAGCCTTGATAATCAGGTGACTACAGCTTCTGTAGAGCGTTGATAATCAGGTGACTACAGTTTCTGTAGAGCCTTGATAATCAGGTGACTTCAGTTACTGTAGAGCCTTGATAATCAGGTGACTACAGTTTCTGTAGAGCCTTGATAATCAGGTGACTACAGTTTCTGTAGAGCCTTGATAATCAGGTGACTACAGTTTCTGTAGAGCCTTGATAATCAGGTGACTACAGTTTCTGACTGTCACCAAAAGTAAACGTGAAAAAACCTTCAAAGAAACTCTAGCACTTCTAAACAAACACAGGAACTAATTTGTGGCCATATTGATCTTGTAACAGCTCTACCTTTGTCAAGAATATTTTATTATTTTCACCAACAATGGCTAGCTGAAAAATGATATCCAGTTACAACATATAAATGTCATGCCACAGGATACGACCATTTTCACAGCAGGGTCAACAGAATCAATGTCAATGCTCAGAACAATGAATGTGGATTTATACATTCTGCAATTAATTGCCTTTATAAAAATAATTGGGAATGAAATAATAAATGGATTGTTTAGTCACTTGAACAAATATCAACAAAAGATAATGTGAAATAAAATAACACATTGATTGTTGAATAAACATCAACATAAAATAATGTGGAATAAAATAATAAATTTATCTTGGTAAATTATTTGAACAGACATCAAAATATTAACTTTACATGGACTGCCAGCATCTTTATTGAAGAATCAATAACATCGATACTTTGATACTTTGACAGTTAAACCATGGTGAATATGGTCACCCTAAACTGATGTAATACAACTACGTTACTTTTATAATGAATGGAGGGGCACCGCATACTTATGGACAAAAAAAGCAGAGTGCAGTGGAAGAAAATGTCAATTTCTCGGGGTTTTCATCATTATATGACAATAAATTTAGTTCTACAGAACACAGTGGATATCGCTACTAAATATTCTTACAACATATTTTCCTGAAATTCGTCCCTCATCATAGACAAAGTGAAAAGTGTCCATGTCTTTTATTCATGAAGTGAATTTTCAGATATATATTCGGATTTCTCTTCCATTTTGGCTATAATTGGTGTAATAGAAGCTCAATTAAGTTTCTGTGATCTTATCATTGTGTTTTTGTTGAAAAAATACGTCTGAAACGATTAACTTTATATTGAAACTTAAGGTTTAAATGCAAATTATGCATATCATTCAATACAGGCACTTGTTTTTGACCGAGATCTACACCATGATAGCACTATTTTACTAAAATTAAACGTTCACGTGTCTTAAATCATATTTTGTTCCGTGCAACTCGTGGTTTTATCATAGAGTATATGGATTGTTAAATATTTGAATTTAAATACAGGTATATCTTGCCTTTTCAATGACTTTTTCCACTTAGTATACTGTGCATTCCAATTTTATTTCAGCAGTATGCGGTGAAATGCACCGTGTAAACACTTTCTAATCAAACTGGTAATACCATGATTATGATGATGTAAGCAGTTTTGTACACTTTATATGACTTATCTCGTGGGAAAACCGGGCTTAATGCATGGGCGTAGTGTCGTCACGGATCAGCCTGTGCAGTCCGCAGAGGCTAATCCAGGACGGCACTATTCGCCTACAGTGGATTTATGTTTATAAGAGACTTCCTTCAAACAGAAAATACCATAAAAGCGAAAAGTGTCATCCCAGATCAGCCCGTGCGGGAAGACGCTTTACGCACAAGCATTAAGACCGGTTTTCCCACAACATGCCTCATATATAGAAATGCATTTTTGACAAACTTTAACAATTTATGTTTCACTTCTTATTGTCCTCCTTTTTCAAATTTTTGCCATGGATTGTATTAGTCTTGGCCATGGATTGTATTAGTCTTTGCCATGGATTGTATTAGTCTTTGCCATGGATTGTAGTAGTCTTTGCCATGGATTGTAGTAGTCTTTGCCATGGATTGTAGTAGTCTTTGCCATGGATTGTATTAGTCTTTGTCATGGATTGTATTAGTCTTTGCCATGGATTGTATTAGTCTTTGCCATGGATTGTATCTTTGCCATGGATTGTATTAGTCTTTGCCATGGATTGTATTAGTCTTTAAATAAAACTACAGCATTGTTTTTTCCGCTAATATTAAGACGTGGACATTTTCTTTAACCGACTAAAATATGTTCTACAGCTGGTCACTTCCTTTTGGTTTAATGTACAACAGAGAACATCTTGTCAGTTGATTGTTTCGAAAAGCTGTAACAGTCGCGCAACATGTTTGCCATTATATTGACACGAGATGTGGCGAGACAAGCGCAATGTAACCATTATACAACTGTAAAATATAATGACACGTACAATTCAAAGTATGGACCAAAGTTGTGACAAGTTCATGAATAAACTGACAGAGTTATTCATCCCCTAATTCCCAGCTACTGGAAATGCTGCCACTAATTGTCTGTATACAAACACACAGATTAGCTGACATTGATAGCTTTCCCATTTGTCAAAACAATCAGCATTTGGCTCATCACTCTTTCTTAAGAGGGTCCTGCAAGTGTTCAGGAGTATTACACTACTACAGCTACTGCTTGCACAATTTTGCAGTGTTTATTTTCAGTCCTATGTGAATGTGGCACCGGGGGGGGGGGGGGGGGGGGGTTGAATTGCAAATATTAGCGCTGTAATATCATACTTTGTGAAACTAACATTTCGACCCATTATGTATGAAGTTATCTTATCAGGAAAAATCTATATTGTAAATCATGAAATTACTTGTATTGTTATAGATAAACACCATTAAAATTCCAAATTCAACCAATACAATACTAAAAATTCTATAATTAAATGACTAACTTAAAGTTTTCCTTAAATGAGCACAATTTCACAATGCAAAATTCCCAAATTGCTGGGTACCGGTCCCATTCCCAAATTGCTGGGTACCGGTCCCATTCCCAAATTGCTGGGTACCGGTCCCATTCCTAAATTGATGGGTACCGGTCCCATTCCCAAAGCAGTACAAAAATTGCTGCCTTTATTTCTTTTTTTTTACATGCACTTACAGGCATGAACAATATCATAGATTTCCCAGATGGAATTGAATTATTTCACACAATCTTACTGATTACACACCCTAAAATCTGGATCAGAAACTGCCTTAGCCATGTTTCACTCACTGTTTCTCAGCATTTGGTATCTCAATTAGCATTTGTGCATCTGATGCGCGCCCGCCTGCCACCCTGCCCCCCTCCCTCCCTTCCTAGGCAAGTTTTTACAAGCTTATAAATATCACCATGGTTCACAGCCAGCAGTGATTGATTCACAGTAGCTGTTGGCATAACTGAGAAATAGCAAAAACCTACTTGAAGCACTTGCTACATTTTCTAGAGGCAATGGCTGAAATATATTAAGAGTATGTGTCTTCCTGGAATTTCAGATAATGAGTCATGAAAAGTGATCATTACTGCACTAAAAAATAATGTTTATGAAGGGAATTTGAATTTTTCTTTAAAAATGGAAAACTTATGGTTTAAATAATAATCTTGTTTTATCTTATCTATTAAAGTTCGACTGTGTTGAAACCCAAGAGGTTTATTGAGACATTTTTGAGTCCGTTTCCTGGGAAGAACCAGTACTTTGTGTCTTATGAGAAAGATCATTCGAGCACTCCCTGAGACCAGATCAAACTCAAGATTTTCTGATTGTAATCCACTACACCACTGAGACCTCAATGGTTTTAAGTTATTTTCTCCTGTAAGATATGATCTAGTAATTGTCATAAATAAAAACCTAACAAATATTCACAAAACATGTTCACTAAGAGAATAAAATGTGATTGTAACGATACAATAAAATTAATATGACTCTAATGATAAAATTAAATTAAATTCTGAAAATAAATCAATATAAACATTTCATCACACTATTTTATCATAACTAGTTCAAGTCCCAGTGTTTTGGCATATCAGACATTGAATTTTTTTTTCTAATTTTATTCAGATCCAAACTAAATGTACATATTGTTCATTACGAATGTCAATTCGAAAACCCCTGCTGTTGACAATTATGATGTTCCATTTAACTGTCAATGTTTACCATATGTCCACACGCTGATGACTGTTCATACATAATCGCAGTTCACCGTTTTATTGAAAAGCAAATTTACAAATTTTGAAACCCTGCGTACATCCCCAACTCAAGTACCATCGATATCTTAATGCTCTCCATTTACTGCTAATTGAATTCGCCTGCACAGATCTTCACATATAATTTAAGTTAAATAATCATTCATGCCAAAACCTTCTTCTGCTCACGCTATTAAAAAACTTTAGTGCTATTCACTTGAATGTTTGCACCGATTTCTTTTCAACAGGATGATAAAAAGGACGGCCAGCAAATATATTACATGCGACGGGTAAAACAAAAACTGTAAAACAATTTACATTTTGGGTTTTGTGGTTTCTGCTTTCAAAAAGCTATTATCTTATGTAATACGCTTGTAACAAATGATACAACACAGTGTTGAATCGCAATTTATATGCAAGCTCAGGCATTTACCTGTCATCAGCTTTTGTTATCAGAGATATTACAAATTGTGGGCCCACCTGCATTTGTTCACCATTCTGTCCTTCCATTAATATGGCCAGCATCTATAGAAGGAACCTAATTGATTTATTCAGAAATGTAATATCAGCAACTTTTGTTGCAGTCCATTCTCTCAAATACAAAAGCATGAAATATCATTGCATGTGAGCAGTTGGTTCACATCACCACCATTGTGCATATTTGCAAAAAAAACACTATTATGTGAAGTTAGAACAAGACATCAAAGATAGAATAAGCTGTTTTATAATACCAATCTTGTATATACTTAACCATTTGTAATTTTAAAGTTTTGCAAAGGAATTAGTACAATAGACTCCTCAATTCATAATTGCATCAGTAAACAGGATTTTACCACAAAACTCAGGCGTAGATTTTATGTTGAAGAGGAGGTGGAAATTTCCGCATTGAAAAAAAGGCTGCAAACTAACTGCTTTTGGTCTCTCTTTTACATATTGGGATAGATATCGGAAAGTTGTGATATCGACAAACTGAAACCATTAAATGTAAATTCCGAAGAATGCATTTGATTATTAGATCTATAATAAATAGATTGACGAACAAGTCATTGACAACAAAATATTGTGAGATGAAAAAATGGAATGTTGGACAATATTAGTGGGGTAATACGCCGCTGCTGCCCCCCTCTAAATCCGCATATGAAACTGTATACTTCCACAATAATTATAATTGGACCGTGTCCATGCATAAATACCGTACAAACTATAAAAACGCAATCAGTTTTAATGAAAGAGCAATGGGAAAATGCAAATCATACTGTCAGTCTTGACTGAATATAACAACATACTAAAACAACATGAAATGCCCAGTTATATGTGAAAACAAGAATTGTTTGTAAAACAATTATGCCTGCTCTAGGTTAAAATAGCTAAACAGGCTAATTTTAGATAATCAAGGGCCATAACTCCACAGTTACTGGGACAATTTGGTTGATTATCTATTTTAACCGAGAAAAACGCCCACAAAGATGTTCACCAAATTCGGTGAAGATTGGCTATGAACTGTTGGACTTATAGAACGGAAAACTGCTAAAACGGCCCATTTTAAATAATTCAAGGGCCATTACTCCAAAATTACTGGGGCAATTTGGCTGATTGTTGGAAAATTTTAGTGGGGTCATATGCCGCTGCTGCCCCCCTCTAAATCCGCATATGAAACTGTATACTTCCACAATAATTATAATTGGACCGTGTCCATGCATAAATACCGTAAAAACTATAAAAACGCAATCAGTTTTAATGAAAGAGCAATGGGAAACTGCAAATCATACTGTCAGTCAGACTTGGCCAAGTCATTATGCCCAAAAACATGTTCTTGAAGTTTGGTGCAGATCGGAAGAAAACTGTTGGACTTAGGGAGTGGAAGCCACTAAAAATGCCAATTTCAGATAATTCAAGGGCCATAACTCCACAATTCCTGGGGCGATTTGGCTGATTATCTTTATATAAAAGTGTTCAAAGGAAGATATAGTAACAATTTACTTATACAGGATAATATGTACATGAACTATGTCATTTCTTTCTGGAATTTCTGTTTGAAAAACTAATAAAAATAGCGTCTCTTTTTTCATGGAGGGTCACATGATGCAGCTAGGTGTATCCCGTTTCGGCCCAGACACTTTTCGGCTTACCGTTTTTGGCCCACCATTTTCGGCCTACTTTTTTTATGGGATCAGGATTAGAGTTTGAGAGTAATAAAAATGGCACGAGTCCGTCCACTTCTCGGTTTTAACACCTTGTGTGTAATGCACCTATCCATATTTTCCCTGGGGGAAAATATTGATAGGTGCATAACTGTTAGATATAACCTATCTCTCTCTGTATGTACAACTGCTTATTTATAAAAAGCATATATAATTATTTTCTTTGTTTAGGAAAAAACCAAGACAATTTTGGAATCAAACCATATACAGTATTATTGTGTTGACACCTTGGATATTTCCCCAAGAAGGTTCTAATGAGGTCAAGTGGCACATTACTTCAATTTCCAGGACTTACAGGTTTTCAGGGTATGGATCCCAGTGGCCTCCTAACCTGTGCTTGTAAGTTTATATTCCTGAATCATCATCACCAGGGTTGAAAACCATGAGGTACTAACTGCCACTGAAATTATAAGTTATCTGGTACCATCTGGTTTTCAACCCTTGTGTCATAAACTCATCAAAAGGCAGTCTGGACTGATACAGTGGCAGAACAATTTGCTCCCATATATCATTTGTCAAAACAGAAGCTCATCACTCTGTTCTGGACTCCATAAGGGCTATGACAGGTGAGTACCTTATTGTGAGGGGAGACATTTGGGGCCATGTACTAGTACAGATAAGGGAATTTGAGGGGACACAGTTGGTAGGGGCCATGTATTCTTTTATTAATTGTTTAACATATTTTTTTAATAGCAAAAGTAATGGATGGGGGGACAGAAAAAATACATAATAAAAATTCCCATCTTACAAGTAAGTACTTGCAAGTTGAAAAGCTTTTCTAGGAACAAACAGCAATAAATAAAAGCACATACAAAAGAAGTTTAGCATTAAAGGGACTATGTCGACAAAAAATTGGCTTCCTATTGCAATATAAATGATATTATATGATAGAAACGCGCTATACTAAGACATGTGGCAATAAATAAATAAATAATTACTAATGTAATACACAATGAGATATTTGATAAAAACAAATAAGCAAAAAAGTCTAAAAAAAATAAAATCCCAAGTGGGTATCGAACTCACGACTTCGGAGCCATACGAATAAATGACAGCTGACAGCACTTGAACCAACTGCGCTATCTGGCTTGTTAAGGAATTTTGTGTAAACTATGGTTATACAAAATACTCACAATTCTGACCTCAAAATGTAAATATGAAAAGGGCCAAATAAACACAACCCATATTATTATAAATAAGTTTTTTTCTCATAATGCGTACAATCTGTTCCCATTATATATACCCTGTTTTAACCATTATTATATGCCAGTATTTATAACTTAATTTCAGATTTGTTTAATAAATTGCAGCCTTGAGGCTCATTTAGATGGCAAAGTCAGTTAACAATCTCTCATGCAGTCCATTTGGTACTACCTGTACTTTCACTTGTTTTACTTTGAGTGCATTACTCACTGATTACATATAGGTGTCTATGCTGTTTTAGGCTTTTGATATGGACATATGGATTTTATTTTTGTTTGACATGTTCATATGAGTAAAAGCAGAGCTTCCTAATAAAGTCTATCATATTCATTCTTTTAACTATAAGGTAATTCAAGTACCTTTATATTAACAAATTTGGAAGCGTTCCAACAGTCGACCGCACTGAAAGCTTTACACCTCTCGATAAGTAGACTATAAAACACATCTCCAGTTGTTTTAAACGCAAGTGTTAGCCGCCTTAATGCCACTGTCAACATACACTTCCAGGAGTTATAATCTCACCAGTCATTATTTGATTTACACCGATCTTTATCAAAGAGGAACATAAGATCTTGTTTAAGTAATGGCCACACACTTCTTTTACACTCGGTTATCTCATAAAAATGTTTATCATATTGAATAAACAGTGATCTGATCAGGTTAATCCGGGTCAAGGTTTCCATAGCAACCAACCCTGTTGTCACCTTGATCTTCTATTGGCTTACAGAGGTGTAACTGAGGCTTATGGTTTTCTGTTAAACTTTTTTTTTTAAGAGATAAGAGCCTACTAGATTTATTAAAAATTTTCATATCAAAACACCTTGTTACCACAAAACAAGCGTAATGAAAATTTTCGAATTTATCACAAAAAGTAGTCACAACTTGATGAAAACCGTGGTTTAAACCTAAAATTTACTGTAAACTTTTAATGCCAAAAATGAATTTACAATTTAAGCCTTTACATTATGTCTGAAATCTTTGTTTAAGTGATGTGTGCATGATGATAATTCCAATTTCCTGTCTTTACCAGTGACTTAAAATTATGTGGCCATTCAAAATCACAACAGGACTTTAATAGATTTATGGTTGAAATGATACCCCATGATACATGATCCAAATCCACTTAAAAGGTAAATAAAGCAGACAATGAGCACAATGCAATTAAACATCTTCTAAAGACATAATAAAGATTTACAATGATTGTTCTGCAACCTAATCCAGACTAGAATAGCATGTCAGCAGCAGGTTTTTGTAGCTGCATTGAATGTTCCCATCATAAAGCAAAGAGATTAAAGATAATGCATCAGTTTAATTGAAATATTCCAGCACCATCTTTTAAGTATAGAATTTGCTGACACTATAAATTAAGCTCATTTTTTTCTTTTGATATTAAATACTCTCCCCGACAATCAAATGAGTCATTTATAAAATCTGAAATAATCGAAAATAAAATTTAATATGAAATAATATGGAGTCTGAAATAATACGAAATCTAAAATAATACGGAATCTGAAATAAAAAGAAAAGACATCTGCAGAAATAATAGGGACCGTGATTTAACAATGACATCTGAAATAACAATGACATCTGAAATAATATTAACTGAGATTAAATCTGAAATACTATGAAATAATATAATGAAATCTGGAACAATATGAGATCTGAAATAATATGGGATCTGAAATAATATGGAATCTGAAATAATATGAAATGTAAATAATAATGATTCCACTATGAATTTCAATACACAAACTTATGATAAAGACCCATTATACTAAGAAAAATACCAAATTGAATTTGGTAAATAAATATGTACCCATCAAATACCATTGCAAAAGTAATACAAATGATATCTTTTTGTGTGTGAACAAATACCCAATAAAACAGCGTTACATATTTAACTGTTGAAATCTCGTACAATGAACCTATACTTAGGTTTGAAAGAAGTTCTCAAATTGCTAGATAGTAGTGGCATTAAAGCTTTACAACATTAGAAAGGCCATTTTTAAATGTTTGAAACTTAATCTTGATCAACTCATTGACTCAATGGCTAAAAATGAACCGAACAATACCCCTGGAGACATGGTTCTACTGCCGTGTTGATGCAAGCTCCTGGACTTCCTTACAATACCTCAGTATGGAAAGAAGCTTGACACATCATTAATATTCATGAGATGTTGGTGATGATGGGCCGATAATTATTATTGATGGTGTTGTACCAGTATGGTGTTCAATGTAACTGGACACCAGCAACATTAAGGTTTGAAATACAGGATTTGCATTTATCATCATAATGGAGTTAGAAAGTAAATACTATAGGGTGTAAACCTTGCATGTTTTCTGTAAATATTACACCTTTCGCATAAATTTCACACCTTTTGCTGCCATTCTGTTTTTCAAACAACAACAGCACAGATACAACAACAAATACGGCTGCTATACAAGATGCAAAGCAACATGCTAGTGTTATGCAGACTAGACAGAAAGCAAAAACATATGATCATGGGAAAATTGGGCTTAATGCACATGCGTAAAGTGTCGTCTCGTCTCGTATCAGTCTGTGCAGTCCGCACAGGCTAATCCGGGACCACACTTTAAGCCTACAGTGGATTTATGTTTAGAAGAAACTTCCTTGAAACAGAAAATACCATAAAAGTGGAAAGTGTCGTCCCAGATCAGCCTGTGCGGACTGCACAGGCTGATCTGGGAAATACACTTTATGCACATGTATTAAGCCCAATTTTCCCACAACACGCCTCATATATGAGGTATATTCTATATTCATATTTTATGGCGTAATAATCTAAATACAGTCATGTATTAAATAGTGCTCTAATAAACAACTGAATATATATCTAATAATGCAACGCGTACAAACAACAGTTTGCAAACCTTTACTGTGAAATTAAAACAACGCAAACTAGAATTGTCACATGAGTGACGGATATACCCCCACAATATGGCCTTGTCACAAAACTATGGCATCCATTCGAAAGAAATGGACAGAGAGAGAATGCTTTAATTTGTTAATGGTCAACAGTGTATTTGGAAAAATTTAATTTCAATAGGAGCCATAACTCTGTCAACATTTAGTGGTTTGTAACCAAAGTTGAACTTGATCTGTATTTTGTGATGTTACACCTATGTACCAAATATTATTTGAATATGCGAAGCCTTTTATGAGTTATTGTCCATGTTTTTCGGGAATTTACGTCAAAAAGGGGGGGGGCCATAACTGTGTCAAAATTTAGTGGTTTGTAACCATAGTTGAACTTGAACTGTATTTTACGACGCTACACATGTGTACCAATAATTATTTAAATATGTCAAGCCATTGTAGAGTTATCGTCAGGAAAGCAGTTTTTTAAGGAATTTAAGTCAAATAAAGGGCCATAACTCTGTCAAAATTTAGTGGTTTGTGACCAAAGTTGAACTTGACCCATATTTTATGATGCTACACATGTATACCAAGAATTATTTGAATATGTCAAGCCATTCTTGAGTTATCGTCCGCAAATCATGTTTTTACGGAATTTTAAGTCGAAAAGGGTTCATAACTCTGTCCAAATTTAGTGGTTTGTAACCAACATCGAACTTGACCTATATTCTATGATGTTATACATGTGTGCCAATAATTATTTGAATATGTCAAGCTTTTCTTGAGTTATCATCCGGAAACCATGTTTTTAGGGAATTTTAAGTCAAAAAGGGGCCATAACTCTGTCAAAATTTAGTGGTTTGTAACCAACATCGAACTTTACCTGTATTCTATGATGTTACACATGTGTACCAAAAATTATTTGAATATGTCAAGCCTTTCTCGAGTTATCATCCGGAAACCAAAAACCAACATACCGAAGGACCGACAGACCGACGGACCGACAAGCTCACACCTATATACCTATACTTCGTTTGTGGGGGTATAATAAAACAAACATTTTTACCATAATCAGGCTCAATAAGTGTTTTTCGAAGAAACAGCTCGAGTATTACCACAATAGATCAGTATTATAAGGAAAGACAAAGTATTATCACCAGAGATCCAGTAACATTAGGATCACAACAGATGTCATTCCAGGAAATGTGAAACATCCTGATCAGGGTGAGCTACTGGGGCTATTTTGAACTGATACCAGAAACTGCTCCTGATATATCATGGGTTTTAACAATTGTCACTAATCACTAGTGAATCAGCATAATGGATTCTGCATTTGAGAATCAAAACCTTATCTGTACTTGATATCCTATCTGGTTAAACATGTGTTCCTTCAGGAAACTTTGAGCAATTTGATCATTATGTGACATTAGTTTTTGCAAGTTCACACATTTGCTGACAAATAAGGATAATATATTAGATCACAAAAGATCAAAAAGTAAGCATTATTTTAAGGTCATTTTTGGTTAAGAGTAATCCCTATTTTAAGGTCATTTTTGGTTAAGAGTAATCCCTATTTTAAGGTCATTTTTGGTTAAGAGTAATCCCTATCTTAAGGTCATTTTTGGTTAAGAGTAAACCCTATTTTAAGGTCATTTTTGGTTAAGAGTAATCCCTATTTTAAGGTCATTTTTGGTTAAGAGTAATCCCTATTTTAAGGTCATTTTTGGTTTAAGTGTAATCATTATTTTAGGGTCATTTTTGGTTTAAGTGTAATCATTATTTTAAGGTCATTTTTGGTTTAAGTGTAATCATTATTTTAAGGTCATTTTTGGTTTAAGTGTAATCATTATTTTAAGGTCATTTTTGGTTTAAGCGTAATCATTATTTTAAGGTCATTTTTGGTAGTGTTAAATAGTAATAAATTATTTCAAAATCAGTTCTAGATACCGTTTAGAAGAAACTTCTAGAGAAATAATCCCTTTGGTCTCAGAACTTTACTAAATTTTGTAATCATAAGTTTTACAAAGTTTCTAATTTAATGACAATTCAGCAATATGTACTTGATTTGCAAAAGAATCACAAAAAGACATCATTTGTGGTTTTGTTAAACAATTATAAGCCATTAACTATATGTTATTAATTTAGTTTGCACCATTTTTTTGATGTTTGAATTCATTTAAAGAGGGACTGACTGATTGTTTTAGATTTATTTCATGTCTCTTTTGTTACCCACAAACAAAACAACGTTATCTGATATATACATAAACCTCAACATCGACAAAAACTATTTCTCTTATAAAAAAATTCAAAAGATATTTTTTTTAAAAATAGACCCGTTTATCCTACAGCAACGGCTACATTTGGTTTTAAATGAGAAAATAGGAACTGGGCATGCGTCATCAATCGATCTGACTCGCCTAGACGCTGTATTATATAGAGGTATATAATAGTTTGCCGCACAGCGAAGTATTTAAACAAAAGAAATCATGCCCATTTCTGAACAAACGTTATTCTTAACATTAAAATATACTGCCATCATTAGAATCAATGGATCACTTTTCCTTATAATTTTTGTAAAAAATCGTACATTCCCTTTAAAGAGCATGCAAGTGACACCACTGTTCATTTTCTCAAATTCATTCCCGAATGAGTACGCTCAATACCGTCTCAATTTCATATTGACCCGTAAATCATATTACAAATCCCCACCCACAAAATGACCAATAGAAACTTCTGATATCTTGGCATGCTTGATTTAAATACATTCACGATGCATTGGACTGTGTACATGAAACTCTTTCTGACCAAATTCACAAATCCCCACTCCCATATTGACCAAAGAAAACTTCTGGTATCATCATATGCTTGATTGAAATATATCCATGATGCATCAAACTGTGTGCATGAAATATGTTTTGACCACAGAAGGGATTCGAGTCTTATGTGTTTACTGTACCTTACGACCTTGTGATGAATTCATATCACTATCCAACCAGCAGAAACCAGTGAATTATTTCAAAATTATGCTAATGTCAACTGGACACCCACTGTCAAATATTTCCTATCTCTTCACACATTGGTGGCAATTTGACAGATATTCTTATACGACATACAACGTTAATATAGCAGGTGAAATATTTTCTCTGTTTTTTTAACTTGATCTAGAGGTTTAGGAAGTGATGTCATAAACTATCGGGATTAGAATCTCTTAACCATAGTTTCTTAGTGGGGTTAGCAGTCACTATACCAAGCAAGTGGTTTTCAGACTTTTGGCAGAAGCCAATGGTCTTTAGAAGGGCCATTTTAAGACATAGAATTGCTTGAACTACTGTTTATTTTGCAGGCTAAGAAGCACTAACGATCGATACCCCCAAATGTATACAATCTATTAGCTATTCCAGCCCGTTCAGGTTTAGTTGAGACATTGTTATGCATATAATTAACTAGTTTGCACACAAACCTATATAATATCCAAGATGTTGAAAGTAAGGAGTATAACTATGAGTAGTTTAATTTGTCCTGTGTAAAAATGGCATTGCAGAAATTCAATTTCATTCAAACAAATGAGTCCTTTATGTTAGAAAATGTTTGCACTCTATTTTCCTTGATTTTGGTTTCTTTCCTTTTCACGCCAACAGTCTACGCTACACGTATAAGCGTTTTTGATTCTCTCAGTATTCCAATTTCCCTTACAGACAACCTGCATAAAAGGGATGACCTTGCAAGAATATCTGATGGTGGCACATTGAATTCCTTCTAGAAAACTCAGAATTTTCATAAACGGTTTTTTTATATCTCAGCCATGTTTGGTTGTTTCTAAAAGTAGTTTCCTTGTAGCTTCTGAACAGATTTGGAATTGTCTACACATAACAAAGAAATGTGACATATAATATATGTGACATATATGTGACATATAATACAGTCAAATCGTGATTATACGAATTGGTACCGGACCACCACGACTATTAGTATAATTGCATTTTCCATAAAATTGCTTCTTTCCTAAATAATACGAAACATATTTCAATAGTTTTAATAATGGCATGTTATTTGACCCACAATGGTAAAATAGTAATACTATATGTCTATATTAATATCATAAATATAAGACAGGTTGCGTTTAAATATATATTTAAATTGTATTAAAACAAACTAACAATGATTATTTAAATATATACGTGTATAAAATTGTCACGTACATGACCACCAACAAACAAAGTACAATGTAGATGCATTATGGAGAGACACTATACTCCTCTGCAATGTACATGCATTACGGAGAGACACTATACTCCTCTGCAATGTACATGCATTACGGAGAGACACTATACTCCTCTGCAATGTAGATGCATTATGGAGAGACACTATACTCCTCTGCAATGTACATGCATTACGGAGAGACACTATACTCCTCTGCAATGTAGATGCATTATGGAGAGACACTATACTCCTCTGCAATGTACATGCATTACGGAGAGACACTATACTCCTCTGCAATGTACATGCATTACGGAGAGACACTAGACTCCTCTGCAATGTACATGCATTACGGAGAGACACTATACTCCTCTGATAACACCTTTATTATGCAAAACAACAGACGGCAGGCGTGAGCAAAGGCTGTCCCTCGAAGAGGTGTGAAAACCAGTCGGCGATTCATATAACCGCGTCTTTTTCACATGTATCTAAACGTTATGGAACCGTGAAAATTGTTCATAAAATTGCATTTTTATAAAATCTGTATTCATATTATCGTATCGTAACAAAAATTCAATAAAGACGGGACCACTGCACTTGTTCGTATTACACCATCATTTCACATAATCCCGATTAGACTGTACTTGTTTCTTTTACAAACTGTTGTTTTTGCTAGGCTTTATATCTCTTCACACATTGGTGACAAAGTGACAGCTACTTAATTTCAACTTAGTATTACAGTTTACAATAACAGGTGAAACCTTCAGGATTTTGAACTCTATTAATTTATTTAGGAAGTGATGTCATTTGAAGCAAAGGTGTTACAAAGAGGACTCAGGGTTAATTTAAAGTTACTGTATCTATTTTGAATATATTTTGTAAAACTTACATTCTTATTATACCATAATCATCCTGGTGTTTCACAATACATTATGTTTATACATTATTGCAAAAAATGTACTTTGTCTCGTCGCTGATATTGTGCATGACCTTGACACTGAATGTAAACGCAAGCCTTTAGTCCACTAGAACTCTGCCAGTCGGATTTGTTGCCTGACCGGGCATAACTTTGGTATGATAAGAGCAATTATGCCAAAACCGAGCTTAACCTTCCTGTTATGCCTTTTATGTCTACTAACACTTCCCTAAGTTTCATAATGATTGTCTACACAAGCTTGATTTTAACTCTTTTTTTTTTTAAAGGGGCATACCGTAACTCAATTATGATACGAGCAATTTAGCCGAAAATCTAATTTAACCTTCCTTTTAAGCCTACTAACACTGCTCTAAAATGTCATAATGATTGCACAAAAACTTCTCAAGTTATTGCCTGCATAAACTGAAGGGGACACCACAGCTGTCGCCACCACCACCAACGTGGCCACCAAAAGTAACCCCTATAATGTCGCCACCACCACCAACGTCGCCACCAAAAGTAACCCCTATAATGTCACCACCACCACCAACGTCGCCACCAAAAGTAACCCCTATAATGTTGCCACCACCACCAACGTCGCCACCAAAAGTAACCCCTATAATGTCACCACCACCACCAACGTCGCCATCTAAAGTAATCCCTATAATGTCGCCACCACCACCACGTCGCCACCAAAAGTAACCCCTATAATGTCGCCACCACCACCACCGTCGCCACCAAAAGTAACCCCTATAATGTCGCCACCACCACCAACGTCGCCACCAAAAGTAAGCCCTATAATGTCGCCACCACCACCAACGTCGCCACCAAAAGTAACCCCTATAATGTCGCCACCACCACCAACGTCGCCACCATTAGTAACCCCTATAATGTCGCCACCACCACCAACGTTGCCACCAAAAGTAACCCCTATAATGTCGCCACCACCACCAACGTCGCCACCATTAGTAACCCCTATAATGTCGCCCTTTCAGGCGACACAAAAATGTCCAGAAACATTTCATGTGAGCATCACTAGCTATACACATTCTTATTGTGGACATTGACATTCTTGTCTTTTGTTTGAAGAAAACAAAAGGTAACTCTATCATAGTAGGGAGACAATATCTTACAATATTCTGTTTAATTTGTATAAGGAATACAAATAAGAAATCTGAGGTGTTTATTTCATCTTCATTGCAGATTTGGAGGCTTTAAAGCTATTTTAATGTGCTCATCACGGTGCGTTGGTTCATGCACATCCATTGGACTTATATACAAACTAGTGCAGCTTAATTTTCCATGGTTTCCCAGTTAGACTAAGTTGACCGAGGTTCAAATCCAAGTCCTGACGCAATGAAGTTTTAACCGGCATTGTTTTAGCACCATACCAGAAGGCTAGGTTTCTCTACATTCTGCCTTAGACATTATAAAACTATTTTAATGTGTCCACCTTTTGATCGGGAGGTTGTGAGTTTGACCCCTACTTGGGGAGCGTTTAACGGATCGTTCTCAAAAGACACTTAGTACTGGTTCTACGCTGGAAATGGACTCAAACGTGTCTCAATAAGCCTCTGGCTTCTGACAAAATCAAGCTAAAATTAATAGATTTAAGGCGCGTCATGGGAAAACCGGACTTAATGCATGTGCGTAAAGTGTCGTCCCGGATTAGCCTGTGCAGTCCGCACAGGCTAATCCAGGACGGCACTTTCCGCTTTTATGGTATTTTCTGTTTCAATGAAGTCTCTTCTAAACATAAATCCTCTGTAGGCGGAAAGTGCCGTCCTGGATTAGCACGTGCGGACTGTTACCTGCCATGCATATAATTCCATTTGCATTACATAATTGGCTTTAAAAGTATTTGTTTGTTACTAGCACAATTTGTATTATGATGTCGTATAATATTGAATAGAAAGTCATATTATAAAGTTTAAAAGTGGGAAATGAACTTCATTCAAACAAATGTTTCCTTTTTAGCAAAAATACACACATAATTCACATGCTTTTTGTTTTTTGTCGCCAACAGTCTTTCTATGCAGTCAGCATTTTGATTTTCCTCATATAACAGGGTCCAGTAAACGGACCCATTCAAAATGTCAAATATGGTTTATTTTTCCCAGTTGGAAGAACAAAATTCCAAAATCAGAGATAACAAAATGATAAATACCTGGAATTAACTTACTTGTATGTATATAGATAAACACCATTACAATACCAATTTCAATCAATGAAACACCAGTTTAAGTTTTTCCCAATTGCATGTTTTCACATTGCACAATTCCCAATTGCATGTTTTCACATTGCACAATTCCCAATTGCATGTTTTCACATTGCACAATTCCCAATTGCATGTTTTCACATTGCACAATTACCAATTGCATATTTTCACATTGCAAAATTCCCAATTTTGCGCGTACCAGACCCGTTCTCAAAGCAGTGAAAAAAATGGCTGCAATGCATTGAAGGTTTATTAAATGAACACCATAGATTGCTGGGCTTCTCTCCATATTCTGCTTTAAATATTATAAAATAAGTTTGTTTATTGTTTGTTTATTTGGATTTTTTCGCCGTTTTTAAAAGTATTTCAGTCACATCACGGTGGTCAGTTAACCTACTCACACTTTTCCTGGGCAAGCTTAGCTGATCACCAGCACTAGGTGCACATACCTATGCCAGTAACTGACAACTGCCCTACTTGAATCAGAGGTAGGGGGAGAATAGTCATAGAAATAATTTCATGACCAATCCCCACACAAGTTATGTGGCCGGGCTGGGGTTTGAACTCACGATCCCCGGATTGACAGTCCAGCGCTCTTCCAACTGAGCTAGCCGGGCCCGGCTCTCATAAAATAATCTGTACAGATTTCTTATTATGCAAGTTTTTGTTGACCTTTAATCCTATACTTACAATGAAGTCCACAATGTTCCGAAACCTCATATTCCAATGCTGAATTTGTTTGAACAACTCTGAAAATTTGATCATAATGAATCTTATATAAATCCATTCTTACACCATTACCAGCAATGGATTATACTGGATAAAAGCATTTAGTTTGGTTTATTCAAATGTATCAGAACTGATGTAACTTTGACAAAATTTCTGTTGGCCAGATGTGTTGCCCAGGAACAAAAGTTCAAACTGGTGTCAAAACTTTGACCAGCTTTGAGCACAGAATGATTATCTAAAATTTTGTTTCAAATTGTTTCAGTGATAGAAGCTAAGTTTTGAAGCATAAATTGAATTTAGGATTGTTGTTGCTGTGAGCATAAATTATCTAAAATGTTGTTTCAAAATGATGATAGAAGCTCAGTTTTGAAGTATAAATTGGACCTACAATTGTTGTTGCTGTGAGCATAAATTATCTAAAATGTTGTTTCAAAATGGTTATAGAAGCTAAGTTTTGAAGTATAAATTGGATCTATGATTGTTGTTGCTGTCTGCATAAATTATCTAAAATTTTGTTTCAAATAAATGATAGAGCGCTATGTTTTGAAGTATAAGTTGGACCTACAATTGTTGTTGCTGCGAGCATAGATGATCTACATTTTTGTTTCAAAATGGTGATAGAAGCTAAGTTTTGACGTATAAATTGGACTTACGCTTGTTGTTGCTGTGAGCATAAATATCTAAAATTTTGTTTTAAATCCGTGATAGAAGCTAAGTTTTGAAGTATAAATTGGACCTACACTTGTTGCTGTGAGCATAGATTATCTACATTTTTGTTTAAAATCAGCGATAGAAGCTAAGACTTGTAACATAATTGTACAACTGTTGTTGTTGTGAGCATAGATTATCCAACATTGTGTTTCAAATCACCGATAGAAACCATAAGATTTGATTCAATTAAATAGGACCTAAATGTGTTGTTTTATAACCATATTACCTGGTAATTGCAAATTCTTAAAATGGGCAAAAAGCCAAAAATAATGAAATCAAAATTGAAAATAGTTTGTCTTATCACAACAGGGATTTCAAAAGACAGTAACCATCTCCAATAAATCAAATATAATGAGAAATTTATTGTAGAAACAAATTGTGAATTTCAAAACTCGACATTTTGTCTTAAATATTTTAAATATCACATTCACTTCACACATTTCAGTAGGCTAGAAAATAACAGCAAAACTTCCTAAACCCTGTCAAAACTTCAGTTACTCCTGAGTTTAATTTCAAAATCAATATGTTATTGAAACGTGTTTAAAACTGAAATTAAAAATTAAACAGTCAATATGACTTTTAATCTGCAGTCGGATGTTTGACTGACGACCACTGTGAATTTGCTGCCAAAATCCGAAATCCTTGTCAGAAATAAACGTTAGTCGTCATTTACAAGATGATCAATTTGTTACTGAAAATTTTTAATCTTTAAAAATGAAATACATGTCTGTCAATATGACTTTTAATCTGCTATCAGAAGCTATAACATGTTTGATTGACAGCTCCTGTGAATTTGGGGCCTCCAGGATTTCAGGGCCATGGATGAAGGCTGATCTGTTTTGTAGAAACTCAAATATGCATACACAACACCCAAGAGGTCAAGAAATGACCCCAGTATGTGGTCCCCAGGTTTTGAAAAACTGGATGGTATTTGATTGTATGAAAATCTCATCAATTTATCAGATATGGGCAGTCTGTCATAACACAGTGGGATGCAGATTGGGTACTGACAGCAACCAAAAGGCAAACTTGGTTAACCTCCAGTCGTGAAGCATAGAGATAAGGAATACAAAAATATCACAAAAAATATTCACAGCAAAGACATTGTTCAACACTTGGGTCAATATTCTGGAAGCATCTTAGTACAAACTGGTAGACTCTGAATTTCTTCTACACATATACAGTCTATAAATTAACTTGTTCTTGCAATTCAAACTTACAGGACTCACTGTTAAGCTGATGACTATACTTGTAATAAAGTTGCAAAGTAGATCTACACACACATTTAAAACTAGTAAAAATCAATTAAGCCAACAAAAATTTAAATTTATGGAAAGCAACAGTTATTTGTGGAAAGCAGCCATTATTTATGGAAAGCAGCCATTATTTATGGAAAGCAACAGTTATTTGTGGAAAGCAGTCATTATTTATGGAAAGCAGTCATTATTTATGGAAAGAAACAGTTATTTATGGAAAGCAAAAGTTATTTATGGAATGCATCTGTTATTTATGGAAAGCAAAAGTTATTTATAGAGAGTAACAGTTATTTATGGAAAGCAACAGTTATTTATGGAAAGCAGCCATTATTTATGGAAAACAACAGTTATTTATGGAATGCAGCCGTTATTTATGGAAAACAACAGTTATTTATGGAAAGCAGCCATTATTTATGGAAAACAACTGTGATGGTAAAGGCTGAATTTCGCGTTTTTTGCAATTATTTGTAATTAATTATTTACAGAACAATTTTGATAGCAATCTTGTCTGTACAACTAACATTATTTACTACAGAAGACAACTGACTCTGTGGTTGAAATTAGAACAACCGGTAAGCCCAACACTGGTAAATGTTGAACTGGGCTTGCTCAGATTGTCAGTTTAATATAGCGAGGGTTGAGCGTGAAACTATTGTATCTGATATAGAAATGTTAAGCAGAGACAACAGTTTCACTCTCAACCCTCGATAGGCAGGCTTATAGCATTTTCTTGCTTGCAAATAACAGAATTTGGCTTGCTCGGCAAAACTGTTAATTTCAATGACTGCAGGCTATTTGTTTAATCACGAATTGAAATATAGACGCCTCCACAAATCTCAATCATATTAAAATTAATCTGCAATATTATCCAATCATCGCACTTCAATATCAAGTAGTTAGCTGTTTAAATTATTTCATACACAAGAGCACGTGCATAATGTTTGTAATATTCAAATTAGCACATGGTAATGTTTGTGATTTTAAATGAATGGAAATTTATCCTTTAACAATTTCTGGGGAGGAGTTTCAACCATTCGTGGCAAAACCCGTATCGGTCTATAGTGCAATTGGTTCCTGGATTTAGAATTTCCCTGACGCAGGTTTTCTACGACCCTGATGCAACTTTGTGACCCAGAACCCCCATTTCCAAGGTACTGCAAGTCCATGAACCCGCAATAGGATCCGAAAAATAGACGTTTTTTCTTTCCGTCAGTTTTAGACTGTTGGAGGAAGCCAACGGTCTTTTGAGAGGGTAATTTCCAAACAGGTATCGCAGAAAACTACTGATTTTCTTTGCAAGCTACAAGTCAGTAAATCAAAATCTGAAATTATTTTTACTATACAGTTTCTAAAAAAGTAAATTTAAACAAAA
This sequence comes from Congeria kusceri, assembly GCA_027627225.1. Lineage (NCBI taxonomy): Eukaryota > Metazoa > Mollusca > Bivalvia > Myida > Dreissenidae > Congeria > Congeria kusceri. The sequence goes on from CM051030.1 coordinate 5,374,764, forward strand.
TTATGTCAAATTAATGACTCCCCTATTTTTGTTATTTACTTGAATGTAACCGAATATTCACCTAGGTGTCCTAAAAAAAGACCACTAAATTAATGCGCTACATTGGTTAATTTTGACTCGTTGTGAAAGTGTTATTTCTTGTTACCGATTCTTATTCTGAATATCTTGACAACAAATTACTGCAATGCATTTATTTTAAACTGTAGTATGGAAAATCAAGAGCACGCATCGTATGACCTACTTTTGACTCAGTAGGCTACGAATAAATAACAATCGATGCCCTTAACCACGCTTTATCGGTTATTCTGCATGGCTCGTTGCAGATTGACTTGTTAACTGGCATGTATATAATTCCGTTTGCATTAGATAATTAGCTTGATAAATATTTGTTCGTTACTTACGAATAAATTTTATTATGATGCCGTATACTATCAGCGCTTCCACTATGATTTTTTTCTGGAAGTCCTGACTTGATTTTGAAAAGTCCCAGTATAAAAAGTTGGAAGTCCCACGTTTATTCATTATCTCAGTATGTTAATCACTGTGGATGTCAGTCCTGTTGGTTGTGTTATTTTAATTATAATTGAAAAACTATAAAGAAAATGTTTATATTTTATTTATTTATTTCATTTCTTAGCTTCCATGACATTAACTAAAAAACTTTTTCAAATACATTTACCATTCATCAATGTCGATAAAATAGATGAGCGCAATAAAATGTTAATAATCAAATAAACCCGAAAACGATTATCACTTACAGAGTACCAATTAAATACTCAACACGTCTGTATTTTTGTTAATGACCATAACCGAATTACAAGGCAATTACAAAAGATGATAACGCTTCTGTAGGGCGCCTATCAACTAATTTGGCAAACAGCCGCTGTCAATCAAACGTGTGAAAAACCTATATAAGGACGACGCTCAAAATTAATCAGTTGATTGGACAGCGTGACGCTTACAGCTGAGTTATAAAAATCAATATTGGCCACTCGCTGAGCAATTCACCTCAGACAATTGATTGGAGGCAGGGTTAAGTATGGCGCAGTAATACAGTAATATGCATGACAGGACTCGATATCTTGTCGGGTTCTGTACGTCCGGTATATTTGTTAACAACATACATGCGAATATTTGGACGTACAAAGGACTCCCACTGTTTGTAAAATGGACGTACGACTGCAATTTTCGGGCGTAATTTACGCCAGGACGCCCATTAACGGAAGCGCTGACTATTGAATAAGAAGCCATATTATCAAGTTTAAAGGTGGGAAATTGAACTTCATTCAAACAAATGTTTCCTTTTTTAGCAAAAATGCTCTCATAATTCACATGCTTTTAGTTTATTTTGTCGCCAACAGTCTTTTCATGCTGTCAGCGTTTTGATTCTAACTTGCAGCTCATTAAGTGACCAGGCTCTTTAGTAATATAATGAAGTGGTATAACAAGAGTCTGTTTGTTAATTTCCATCACTGCCGACGGTAGAGGTCGAGTAAAACAGTGGTTAAACATTTTGACTTGGGACCCCCAAGAAACAAGCTCTCAGGATCCCAGGACCCACATAAAAAAAATTATTGGGAAAACCCTGGATTCCTTGCGTGACATCCCCGCACCTCACATGGCGGCATCTGCTCCGTATGACACCACACGTCCACTCATACCTGCATAATGTCCCGCTAGCCATTCTCCCCTTACAAGGGCTCTTATTCCCTGATTAGCCACTCTCGTTCAAAAATATGAAACTCTAAAATTCTGAAGTGGCAGTCTCCATTATTTGCCACTTGCATTCAAAGGGCACCTTCTACAAAGGCGAGCGCTCAATGAGGTATCACACGCTACAATATCCACAGAGGTTCCAGTCCACAGATCACATGACACCGGCCGACCCTCTTGCCATCAGCTTTTGTCCAATCACAATAAACCGAAATTTAAATTAAAGATTAAGTATGTACATTGGCTTGAATATACTGGCAAATGTATTTGATTTCAACAAAACATATAGTGAAGCAGTGACATTAAACAAACATGGACTGATTTCTAACTAAACATTATCACTTGTTTAAACACAATTTGGAAGTTATTGCCCCTAAATCTTATTTGGTCACTTAATTGCCTTCAGTTATTTCACTAACCGTTCAGGTGAATTACATTTCCTCTACATACCCAAAGATATTATTGGGAAGAATCTTCTTTCAACTTTCATTTTGTATACTGAGGGCTACTTACTGTAAGATACTCAACACGCTGAGGGCTACTTACTGTAAGATACTCAACACGCTGAGGGCTACTTACTGTAAGATACTCAACACGCTGAGGGCTACTTACTGTAAGATACTCAACACGCTGATAGCGTAGAAAGACTGTTGGCAAGAAAAGGAATGAAAATTAAGGGAAATAGAGTGAAAAAGGAAAACTTTTATGCGCCTATATTGTAAAAATTAGTGTCAACAGAATGCACAACCTTTCACATCCTTCACACAATACAAGGCTGCAGAACATGCATTTTAATAATGGTACAAAATACCAATGCTGCAGAACAAACAACCAGTTTGGATAAATTTACCATCAACGGGTCCCTAAGGGAAATTTCAAGTCCAGAATTCAAAGATGTTTTTCAAAGACTGATAAGGAATTATCTGCAACACTTCTGGGAGAAGTGCTAGTACTACAGGCTTTTAAGACAACATCCAAGTATATGCAGGGAAATGGCCATACAATATTTATTAGAGAGAATTCTAGCAAGTACAGAACTAGATAATAATCTAGACAACTCAGGTCCAATGATTACATATGTTACAAAACTGTAATATTGACCAATCAGAACCAGTGTTACATATAGCCTTTGATTTCTATTGGCTTCTATTTTACATTAAGACCATGTTTGAGAAGTCAGAGAACTTTTGTGGCGGATCTGTGGTCTAGTGGTAACGCACTGGTTTCACAACCCAGGGGTCCCAGGTTCGAGCCCCCTCTACACCCTAACCTACTAAGTCGTATTTCGCATGAAACGTTAAATTGAGTGGCAGTGTACTAGGTGCTTCACACCGTGCAATAAAAGACCCAGGGCCGCCTCTTGAACGGGGCATCTCCCGTATCTTGCACTATCCCCCGTAACCCAACTAACAAGTCTTCTGGGGGCGATGGCCATATGGGACAGAATCCCGGTGAACTGAATAGAAATGCACTACACACACAGAGAACTTTTGTAGCCATGAGGACTGGGCCCGTATTCACCAACCCATGCTTAGGCTTACGTTGTAAGAATATTCTTGAAACTGTTTTATTCTAAGTATGCTGTTGAGCACTCTTTATTCAGAATGATTTATTAATGACATAAGCAACATTGGTACTCTGCATACTTGCAATAATACACACGAGGCGCGTCGTGGGAAAACCGGGCTTAATGCATGTGCCAAAAGTGTCGTCCCAGATCAGTCTGTGCAGCCCGCACAGGCTAATCCAGGACGGCACTGTCCGCCTACAGTGGAGTTATGTTGAGAACAGAAAATACCATAAAAGCGGAAAGTGCCGTCCTGGATTAGCCTGTGCGGACTACAGTAAGCCCGGTTTTCCCACGACGTGCCTCACAAGTATTTTTTATTGAGTCCAATTCTATTCTTCATTCTTAAGGTGAATATGGGTCCAGACAGGGGAGGTATATACAAAGCATCTTAAGTTAAATTTTATCCTTATCCTTAAATTTGGAAATTTCCTCAACTGTATAATTCCATAAAGAAACAGTTAAGCATCAAGTAACACTTTAAAATAGCATCATTATGAAAGTGTTATTTGAGCAATATCAACAACATATGCGTCTGTTCATTAAGTTCAGAAATATAGTACATTCAAATTTTGCACTAAAGTGAAAATATTTAAGAAATTACTTAAGATGGTTTGTGAATACCAGCCCAGGTGGGAAATGAGTGGACTTCCAAGATAGCCGGTCATGTGACACCCTGAAGTGTGACCATGACGATGGTGTCAAACTCGTGTTGTTGTTGAAGTGCTGTTCAACCTGGTCACTCACAGGAAGTATCGAATGTCCAACGCCCTCTACAGGGCCATAAAACCGGCCAAACATAATCACATGGCACATTTATGGTCGGATCAAAATCAGAAGGTCTAATTATGGTCACCAAGAATGTAATAACAATAGAGCCATTAAATGAGTATCCGTGATATAAAATGGAAATGATATTGATTTCCAGTTCATTACAATTTTTAGCATAATATGAGATTGTCAAATATTTGTGAAGAAATGAATACCTATTCAATTTTTCATTAAAATGTGGAAATTATTAACTTAAAATGTTACTTAAAACATTCAACACGAATATTTATAGTAAGAAATTGCTCAGTGAAATATTGAGAAAAAAAACTTGCTGAGAAGAAATTGTGATTCAAATATAAATCAGCCTGAGCAGGCTTATGATAATACAATAATCAACATGCTAATTAAAAGAGGTTAGCTGAAGAAAAATATGTAATTACCTATATTTACATGTAATACTATGTACTTTGTATTTTATTATGTACTGCAATTAAGCATTATGTGTGTAGAACCACTTACTAATTTACTTATTCCAACACATCGAAAGTTGGGACAATTTGTTTTAACCATAGCTGCAATTTCTAGCTATTTAATTGAACTCAAATATGTTTGTTTTTTCGACTGTTGGCAGTCACCAGGACTAAGAAGTGCTATTTGCATATCTGTACCACAGACCACTCTCTTACTGAGCAGGCCATGAGTCAGTAAATTGAAACCACTAAGGTGTCCTTCCTCCAAACAGCAAACTCTCATGCCTTTTCAATTACCTATTAATTATGATATATTTAGTTATGTTGAATGTCATGTGTATTCTAAAGGTGATTTATTACAATTACTGTTCCTGAAAAGTCAGTTTATTAAAATTGTGAATTCAAACTTAGATCACACTCCTACTTTCTCTGTCGTTTTTGTTGTGGCAACACACTGGCTTCACAACCCAGGTTTCGCAGGTTCGAGCCCCCACTACACCCTAACTCGTCTTTCGCACAAGAGGTTAAACGAAGGTACAGTGTACTAGGTGCTTCACACCAGGCACTAAAAGACCCAGGGTCGCCTCTGGAACGGGGCGTCTCCTGTATCTTGCACTATCCACCACCCCCCCACCCAGAATATATAGACTAAATGTAGGAAAATGAACCTGACATGCTAACTTAAGGAGATAAGCTAAAGAAATAACAAATTTATTTACATGTTGACAGGTCCCTTTATGGAGAACAATTCTAGCTTTAAGTACCCACGAAAGTGTTCTTCAGAAGTCTCCTCCGTGCGTTTATGATGCCGGATTAGGTCTGCCATGTGGGGAAGGGTATACTGTTTACTGGAGGATGAAAGCAAATCTGGTAGCTTATCTAGTAAAACAGATCTCTTGGTGATTCTGAAGTGGCCAGTGTAACATCTGGGCTTATGGGTATTTAATCAGAATGTATAAAATGTTTATGAGCGTTTACGAGCACACTTCTGTTAAGACATCTGCAGGTGACAATAGTGATCACTGGTATGGATTGTTACTGTTAAACAATGCCACAAAGGATGTGGGGAATTTATGATATAAAATACCACCTTTGTTCCAATGAATTCTATTGCCTGACAGAACTACTAGTACTAGTATTACTAGTAAGACAATTCTTGATCATAGTAGTGATGTATTACCGATTAAACATGCATTCTAATATAGATATCAAATAGGTCAAGACCAGAACAGGACACAACTTTTATTTTGAATTAAGCATATACCGCTTATCATTAAGGCGTCAATAATAGGTGTACCAAGGTTGAGTTAATGCAAATGGTCCAGTAAACAGAACTTATTTTTGCCAGACTTCGTCTAACAATTATATAGAAACACGACTGTAATTTATCATGTTGGACTTAAGTTCTGTACTTTAATATTACTGGGCAGGAAACTAAAACAAGACCACCTTTTACTGGAGTTAAGTTCAAACCAGACTGTAAAAGAACAATTTAGGCAAAATCACAATTCATTAAGTAAGTTTTTTACAATCATATTATTCCAATAGCAACATACAACAACACTTTGCAACACTTAGAGCATAGTGGCACTATAGAAAAGACACCACCATTTACATTATGAAAATTATTGTTAAAATGTAAAATACTTTCTTCTGTACAAAATTACTGTTAACCTGAAATTGTCCATGGCTACACACAAGTAGAGGTCAAGAGGAATTATATGGTATTTTATTTTGGGCAATTAAGGGGAAAGATATGACCACATGCCTATACATCTTCACAGAAGAAGCCTACCATAATTGCCTGTAATGGCTGCAATTTGTCAGTCATTCACCAAGTGTCCAACATCTTTCCTCATGTTACTGATAAACCTTTGGCTGGGCAATCCAAACTAGCATGGGAGATAAACAGTTTATGGCGGGTCTACAGATGTTGCCTGTTCCATCTGTCAAACATTGAGCCTGAAGGCTTAATGAAGACATAACTGAGGTACAAGTAAATGCATTTTAACATTTAGGTCCCATAGTAATATAATGATAAATTTAATTCCACTGACAGCCACAATCACTTATCAGCAACATTAGCACATCTACTGATAAGCACATATGGCTTTTCCATGGACCATAACTTAAATTCCTCAGCTTAGAGCAAAACTGTTTTAATTTCATAAACATATGAGGCACATTACCATATTATTTCACCAATATGTCAGTATGTATCCTAAATATTTGGAAAAAAACCTGAAATCATGTGTGATATCTGTTTCTCATATACTTGTTTAACAGCTGTAATTATTGGTGCAGCAATAAACTGGATTCACTGCATTGAAGCTATGATGGACAGCTGTGGGTATAAGTGGGGTACATCCCACCAATAGGTTGCAGGGTGGGTGTAATGAGCCTTCACAGGCCTTTAATGAAATTTCTACACTTCAAATACACACTCCACAGTTTCTAAAGATTAAAGGAAAGATGGGACTTTAATTACAACCATGGACTTTATTTATTTACCATAACTCTGTCACCACACACATGTCAAACTGAAGGCTAAGGTCCTCTGAAAGTTAAACATTTCATACAATTATTCAGGTTTATTTTTTCAGACGAAGTTCTTTTTAATATAAAAATATATAAATTGCTGCTTTTGTTACAACACCTGTCAGAAACTGTTCTTGATGTTTATGCACTAAGATTTGATTGAAACTCATCATATTCATATTTACTTATAAAGATTCTTCAGACTGGCATTGAAAGGTAAAATAGTTTCCGCTTACTGTTAAGGGTGCATATTCACGATTTAATTAGAAAGTCGAAAATTGCTTTAATTTTTTTGTTGGGGGGGGGGATCAAAGATTTTAAGCAACAAAAGAACTTAAATTAGTCGGAGGAATAAAAACTGTCCTCAACACATGTTGGACATTATGCATGGTTAAACAAAAATGTTGGTCAGTAAAAAGAATGTTAAAATGTCAACAGTCAAATCAAAATGGAAATGCAATAAAATTACAAAGGCTTGGTCACTTGTGCCAAGATTATGCGCAACACATGTTTCATATCTATGGTGGTACAACCAATAAACTTTGGTTTTGCAACAAAACAAGATAAAAATTTGTAACTGGGAAAGTTGATGGTAAAAAATGCGCCATCATTGATTGTTTCTGGGCATATGATCATAACATATCCAAGTTATTTCTTAACTTCAGTCATACTTTATTAAGCAAAAAAAACAGATCAAGTATTGTATGTGAATATGACATTTTCTTTCAAACGGCTGTAAAGACAAAGAAGTGAATGATATGGAAAAATATAAAAGTTTCAAGTCAACTGAATTAAATAGGAAATAATAAAAGTTACTGACTGAAAGTTACAATGAAGTAAATTGTGCGATTGTCATAATCAAGTTAAATAAACTAATTGAAATGTGGCGCGTCGTGAGAAAACCAGTCTTAATGCATGTGCGTAAAGTGTCGTCCCGTATTAGCCTGTGCAGTCCACACAGGCGAATGCAGGACGGCACTTTCCGCCTACAGTGAATTTATGTTTAGAAGAGACTTCCTTGAAACAGAAAATACCATAAAAGCGGAAAGTGCTAATCCAGGACGACACTTAACGCACATGCATTAAATCCGGTTTTCCCATGACGTGCCACAAATATACTTCTTGTTGTCAACAGTCTCAATCTGTTTATGCTTACACTAAGGCCAAAAAAAATGTATCAAATATTATCTAGTTAATTATAATTAACAATTGAGTGTTTAGGGCAATGGTCTCAAAATGTATCAAATATTATCTAGTTAATTACAATAAACAATTGAGTGTTTAGGGCAATGGTCTCAATATGTATCAAAGATTATCTAGTTAATTACAATAAACACTCTTGAAAAATAAAAATCTGATGAATTCATATTTCGTGGAAAATGACTGTCTCTAAACACTTTAGGGTTGGGCGGTTTTTTTTCTAGGTAGAATTGGGTTGCCCAAAACACAGAATTTTTTTTTTGGCCTAAGCATGAAGCTTTTTGCTTATCAGTCCATTTTTTTGGTATAGCTGTCTAAGATCACTTTTGACCTAGATTTCTTGTGATAATTATGCAGGGTGAAAATTGAATGCCAATAAAATAGGGCAAATTTTCTAATTTTAGGGAATGCAAACTTCAAACAATGGTTTAACGTATACCAATAACTGTTGCATACTTTTGGGGATTAAAAATTTACATAATTGTTTACATAAGCGGTTTAAATAAAGTTATAAATATATTTTCGATATACACTCTAGAACTGAGCATAAGTATGAACATATTTTCTCATTGTATGTCATGAACATAATAATTATTATGTTCATTCCCAGAATTAATCAACTATTTCGTTTAGCCTAGCGGTACGCTCTATCAATAACAATTGATTCTAGCGAGTTCAACACACTCACGATCTTTCTAAAAATAGTTCTCGTTTAGCTGCCGGTGTATAGCTGTTATAATATGTATGCGTCATTTAGCGTCCATAGAAACATAAGAGCAAATATTTCAATAAAGGGGAAATTTATGTTATTAAACTGACTGTGCATGTTTATTTGAAATTGAACTGTGGTTGCGTGAATTACACATTTCTATCAACTTCTCCAGTAGATGTTAATCAACCTATAAAAAGATAACTTTCAATAAATAAAATGTGGTGAAATAAGTCTCTGAATACGTCCACACGTTATTCGTGTTACTTTTACTTCATTTGCACGAATACGTGATTTGCACAACCAATTATGCACAGAAACCCTTGATACATCATGTTCCTACCGAATATAATTTTCAATCGCCATAGTCTTATGAAATTTTATTTTTGTGCTATCAAAATGGAAGTCATCATTATTTCAAATGCGCTGAATGTTCTCTGAAGATTGCTTTTCATTAGGATACACAGTATAAGGCTAAAGAAAAATAATGAATTGTTTCTCAGGCACTTTTTCCAAAAAATCAGGAGGGAGGGTGAGTTTTTTTTTATTGAAGTATTTTTTCTCCTACTCTTTTCTATTGGCTTAGTAAAACAAGTAATTAAGTACAGATTAAACATAATATCAAGTTTTAATAACAACATAAGCATTCCTTTTTTTAAATTCTAAATATAGATTTATTAATCACAAACCGTCATTTATGCAAGCTGATGTAAAAAGGCAATCAATTCGAATGTTCATAATTAACAAAGTGCCTTCAAATTGATACACCATCAGCATTAAAATACTTCTATTTATTTATAGAATTTAACTTTTCGTACTTCATATTTTTTATAACTGTCAAAAATAGAAATTATTTTTGCAGTAAATCACCAATAATTTTTGGAAAGGAAAATCAACACTTGTCAATGCAGCTGGCATTGTCGATTGTTTCCATAGGACTTATATTGACACAGATTTTCTTTAAAAAATATGGAGTGAAATATGAAGTATTATACAAGCAAAAGCATCTACGAAACAAAAGTTTAAATCATGAAATAGAACATATTTATAAAGGTTCCCAATCGAATATGACTTCTTTTCAAAATTTACACAGTATTTCAGATAGGAAAAAAGTTACTGAAAATACAGAAATATCTACCGGGTTACTCTTCTTCCGCTATGTTAAAATGCGGATTTGTTTAATTTTAAGCCGCTGTCCATCAATACATCGTAATTTTAGTAATAGTTCTTATGAACGTTTATGGTGTTTACTCGTCCGGAATATGTTTCTTATTTACGAAAGGCATGGTTCAAAAGCGCTTGGTACGAACGAAATACTATAATGTACATACTGGTTTACTCCAGAGTCATCACCAATTATCGCATACAGAAAATAGACGACAGCAAGTTACCAAAATGTTAATAATTCACGGATTTCAAATGCGTAGTTTTGTTATTTTGTTCTTTCACATGCCCATTAGAAACACTTTCTACAAAGTTTCATTTTTATTAACATATTTCTGGACTGCTCCTTTAAAACCCGGGCGCGATCGTCAAAAAATAGTAAAAAAATAATTTCTTTTGGCATTAAATCAAATTCGTGGCGGCCATAATAATATGTTGCGGCGCTGCATGGGAAACAAATCATTTTTTAGCCTATAAATGATAAATTGACTTCGAAATGTGTATGTATTATGCATAAATAACTTCCAAGATGTAGGTAGGGTATAATACTTAAGAATAACTATACGATAATCAGATAAAAAATAATTTTCATTCATTCCCGCAATTATTTTCGTACATTGTTATGTTATTTTGTTAAATTTGGCTGACACATTTATATAATAATGATGTTTACGTAAATTATTTAGGTTATTCATGTATCACTGGTGAAAACATGGGGCGGTATGATCGGTTTATTTACTGTACAAATATTAATAATTATTGAATTAATCACAAATTAATTTTGGGATCCGAAACGTTTTCTTATGGTTTCCCAAAAAACCTGGGTTCGAGAAGTCTCCTTATATAGGTTGAAACCGAAAAATCTGGGGTCCGAGAAGCCACGTAACCGACCATCTTGACCCTCTTGTATCTTATGTTTAGGGTAAAAATGATATCTCGGTATATTAATGTCAACGCTGATTGTCTTTTTTAAAGAAATTTCTTGTTAAAGGTGTTTTAAGTTGTTCAAAATGCCAACAAAGGAATTCTGGAATAAAACGAAGACATAATTCACAAACAGCGATTCTAGGAACAATGCAGGAACATCTTTTAATTATTTCACTAAAGGTAATGTGAATGACTGTATTCATTGTAAAAAACTTCCCTAAAACTTCCACAAAACCAACATCCTAAGAAGAAGTCTTACAATCTGATCCTGGGTGCCAACTGGAATGAACATAAAATGGCTGCCAGTACAAAAAGCATGGGTGGATTTTGAGGCTGGCGGATATGGCATATGCACCCCCCCAAAATGTTTTTAAAAATGACTTTTTTTTAAATCTCCCAATAACTTAGACATTCTCCACAGGTAAGAATGCCAAATGTTTATAAGCTTTCTTGTCATAATTATTATATTGTACCTCACATAAATAGGACTTTCTTTATCTATATGACAGTTTTTGGTTCGTAAAATGTAAAATGCGATAGAAACACTCAAGAGTATGTGGACTGGTCAATATTTTTTCAGTTTGGCTTCATGCACAAACAGTTTGTGGCTGCCTGGCTGGTCACAACAATGCCATAAGGCCCTCAGATGGGTTTTATATTTCTTTAATGTTGCACCTAAGCTAAACTATGACATCACGAAATGTAACTGTCACTGATTTGAAAAATATATAATTTATACATGTAAAGGTTGAAAGGTCCTGAATATTCCCGCCCCATCTAACACCATATCCTGTATCTCCACCTGAAAAGCACAATCATATACTTTTTTGAAATAATTGGCACCTGATTGTATCAATGTTTCATCATGGTTTAGACTTCACTGACTGGTTGCTGATAAGCAGTCTGATAGAACCCAGATTGGGCAGACCTATAGTTTCTGCAGGCTTAGGCCATTTATCATTTCAGGCTTTTCCATACATTTCTCCTCCCAATCTTTCTTTTACATCAGGCACATCCCTGCATCAACCAACATTTCTACTCAGGAATTTTATCTTCTACATTACCAGAAAACATAAAATAGAAACTACCAGACTAGGTGATATTTTATTTCAACATTTTTTTTTTTTTTGGTGCATGAAAATATGTGCACATAGGATAACAAATGTATTTCATGTGAATAATTACAATACATGAATAGAAAACAATAAATAACAAAATAAAGATGTTACACCCACATTTATTATAATATTGTCTGCATCAAATAATATGGGGAGTTCCTAGGCAAATCCCTGATATGTTCTTACAATCATATTTTATAGTGTCATCAATAACACAATATTTTCAAATTCTGAAATTTTCCAGTTGCAATTTATATTATAGATTTACAAGGCTAGTTATATTCAAGTTGCTCATGCAACAAAGGTAGTATTCTCAAGTTAAATTTGTAGTGAATTATGTTTACCATCTTCAAATATGCCAGCCCATTGCAACTATGATCTAATTCTAGATAAATAAGTCATAATAATGGACAAATGAGATCTAATAATGGACAACTAGGATCAAATGACTGACATCTGAGATCTAATCATGGACAACTGCGATCTAATCATGGTCAACTGACATCTAACATGGTCAACTGACATCTAATCATGGACAACTGAGATCTAATCATGGTCAACTGACATCTAATCATGGACAACTGAGATCTAATCATGGACAACTGACATCTAATCATGGACAACTGAGATCTAATCATGGTCAACTGACATCTAATCATGGACAACTGACATCTAATCATGGACAACTGCGATCTAATCATGGTCAACTGAGATCTAATCATGGTCAACTGACATCTAATCATGGACAACTGAGATCTAATCATGGACAACTGACATCTAATCATGGACAACTGAGATCTAATCATGGTCAACTGACATCTAATCATGGACAACTGACATCTAATCATGGACAACTGACATCTAATCATGGACAACTGAGATACAATGGTTGACAACTGAGATTGATGGACATCTGAGATTTAATAATGGACAACAAAGATCTAAGGTGGGACAAGTGAGATATAATCATTGACAACTGAGATCTAATAATGGACAGCAAAGATCTAATGATGGACAACTGAGATCTAATCATGGACAACTGAGATATAATAATGGACAAGCAAGATCTAATGATGGACAACCAAGATCTAATGATGGACAACTGAGATTTAATAATGGACAACCAAGATTTAATGAGGGACATTTTGAGATCTAATAATGGACTACAATGATCTAATGATGGACAACTGATATCTACTGATGGGCATCTGTGATCTTATGATGAGCAAATAAGGACTTATGACAGACAACTGATATATAATGATGGAAAACTGATATACAATGATGGACAACCAGTTCTAATGATGGACAACTGAGATCTAATGATGGACAACCAATATCTAATGATGGACAATCGATATCTAATGATGTACAACAAAGGAAAATGATTATGGTCCACTGAGATCAAATGATGGACAATTGAGATCTAATAATCAACAACAGCAGCAGCAATTGGATGTAACTCAGATTATGTATCGATTAAATGAATTGATGTACTTTGTATTAGGTACATGGACCGATACTTTCATCAATCATTTTACATGATGATATTATTTGTTTGTTTCCATGCATCTAGTATCAATTTAATTCCTTTCAATAATTATAAACAATACTGTAACATAAATAACAAGGTGTTTTTCACATTATTTGCTTAAAGGTAACAGAATAAAACAACAGATTGTTGCAGTCACCTGCCAGAGTGGAAAGATGCCATAGGGCCACACCAGTTGTGTTTAGAGATTAACTGTTTGACTTTCATCTAAAAATAACAAATTAATTAGCCATAGCCAGTGTTTTTGATTCAATCAGGATTGGGGTTGATCAGTATCAAGGTGTCAAAATCTGATACTGGTTTGCCACTTTTCAGAAAAATCAATTTTCAAAACCTTTTCTTTCTGATTTAACGGCTAATTATTTCAAGCAGTGCTCATACATTCAAATCATAATCTGCAAATCTTAGCTTTAAAACGTCTTTCAATGCCCCGTTTTTTGCGGGTATGTTTTGTGTGCGACTGTTTATATGAATAATTTTAGTTCATTTTCCCCATGCATTGTGTCGAGCTCTTTCATGCTGTCATGTGACAATAACCCGTGTAACTTCGAACAATTCTTGCACCTCGCCTTAAGTCACAAGTAAACTTGATATACCAGCGATAATTGGTCCATTATCAGTCACTGGCTTTGGTAATTGTTTTAAATTGCGTTCTTGCGACTAGCGCTATTGTCCGTAATTGAAAATAGACAATCGTATCTGGCAAAGCTTAAAACGTTAATTGAAAAAAATATTCAATTAACTAACCCACTCTTACAGAAGAAATGCGGTACCTATTTGTCACCAGTCTTTCAAACTGTGACCTGTCAAGATAGCACTTGTGCGAGACAACATTTAGACTTGCCACCTAAAAATACATTACGCCAAAATAAAACATTAAAACTGCATTAGTTGAACGAGAAAGAAGCTGTATGAAATATGAACAAGTTCCATTAAGATCAAGAACCCTATTTATGTAAGATATCGACTGAAATGTGGAATATGTTTAAACATTTTTGCAATGACATAAAGGACCATTTGAAAAGATTATCTTCAATACAAAGCCCACAAACCTCGCAACACTATTTACAATCTACTGTGATTAATGCATATGGGGATTTATTAACAACAACTCAATCATATCAAATGAAACGAAAAAGACGCTACCAATATGTCATAGGGCAAAGAAATAATATAATAATAATTACATTCTAAATAATATAGAAAACATATTGAAAATTTGCTTTCAAAAATGAGATTAAACAAAACTTTTCATTTACCCGTTATACCAAATTTATAAAAAAAAGACTGGTTACCTTATTCATAATGTATTCTTTTAAGTTAAAATCAGTTTAATATGAATTTTATTATATAATTTTACTAGATCATTTCTGTTTACTGTTTCATAAATCAAAAGGAAAATATTAAACTGATTTTAACTTAAAAGAATACATTATGAATAAGGTAACCAGTCTAAATGATGAAGACAACTTCTATAATAACTGACGCATCGAGACAAGAATGTGTAACGAGTCGAAACAACAAAGACACCTACTGCGATTACTGACGCATCATGATTCAACACTTTCGTGCAGTTCCAGAGTACCCGGATCATCCCCTTTCAAATACCTGGGCCCCTACTCATAAAGTTCATCAACGAAAACTTAGGTACATTTTTTACAATCATAAAATTCCTTGAGTAAAATGGCAGTTTCATTTTTAGAAAATAATCAACATGTGCTTCTTTTTTACCCATATTTTGAATATAAACTTGTGATTTTCACATGGAAAATCTACTCTGGAATTTCTACTTAAGTTTAACTTAAGTTATGACACTTCTAACATGCTGTATGAATACGGACCCTGGGCCTTCATTCTATTTGGGCAGAACACACAGAACATAATTCTGCTAAAATGCAGGGCTGAGTTATGGGTCTTGGTCAGTGACCTTACATAATGACCCGGAAGGCATGTGTGAAGTTTCAACTGAATATCTGTAGTAGTTACAGAGATATGCACTTGTTGCATGCAAACCTTAACCAGAGCATTATGCCGACGCTGACGAATGGGTGAGTTGTATAGCTCGGACTATTCAGTGAAAAGTCGACCTCAAAATTAGAATTCTCCTCACAGACTTTCCATATATTTTTTTTATTTTAAATCCCGAACTGACATGCATGGGATTGATTCCCATGATAGGCCACAGGCTTTTCATGTACCCGGTAATTAAACTATAACATATTACAGTTTAAAGAGGAACTGTCTCATTTTTTTTTACTTATTTCAGGTTTCTTTTGTTACCCACTAACAAAGAAAACATTTTATATATCATAAAAAGAGGTCAACATCGACAAAAACTATTTCTTTTATCGAAAAATGCAAAGATGTATTTTCTGCCGATACATACCCATTTATCCTACAGCAATGTCTGCAAATCCGCCAACATTTAATCTGACTCGTCTAGATGCTTTATATACATGTATATAATAGTTTGCTGAGCAGCAATGTATCATTTTAGTTTTAAATTTCTCTCTTAATAGGAATTTCTGAACATTAGTTATACTCAACATTTATTGTAATATCATTTTCTAATAAACTGACATCATTAGAATCAATGAATTGTTTTACATTATAATTGTCGTACAACATCGTTACAGTCCCTAAACTAATATAATAGTGTTTAATGAAAAAGCAATATGTACGAAATAAAACTATAAAAAACAATTGTCAGGCTTACTGACGTTACTTGCTACACTGTTTTATAACCGATTTAAATTCAAATCGATAATGATATGATGTGTTTTGAACAGTAGGGGGTATGATAATAGCATTGGTGCATTAGGAAACATTCATCCATTCCAAATCTCTTGTGTATCAATTGATCTTTTACGATGCACCATTAGCATTACACAAAACAAGACCTGCCAATGTTTTTGTGTATCCATTGATCTTGTATGATGCACCATTAGCATTACACAAAACAAGACCTGCCAATGTTTTTGCAAATATTTACAAGTGAATTATCATTTTCGGCACATACATAATCTGTAAAAAATTTAAAACAAACATAGCATTATCAGCAATTTAAGTAAAAAGCATGTTTTTTCTTCTTCTTTACGTAGTCTTTAATACATTAGTTCTCAAGTCCAAAGGTTCAAAAACAAATTTAGAATATTCACTAGATTAGCATATGATGAAAGTAGATACCTAAGTCACATGCAAATGTTGTTTTTTTCTTCTGAATTTCCAAATGTGATTGTTGTGCAAGATTTTTAGAGGGCTAGAATGAAGGGCAAACTATTATTAGCAATAAGTGGCATGGTACCACTGTTGTTGTTGTTTTTCATGATAATTGGGGCCCAAATTGGGCCCCATTCACAAAGTTAAAATGTTGTTTTTTTCACAATTTTATCCATGAAAAATTCACAATAGCCTTTAAGTTTATGTTTGACTTTTTGCCTACTTTATTTTCACTTCTTAAATAGGGAAATAAACTATAACAAATGACTTTAAATTGTGTTTGTCATGAAACAAAGCAATTTTTCTAATAAATTTAGTCTTTCGTGGTTCTTGCATCAATACAGTATATAAAGTATTGATAATGGTTACAACATTGTGTAATTTAATGCTGATAGAATAACTAATAGAATGTTATTTTCACAAAATATGGTATTTCTAGGCTAATTTTCATTTAAATTGGGAAAAATAAACCATATTTGGCATTAGGAATGGGTCCTTTTACCGCACTATGTTAAATAAGAAAAAAAATCACTGCAACCAATGACAAATCTTTTAAAATTAAAATTGAACTATGTATCATTTCTAATCTAAGATCTTCTCCTTCATCCCAAAATTAACATCACAAAGTTCTTCCTATCTTGTATAAATAAACAACACCGCCAGGTGACATACTTCCCGCTTTGGTGACTTACTGCACTGAGCCCTGCGTCAACTTGCCACTGTGACACATTAAGTCCACTTAGTACGGTTAATTCCAGATTTAGAAGGGGGGGGAGGCATACCCCACATTTAAAAGATTTAATTGTTTAAACCTCACAATATCTTAAAACATATGAGGCGTGTCATGGGAAACCCGGGCTTAATGTATCTGCGTAAAGTGTTGTCCTGGATCAGCCTCTGCAGTCCGCAAAGGGTAATCCGGTACGACACTTTCCGCCAACAGTGGATTTATGCTTAGAAGAGACTTCCTTGAAACAGAAAATACCATAAAAGCGGAAAGTGTCTTCCTGGAATAGCCTATGCGGACTGCACAGGCTGATCGAGGACGACACTTTATGCAGATGAATTGGTGAAGATTAGATGAAAACTGTTGGAAACTGCTAAAACTGCCAATCTGAGATAATTCAAGGGCCATAACTCCACAATTCCTGGGGCAATTTGGCTTATTATGGAACTTGGCCGAGATATTATGCCCACAAATATTCTCAGCAAGCTTGGTGAAGATCGGATAAAAACTTTCTTTGGTGGCAGGATGGATGCTATTTTACAGTTGTTATTTTACATTAACATTTTTATTGCAATTGTAAGATCTAAGACAATAATGGAGTTATTTCCAAATATATAGTTTAATACTATTCAGAAAAATCTGATTTTCTTGATATACACAATTTTAACGATGCAGCAGCAAAATGTATAGATATTATTAAAAGTTTGTTTTGCACGGTACTGCAAATGAAATGCTCTTCCTACTGGGCTTCTAAAATTTTGTCAGCAATAAAAAATACAAGAACAAAATATATAATGTGTATACATTTGCAAAGTTTGGACAAGCAGACAAAGTCAGTAATTTATGGAAAGATAATATTAACCTTGTAACAACTGATAATTCTGATTCAACAACCCTTGGCAATGATATTCAATATTCTTTACATTGAAGTTGATCAGATATTGTCGCCACTGATGACTTTTCTTTATCACTAGATAGTGAGGAATCAATTACCAAACAATCACATTTGTTGCAAACATTATTAACACTTGAGCTTGTGCAATAATTTAAACAACTGTCGACACTTATCAAATTTTGACACATTTAATGTCTGATTTTATCTGCGTAATGTACCAAAAACAGACTACTCGTAAGTGCACATCTTATGAAAACTGTCATATATATGTGATCAGTAATAGTTCTTAATATTTCTATTTTGTCTCGTTTTATTATTTGTTTGAATAACATACGCATTCGATAATCTCACAAAATTCTCTCCAATTCCGGATTTGCACACAAAAAAATCAATAACAAAAATAGTAATTGAATTTTAACAACTGTCTCACAACTAAATTGGTTAAATTGTGCTCATAATTATTACTGGGGTATCATTTGTGGTAGTTCACAAAATTCTTCACTCTGGAGATAAGCCATTTCAAAGCGCCACCTTGCTGCATAATTATCGTCAGTGCAGACAAAATATGTCACACAAAAAATTCAATTTTATGTGTTCATTGCCTTTCTCTATAACAGCTTCACTTCTTACCCTTGCTTATACTAAGTTTGTCTGATTTTCTCTAAAAAAATGGTTAACTTATTACCCTTTCTTATTCTTAACAATAAGTGGTTTATGTGTACAAATTCTGTACTTACCAATATGAGCTTATATGTACCTAGTTTTAACACATGCACTTATTTGGAGTTTGTACAATATTCTCAGGTCACAGCACTTGTTGTAATTGATAATGGTGTCCGCTTAGGTCATGAGTAGCGTTTGAATAATCTTTCTCAAAAAAGCACCAAGTAATGGTTCTACCAAGGAAACAGACTCGAAAGTGTCTCAATAAGCCACTTGCTTTTGACATTATCAAGTTTAAACGAAACTCAAGTTTCGGTATATAGCCATATTAGATAAAATGCCCCCAGGTGGCCATGTTTTTAATAACAAATGAAAATAATTTGAAGGAATTTGTTAAAGGGTAACCCCAGAAACATTCCTGCCAAAATGCTTGAAGTAAGTTGTGATGACGCAAAACAACGCAAGACATCACCCATCACAATAGCCCACCCTGAGAACTTTGTGCTTAGGTGAGCTAAAAATACTACATGTATTATATACTAAAGGCCTAAGCAAAACCCGTTGAACTTAATAATAAACAATTGGCAACAATACATTTGCAGTTCTAAACATCAAAATTATATTCCATGGCCTGTATTCACGAAGAGAAAACTTAAGTATATTTTTAAATCTTTTTTTATATTATTTATATATTATTTATTTATATATTCTAAAATTCATAAATCCTCGAGTCTGTGGCTGGTTTCATTTATAGGCTTTTTTAATTTAAAATGTTTTAATCTAACAAAAATTGCTTAGACATTTAGTTATTTTACCCTTTTGTAAACAGAAATAATAAGATATCACATAGACAATTTGATCTGAAATTTTCACCACATACAACTTAAGTTCAGATTTAAGTAAAAAGCTTTGTGAATACCAGCCCACAAATTATAATGTCAAAGACTCCACTAAGGGGCAGAGTAAAGCTTGCTACAGGAACAAGTCAAACTGACCTGTGAGTTTATCTCCAGTTGCATAAGGATATGGAGGACAAGATTAGCTTGCTCAAACAAGGTGAGGATGGGCTAAAAGCTTGGACAGACATTGATCAGTATCTGTTACACGGGTGGTTTGCTGAACTGTGGTGGGTGGTTTGCTGAACTGTGGCGGGTGGTTTGCTGAACTGTGGCGGGTGGTTTGCTGAACTGTGGCGCTTCGAGTGGTATCCGAGACACAGTTTTCTTTTTCCTTCTTTGACATAGCCTGGTAAAAATAATGGTTGTTAGATTAGAGAATCGAGTCACATACATAATAAAAGATTTAAAGTGCTAGAGTGTTTTTTTCCTTCTCTGACTGCCTGGTAAAAAATGGTTTCCGTGTTAATTTTAATATGATTTGGAAATGAGTCAAATACATTACAATATATAAGAAGTTTTAAAGTGCTATTGTTGACTTCCAATTCATCGAAAATTGTAACAAAAATTGCAACGAATATATGCTAAGGGGAGTTTTTCGTCTTAAACAGAGCCTGGTAAAAAATTGGTTGTACTGTTAATTTTAATATGATTTGCAAACGAGTCAAATACATTACAATATATAAAAGGATTTAAAGTGTCATTGCTGACTTCTGATTTAGTGAAATTTGTAAAAAATTGCAAAGAATATTATATGCTGGGGGTGGGGGGGGATTGTGAAACAGTGGTAATTCAAGCAATAACCGAGACAGAGGAGTTACCTTTCCTTCTTTCTGTGGTAAAACTACGTGTTCTTGCTTTAAAGGTGCATTATGATATATTACAGTTGAATCTTGTGTGTGGTTTAATAACATTGTCAGTATATATTCATCTAGATGTTTTATAATTTGGTTTTCTAATGGACTAAATCAATGAACATTCACTAATTTAATTTTTCTTAATGATACAAATGGTAAATCTGTATTCAACTTTAGCACACATTACTATTATAACATAATGGGCTTTAAATTGGATGTCAAAAGAAGTTAATACGACAAGAATTAAATGTGCTATTGTTAACTTCAGATACAGTGAAATTGGTCAAAATCGCACTGATTGTAATTATAATAATTTCATTAAATGCTATGCATTATTAAATTAAATGGCTATACATGCAATTGACTGAATGGATGCAAAAAGAATTCAACGCTGAATTCAATTCCATGAATATAATATGCACCTGGGCTATAATATCAATTTGCTCCGGTTAAAATTAAACAACCTTCTCAAAAGATGAAACACAACTACATTCCTCTTGAGAGGTTATTTGTATTTACAATTAAAGGAGAAACAACTGTCAATATTCTGTTCCAGATGTCAACAATTAATGAGGCAAACAAAAGAAAGTTGTGTTTCTGGTGGTAGAGCCAAAAAAACAGGGTGGGTCAGTAGGTTTTTTTTTGGGGGGGGGGGAATGGATTGTGCAAGTCTCTAGCTGTTTCAGTATTGTAAGTAAATGGACAGCAAACTTTTGAAAGTAAAATAACAAAATAGCAAATACTGTTAATATTATATACATACATACATATTTTACGCAAGTACCTTTGCTAAACAAGTTGATCATAATTTGTCAAAATTTTCCAAAAACAAAAATCCAACTTGAAAAACACTTAGTGGGGGGAAGGGGGGGGGGGTAAAAAAGTAAGGTCAGTTGGGCAACCAGAAACATAACAATTTTTTTTAAGGCCCAAAATAACAATACCTGTTTGTTGATTCTTCATATTTGACATACCAGAGTCCTTGGCCCACCTAGGTGGGGGATTAACTCAGGACTTCTGTGCTCACTAAGACAAACTCAGGGATATACAGCTGGTAAATAAATACTCACAGATGATAGGAAGTTACATAACGTATGGCCTTAATCAATAAACTATTGATAGCCAAGGGTCAGTGATAAACATAGCATCGAAAATAAACACCCTGTCTTAAATGTTACTGCATAAATTATGTAACAATGCAAAAATGAGGCCATCATCTTACATGCATCAATGTATTGATGTACAACCAGATCATTTGTTAACTTTTGACTATATAAAGCACAGTGATGTTGTTAAGGCGTAAACAAAAATGTTTGTTTCAGGTTACATGCCAAAAAAAATTAGGGTAGGTAGGTAGGGATTTTTTTTTTTTTTTTGGTAAATGATCAACTTCAAGATTCTAAAACTGAAAGAATATTCAAAACATGTCTCTAATATCATAAAGCATTGTTTTGAAGGCTATGCTATCAAAACAAAACATTTATTTACAAAACAAAAAAACACATTTAATTATTGGAAAAAAGTAAAATAAACAAAAAAATATCTGACCCACTCAATAAAATGTTTTAGGGTCGGGCATTTTTTCAGGGAAGATCAGGTAACCTGAAACAAACATAAGACTCCACAATGCTCAACTACAACAGACATTCATCTTTAAATAAGGTTAGCTTCAGATAGTAAAATATTCTTTAAAATTCAAAAATGTATCATTGGCCACTGGTAATTTTGATATTATTGATGTCTTAAATACTTGGAATATGTTTTGCAAGAAAATGCAATAACAAAATGCAGAGGTGGCAAAATGTGGTAGTCTTACTTGTATGATGTGACAAATGCTGTTAGCCATTTGTTTGTTTGCTTACGGCCTAGGGAAACTGCCCCTTAAAAAGGCCTCCACATTGGATTTCATTATAAATTTTATAAATTATAAATTATAAATTTTAAGCAATGTGAATTACCAATGTGAATTACCAGTATGCAAGCAAACAAATCAAGTGTTAATCCAACAGTCTTATAAACTTGTCACCGAACATGGGTGCCAGTGTCTTTGTAAAACTTTGGCTACATATACTTTTTATCATCATAGTTGGCATCTTCACCACCATCGTCATAAGAGTCTGTCAGGCAATCTGTTTGTTACTGGGAGCTAAAATAAGATGAGCATAATCTAAGTGCTGGAAGTCATTTAAGTGTCATACTACCGCAAACTGGGAATTATAAAAATTTACTGTATTTAACATTCTTAAGTTATATTAAGAAATAATTTGCCATATTGATAAATTTCTTACATAAATAAGCGTAGTGATTGGCATATTAGGCACTTCCATGCATTGCTGTTGGACTAGCGTTTAAGCAACACAGTTAGACTGTCTGCCCCTCATGCTGGAGACATGGGTTTAATTCATAGTAGACGCTCAGGGTTTTTCAACTTGTGTATCGTGCATAGTGTATTTAACATAAACAAAATGGTTAATATATATTTTCTCTAAACAAGTTTTTTCTACCAACAATCAGGTAGTACTGTATACAAATACTATTTTTCTGTTACGGGTGGATCATTTATAGGGTAGCAATCATTATCGAATACTAAAATTTTGACTGCCAACTTTCGCATAATCACGCAGAGTTACTGGTAATTAACATTCTCATTATACCCATCCCCCTCGTCTTCATCAGCATCATTATCATCAGTAGTAGCAGCAGCATTATCAGTCAATCTTCTATTTGCAGTGTCCAATTGATACTTTTGCAAAGATGGTGTTGATGTTCATAAGCAACTTACTGTTTAAGTGTGACATAATAAAAAACATTATACTTCATGTACTTTTTAAACAAATAAAATATACAATCCGAAGTCCACATAAATAAATTAATTATTTTCCTTTTTAACTTATAGCTAAATTTCTAAACAAATAAAAAATTATTTACAAATTTGCCAATTAATTATTATTTAAAGGGACTATGTCATCAAAAAGTGCCTCAAGGGGGTAATGTCTTAAAACAATCTGAAATTTATAAATTAAAACTGGCACATAGTAACGGTTAAAACAGGACATATATAATGTGAAAATATTGTACGCATTATGAAATAAAAATTATATGGGTCGTGTTTGTTTGGCCCTTTTCTAGTTTACATTTTGACGTCAGAATTGTGAGTATTTTGAATAACGATAGTTTACCCACGACTCTTCATCAACCATGATAGCACAGTTGGATAAAGCGCCGTCTGCTGCCATTTCTTCGCTCGGCTCCTAAGTTGTGAGTTCGAAACCCGGGTTTAATTTTTGTAGACTTTAAACTAATTTGTTTTTATCAAATATCTCATTGTGAATTATATTAAGTTTTATTTAATTAATTCACATGTCTTAGCATAGCGTATTTCTATCAGATGATATCATTTCTAGTGCAAAAGGAAGTCTTTTTTTTAGATGCCATAGTCCTGTAACCTCACAACAACAGTCGATTAGAATTTAGAGTCACTTTCAGGTGCCTATGTTTACACATGGAATCTGTGTTTTACACTATATTAAATAAATGTACTGCCTGTGCGTATATTATCATATAAATTGTCAATAAACTTGTTAATTAAACAATAAATACATCAAAATTTAGATTTTTAAAATTCTCTTCTGGCGAAATGTCAAAAAGTGAATAAGTGGCTATATTTTTATAAAGGGAGGTAACACATTTTCTGAAAATTACGAAACTTAGGAGTGCAGATTTTTCCATATTAGAAAAGTACAAGGGAGGCTAATGCGTTATAAATCTTTATAAAACACATTGGAAGTTATCTTTCTTACAATGAGTAAAACATACGGATTAAATGTTAATACTAATAATAATAATAATAATCGTCGTCCCTCGTCGTCGTCATCATCATCGTCGTCGTCATCATTATCATAATCAGCAGCAGCAGCAGCACCACCACCACCACCATCATCATCATCATCATCGTTATCATCATCATCACCATCGTTGTTGTTGTCGTCGTCATCATCATCACCACCACAGATACCTCCAATCATTGATGACGGTAAAATAAATGTTAAATACACGTATTTTTTGACAGGACATATTTTTATCTTTTTTTATATACATGAAATCTTGTACTTCCTTTTTTTCCCCCCAATGTACTCTTATTTTTTGTTTCATTAATTTGTATGAAATGCAATTTGTGGCTCAGTGCTATTATATATATGACACTTGATCATCTTTTTGTGATTTTGTATTGCGACTGAATTTAATTATTTATTATTTGTTATATCAGTACCATAAACAACTGTATAAATTTAATATATACTGTCTGTTAATGTTTATTGCTATAGTGCCTATGTTTTTTTGTGATTTTGTTATTAATGAATAATTGTTACTGTTATTAATGTGTCGGGAAATAGCTTTAACGATCTAGCTAATGTTTTACCCTTGTATACAAGCCGACGTTAAATAACGTTTCTTGTATCTAGGATTTTATTGCTGTTAAACCGCTGTTATATCAGTTTTTGTACGTTTCCGATTAATGTTTTTTTTTTAATCAAATGTCTTTTAAACCTCTTCCAAACACCGCTACGTTGCGATAGTTGTGTTAATCGCACATATTTATTTATTCGTTCAGTGAAATCTATTTCCCGCATTTATGGAATAAAACGTCAATACTCGTTCAGACAACAGTTCCAGGCGAGGCTTCCAGACGACATCGCCATATTTACCGGGACAGCTGTGGACATTTCCATACGAGCCAATTAGAGAGGTATTATGATAATGAACGCTGTCGATAACCGGTCAAAACAACGTTTCTAGATGTCTAGTATAACCAAGGCATTGCTATTTCGTACGAATGTCACAGTCAATGGACAATTGTTGACATTCTGCGGATGAAAGATGGACGTCCTTGAAATTTTACTGAACCGGGTTTCTATGTCCGACAGGTAGGATGGAGTAGCAGAGAAAAGCAATACAATTCTCTCGTTATCCAAACACGTGCCTTCTTTGTCCACTATCTGTGTTTGTGTACACATCCGTCTGTGTTTGCATATCTATATGTCAGCCTGTATCCGTCTGCCTGTTGTCTGTGCTTGTATGTACCACGGGCATTGGATACGTGGTTCGTGTCCGTCTGTCTGTCTGCCTCTTTTTGGAAATGTGTGTTTGTTTCTCACTATGTATGTACCTGCCACGTAAAATACACGGTATTTTACAAGGGTGTTCTTTGCCAAATCGTGCATGTAACATCTTGACGAAGGTAACTACTAACTAGAATGACTTTTTTTCTGGAAATTTCTATGTCCTTTGAAATTATCACACAGTCAATTGACGGGTATCGACTACTCACATCATTATTGCGTATAACAGGTTGTTAGCAATACGGGGTGATAGCGTTTGAAAAGAGGTGATTTCATGGAATCTGCCTGGTAGTACTGATGCACATACGTTTGACATCCTCAGCCAGTTGCATGTCAGATTACTATGATTTTATAAGAAACTTCTTTGGTGCAAATAAATACGTATAAGCTTCCGCAAGATTACGTTTGTAAACGGTCATGTTTGTGTTATAAGACAAGTTGAAAACATGCGAGTTTGACACCCAACTGAAGCGAAACACTTATATATGTTATATTTTTCCGCCACATTTACTTTGCGGTTTATTTATGAATAAATTTTCGATCTATCGTTGTCTATCGGCCAATAAACAACGACTTGGAGTCCTGATGCGTAAGAATTAAACCAACAGGGTGTTAGTCCGACTTGTTTAATAGCCACGCATCAGAACGACAAGAGTTGTTTATTGGCCGATAAACAACGATACCGCGAAAATTATTTCAATTCTAACATGATTTAACATATATTTTTGCAATTGTAATTGGAACTACTTTTTACTATTACTATGCTCCGCTCAAAATCGGGACTTCTTTTTGTGTTATTGGGTAGTTTAACAACGATAATTTTGTTCTCTTATAACAAAAAAAATTAGCGAGTATCATGTTAGAATACCAGATTCTATATTCTTTGAAATATAGAGACATTGAACAAAACTAATTTCTTTTAATAGAAATATAATTCAATAACAGAAAGCCAAGCTTTTGTAAACATTCAAACAGGCCTACTTAGCAACATTGCGGGATATAAAGTTCCACAGCCCTGTATTACCTGTAAAACGATTATATGACTATTATGCATGGTTTGAAAAGAATAAAGTAAACTTTCTAACTATTAACACAGTTTTATAGAACATGACGTTAATGAAGTTGTAAGAAAAGGGACGGACATATATATATATATATATATTTCACACCATCTTCACCCGTGGATATCAATGGAAAAGAAAAACATAACAAAAGGCCCCCTTCTAAATTTTAATGGAGGGCGGGGTGGGGGGGAGAGGGGCCAGAAACAATGCGGGGGTAAGGGCGTGCTTTTGGGTATCACTTCTGTTCAATTTTTAGCCAGCCTAAATTCAGTGCTCCATATAAGCTTCTGTACTGGGGATAAAAGTACGCTTACTTCTGACGATGTACACCATCTCCTGGTGTTTGTTTTCCAGTCACTAAATGTGACGTTATGTACACGCGAAAATTGTGCGTAAATATACACCCAAATGTTAATTTCTCTGCGTAAATGTACACCCAAATGTCATATTTCACTGCACATCTTCCAGTTGTGTGTGCGTATCTGGGTCTCTGCTAAATTGGTGTCAAAACTATATTTTATTGTAACCTCCGGCTTGAGGCTGCCATATTTATACACGGGTTTGAAGCCAAGTTAACCATAAATCTCATAGTTAACAAGTCAGCTTCATTATATTAACGAAAGAACACTTAAATTAAGTTACAGGTAAACTGTAGGGGTATATTTCAATGAAATGGAAGAAAAATATAATAAAATGACACATATATGTCTCATAATTAGATGAATGGGCAGCAAAATATATAGTAAATGACATTAAAACGTATGTGCGATTGATAATAATAAATACCATAAACACATGATAAAAAAAAACAAGAGCTGAACAAAATCAAATATAGCATGTCTGTAAAACACAACATACAGCAAAGCACTTCCTTAATCCAACAATTACTTTTTTCACTATAACATGTATACCATGAAACTTGTCCCATCTGCCTCAAAAATGCATGATGAATATTCAGTCATACAAACATTACCAGTCCTCTGGTCGTAATACAGAAAAATCTTAAGTCTATCTTTTTGTTCTAAATTTTTTTAATGTAATATTTCTAAATATTTCCAAAACCACATATACATTTGCAAATCACTTTGCAGTTGAGTAAACGAAATCAAATATTATGATTGATAATTAAAAAAAAAAAATCACAATGTCATATACACGTGGAATAAAACGTTAATATGAATATATGATTTTTAAGTTAAGGATAAGATTTCACTTAATATGTTTCGATAATACGGCCCCTGCAATATTCACTTTCTCTTCAGTATACAACAAATGGAATGTATTATATACCTGGTACATATGGCAGCTGTTGAAAATCTCAACGTCCAACAGCCTCAAAATGATGCATATATTAAAATGACAAAACATTTTTAAACATAAAAAAGCATTTCAAACAGTTCTACAATATTGATGCAACGCATAATCTAACATATAAAACAGTAACTACGTTTTACAAAAGCGTATCAGAAAAGTGACAATGTTTCATAAAATTAAAAAGAATCAAGAAATCACCTTAACAACTAAAAGTTTCATTCAACATAGCATAATCAACATGATCAAATATAGATCTTTTTTAATTCAACCATTATTCTTATCATTGCGGGTCGTCATCTAATCTCATACGGAACATATAACGTCATCATCGTCATCACGACATCTGGGCCCATATCCACAAAGCTCCTTAGTGAAAACTTAAGGAAATTTCTTAAAATCATTAAATTCCTTAAGTTTGTGGCTGGTTATTTTACAGCTAATTTTGTCAATAATGGACATAATCATGTAAAGAATCAACAAATACATCTCATTTTACCATATTTCAAATGTAAAATATAGATTTTTACATGGAGAATTATATTTGAATTTTGCACTTAAATTTGACTTAAGTTAAGATTTTCCTAAGGAGCTTTGTGGATACGGCCCCAGGACATTCTCACCGGATGTTGAATATTTGTTTAAAACGAGCAAATCTTAAATATTACACTACTCTTGCGTTTTACAATCACATTGATATGAGGTTCGTAATTAAAATAAACTTTTTAACAAAACATCCACAGTAATAACACGAACCACGTCTCCACGTTTAATTAACCAAGGTAAGTAATCACCGTCAAAGGATACAATCACTCAAAGTTCGACTGTTTTTTGTTATTTTCCTCCTCCTCTTCCTCCTCGTGTATCTCTTTCAGCGGGATGCCCTCCTCTGGCGGCTCCTCATCAACCACTTCCACCGCCCACGGTTGAACTTCACCTGCAAATGCAGTAGACAGGGATTACTACGGAATCGGGCGATATTTGAACGATATAATATCGTGCCTCGCTTCGGGTCTCACCTGAATATCGTGTATCGCTTCGCATCTCGTGTCTCGACCTATGAATGCGAGGCACGAGAATTGCGCGAGACACGAAGCGAGGCACAATATTTTACCCCGAAACACGAAGCGAGACACAATAATCCGACGAAACACGAAGCGAGACACGATAATTTACCGCGAGCTTTCGTGGTATAGGATACTGCGACAGTGCGAGATCTCGTGTTACAATATCGTGCCTTGCTTAGTGTCTCGCGGGAATATCGTCTCTCGTTTCATGTTTCACGCAATTCTCGTGTCTCGCCCTCGACGTAAGAGGCACGATATTCCATATGGCACTAACCGGATTCCGTAGATTACTACTACCTGGCCACCAACCTCCTCTCGGAGATATAAGTGGTTCCGAGCATAGGGGAAGTAACCGCTGTGAGGAGTTATGTACTACTACTAATCACTGAATGCATTTATTATATTAAAAACATTATACTTTATTAAAAAGTAGTTATTTATAAAACACTTTACTGAGGTGTGTGGGATTTAAGTAGGGTATGGGAAACGTAGGACAGCATTACCTTTAGCCATGATGACGTATATTATAGCACCTAAGACGTATACACCGGCCGTGATGTAGAAGGCTAGCAACCACTCTTCTCGCGTTTTCTGGAAAAGAAGTCAACACAATGCACTAGAGATAACCCCAAGTTTAGTTAATATTTTTAAGGGGAATATATTATTTTCAATTGGGGTCGCAGTGGTGTGATAAATATGCCATCCGCTTCGTAATAAGCAGACCGCCTGTTAAATTCCCTACACGGCTTTCAAGATTTTCTTGTAGAAACCAAGTACTGGTTCTAACCTGGAAAAGGACTCGTAGCGTACAATTAGCACCCTCCTTTCGATAAATTTATTATAAAATATTTTATCTACTACTAACTATTTAACGAAAACGGATTAATATGTATAACTGTCAACGTGTCGACTAATCCTGAATTGGCCGAAATAGCCGATGGAGTGTATTAATTTGGGGGTGTCGATTGTTAGTGCTTCGTAGCCTGCAAAGTAAAAAGTATGTCACGCGTTTCAATCTCCAGAAATTGCCCAACTTAAGGCCGTTGGCTTCCGCCAACAGTTTAAAAACTACCAGAAACAAGTTAAAACAAAAACTATAACAATAAAAGCGCTGAGAGAATACGTACTTTAGTCGTGATGGCGCCGACGATGTATGGCGCGATGATGCCTGGAATGCTGGCACCCGTGTTGGTGAAGCCGAACACAGTCCCGGCGTACATGGGAGCGATGTCCGCATGGTTGATGAAGAACGAGCTGAATTGGAACCCACAGAAGCCCATGGAAAGAGACAGCAGTACCACGGCCTCCACTTTGCGGTGGCAGTCCATGTAGCCCGTGAGCACGAGGAAGATACCCGGGACTACCATTCCTGCAACGGGTGGGGAAATATTACCGTGAAAGGGGCGTATCGATCATTGACAATAAAATTTGGAAAAATAAAAGGTGTACCGTCAGTAGATGGACAATAACATTTGAACAAGAGGGCCCTGAGGGCCCTAGGACGCTCACCTGAGACCTTGCAACCCAATCGGAATTTGCATCCCCGAGGCGTGGCTTATTTTTATCCCAGGGGCATAAGTTGAACAACCTTGAACAAACCTCTGGGCCTTGCGGTTTCAGGTAAAGATTTTTAAAGTCATTTTGCTATTTAAGTCTATATAAACCATGTAACCCCTCTGGGGTGGCCAGATTTGACCCCAGGGGAATAATTTGAACAATCTTTGAAGAGAACCACTATGCAATGTTACATACCAAATATAGAAAAGCTGCGGGCCTTGCCGTTTCAAAGGAGAAGATTTTTAAAGTCATTTTGCTATTTAAGTCTATATAAACCATGTGACCACCCCGGGCGTGACCAGTTTTGACCCCAGGGGCATACTTTGAACAATATTTGTAGAGGACCACTATACAATGTTACATACCAGATATGAAACCTCTAGGCCTTGCGCTTTCAGAGGAGAAGAATTTTAAAGTCATTGTGCTATTTAAGTCTATATTAACAATGTGACCCCTGGGGTGTGGTCTGTTTTGACCCATGGGGCATAATTTGAACAATCTTTGTAAAGGACCACTATAGGATGTTAAATACCAAACACAAAACCTCTGGGCGTTGCGGTTACAGAAGAGAAGATTTTTTAAGACATTTTGCTATTGAAGTTGATAAAACCCTGTGACCCCCGGGGCGTGGCCAGTTTTGACCCCAGGGGCATCACTTGAACAATCTTTGTAGAGGACCACTATACAATGTAACATACCAAATAACAAACCTCTAGATCTTTCGGTTTCTGAGGAGAAGCTTTTTAAAGTAATTTTGCTATTCAAGTCTATATAAATCATGTGACCCCCCGGGGCATGGCCAGTTTTGACCCCAGGGGCATAAATTGAACAATATTTGTAGAGGACCACTATAGGATGTTACAAACCAAATATGAAACCTCTGGGCCCTACGGTTTCAGTGAAGAAAATTTTTAAGACATTTTGCTATTTAAGTTCATATAAACCATGTGACCCCGGGGCGTAGTTTAGGACCACTATAGGATGTTACATACCAAATATGAAACCTCTGGGCCTTGCGGTTTCAGAGGAGAAGATTTTTAAAGTCATTTTGCTATATATTCTATATAAACCATGAGACCCCCGGGGTGTGACCAGCTCTGATCCCAGGGGGATAATTTGAACAATCTTTGTAGAGGACTACTATAGGTTTGTTACATACCAAATATGAAACCTGTGGGCCCTGTGGTTTCAGAGGAGATGTTTAAAGTCATTTTGCTATATATTCTAAATAAACCATGTGACCGCAGGGGCGTGGCATGTTTTAACCCAAGTGGCATAATTTGAACAATCTTTGTAGAGGACCTCTAGAGGATGTCACATATCAAATATGAAAGCTCTGAGCCTTGCGATTTCATAGAAGATTTTTAAAGTTTTCACTTTTATAATCTATTTTTAGCTCTGATGACCTACATATTCAGCGGACCAAAAAGATTTGATCAACTTTGAAAGAGGTCCATCCAAGGATAATTCCTGTGAAGTTTGGTGAAAATCTGCCCAGCGGTTAAGGAGGAGATGTTGTTTGAATGAAACGTTGACGGCGCACGCACGCACACACGCACGCACGCGCAACGGACAACGGGCGATCACAAAAGCTCACCATGAGCACTTTGTGCTCAGGTGCGCTAAAAATTGGCTTTGTATTTTTTTTCTTAAAACGATTCCACCAATATTTTTTGATACTAGAAAAATATATACGAGAAAAATGGGAGTGTGTCTTGTTTAAATATGTGTCGATCTTTATGGAAAATATCGTCGATATGTTATTGAAGTAGGGTGAGCAGAGAATATTGAGACTATGCTTATTACAAGGTTATACATGGAGGCTTATTACAAGGTTATACATGGAGGCTTATTACAAGGTTATACATGGAGGCTTATTACAAGGTTATACATGGAGCCTTATTACAAGGTTATACATGGAGGCTTATTACAAGGTTATACATGGAGGCTTATTACAAGGTTATACATGGAGGCTTATTACAAGGTAATACATGGAGGCTTATTACAAGTTTATACATGGAGCCTTATTACAAGGTTATACATGGAGGCTTATTACAAGGTTATACATGGAGGCTTATTACAAGGTTATACATGGAGCCTTATTACAAGGTTATACATGGAGGCTTATTACAAGGTTATACATGGAGCCTTATTACAAGGTTATACATGGAGCCTTATTACAAGGTTATACATGGAGGCTTATTACAAGGTTATACATGGAGGCTTATTACAAGGTTATACATGGAGGCTTATTACAAGGTTATATATGGAGCCACAACTTAATTTGACACAGTTAACCACCAACTTATTACAAGGTTATATATGGAGCCACAACTTAATTTGACACAGTTAACCACCAACTTATTTTAAGTTAACAGTGAAGCACACCAGTTATGTATTATACTTTCCACAGAATGCTATTCAAAACAAGTACTCAATCAAATTAGTTTTGAACGATTTGCTTTTCATTTACTTATCATGCTCTGCTTGCGTTTTTGTGTCCTTACCTTGTAATTCAGATTGTAAACTTTTAAAATAAAAATACGTCATGAAAACATACACTATTGTATATATACGTATACAGGTCAGGCATAGTACCTATGGCACAGAAAAGTTTTCTCGTCCACTCGATGCTAAGAATTTTCTTGGTGATGAACATGTCGGCAATTTGACCCCCGACAATGATGAAAATCCAAAACACGAGATATGGGATCATCGAATAGGCGCCGTTCTGAAAATAAGTCAGACATTTTTATATGAGGCATGTCGTGTGAAAATCGGGCTTAATGCATGTGCATCTACAGTGGATTTATGTTTAGAAGAGACTTCATTGAAACAGAAAATACCATACAACCAGAAAGTGTCGTCTTGGATTAGCCTGTGCGGACATTCAAGTGACATTCGAGATTCTAGCGACATTATAGTAATATTCGAGTGACATTCAAGTCACATTCATGATTATTGTGATAGTTAAGTGATATTATAGTGACATATTAAAGTGGCATTTGTGATTCCAGTGATACTGTAGTGATATTCCAGTGCCATATTCAAGTGACATTCGTGAATCTAGTGACAGTTTTGTGATATTCTAGTGACATTTTCAAGTGACAGTCACAGTCGTAATTCTAGTGATAGTTAAGTGATTTTCTAGCGACATATTCAAGTGACATTCGTGAATCTAGTCATAGTTACATGATATTCTAGTTACATATTAAAGTGACATTTCTAATTCTCGTGATAGTTTAGTGATATTCCAGTGACATATTCAAGTGACATTTGCTATTCTAGTGATAGTTTAGTGATATTTCAGTGACATATTCAAGTGACATTTGCTATCCTAGTGATAGTTTAGTGATATATTCAAGTGACATTTGTGATTCTAGCGATAGTTTAGTGATATACTAGTGGCATATACTAGTGACATTCGTGATTCTAGTGACATTCTAGTCATATTCTTGAGACAATCGAATGGAATCATATTATAGTGATATTCAACTTCAAAGATGTATACTGAGCATGTACACATTCGACCTGTACACACCGACGTGATGTCGAACTTCAGTACTTCTTTCATGTACGAGGGCATTTGTGTGAGCAACAAGTACCCTCCGTAGTTTCCGCAGGCGTTCGCCAGCAAGATGGCCCATACCGGACCCGAGGTGAAAATAGCCTTCCACGGCTTGTCTCGTCTCTGTAACAGATGACAACAAAATGTATGTAGATCTATGCAAATAAAGCACGTGAACTTCATTCCCTTGGCTCTGCATCCGAAAATTAAGGCGTGCATGTGTAAATCGATCAAATGAACGTTTTTCTACACTTGCTGCGTCGCTATTTCATAAATGATGTTGTTTTTATATTTCGATTCGTGCCTAAGCATTCCTGCTTTGCATAAGAAAGGCACAATTATTTGCATACATAATTTTGTGCATCAGAAAGTAAAGCACAGCTATCTAGAACCGTGATTTCTTATGGCAGTTCGGATTAGTTAGCAGCATAGCGTATAAATGATTTACAAATGCATTACATGAGAATGCATTTCATCAGGTCTTGTTCGCTTAATGAAAAAAAAACTCTTCAACATATTTTTTTTTTTCTATTTGCCAAGTAATTATTTTCGGAACTTCGGAACTACATTTCGAACACCGTGTATGCAGAAAACCAGCTTGACCGTAATCCGTCTGGGATTAGAGGCCAAAAGCCGAACCCTATGACACAATGGCTAAAAATAGAACTGTGACATACCCTCAGTTTCAGACGCTCTTCCACCGACTGGCCGTACACCCCGAGGGAGGTCTCGATGTATTTGCGCTCTATAGGCTTGATTGAGGGCATCTGACTGGGGCTGTCCCGCGCGAAGAACACGTAAACACAGCACCAGACTAAAGACGCCAAACCTGCAAAATCGATAACAGTTTAGAACACAAATCCTGTAAAATCATTACATTTCGCAACGTCTACATTTCGCGCATTCTTGAAAAACGGCTTATTCGCGCGGTCTTAAATTCGCGCATTTGTTATTTTCATGCACATATTTTTATTAATCATGCAAAAAAGAAAATGTACGCAGTCTTAAATTCGCGATCTGCTCGGACTGCGAAATACGCGAAGTCTACCGCGAAATAAAACAACTTTACAGAATGTTAGAACACGTTTGACGCACATCACTAGCAAAAGCGTTCTGTAAAAGTACGTATCGATCCTACATTATAAGCGAAATTGCAAACCATGTCACTGGAAACAATGTCTGGAAATCTGCCTATTACCGGTAAAACTGCCTCAGTAATGGCAGCACAAATTATTATAGCTTGGGAAACATAGTAGAACAATCTACGTGTCTCTCGATTTGCGACACGTGTGGATATAATCGAGTAGAAACGAGTCAACCTTAAATAAGACAACACAAAGAAGCAGCCTACAGAAGATCGGGTATACGTACCAGTGACGTAGAACACGGACGGCCAACCTCCGTCGAATCCGTATACGCACAGCAGGCCGGCTAGCGGGAACGTTAGGGCGTTGCCAAGCTGAGAGCCTGTGTCAAGAACACAAACCTTCAGTTAAGGCGTATGTATACGTTTTATAACTGACACTCAAAAATGTTCATTTACCAATTTTAACGAATTTCTACCACTGCTGCTGCTGTGACTACTTCTACTACTACTACTACTACTACTACCACTACTACAAGTGGTAGTAGTAGTAGTAGTACATGTAGTAGTGGTAGTACTTTAACTACTACAACAACAACTACTACCTGTACTACTACTACTACTACCACTACTACTAGTAGTAGTAGTAGTAGTAGTAGTAGTACATGTAGTAGTGGTAGTACTTTTACTACTACTACTATTTCTACTACTACTACTACTACTACTACTACTACTAGTAGTAGTAGTATTAGTAGTAGTACATGTAGTAGTAGTAGTACTTTAACTACTACAACAACTACTACTACTACTACTACTACTACTACTACTAGTAGTAGTAGTAGTAGTAGTAGTACAGGTAGTAGTAGTAGTACTTTTACTACTACTACTACTACTACTACTACTACAAAAACAGCAATAAATTGATTTCCAACAATACTATATTTGATTTTCTTTTACGCATATTAAAAAAAATCCCCTTCAGTTTCTGACATAAACTGTATCGTATACAGATCGTAATACAATCTCATTAATTCTTTCAGTCCGTTCAATATTTCTCATGGAAGTTTAAAAAACAACAACAACACACACACACACACACACACACACACACACACACACACACACACACACACAACCACATATTTTAGGATAATATTTTACTAAGGCGTAAAAAAATATGTTTGTTTCAGGTAACACGCCCAGAAAAATTATGGTAGGTAGGTCGGTATTTGTGTGTGTGTGTGTGTGTGTGTGTGTGTAAATGGTCAACTTGAAGATTCTAAAACTTAATAAATATTCAAAACATATCAGTAATATCCTTAAACATTGTTAATAAGTGGATACTATCAAAACAAAACACTTATTTATCCAAAACACATGTAATTATTGAAAAAGGTAAATAAAACAAAAATCAATCTGACAAACCCAATTAAATGTTCTAGGGTCGGGGCATTTTTTTAGGGTAGGTCGGGTTACCTGAAACAAACATGTTTTTTTTACGCCTAATGTTCAATCCCTACCAAGGTTACTTCATTTAACTTTTAAATGAGCTGACCTGTTACTGTTATGGCCCACTCAGTTAATCTTTTATATTTTTTATGAGAGTTATAATGGCCACGGTACTAGTACACTCATGGCTTTGCTAGATGACGCCAGTAATTTATTATATATGCATTGCGGCGCCCATTACGATAAAAAGCGTTCTGACGTAACGTCAAAAGGTGGCGTTCATTTTGGAAAATCTGCATTCGTTGCGGTTTAAACGCACTTTAATTTTATTCTGCGACAATAAATACGTCAAGTGTTACATAAAATTAAAGGTTTTAAAAATATATATAGTTTGTTATTAAAATCGTATTAATTTTTTGAACTAAAGACAAAAGAATGGCAGGAATAACACAGATATTACGTCAAATTAAGTGTGTAAAACGGAACAAAACCTTATTTCTCGGAATACCTAAAATGTTGTAACTCATTCAAATGTACTTCAATTTGCAGGACATTTGGTAAAATGTGGTATATTACAAACAACATTAAAGCATTTGAATCTGACGTCAGTTGGATCAGCGGTTTTCGAGAATGACGCTTTTGAATGCAGTGCTGAATTTTGAAAGATTTAAGTTTTTGAATGATTTTTTTGTATTTCTTATTTTTTATTGTCGAATAAACTTTGTATTTTGGTATAATTAGGACAAAAATGATTTTATCAAATACATCTTGAGTATAGTTTGGCTGAATAAATTTTGTTGATGATATTACAAATAGAAATATTACTTTTAATAGAGTTTTAGGCTACCCCAAAATGTCCCATTATATTAACATTTCGGGAAGTTTTAAAAAGTTTGTTTTTCATTGGTGATATTTCTGACGTGCGTTGAAATTTTCAAATTATTTTTCGATTTTAAAAATACATCTGAATTATATTTTCTAAAAATATTTACAGTAAGTTATATATCTTTATACAAAATACGAACTAAATTGGTTTTTCGGGTACCCCAAAATGTCCCACTAGTTAAAAACGTAAACGTCGTGTATTACCGTTTCAAAGATTAAATAAATCAAGGGCCATATTTATTTAAAATTGAAGTTAAACGTCGAAAAAAAAAAAAACTATGTTGTTTGTTAACAGTTACTTATATAATGTCTAGTTTATCCTGATTTTTCCTTTTAATGAGAAATTTTGATTTGTCATTTGAACGCGAACTTAACCTAACCATTAGCTTTCACGCTATTACTCGTGTTCCCTATATTTCCTCTAATATTATGGAAATACGGTAAGAGCGACTTTAATCCTGCTTGTTTATAGAAATATTGTATGTTTTTTTTAAATAATTAAAACACACTTTATGTTAAATCTGTTTAACTTATTAGTAGTATGAAAGTTATGAAAAACATGAAATAGCAAGTCGCATACGTTATTTATATTTATACGTACAGAGAATGATATAACCACGGATAGCTGTTTTAATGGGTGTAACATATTGTTAGCTATTAAGGAAAACAAAATATAAACAATTTGTTTGAACCTGATCATTTAGTACACATTTTGTTCATAATTAACATTATCTAAAAATATTCGTTAGTATATCACAATAATGATATACACCTCGTATGTCCCCTCTATTAAAACGCATTTCTCCGTGCTTCAACATTTTTTATTCAAATCCTATAACAATGCATGTATAATGCTAATTATATTGCATACAGTACATAGAATTGATATACTTGTATTTTTCATTTATTTCGAAGCACAACGCAGTGCATATTATGTTAACAAGCAGACGTAAATGAATAATTTTCTATGAAAATGACGTGCAGTATGTTCCGCTTTTGAACGCCACCTTTTGACGTTACGTCTCGCTTTTAATAAAACATAAACAGACTATAATGACTTCTAGATTAATAACTTTGCTAGGAGTTCACGCTAGAACATAAAATTTATACGACCCACGCATTACTGACAAATTTAATATTGTCACTTAGTAAAAACTTGTTATGTTGACTTATTTCATTTGTCAGTGCAAATGGTGTCCTTTACATTTTGTCCAGGTATGGCAAAACCTCCCTACATACAAAATGCCCCACAGACTAAGCGTGAGCTAGTCTAACGAACTAACACAATGTGTTTAAATCAACTAAATATGCTTAAATACATAATTACAAATGCAGCATCTTACTACTTTCATAATTATTTTGATCAGAATTATAATTAAAACATCATACAAATATATACTAACAAATACATTGTAAATAAATTATCAAACTTAAACAGATTAAGCTGGCACATTATGTATAATCTCTTTGCTTATGACGTTCGAGTCCAACAGGTCACGTTGCTTATGACGTGCGAGTCCTACAGGTCACGTTGATTATGACGTTCCAGTCCAACGGGTCACGTTGCTTATGACGTTCGAGTGCAACAGGTCACGTTGATTATGACGTTCGAGTCCAACAGGTCACATTGCTTATGACGTTCGAGACCAACAGGTCACGTTGCTTATGACGTTCGAGTCCAACAGGTCACGTTGCTTATGACGTTCCAGTCAAACAGGTCACGTTCCTTATGACGTTCGAGTCCAACTGGTCACGTTGCTTATGACGTTCCAGTCAAACAGGTCACGCTGCTTATTACGTTCGAGTCAAACAGGTCAAGTTGCTTATGACGTTCCAGTAAAACAGGCCACATTGCTTATGACGTTCGTGTGCAACAGGTCACGTTGCTTATGACATTCGAGTCCAACGGGTCACGTTGCTTATGACGTACGAGTCCAACGGGTCACGTTGCTTATGACGTTCGAATCCAACAGGTCACGTTGCTTATGACGTTCGCGTACTATTATCATGGTTATTTTGTTTTCATTTAAAATACTTATGTAGACTGGCCTATACCAACCGCATTTTGTCAAACTTGTAACCCGAGCCACAGATAATGTTTCCTTCGGTCCAGTCCGTAGAGGTTATTTTCACGCATAAAGTAAGGGCATGAAGGTTACTTATACATGTCAGTAAGCCCTACACATAGATTTGACAAAGGTCTATTTTCGCTGAATCGTAAAAAACACCTGTTTAATCTTTTTTCGGCCTAGCTGTCTAAGATCACTTTTGACCTAGATTTCTTGCGATAATTATGAAGCGGGAAAATTGAATGCCAATAGAATTTGGCAAGTTTTCTATTTTTATGGAATGCAAACTTACAACAATGGTTTAATGTATCCCACCTACTGTTGCATACTTTTGGGGATTAAAATGTACATGATTGTTTACAAAAGCGGTTAAAATAAAGTTATAATCATTTCTTCGACATACACACTAGAACTGAACATAACTATGATGATATTTTCTCATTGTATGTCAAGAACAGAAAATGATATTCGTTCTCAGAATCAATCCACTGTTTTGTTTAGCCTAGCGGCACGCTCTATAAATAACAATTGATTCTAGCGAGTTCAACACATTCACGATCATTGTAAAATTAGCGCGCGTTTAGCTGCCGGTGTACTGTTTAGCATTAATACATAATTTGCAATACCACTTATACACAGAAACCCTTGTTCCATCATATTCCTATCGAATGTAATTTTAAATCGCCATAGTTTAATTAAATTTTGTTTGTGTTATCAAAAATTGAAGTCATAATTATTTCAAACGCGCTGAATGTTCCCTGAAGATTGCTTTTTATAAGGATACACAGTATAAATGATTAACTGACTTCGAAATGTGTAAGTATTATGCATAGATAACTTCCAAGATGAAGGAAGGGTATATTACTTAAGAATAACTATTTTCATTCCTTCCGCAATTATTTTCGTACATTGTTCATTTGTTAAATTTGGCTGACAAATTTATATAATAATGTTAACGTAAATTATTTAGGTTATTCATGTATCACTGCTGAAAACATGAGGCAGTATGATCGGTTTATTCACGGTACAAATATTAATAATTATTGAATTAATCACACATTAATTTTGGGATATGAGAAGTTTTTTATGGTGCTCAAAAAGTCTGGGGTCCGTGAAGTCGCCTTTTCTAGGTGGGGACCGAAAAATCTGGGATCCGAGAAGCCACTTAACCGATCATATTGGCCCTCTTGTATTATGTTTAGGATAAAATCATATCTCGTTATTAATGTCAACGACGATAGTCTTTTTTAAAAGACATTTCTTGTTATTGACTTCTATCACGTTTTTTTTTGACAAAGCATCTTGTGAAATGAAATAAATTTTTCATATGACTGACTAAACTTGTACAATCAGGCTGAAGACGCCAATTTAATGTAACCGAACTTAACTATTAGTTAACTCTGAAGTGTCAACATTTATAGAAAAGTTTCCTACAACCAACACAGTTGTTGAAAATGAGAATAATAAATGCAATATTTAAAGAGCTTGCCTTCAAATTTTTTTAAAATAACTATATGCAAACCTGCACAGAGCTTTACAGCGCATATTTAATCCAACAATACAAAACAAGGCAAATCAGTATAATCTATTTTCCACTGCCGATAACAATAATTTTAATTCTAACATGATACACGCTAATTTTTCTATAGACAAAGAACAAAATTATCGTTGTTAAACTACCCATAAACAACGCAAAAAGAAGTCCCGATTCTGATCTGAGCATTATAAAAAGTAGTTCCAATTAGAATTGCAAAAATATATGTCAACCATGTTAGAAACGAAATAATTTTCGCCTTATCGTTGTGTATCGGCCAATAAACAACTCTTTGTCGTTCTGATGCGTGACACTTGTAGTTTAATTCCTACGCATCAGAACTCAAAATCGTTGTTTATTGGCCGATAAACAACGATAAATCGAAAATTATTTATTGAACAAACAACAACCAATAAAACACGTGATGTATATAAAATGCGTCTTTTAAATACCGCGTTAATTGCATTTGCATTGCGAATTGTTGTCAATACCGAACAACAAGTGCATAATTATAGTCATGCTGTTTACAATCGATTTCTCATACGGTTTTACTTCGCCCATCCGTTGTTCAAGTTATCAGTGTTACACGAACCAGTTTGACCGGTTTTAACAAATAAACTAACTATCGTAAAGGCACACACAAGGTGCTGCAAGTTAAGACAACCACCAATATTTAACTAAGATTTAATCAACACATAAAATAAAACATTATGACCAAACACTAGTTTACATTTTTTTTAAATAAATGAACTTTGACTCGTTTTATTTCCACTTGATTGTTTACATTTCAAGACATTTGGTGTCCTAGTATCCCGTAAAAGGAATGCAAATCCTGTGCATGATTTTGGCATGGAAAAATCCCGTTAGTGTGGTCAGTGAAGTGTTTCAATTTCGAGGGTCGTCTAATAAACCTATACTAGTATCAGAATTGAATAAAGACATTGGTTCAACACATTGCGAAAACAAAGGTAATTATACACACGGCAACATGGTTTTTCTATGCAAATTTACTTATTATAGTGGTCAGAAACTTACCAAGTGATTTTTAGTTCGTAAATTGTTGCATGTATTATATATTTTAAACTTCAAAAAGGGAAAAACGTTTCAAAATGACTTGTCCAGTTTATGACAAATGACATTACTGTTAGCAGTACAGTTATTCGTGAAAAGCATGGAACTTGTGAAAATCACCGCACTAGCAAATAAACAAAGCAAGTGTTTACTTGGAGGATCGGTGTTTTTATTTTAAACGGTATTCAAAAATCAAGTAGTTTCCTGACGTTGGGTATAATTAGAAGCTTACACATACAATAATACAATTTTACCAGACATGTTTTAATTATTTAATATATATAAATCTGACAATTTTCAAATTAAATGAAGCTTTACGCAATACTCATTTTGTTTCGAATATTTTAGGCCTAACACAAATCCGCGAGTATTTTGACAGTATATGAGTATATACATTGTATGTGTATAAATCATTTTACGTCTTTTCTCTATTTGTAGTTAATAACGTATAAACACATAATTCAAGTTGGTGTCTAAAATGCTCATGCATTTGGAACTATTTGGTGTATTCCCAAGTACCTTTTGAAATGCATTTATCGCCAAATGGACCGAAATCAATTGGTTATTATGGCACCATGATTTTCGAACAGTACACGAGCACAGCAGTTTGAAGATACCACTGGGTACAACTTTTGGTCGCAAACAAATAAATTACAGTCTCAAAACATAGTCGTAGGTTACTTAAGACAACATGAAACCCTAAGTCGTTGTTACGGTAGAAAGGTCCTAATGACTTCGGAAATACTCGCAAAATATCGGTTAACTTCGGCCCATTCGCCACTAACCGTAAATCTAATAGAGGTCTAATTACCCCAAAACGGAAGTCGCATTCTCAGGGTTACATCAGTTAGATAATGTATAATGCATATGATTTTTAAAATACAGTTTAAATGATATGTTTTGGTAACAGTTTAAAGGTATATATGTAAGAAATTAGAAAAAGTTTTTTTTGGTCACTACTTTGTTCTTAGTGGTTCCCAGCTTCATAACTTTTGGCCCATGTATTCATGCACAAAATGGCAG
The DNA here is from genome assembly GCA_027627225.1 of Congeria kusceri. Lineage (NCBI taxonomy): Eukaryota > Metazoa > Mollusca > Bivalvia > Myida > Dreissenidae > Congeria > Congeria kusceri. The sequence continues at coordinate 5,418,552 of CM051030.1, forward strand.
CCTCCATGCCCGTCAAAACCGGTGTGTTTATTCTAAGGTAAATATTTTGAGTTACAACGCATACAAATGTTTGACATGCTGTTTTTTCAAAAGGCTATGGCCTTATCTTTCCAACGATGTATGGTGATATCTTGAAAGTAGCTTGGTCATGGTGAAAATTGAGATCTAACATTGTATATTTTATATGTAACAATGAAGGAATTTATTTGCGCATGCGTAACCTTTAAGAACTTCCGGTAAGATTTTTTTGTCGTCTGCATTTTTTTTTTAATGGATGCTTACAAACGCACTGTAATGGCGAGATTACTGCCAGATGCCATCTTGACCACATTAAGGCTGTATTTTATGGGATGGTTGCTCTAGTGGACATGAGGGGAGTAGATATGGGAAAGTTATAGCAAAATGTCCACCAGAGTCACCATCCAAGACCCATTATGTTCCCCGTGTTGTTTTTCAGTTTCATTTTGACATTAATTTGCACGAGTCTCAACAATTATCTCATTTATGTCAAGATACTTTGTGTTGCAATCCTTATCATTTAGTTTTAGAACCTGTAACTGTTAATAATGCCCGCAAATATTGTGTCCGCACTGGCCGATGCATTGGCCATGATGACCATCCGAGACCAATTTTCCTAATTTGCAAAGTTAACAGATCCTATTTAGTTCACATTTTAGTTTGTAATTGTACTAAAATCAGGCATTCAGCTGAAAAAAATGCATGAAACGCAGCAAATGAAGGCAAAACTATACAAATATACAAGTACAAGGCTCGTGGTCGGTCCAGGTTTTCTAAGCCTCGCTAAATAAACTGATCTTTATTCAACGCTAACCTAGTATTTTCTATTTATACATAACTGTGGTCCCTTAAATGCCTAGAACTTCTCACGACTGGTACCATGTCAGTGAGACCCTTACTATAATGCAAATTTTCATGTAATTTATACCGTCTCTGGCGTGTCGCGTACCTAGTAGTTTTGCTTTTTTCAATTACCTCTTTATTCGGCCTTTGGATTCTTTGATCGGTCTTCCGTATTTGACGTATGACCTCCACGGTCATACGTCAAATAAGGGTGGCCCCTAGAGACTTGGTTTTAATCAACACAGACACTGCGTACCCATTGTTTAGTTTATGAACCTGGCCGTGAATCATTCTGGCAAAGTTCCTAGGGTTAGTTATCATTTTTGGGTTAACTGCCTGGTAAGATCGATTCACGGCCTCGCACTTTTGCGTAGTGGTCAAAAATTTGGTTTGATAAAGGGCTGCGGGAGACAGCATAATGGCCATGCATTTTAAAAGTAATGCCTTATCACCCTCTGTCATTCTTCGTTTAGCAGTCATTGGCATGAAGTGTTTAGCCTGTCGGTAGTTACCACAACAAACTAAACTAGATGCTTTGCAGGGCTCTCCGCAATACCCACCAAAGCAAGAAACAATTGCATCGGCTACCTTGGGCATACATTGTTTTATTTTGTTTAGGTCACCATTGTAAACCTTGTGGACTGTCTTTAACTCTGCCACACACCGTTGTTTTATTGAAAGAGCAAAGCGATTCTTAATGTTTGTGTTTGAAGACCCTTTGAACATATTTGAACTAAAGTTGGCTTTGTAAACAGCACGCTTCAATGAATTTCCTAAGTGCCCTATTTTTTTAAAGTGTTCAACTTTATGTTTATTCCCTTTGCTCACACCTGCATGACTTATAGAGTCACCATCACCAGTATAACCCGCTATTTTAACATCATTTGATATGTTGCGGGACACTATTTCAGACCATTTACCTTCGTTACCTATTGGATCTGATTCGGATACATTTGCGGAGCAATGACCCCTATGGTTTGGACAAACAACATTGTTCCCCTTATTTCGCAAGCGAGCTCCAATCATGCAAAGTTTATTGGCAATATGTACCCCTACTATTTTCATGTCTTTAGTGTTATTTTCACAAAACGTGGATGTCGCGATAGACCCTGCCTGAAATGGGGTCGAGTCGGACTTGAACATGGGGTTATTGTAGCACGAGTCGCCCTCTACATTTATAGTTTTGGCATTTTTTGACCTATTTGGGCATTTTCCTTCACAAGGGACACTCTTTGCTCATGCATATCCTTAACATTGACACTTTCTACCTTTTCATTAACTTTGTTACTTAACCTTTGCATGGAGGACTGGGTGGGGGCTATTATATTAGCGTTGTTAAGAATTCTGCGCACACCGGTATTGCTGATTGGTGTTGTGCACAGACCAAGCTGAAGGCCTATGTTTACTTTTGCGGCACGCAAACCACGACCTTTTTTACAATCAACCTCCTCGTAAAGATTGCGATACTTGCTAATGTATGAACACTTTGTACAGTTTAGCCGCTCACGCCAAGCTAGACCCCACCTAATGGAGTTTGCGGCATCAAAATTTAAATCGCCATCACAATTTGATTTGATATGAGTATGTTCTTTAAATGCAGTGTTGAAAAGAACCTGGACCTCAGCCTGAGCCATCAACTTATTGGTATACAAGTCTGGATGTAGTGACGTGTCATCAAAACTACTGTACTCGTCAACTACATTAGTGGCATTGGGACGGCGCCGTAACGTTGACACAGTCGTGTCCGTACCATCGGTATCTTTGAAGGTTAGTACATTGTTATTGTCATGTATTCTACTGTCAAATGACTTCTTTTCAATCTCACATACTTCTTATCAACAACAGCAGGAAAAGAAAGAGTTTTACGCTTGTTGGGACTCCCAAGCCTCTTTTTGAACCAACTTTTTTGCAAGTGAGCTCGACGCTTTGAAGCCGGCATAGCGACTAGACTTATCACAATAAAAAAATAAGTAAACTATTGTTTATGTACACTAATTATATCTAACATACACTAGTAATCACAATCATGAGTAAACATGCACAGAAAACCTTTTTATTTTCACAGATTACACAGCACTGAGTACTGGACACAGACTGAAGGTTGCTGGAGACTGGCCTAGAAGGAATTCACACCTCACCCACATGTTTAGGTGTGACAGAAGACTGTATATTAGTACCTGACATTGACATGTTTTTGTTTATTGTGTGTCAGGAGGTACAGTCTGTTGATTGTTATGTAAACAAACCGTGTTCTGGGGTCAAATGGCATCTGAAATGCTACTTTTATATGGATTTTACCCCAGAAAATGCAGAAAAAAAGCGCAAAACAGCTTAAAAACCTGTTCTATAACATTTGGAATGCCAATGAAGATTGTTTTCACTTCTGATATTATATATTACATCTGCTATGCCTATTAAAACTTAAAGTTATGCTTAATTCTGAGTGAAAATAATGTTTTCCAAGATGTACCTAAGTATATGTTCTCTGTCTAAATTCTTGTCTCGAAATGCCTTTATATGTGGTATTGTCAAATTAATTTTTTTCAAATAAATCCTTATACCAGTGTGATAGGACTTCATGTTCTTTCTCGAAATAGATCAGATTTATGAAAAATGTGTTTTTTATTCAAATTTGAAAGGGTTGGGTTCTCTTAAAGGTCTAATTAACCCAAAACGGAAGTCACATTCTCAGGGTCAGTTAGATAATAAACACGGTATCCGGACATTGGTTCCTACGGACAATTGTTCCTACGCTTATTTTGACACAGGCGGACATTGGTTCCTACGTTTTTTGACAACCCGGACAATGGTTCCCACGTTATTTTGACAAACCGGACATTGGTTCCTACCTTTTATTGACAGCCCGGACATTGGTTCCTACATTATATTGCCAAACTTAACAACATAGTATACGCCGATCAAAGGTTATCACGTCATAATTAGCCGACAATTCAATTTACCTAACTTGTTAACAGTAAGCCGATGTAATTTTAATTAACTAATTTACAAATTAAATAACTAACTGACAGTTTGTCCATTCTTTAACGGCTAATTTAGCAAACTGTGAAAACAATATGTATATATAGTAATGGCACACTCCTTCAAATTCACTTCCAATATGGAACTTCTAACGAACAAACGCGGTCAGTCTGTGCTATGCTTCGAGGGTCACTCCTACGCCAAGAAACACACCTCTAAGTCTACAATACGATGGCAATGCAGTAGAAGTCACTCCGAATCCTGCAAGGGTTCGCTTATTACAGATCTCAGTGTAAGTCGATATATTCAAATAATGTTTAACGTTATCATGCTAATTATCATGCTCACGAAACATTCCTTTAATTGTATAAAAATATAATAATATTTTGACTATTTTGACGCTACCTACGTGTCTGGTGCATTCCGGACTGTGAGTACCAACGGTCGGATACGCTTCAGGAGGACACCTCCTAGGTTCCAGCCAGAACTGTGGAATGTCCACGCTGCGACTATCAGCTCCGGCGACCGCACCAACAATGTCTGCGAAAGCTGGAATAATGGTTTCCGGCATCTCGTCGGCTGTGGGTTTTGATCGGCTGCCTCCAGAAAGACAATGCCATGGTTGAAACAGATGTTTACAGACTGAGCACGGGCGAGTCGGTGACGAAACGGATGAGGAAGAAGACTGTGAGCCACCAGCAGACATTGAAGATGTTGTGTGAGCAGTATGTTGATGGCAGCAAGTCGATGGTGGGGTTCCTGCAAAGTGTTGGCCACCGAATTCGCCTTGGGCACTAGGGTGTGTTGTTGATAATTATGGAACCATTGTCCGGGGTGTCAATATAATGTTGGAACCAATGTCCGGGCTGTCAATAAAATGTAGGAACCAATGTCCGGGCTGTCAAAATAACGTAGGAACCATTGTCCGGGTTGTCAAAATAACATAGGAACCAATGTCCGCCTGTGCCAAAATTAGCATAGGAACCATTGTCCGTAGGAACCAATGTCCGGGATTCAATAAACACATATGGTTCAGTGTATAATGCATATGATTTTTAAAATACAGTTTAAATGATATGTGTTGGTATCAATTTAAAGGTATATATATAAGAAATAAGAAAAAAATGGGGTTTTTTGGCACTACTTTGTTCTTAGTAGTTCCCAGCTTCATAACTTTTGGCCCATGTATTAATGCACAAAATGGCAGCCTCCATGCCCGTCAAAACCTGTGTGTTTATTCTAAGGGTAAATATTTTGAGTTACAACGCATATAATTTTTTTACATGCTGTTTTTTCAAAAGGTTATGGCCTTATCTTTCCAACGATGTATGGTGATATATTGAAAAGAAGCTTGGTCATGGTGAAAATTGAGATCTAACATTGTATATTTTATATGTAACAATGAAGGAATTTATTTGCGCATGCGTAACCTAGATCTGATCCGAAACAGAAACTATTTTCGCGAAATAAACATTGCTTTTCGAATGTTGAGTTATTTTCAATTAAATGTGTGAAATAAATGCTTATTTGTGTTTAAAGATGAAAGTAAAAATGTAGTTTGAACAAAACCAAGGTACTCTGGCATGGGGAATACCCTCAAATGACGTCATTGTTGGGAATTTCTGTTTACATTTAATCATGACATTTTCGCGATATGTCTTGTGTATTTCATTACACTAAAGTTAAAATAGTTATAAATAAACGTCCAAGGATTATTAGTATTATTAAACATAATTATTCGTATATAAAAACATCTGCGTGAAGGAGATACTTGCTCTTGCTGTGAAATAACATTCATTCACACCAAAAACTTGGGAAAATAGTCAGTCGAGATTGGTGGAGAGCGGGACGTCGGGTGATCGAGTTTGGTGTTCTGTTGGATAATTTTAAAAAAACCTGCTCATTGTGTAAACTTGGACCTGTTCCACTAAGGAATCTTGACGATATCTACCGCTCTAAAAACAGCTGAAAAGTATGTATGAGAATGGTCTAAGAGACACATTTTTATCCAAAAACAGTGACATTTCACAAGCTCCAAGAAGTGTCTTCATGAAGTTACCACAAAGATTTGCCAGTTTTTGTAAACTCTTGTTAACCCAATGTTATGAAAATGTCAATTGAATTTTTGGAAAAAAAAAAACACTTATAAAAAATGTTTATTATTTTGCAGAATTTGGTAACCAAGGATATGTGAACCTCAGCTAGTTACATTTGTATTTAAAATGTTTACCCAAAACACTATTTCTTTAACATTAATGCAAAAATAATTCATTTAATATCGATACTGCTATTAGATTATAATTAGAAGAGAAAACAATTATTTTAACATAGAAGGAAAATATTTGCTTTTTTACTTGTCGTATTTTTCATAATTTTCATTTTTTTTTATATCATAGGGTTGCTTCACTCTAAATGTTATACCTTGAGATTTTTGTGGTGAACCTAGGTTAATTTATACATTTTTCCTCTGAAATAAGGTTATATTATATTATATTGGTATTACTGATTTTGGCATACTATGATTTAAAAGTAAAAAAAATTACAAAAATTGGTGTTTGGCGTATTTTTACTGTAATGAAATCTGTTGTTTTTTACCATACGCTTAGCCAAATTTAATGTCATAAGTATTGTTGGTCAACTAGAAGTTATGTTTGTTATACTTTTTCATAAGATACATCTTTAACGTATAAATTAACGCTATTCATGAATAAATAAAATACATTTTGACAATATGTCAGTCATTTTTGAAAGTGTACCCCATCAAAATTTTAGGTTGAAGTAGAAAAATGAAGGGTTATAACAAAAATCGCATTTTTGTCAAAACGTGTGGTTAGATTTTGTTGATATTTCACAGTTTAGTATCATAATAGATTTAATGATCAAAGATAATAAGAAAGTCAAGGTCTGAAAAAAGTCCCATTAGGGGCTTTCTACCTTAAGACTAAAACATTTTTACCCTCGGTAATTTCCGTTTTGTTTCCGTTGTACGGAATCTACCGAGAACAAGTTCGCCTACCTCCGAAGGCAAAGCCGACCAATCGACTGCGCTCGTGGGGTGGGGACCATCTGGCCCATAGCGTCTGCATGCCTGGGTACAGCATAGCCTAGAAACGAGAATCATGTGACAATATTGATTATCACACAAAGAACCAAAATCAATCAATCAATCAATCAGTTAATTTCTTTGTTGAACGCTACGCTACCTCACCCATTCCGATCAATACTCGCCCCACCAGCAGTAAATAGGGGCTACCACGCGCTAGGAAGGGGCAGATGATGGACAAAATGGCCACCGGAAACATGCCTAACGACACCATCAGCCGGGGCCCGAATCTGTCGCTGAGGTAACCGGAAGGGATCTGCATTACGGTATACCCCCAGAAAAACGCTCCCAGGATAAAACCTCGAAGCTGCTTGTCCCAGGAGAACTCGACTACCAGCTGACCTTTGACCGGATGTAGGACGCACTCGTCCACCGTCGTCGTCGGCAGGTTGGTCGTCACGTTTTCGTCGGTGGCATTGTTCATGCAGACGATAGCGGTACTGAGGTTGGCGCGGAGCGAATACAGCCAGAAGAAGCCGATGAAGCAGGTGAGAGAAAGCAGCAGACGCCGGGAAGTCCACCATGGAACTGGAAAACAAGTGTACAGTAATACGGTGTAGCATTTCGGATCAGGGTGGGCAAGAGGTTCAACTAACAGACTTAAAGACGATGCGATATAATTGTATTGGACTAAATGATTATGTATGTGTTGTGACGCGCACATATGCAACAAACAGATTTTACCAGAAATACAACATACCCTAATGCCAAGGTTTATCTCTATATATATCTTATAGAATTTCAACGAAAATAAGTTCAGTGCTGTATCATATGCAACGATTGCCAGATAGACAAGTGATCAACGTAAACAACACAATACATAGGAAACAGAAGCGGGCAGTTTTACCAAGTACTGGTTCTACCCAGGAATACGACTCTAGTCTCAACAATGTCAAAAGATTTAACTAACGTACTTCAACTTCATTTGTCATTGACGGACAAGTAAGACAATACGAGAATTCACCACCCCTCGAATATACATGTATAACTATATTCTGACATGATACTCACTAATTTTTCTAAAGATACAGAACAAAATTATCGTTGTTAAACTACCCAATTCATAACGAAAAAAGTAGTCCCGAAACTGAGCGGAGCATAGTAAAAAGAAGTTCTAGTTACAATTGAAAAAAATATGTGTCAAATCATGTTAGAATCGAAATAATTTTCGCAGTATCGTTGTTTATCGGCCAATAAACTGCTCTTTGCCGTTCTGATGCGTGGCTATTAAACAACTCGGCCTAACGCCCTCGTGGTTTAATTCCTACGCATCAGAAATCCAAATGGTTGATTATTGGTCGATAAACAACGATAAATCTAAAATTATCTCTTAATTAAACAATGCCACATCGCACCTTCGTCCAAATTCAAGTCTTCCGGCGACGGTTTGTCAAGTCCGAACGGGATCGAGTCGGCGTGACTGAAACTGAGACTCGGACGCCGACCGCTAGATAAGGAGGAAGTCCTGTTCCGGCCAATGAGATCGTTTCCGCTGCTCACCGTGTGTATCCGGCCCTCCTTACTCTGCTGCCGCTTTAGCTGGGCGGCCCGGCGGGTGGCATTTCTGACGGCGGTGGTCGGCGACTCCACGTCCGGCTTCGCGTCGTTCTGGTCGCTCGGTCCGTTGAGCGCCGAGTTTTCTTTCAATGGCGTCGTATCTGACATCCTGCAATAGGAAGGGTGTTTTATTAACCATAAGGACATTACATTTAAAAAACCTTCCATACAGTTACAAATTCATAGCTTAATACCATACGCGAAACATTGATTTTAGATGTCAGACACCATGATTTTATGCGTGTATACGCCATGTTCAAAATATGACATACACTGGCAAACAAATGATTATGATGTCAATATTATTTAGTTAAACATGATGCATGCAGTGCATTGTTTCAGCTAGTATTTAATTGAATATTAAAGTAAACGAAAATAAATGTTTATGGTTTATGATGTGTATTTTAAATTTTGACAGTGTATTTTAAATTTTGTCAGACACCCACATTTTGTGTCATGCATGTCTGGATGGCTGACAAGTTTCGCATTGTTTGCATATATTGGTGATGATATTTATAAAACAACACACCATATTTTCGTGAAACCGACGTGCAATGACTTTCTGTTTATGCGTTTCCATATACATGTATATGACAATTTTGTTGGTGGACGTTAAATCGATATTCATGATAAACCTAAACGTCCGATTTACAAATTAGCACAGACAACATTTGAAACTGAGGCTGGGGAAAACGATCAGATATCACCGTCCACGGCTATATCACGACCATAATTAGTTTACACATTTTGCTTGCCAACGTAATGATCATGGATTATACAGAGATGTAATTCAAAATCAAATCCACTGGAGTGTTAGAAGAACAACATGGCCGTAATTTTCAATCAGCTTTACACTACAGCTGCAATTTAGCTCTTAGCGAAGTGAGTTATGCTAGAAGAAAGCTATATTCAATAGCTCACGACCTTTACAGAATATAGCTCTAAAGAAAAAATCGTCCGATTCGAAAATGTCATTAAATTCAAAGGCAGGCGACGTGTTTTATACCCAAACAAGATCATTTGACATTTAAACAAAGTGCACTCGTTGTCTTGAACAATCTGCCTAAGAATGCAACAACATGTTGTAATCAATTTTTTTTTTTACAGAGACGTCAAATGGAAGCTTTCTCACCATGAGACGTAAAATACAAGTTTTCACAGAGACTTCGATGCACGTTTTTACAGAGACGTCAAGGCAAGTTTTTACAGAGAAGTCGAATGCAAGTTTTTACAGATACATCAAATGCACGTTTTTACACAGGCGTCAATTTCAAGTTCTTACAGTTGTCAGTTACTGGCATTGGTATGTGCACTTAGTACTGGTAAACCGCTTAGATCGGCTAAGCTTGCCCAGGAAAAGTGTGAGTAGGTTAACTGACCGCCGTGATATGACTGAAATACTGTTAAAAACGGCGAAAACCCCCAACAAAACAAACAAACGGCGGCGTGTATGCATAACCTGTTAAATGCTGACATGGTTATTGTTTTTCATTTTTGTTACTAACGAATATTTAGAGGAGTGTGGTATCTTGTCAACGTATCAAGAACATCAGCGATAGAGAAGGGTTTTCCATTATGAAACCGCTCAGGATATGCTTTCGACCCACCCATTTCAAATATCGTGTTTTCCTGTGCAGATTTGTTTACTTAACATACATGTACATTTATTTCAAAGCGAAATATAACACTTTTTTTCGACGTAAAACATACCAGAAAAACAAGCAAGCTTAACGTCACATACATTGAACTAGTATAATGTATCATCATGTACATGTTTAATATTCTGTGTCGTGTATCAAAACTCTGAAAAGCTGTTTTAACCAATGGTTAAACGTGTTGTAAACAAAAATGTTATTCATTGACCAATGGTAACTAATGGATGGTCACAGAAAACATAATTCAATATTCGGAAAAATGAGGAGAAGCATTATCATCATTATTTTATTCATTGTGCAGTGATAAGTGATAGCAACCACAAAAGCCTCATTCATTGACCGGTGAAGAGCGCAAGATTACGAAATGCCCTTATTCATTAACCAGTAATAAGTAGTAGCAGCATGGTATTCTATGAAAAAGTGTGCTGTGATAAGTAGAGGTATCCACAAGATAGTTATTCATTAACCAGTGATAAGAACGTTATTAATTAAACAGAGATAAATAGCGATACCCACAAGAACGTTATTCATTACCCACTCATAAGTAGTGATACCCGCAAGAACGTTATTCATTAACCAGTCATAAGTAGTGGTTCCCACAAGAACGTTATTCATTTACTAGTCATAAGTAGTGGTACCCGCAAGAACGTTATTGATTAACCAGTCATAAGGAGTGATACTCATAAGAACGTTATTCATTAACCAGTCATAAGTAGCGATACCCACAAGAACGTTATTCATTAACCAGTCATAAGAAGTGGTACCCACAATAACGTTATTCATTAACCAGTCATAAGTAGCGATACCCACAAGAACGTTATTCATTTACCAGTCATAAGTAGCGATACCGATAAAAAAAGGTATTAATTAACCAGTCATAAGTAGCGATACCCACAATAACGTTATTCATTAACCAGTCATAATAAGTGATACCTATAAGAATGTTTTTCATTAACCAGTCATAAGTAGCGATACCCGCAAGAACGTTATTTATTAACCAGTCATAAGTAGTGGTACCCACAAGAACGTTATTCATTAACCACTCACATGTAGTGGTACCCACAAGAACGTTATTTATTAACCAGTCATAAGTAGTGGTACCCACAAGAACGCTATTCATTAACCACTCATAAGAAGTAGTACCCGCAAGTACGTTATTCATTAACCAGTCATAAGTAGTTGTTCCCACAAGAACGTTATTCATTTACCAGTCATAAGTAGTGGTACCGACAAGAACGTTAATTAACCACTAATAAGAAGTGGTACCCGCAACAACGTTATTCATTAACCAGTCATAAGTAGTGGTACAGACAAGAACGTTCTTCATTAACCAGTCATAAAAAGTGGTACCGACAAAAACGTTATTCATTAACCAGTGATAAGTAGTGGTACCCACAAGAACGTTATTCATTAACCAGTGATAAGCAGCGATACCCACAAGAACGTTATTCATTAAGCAGTGAAAAATAGTGATAACGATTAGAAGTTTATTCATTAACCAGTGATTAGAAGTGATCACCATCAGAATTTATTCATTAACCACTGATAAGTAGTGATAACCATCAAAACGTTATTCATTAGCCAGAGATAAGTAGTGATATCTACAATAACATTATTCATTAACCAGTGATAAGTAGTGATATCTACAATAACATTATTCATAAACCAGTGATAAGTAGTCATATCTGAAATGACGTTGTTATTTTAACCAATAAGCAATTGTGATATTTCCAAGGAAGTTATACATTACCAGTGGGTTTTTTTCACCTTTGGGGGAAAGATGTTAAGGCCCTTCAGATGGGGAATTTTTACATGTTTATATTCTACTTTGTTATAAAACAGTAATCAATTGTTTTGCTAAAAATGATAACTTAGATTATGCCATAACTTGGATTGATGAAAAAATGCTGGGATTGTTAACGAAAATTCCTCTATCTGAATCAATGTTTGTCTTAATCTGGTTGTTTTTTTTTTCAAAATAAATCTAACATTGTGAAGGGAATTTTAAGTTTGTATAGGGGAACAATAATTACTTTTTAAGTAGGTGAATAGGGCCGAATTTCGGCCCCAAATTGGCCCTAAAAAACACTGATAACCATTTATAATAGTGATATCCACAATGACGTAGTTCATTAACCAGTGATAAGTAGTTATATCCACAAAGGCGTAGTTCGTTAACCTGTGATAAGTAGTGATATCCACACGAACGTAGTTTATTAACCTGAGATAAGTACTGATATCCACAATTAAGTAGTTAATTAACCAGAGATAAGTAGTGATATCCATAAGGACGTTATTCATTAACCAGTGATAGGTAGTGATATCCACTTTAACGTAGTTCATTAGCCAGTGATAAGTAGTGATATCCACAAGGGCGTAATTCGTTAACCTGTGATAAGTAGTGATATCTACAATGACGTTATTCATTAACCAGTAATAAGAAGTGATACCCAAAAGGACGTAGTTAAATTAACCAGTGATAAGTACTGATATCCACACGGACGCAGTTTATTAACCAGTGATAAGAACTGATATTCACAATGACGTAGTTCATTAACCAGAGATAAGTAGTGATATCTATAAGGACGTTATTCATTAACCAGTGATAGGTAGTGATATCCACTTTGACATTATTCATTAACCAGTGATAAGTAAGGGTATGCACAAGGACGTAGTTCATTAACCTGTGATAGGTAGTGATATCCAACAAGGACATTATCCATTAACCAGTGATAAGTAGTGATATCCGCAAAGACGTAGTTTATAAACTAGTGATAAGTAGCGATTTCCGCAAGGACGTAGTTCATAAACCAGTGATATGTAATGATTTAAATCAACATGAACGTAACTCATCAACCAGAGATAAGTAGTGAAACTATTCAGTGACAGCTATTGGTTAACCACTGGAAGTCAGTATTCAATAAACATGGATACATAACAATTAGGCAGTGATATTCAAGTAGTTTCACTCAATTATATTTTTCAAACAACGAAAGGTAATCTTTCTTGAACATTATTTCTCTGGGCTCGTGGTGTTATCGATATCGCCTTAGTCGTCGAAACTGTTGAATGTGTATCCAGACCATATCATTGTTGTTGTTGTTGTTGTTTTTCAACTGAATTCCAGTAAAATCGTATATAACATCCCATGCTTAAACGTCACAATCTAACTTAATACATGTGCATAACTCTCCTATTCCGACACGGCTATGGATTGTTATCGTAATATATGCATGTGCATGTAACCCATACCAGTCCATACTAGAATCATTTGCATCCGGGTGCAAGATATTCAGTTGTGAAAACAATATCAGGAAGTTGTACGTGAAACGCAATCCCACACAATCAATGCGTCACAGCAATGCCGAATCCAAGGGCAGTAAATAAGAAAACCAGTCGCCGCCATCTCCACACAGAAACAATACGCGTCGGTAAATCACGAGACCGAAATACGAACATTATTTTGTGCTGAAAAAACAATACGACTGACAGACATACGATACACAGGCAGACATGCCCAAATCCTGTTGGATTGACCCTTCACCCATGCCCCCACACAGTAATCGGGCACCGTACACTGCGGTATTTGGTCATACCGTAATTTAATAAACAAGTTGTAAATAATTTTATACAAATCAGCAGTTATTTAACCTACATATTTAACCCTTACATACTTAAATGACTTCTGTTGTCAGTTGTTTTATAAATAAACTGTATTGAGCATGTGTAAAGTCCGTGAAATGTGTTTTATAGAATCTGCCAATTTTCAGCCATGCTAAGGGCTAGCGACCGGTCTACTTTACCTTTATGAAGTCACAATTCACTTAAGCATAGACATCGAATCGGAACCCTTTACAGGATAAACGTTTAGTACTGCATACGTTGTAAATATTGAAATGCAGACACGTGGTGTCAATATTGTGACAGCCAACACAACTTTCATTTTAAGATCTACAAAAGTCTAGACTACCGGTACTCTATATTATCAACGACACTTTCGTTTTGTTATCTTGATAAATCAGTAAATGATAGATCTATATAATTACAGAAAACAAATGAGTTGCCTTACCTTATTCTGTGTGGATTTTACACAATTATTTGATTAAATAACCCGTCAAAATTTCAAGAAAACAATTGCCACATTGAACTGTCTGAAAAAATACAAAAACTCCGCCGCAAATGGCGTTATTATAATCATCGGCACACAGAACGCACTTCTGTCGCAATACGTTTCAGTAAACAAGTTTCCTTTATAATTACTTGTATTTCAAATACACAGCACATTAACCGTTAAATATATAGTCCAAATAGCACGAGTGTTAAATATCCGAATGCTCTGCTAGTTCGTTAGCTTTAACACTAGTCCTAACTGAAGGTTAGACGAACAGGAAGGTGAAGGTTAAGGTCGTTGCTATTTATAGAACACTGAGGCTGATCGAATTGCGTAATGTGCCAATCGTCATTTTATCTTTTCCTTACTCTGCTATTTTAAAAATACTACAACTGGAGACCTGTAAAACTCGTAGTTTAAACTGTCTTAATGGATTTGTATATATACGTTTATCACGACTGACTGCTGTATAATTAGACATATTCACTTTAGTTGCAAATCACACAGAATTCCGATATTTCAAAGGGAAGTAACCGCATGTGAACCGTGCAGAAATACAGGTAGTCGGGCGAAATACATGGTGCTAAAACGAAGACGCTTTTTTAAACCTATGTTGAATTTTTTTATGAACGATAATACAATTTAACTATAAGTGTGGCGGTTTTAGGGGGTACAGTTAACGAAGAACGTACGTAATGTTATTTGCCATATGTATGATAAAACACTATAGCTCTACGTACGTGTACTTTTCAGCACATTTTAATACTTAAGAAATATGTGCAGTATTAGCAAATTATTATAATCTGATACTATTACTGCAATATTTTACTTCACCTGCCACGCACCGTCGATCGGGAATTTCATTTCTACTTGTACTTTAATAGACTAAGCATATCGCATTTACATATGTACAGCATTTTAATTCATTGAGATTATTTTAGTTTAAAATGTACACCATGTCAGTAAGTACGATCGATATATACACCAATAATAATAGAAGATTGGGATTCTTTGCGCCAAGGAATTGTAACACTCATTTATCAGCGGAGTAGGCTATTGGACATTTATTTTTGGCCTGATTCATTGCACTTTATTGGAATTTCTACACGCTCGATAACGACCCACGTGCAATGCTCCGCATTCGGGAGAAAGTACATGGAAATACGCACGTTGACACAGGGACCTTTGATTACGCAATTCAAAGAACAATCATTTCGCCAAGGGATTGTCATTTAAAACCGAACGTAACTGGCTGCCGTATAAAGGGTTCATTCACAGTGCGGTACAAAGTTTAACCTATAAACCAGTCGTAAACTATAAAACTGTTCATAGCAAAGCTCAGAGATTTCGCATGAAATTCATTATTCTACAAATCTATAATTCAATAATAAAGGCTTAGTCTTAAAATAAAATACCATTATATCGTTTCGCAAATATTGTTATCGCATTGTTAGATCGAGATTTATATATATCGGAAGTAGTAAGAAAGTGTAGATCGTCTGTATCCTTCATCTAGATATATAGAATCCAGAAAAAATGAATTTGATTGTTTTTATTCCTGTAATTCATCAAACTGTATTTTATGTATTAACGCATCAAACATTTATGTATATAATATCGTCCATTGAAAGCCAGAAGGTGTCATCAGCATATGTGCAAAGAAAGCTGATAGCCCCTTCTGGCTTTGAATAAACGATATATAATATCCATATATAAATTGAGAAAAATCATTATTCTAAAATATTTAGGTAAGAAATTGTTCACAGCCCTATTGCATTGATTTGTTGTTAATTTTGTCATTTACAATTCCATATATATTGTTATAAACAGGTGATAGAATGATTGGTAGAAAAAAACTTATTCATGACATTAGCATAATATATATGAGGCGTATCTTGGGACAACCGGGCTTAATGCATGTCCGTTAATTGTCGTCCCGGATTAGCCTGTGAAGTCCGCACATGCTAATCCAGGACGGCACTTTCCGCCTACAGTGGATTTATGTTTAGAAGACACTTCATTGAAACAGAAAATACCTTAAAAGCGTAAAGTGCCGTCCTGGATTAGCCTTTTCGGACTGCGACATTCCTCGTATAGTTTTTAATTTTCAGATTGTACATGATACGTTTTTTCTTAATGTTGGATTAAGGCCAAATATTTATGAATGTTCGTACTATCAAACTGTAAAACTGTAATATTCTAACTTTATACTCAAAATATACATACCCATTACGTGATTTCGTAGTAATGCACAGTTTTATCTAGACCTGTATGTGCAGTTAAGATAATCATTATTATGCTGTTTGTGCCCCAATACACGCTCACAATGTTCCATATTTAGACATTTTGAGTTGTCTGGTGCACAAAGTTTATTTAATCAACCTAATAAATAAGAAATTCGCAACATATTCGGTTATTCATCACACTAAATATGCCAAGTGGTTGCACTAGTTACGTAAATGCTCGCTGTCATATCAAAAGAGCGAGAATTTCGTAAACCGACATAATCTTCGGAACATACGGCAATGTCATGGTGACACAGGCCGATAACAAAAAATATAACGTTAGGTCATCCAAATTTCACGTGGTGAATATCCCAAATGCTGTCTTTGATATGCAAAACAAGCGTTGTCACTGTACAAAAATATTAACTAAAGGGCAATCACTACAAAAAAAATAAAGCAATAGTTATAGTAAATGTACTCAGCACTTCCTCTGAACGTCCTCTATCAATATACATGTATGTGGTTTTACTTTAAATCCCTTCAATACTAATGGAGTTATGCCCCGCACAAACGGGCAATAACTCCGTAAATATCAAAGAATGCGTTATGGTCCTTGTACTTTGCACTTTCATTTGAAGTATCATTTGAATTACTTCAATACTTTTCGAGTAATACTCTGCGCAAGAAGCAGGGCGGACGGACGGACGGACGGACGCACGATACTGTATGCCCATGAAGAGATCTTCGGGGGGGGGGGGGGGGGCGGCAATAACAATCGTTTTAGCTATAAATAAAATATATGACTGAATCAAAACAATTTATATTTTCTTTATAATAAAGTAAGATTTTGTGCCATTCTGGCATTAACGACATTCAGACAAAAATAACTGCCTACTCAGAAAATGAGAAAATAACGTTATACGAGTACATAAACAATTACATGGACATCAGACAAGTCACAACTTCATTAAACAAGTCACATCGTCATCAAACAAATCACAACTTCATTAAACAAATCACAACTTCATCGAAAAAGTCACATCTTCATCAAACAAATCACAACTTCATTAAACAAATCACAACTTCATAGAAAAAGTCACATCTTCACATCGACATCAAACAAATCACAACTTCATTAAACAAATCACAACTTCATCGAAAAAGTCACATCTTCACATCTTCATCAAACAAATCACAAATATAACACTATCTGAACAACTACAAGATGAAAGAAATAATGAAGTTTTCTTATATTTAGTACTAACTAATGTAACTGAATTTAACATATATTGATGATGATATGCCTTATTGAAATGCATTTATTTGAATTAAATCACTGGATGAGAAAGGCTCATTTGTCTAGACCTATCATGTGAGTCTACCGGTAATCCTATAGGTCTCGACCTATCGTGTGAGTCTACCGGTAATCCTATATGTCTAGACCTATCATGTGAGTCTACCGGTAATCCTATAGGTCGCGACCTATCATGTGAGTCTACCGGTAATCCTATAGGTCTCGACCTATCATGTGAGTCTACCGGTAATCCTATAGGTCCCGACCTATCATGTGAGTCTACCGGTAATCCTATATGTCTAGACCTATCGTGTGAGTCTACCGGTAATCCTATAGGTCTCGACCTATCGTGTGAGTCTACCGAAAGTCCTATAGTTCTAGATCTAGCGTGTCAGTCTACCGGTAGTCCTATAGGTCTAGACATAGCGTGTCAGTCTACTGAAAGTCCTATAGGTCCAGACCTATCGTGTGAGTCTACCGAAAGTCGTATAGGTCTAGATCTAGCGTGTGAGTCTACCGGTAGTCCTATAGGTCTAGACCTAGCGTGTGAGTATACCGGTAGTCCTATAGGTCTAGATCTAGCGTGCGAGTCTACCGGTAGTCCTATAGGTCTAGAACTAGCGTGTGAGTCTAACGGTAGTCCTATAGGTCCAGACCTAGCGTGTGAGTCTACCGGTAGTCATATAGGTCTAGACCTAGCGTGTGAGTCTACCGATAGTCCTATAGGTCTAGACCTAGCGTGTGAGTCTACCGGTAGTCCTATAGGTCTAGACCTAGCGTGTGAGTCTACCGGTAGTCATATAGGTCTAGACCTAGCGTGTGAGTCTACCGGTAGTCCTATAGGTATAGACCTATCGTGTGAGTCTACCGGTAGTCCTATAGGTCTCGACCTATCGTGTGAGTCTACCCGTAGTCCTATAGGTCTAGACCTATCGTGCGAGTCTACCCATAGTCCTATAGGTCTAGACCTATCGTTTGAGTCTACCGGTAGTCCTATAGGTCTAGACCTATCGTGTGAGTCCACCGGTAGTCCAATAGGTCTAGACCTATCGTGTGAGTCTACCGGTAGTCCTATAGGTCTAGACCTATCTTGTGCAGGGGCGTAGCTTGTGTTCAAACCAGGTATAGGCACAATAGGCGGAATCTACAAAATGACGCTGTAAGCGATAATTTGGGATATGAGATTTATCTCGAATGTGGATACATAAAATTAACTTCAGCTAAACTCCGATTCTACAAAATAATTGTAAAATAAGCGTGTGTTTCATGAAATTTATTTCATATTGACGTAATCGACTCGTTAAACAATAAAGTATCAACACAGCCAAGAAAGATCCCCTCCCCCCCCCTTGTTTTTATTGCATGTTTGGCATGTTTAAATGTTTCATCTCTGGGGAAAATGTATAGGCACGTGCCTATAGTGCCAACAGGAAGCTACGCCTCTGGTGTTAGTCTACCCGTAGTCCTATAGGTCTAGACCTATCGTGTGAGTCCACCGGTAGTCCAATAGGTCTAGACCTATCGTGTGAGTCTACCGGAAGTCCTATAGGTCTAGACCTATCGTGCGAGTCGACCGGTAGTCATATAGGTCTAGACCTATCGTGTGAGTCCACCGGTAGTCCTATAGGTCTAGACCTATCGTGCGAGTCTACCGGTAGTCCTATAGGTCTAGACCTATCGTTTGAGTCTACCCGTAGTCCTATAGGTCTAGACCTAACGTGCGAGTCTACCGGTAGTCCTATAAGTCTAGACCTATCGTGTGAGTCTACCGGTAGTCATATAGGTCTAGACCTATCGTGCGAGTCTACCGGTAGTCCTATAGGTCTAGACGTATCGTGCGAGTCTACCGGTAGTCCTATAGGTCTAGACCTATCGTGCGAGTCTACCGGTAGTCCTATAGGTCTAGACCTATCGTGCGAGTCTGCCGGTAGTCCTATAGGTCTAGACCTATCGTGCGAGTCTACCGGTAGTCCTATAAGTCTAGACCTATCGTGCGAGTCTACCGGTAGTCCTATAGGTCTAGACCTATCGTGTGAGTCATCCGGTAGTCCTATAGGTATAGACCTATCGTGCGAATCTACCAGAAGTCCTATAGGTCTAGGCCTATCGTGTTAACCCCCCTTTAGAGAAAAGACTATGTAGATTGTGCACCTATCAATATTTTCCCCTAGGTGCTGGAGGGGGGGGGGATGCGGCGGGCATGTACGGGACTTTAGACTGAAAGTGATTCCCGACAGGCGGGAATTTGACACGCCGAATGATTCCGGGTCCCTGTAAGGTAAATAGACTTTGGTCGGATTTTAAATTTAGGAAATATTGGCCCCCGAGTCATTTGATACCCTAATAGCATCTCCCACTGAGGGAATTTAGACGAAAATGCGTGGCTCGAGATTGGGGAATTAGACTCCACAAACATAAAATTAGTCAAATTCCCCTGGGTCAGCCCGCTGCTCAACACCTGAGGGGAAATATTGATATGTGCATATTCGCATATTGTCACTGTGTTGACCCCCTTTCGTACCCGGGTGAACATTACCTAGTACGATGCCAACATCAATGACTTTAGTTTTCAACTGCGAATCATGTACAAAAAAAAAGACCAACCATAAAATATCCGTGATCTTCGTTATGGTTGGGTGAGTCAAAAGCATCTTCAACCATGGATACCATAGTAACTACCTGCCATGAATGAAATTTCATAATCAACATTGAAAATATAACCATCGTCTCCGCTGAAACCACATTAAATTTTAAATATTACAATAACATAAGCGGCCCTAAGTAATAACATGCAGACGTCAACATGAACATAAACTGTTTTCTGGCATCATTTAAGCATCAATTACGTTCAAAAGAATGTTTGTCGAGAGATCATTGGTTTTACAATAATATAAATTGACATTTAATTGGAAAAAATTACTTATCTACACCAGACAAGGTGAGCATACATATACAATGTATTCGGATACACCAGATGTTCGGATGTTATAGCGGTACATTTGGCAGCCTTGTGAGTATATAATGTCAAGTACTGAAAAGAAATGTGTTTCCTAATTTCCTTTTATTTATTGTACAAAGAAAAAGTCCCACAATTTGGAATTTCCCCCGTCGTTGTATATGCCTTGTCACCCGAATTTCGTGGGTCTTATTTACGATTGTGGCGCAAGCGCGTTTATAAATTCTGTTATCTCACCACTGAGTTGGATAAAACACAATTTGCAATGCATATGTTATGTTATGACCATACTGATCTGTATCGTCTGGAAGCTTCTCATAATTCCGTGGGCTCAGATTGGTTGACCTACTTTGCTTGGGAAAGAGTGTTTACAGCATCAGTTTAGTAACACTTTGTTTGTACTGGAGCCTGTGCTGATCAAAGGACGAAAATCTTGGTGCAAACGGGTGTTTTTTTAAATTTTATTATTATAAATACAGAATCCTTATCATATTTTAAAAGGTAACACTATCGGCCTGACGAAATCTACACACTTGTTAATTTTCCTTGTGCTGGTTTAATTTTAGACTTCATGAATCTATGAATATTTCTATTGTGTTCGTTATTGTTCTAAAATGTTAAATAAATGATAAAATTGCACGCAGAGATTCGTGGGTAGGAATGCTAACTTAAAGTTAAAAGTTTGAAAATGTCAGTCAAATTTAGGGAAGGGGATTGTTTATGTATTATTTTTTACCAAAAATAGCAAAATTCCAAAGATAAATACACCTAAGGGAGATAATCATACATGTGCAATTATCCTTGGAAAACTGTTCTAAATATACGATTTTTTAGAACAAAATTTCATGAATTTAATTCCAAAATAGTTGTAGGGTAGTTAATAATTTGTGTATTTAATGCCGTTAATTTGTGAATAAATGACCAAGTCAATTACTGGTTGACATTTAATAGGATTTCCTTTTCAGATAGTGCAAAAATATACAATTCACTTAAAAGTTACATTAATTCGGACAATGTTTTCGGATGCACGAGCAAAAATTCTATTAGTTTTAAACGGCCACGAAATTATGGTAACTCACGAAATTATGGTAATTAGGCATACTGTATATTTCCCCTTCAACGCTAAACACCCCCTTTAATCGGAAATGCACCCTTATAATTAGTTAAATTCGCCCGACCTTGTATGTTTCCCCTTGAACGCTACAAAATGCCCCTTTAATTGAAATACCCCCTTATAATTTAAGTAAAATAACACAGGTGCCCATATGAAAGTACCTACGCCCAATGTAGAGATTGTTAAATGTGAATTATATAATCGTAATAATGTATTATGCAGGTAAGGTATTATGCAGGTAGATTTGGAATAAAATATATAAATATTTTGTTTGCAACTGTCCTTATTATACAAGATAGCAAGCCTTAACAGTATTAAGAAACATTAACTTACGCGTTTACTTGTTAGCGAGTATTTGTCGGACAGTAGTATTATATGGACGTTTTTAAATATTCGCGTTTCGTAACCGCTTTTCGTATTTTATCATCAAAATACAAGTAAACGCTTGTATTTTCAAGCATGTTTTGTTTTTTCTTCGAAAAAAGTGAGTAAATTTTTTTGGGTAAAACCAAATGTTTACGTTGATAGTCTGAAATGCATGCAACTGTCGTCTGGGGAAGTAAAATGATGTGCGCATGCGCGATAAAATTCAAATTTGGGGCCCGGACACTGTTTGTTATAGCTTTGGCTGTCTGCTTATTATAGCAGACGAACTCTGGCAGAACATTATTTAACCCGCTACGACGTAAAGGATGTGCGTAGTAGCAAATTAATACCCCATGCAGGGATCGAACTCACGACTTAGAAGTCATACGAAGAAATGACAGTAGAAAGCGCTTTAACCAACTGTGCTATCATGCTTGATAGCAAGTACTGTAGAGTGTAAACTATGGTTATAGAAAATACTCACAATTATGACGTCAAAATGTAAACATAAATAGGGCCAAACAAACAAGAACCATATTATAAATTAATTCTTATCTCAGATTGTGTGCACTCTTTTTTCATAATATACACTATGTTTTAACCATTATTATATGCCAGTATAAATATATATTTTTAAGAAATTGCCCCCTTGAGGCCCGTTTCGATGACATAGTCCCTTTAATTATATTCTCTAGTTATTATTAAATCATTTGATAAAGTGGTATTATTCTGATATAAATTACGGATCGGATAATTTATTTGTTTTCTTATATAGCTGAAATAAAGTTATAAAGCATTTTTCCGTATATTTCACAGTTTAAAAAAAATGTCCGGAATATACTACTGTCAACATGAAAAAGACCGAGTTTTATGTACCCCTTTCTGGGTCTCTATTGTTGCGCATGCGCACAAGTGACACTTATTTTGTACATAGGCAAACGGATGATGAACCCAGGATGTAACGTGCGCATTTTCATCGTTGAGTTTGTACATGAATTAAAACTGTCCCAAAATAAATGCATATTTCGTCCGACAAATACTCGCTCGCCAGTGGAGGCTTAGTATATGCGTACTTTATGTTTTATCCAACTAATGAATGAATTTGCACCGGCAGGGTGGACCAAGATTTGGCATTGTTAAAGGAACTTGTTCACAGATTGACGAAATGACAATTTTTCAACCGTTTGTCAGAGATTCCAACAATAAAAGATTAGTGTATATAAATGAGCGAAATCACACTACGGACATAGAATTATACTGTAAATACCGTTTCTTTAATGAGCAATCATCAGTTAAAATTGAGAACATTATATACGTTGGTAACGCTAAACCATGGAATAATTTGGAGTGTTTATGTTGTTTTCGTTTAAATTGTTGACAACACGTGGATGCCTTACATAAAGTAACACATGCAGAGCCGAACCGGAATGGTCGAGTGGGTAAGGTGTCAGCCTTTTAATCCGGAGGTCTGAACCTCGGTGGGAGAAACTTCTTTTTTTTTCTCGTTATAATACTTTAGTTCTTTATTTCCGGTGCTTAAATCTGTCAGGTTAAGACATAAAATGGCATACTTGAAAAATACAAAAATATGTAAAGAAGTCCCTTAAAATGTGTTTGATAGACGTAGATTCGTTGTATCATGATGTATGGCCGTGATCTAAGCATGCGGCTGTCTGATAGACGTAGATTCGTAGTATCATGATATATGGCCGTGATATAAGCATGCGGTTGTCTGATAGACGTAGATTCTTTGTATCATGATATATGGCCGTGATCTAAGTACGCGGTTGTCTGATAGTCGTAGATTCGTTGTATCATGATAAATGGCCGTGATCTAAGCACGCGGTTATCTGATAGACGTAGATTCGTTGTATCATGATATCTGGCCGTGATCTAAGCATGCGGTTTTCTGATAGACGTAGATTCGTTGTATCATGATAAATGGCCGTGATCTAAGCATGCGGTTGTCTGATAGACGTAGATTCGTTGTATCATGATATATGGCCGTGATCTAAGCATGCGGTTGTCTGATAGACGTAGATTCGTTGTATCATGATATATGGCCGTGATCTAAGTATGCGGTTGCAATATACGCACATAATTCCAATGGTCACAGTGATAAGCAAATGTGTTTACGTTTGAGGGTTGTCACATAGACAGAGCCGTGCATGACGTTAGATCTCAGCTACTAGTAGAAGCGGGTACTCAGCCTTCTTGGGACATTCCCCAGCCCTGAAACTTTGTTTTGTTTTTAGAATGACGAAGATCTAGTGTACAGGGTTCGATGAATTATACCAGTATATCGAACGGGCTCATTTCTTAGTTTTAATAAACATTGAACACTTAAAATGTTCTTCATTCAAAAAGTATCCCACGTCCACCACGAAATTTGAAATTGTAAGTGTTTTACACACATTTATACAGATTAGGGCCCGTATTCACCAACCCATTCTCGACTAAGAATACGGATTATTCTTGAAACTTTTCTATTCTTAAAATGCAGTTTATTTGAATCATTCGTGGTATTCACCATGCTAATCGTAGCATTCTTTATTTAGATTGATTGTTTGGTGACTTAAGTAACATTTGTACTCGGAATATTTGCAAACTTACAAGTATTTTATTGATTCAAGGTATGTTCTTTATTCTTAAGTTTAAGAATGGGTTAGTGAATACGCACCCAGATTTACCGTACACCGGTGATGTTTCATTTTATAGCACAGTATGGCAGTTCTAAGCGTTCAACCAAGTGTACGCACACAAGTTTGCGTAAATGCGTATGCCTGGGTACACCTCTCTGGGAGTCTATCGCTTATGCACCCATCAATATTTTCCTCCAGGCGGGCGGGGGGGGGGGGGGGAGGAGCGACGGGCATATATGGGACTTTGGACTGAAAGCGATTTCCGACAGGCGGGAATCTGACACGCGGAATGATTCCGGGTCCCGGAAAATTGACTTTGCCTTTGGTTCGAGTTTAAATCCTGGTATTCTTTGCCCCGGGCCATTTGATACATCAAGCATCTCCCACTGAGGGGATTCAGTAAAAATGCTGGGCCTTAATTTTTTTTGAATTAGACCCCCAAAAATGAAATTTGTTAAATGCCCGTGGGTCAGCCGCCCCTTCCCCCACCCCTTGGCGAAAATATTGATAGGTGCATTACTGACGGTGTATCGACAATGGCCACCGACTTTTGGTATAACTTCATTCACATTCATACGTAAACAAACACGATGGTATTGCCGCAATATGATTTTCTTTTTACTTGTTGATGATGATGCCATAATATTCACTTTGGGTTATTGTATAAGAAACCTTTGACAACTGAAATGCTAGTATGTTATTCGGAATGAACACCAGTTAGCTTGCACAAAAAGCATTGATTTGATAGGTGCATCCCCAAAACCCACGTGTTTCATTAGAACTATTATCGCCGGGGTTTGTGCAGTGTCCTTTGATTTCTATACAATGTCCATCTACTACTAGTCGAACTTAGTAAACATTTGTCCGTAAACAAGCACGATGTAGTAGCAAACTTGACTCATTGGAAGCGAGTTAAAGCCGAATTGTACCATTAAATACAGGTCCATTATATTATGATAATCGGTCAATGGCATGCGCTGAAGGTGAAGGGGGTTTATCCAAGGTCGGGAATCTAGATTGTGTGTTTTGGGGGTAAATAATGAATGGTGCGGTTGGGCAGGGCAGGGCAGGGCAGGGCAGGTTTAACTGAGGTTTAAACAAATCGAGTTTCGGCTGATTTTTTTCGTACGCCGCTTCCTCCTCCACAACCGCTGCTGTATTAAACGAGATGCACAAGCCAAGTCAGAAATGCAGCGCAAGCGACATTTTGTCATGGTTTTATGGACTACATTTATTGCTCTACTGTTTATGCGGTCGTCAGTAGTCATAAGTTTGCACGTGTTATACAACGCACGTGGGCAACGGTCCAGCAGAATGCCGGGCGGCGTTTTGGTTCCAGCGGAACCGGCTTTACCCAGAACTGAGTAGAATTAGTACATGTCCTTAAGCAGCTGATTTCGGTCTTGACTCACATAATTCAAGATTAGAGGATTAGAGGCGCCTGAATTTGCTGGTAGTTAATAATGCTTGTAGTAAATGATTTAAGATAAAAGCGCCTTAATTTTTTTGGTAGTTAAAACAAATATGCCGGTAAACACTCTAACGTATTTGAATAAGGAAAAAAAAACACCAATAATTGTTGGTTTCCGCTAACATCTCGAAAATTACACGTTATTTTTAATTGTGTTGTTCATGAAACAAAAGCAACATTTTGAAATACATGTTCAGTCTTTCTTGGTTTTTGCGTTGATTAATAGATCTACAGTAAATTAAGTATTACAATGGTTACAACAATTTGTGTAATTTGATGCTGATAGAAAAACGCTTTATAGAATCTACATTATTTTCACGAAGCATGAAACCAAAATTCCGAAGAATGGATTTGAGTATTACAATAAATAGATTGAAGAATACATAATCGCAACGAAAAGCACATGTTGTAAGATGTTGTGAAATTAATAAATCGAATTTTGAATAATTTAGAGGGGGTCATGCGTACGACGTTTCGCCTCCTTCCTCTAAATTCGCCTCTTATGCACCTATCAATGTTTTCCCCCAGGGGGGCGAGCGGCGGGCATATTCGGGACTTAAGACTGCAAGCGATTCCCGACAGGCGAGAATTTGACACGCCGAACGATTCTGGTTCCCGGGGAAATAGACTTTGGTCGGAATTTAGATTCTAGGGTGGGGAATTAGACCCCCAAAAATAACATTTGTCGAATTCCCCTAGGTTTGCCCGCCGCCCCCCCCCTCCCCTTGGGGGAAAATATTGATAGGTGCATTAGTAACACCATACCGTCCTTATTTCAAGCAGGTGACCATTTGACAACATAGCCCAAAACGAAACACGCGAAACGACACAAAACACAAATATGAGTAAAACTTATATTAGAAATAATCGGTCGATTCAGAGCTTTCAGAGTCCACACTGTCGATATTGACAAAAATATAAAACATAGGACACATGCAGTCGTTTCTGTCAAATATCGAATGAGTCATATATTATGTTACTTTGCTCCTACTAAATACTCGTTGTATAACTTACTGTCCATTTTGATCTTGCTCAAGACAGTAACGGAAAACCCTCACAAGGAAATTTAACTTAGTAAGATAAAACAAGAAATATGATTTGTCGACCTTGACATACATTTCATTCAAAGCCTCAGCAGCTTGTTTTCAGATACTAAAATTAGTCTAATAAAACGAGAAAAGTCACTACAAATTAATGAAGTAATAAAATGGTGAAAAACAATATCGGACGTCATATTTATGGGAGTAGATATAGAGTAAAACTGAAATCACCACCTCGTTAAACCAAAACTTAAACGGACATTAACCAGCATGTCTGCTGTAGCCTGCTTACCGAATTCAACGCCTATATGTATACGGAATATTATACATTATTATTTCCTTCCCGTCGAATGTTTGCTACATCCTTTACCGGGAGGCCATTACATCGATGTGGTAATTCTACTGGTTAGCGACCCATTTTCGCCCGGAAATGGAGGTTTTTGTTGTATTACACGTGTCTTACTCATCCGTTTGTAATGAAACTTGGCACAAGCAATGTTAGGCACCTGAGTCAAAGAAAAATAGCTCTTTTTTTTCAAAATCCATTCACACATATCGAAAAATATCACGTGCGAAAACCATCTATAATTTAATGCATAATTGTTAATAACTGTACCAATTATTCGCCCATCTTAATAAAACTGGTTTTCATTTTGCTAACTATTTTCGTAATATTATTTCATTTAAGCAAAGCGTTTGTGAGAAAATGGCAAGTCAAAATGTGCACACAATCACTACACGTAACAGGGTAATTCCACAAATTATGGCCATTTTATTTGAAATTTCAGAAGAAAACCGAAGTGTTTATTTTGAACAAAATTTGATTTAAACAACAAATTTAGCCTATATAGCTAACAAAACAATTGTCAGCAGCGCTCAATAGGCGATCAGTATGACCAAAATGATGTGACCTTGACACCTATATCTGCCCAAATTGTCATTACCGCAATGGTGGAAAACTTACAGATACGAGCTGTATTTGCACGAAAGTGTCATTTTTAATTGTGCATCATGTTATCACATAGTAATGATCTATTGCATATAAAAATATGCAATATTAAAACAAAAATAATTGGTTAGTTCGTGTGTTTTCTAATTTTGTTAAAAAATATTCGACATGTTTTAAGAATACATGTTAAAAAGAGCTATTATAATTTCTTACTGCTTTTAAATACTTTTGAATTTCTAAAGTAGTTGATTTCGATTATAATAATTTCAAGAATGTATTGTGTTTACTGTATATATCTTCCAATTGTAGGTAAATTATGTCGTTGCGGTAATGACAACTCGTTTCGGTAATGACTTACCGTTGCGGAAATGACATCGGCTATGAACTACAGTCAAATATAACGGATATATTTACTTTGTATTAATGTTTAACTCATTTTGTTGGAAGAAAACCATTTAATGAATTGAGCCTTAAATCAAGCATGTTTTATTTATCCAAATTTTAACAGCGTTGCGGAGATGACCGTTTCGGTAATGACACTTTAGCAAAAAATTCACTTGAAAATGCAAGAAATATTGTTTTACATGCATTAAAAACCTTGGACATGAGATAGAACTATGAATGAAGGTGAATGGCTTCAACGAGCAATAACTATGTAATTTCAATGTCAGTTATGCATTGTTTGTTTAGATCGATATTATTATACGGAATTCATACGAATTTCCGCAATAATCGACTCAAGTTTAGCAAAACAAAAAGGCAAATCATCTCCTGACTGGTTAACAGTATTTGTTTGTTGTTTTTACTGTTTTTCACTAGTGGGCGAATAATTGGTACGGGCGAGAAAAAAAAAAGGTCGCTAACCAGTATCGTTATTTTCCTGGTAGAATCTAACAAGTTTAATCCGCCACGTTCCGAGTTGAAACTCTGACGTCATCGGTGACTCAAAAAAGGCTAAAATAAATCTAAATTGATTTTATAAATAGTGTCTACGTCACAAACTGACGTAAGTTATTTACCGGGCATCTTACGTAGAATTCCGAACATGCGTGATATCTCACGATTGCGTAGGTTCTTGATTACCGGTGAATTATGTCAGGCGAATAACAGAGGCAACGAAAATTATATAATACGATATTACATAGCTCTATTATGTGCAGTTATCAAGTAATCAATTGGTAGTTGATAATTATGCCTTGGTATTATGTGTTGTTTTTTTGTGTGGGTTATCAAACAGTTTAATGAATTTACAAAATGGCAAACAGGTCAGTATGAAATTCAGTGTTGATAAGCACCCTGCAATGTTCGCACTAGATGTTCGACAACGATCTTGTGAAATTAACTTATAATCAAGGGAAACAACCACGGGAGGATTTGCGCTTCAAATGTCAGCACAGTAAGCTCCCTTTGTTAAGATTTAACCTTCCGATACGGAGATGTAATGCTAGAACATATTTGAAGTGACAATGTTGAGCATCATATAATACAGACATTCAAGAACATTCAATTCGCAGTTTAATTAGCTTGATTTATAATACAGACATTAAAGAACATTCAATTCGCATTTTAATTATCGTGATTTATTAAAGGGAACTTTTGATTATTTTGTGCAAAGTTAGAACAAGTACTTTGAAGAATGACTGCAAGTGGATTATCAAGATACAAGAAATAAAATATACTGGGATTTGCCTCTGCTACTCGGTAAAAAAATTCAGCCTTCAAAACGGGAGCAGCAATGGGTAAACGAAGGGAAATCACTGTGATCAGACTTGCGTTAAATAGGTTGTTGCAGTTTTCTCCCTTCGTTCATTTGACGAAATTATTTCACGTTATTTTTATCACCATGATCATTATAGTTTTTCTATTATTTTTATTACAACAATTAATCGTATCTAAACATTGCCTATATATTCCAAATTATATTTCAAACCATGATGATAAACTTGAATCAAAGATCTATCAATAAACTTAATAGATCTCTGCTTGAATGTACATTGACTTAGTGGTTTATGTACAGATTATACTGAGCAACAGTGATCCATCAACTTACTTTTGGTTAATACTAAATAGGGAAAGGTGTAGGATCAGAAAAGGTACAGGGTGCTGCTAAAAGGGGCAGGAGGGAAGCCAGGCCAGCTCTTTGACATTTAGGGATTTTATGAAAGAAAAGCTACTACATGTACTTGAAGGTTTTGAACATGTGCTCTTAATTTATAACTTAAAAATTGCAAAAATATATTATATTTTAGGCGTAAAAAAAAATGTTTGTTTCAGGTTACCCGACCTACCCCAAAAAAATGCGCCGACCCTAGAACATTTTATTGGGTTTGTCAGACTGAGTTTTCTTTTATTTACCTTTTTCAATAACTAAATGTGTTTTTGCAAAAATAAGTGTTTTGTTTTGATAGTCACTTATTAACAATATTTTAGGTTATTACTGATATGTTTTTAATATTTATTCAGTTTTAGAATCTTCAAGTTGACCATATACCAACACAAAATAAAAATAAAAAATATAAAAAATTCCTGACCTACCTACCCTAATTTTTTTGGGCATGTAACCTGAAACAAACATTATTTTTTTATGCCTTCAGAGATATTTCATTGCTGACTATCCCAGAGGAGCTGCAGGTGGGAACCAAAAAGAGGTCTTTCCCTAACAAAATCTGACTTAATCTGATAATGTCAGAATTAACGACATTAATGACATCGTGTTGACTTGATAATGTAAGAATTAATGTATAGGTTAGCGTAACCAGTAGCTGAAATAGTTATTGGCTACTAAAGTTATAGAAATTCTTTGAAAATCAGGCATATTTTGACATTTTCTGGGAAAATTACAGGTATTTTTGCTATTAAATCGAAAAATTGCCTACCATTTGTCATTTCTTAGAACCTAAAATGTACTGAAAAACGTTGTGTATAATGCGCAATT
This sequence comes from Congeria kusceri, assembly GCA_027627225.1. NCBI lineage: Eukaryota > Metazoa > Mollusca > Bivalvia > Myida > Dreissenidae > Congeria > Congeria kusceri. The sequence continues at coordinate 5,449,810 of CM051030.1, forward strand.
TTTTCAATAAAGTTTGCAAAACTCCACAGCAATTAATTTCAAATTAATTTTGACTCTAAATATTTTTTCTCATTTTACGTTCAACAAGTTTGGTGCACCTTATACATGACAGCGCACTATACACGAACGTTTTACTGTATATGATGCAATAACTATATTTCTTATTAAATCTTTATTGTACTTGTTAAAACTCGACAATTTTTTGGTCAGTAAAGAACAAGCTCATAGAGCATTATGTTTTAATGACAAATAGTGAAGAAGTGTTAGCAACAGAATTAACAACGAAGAAATAAATGCATCTTTATAGAAACAAACTGACAATACAGTGAGAAAACTATGTTTAAAGACACTTAAATGCATGCTGTTAAGCATTTAACTTTGTATGCAAATATCTACTGGGTATAACAGACTGAATATATATTGTACAAACACTTGTAAAACTGCATTTAAATCAAGCAGTACACAACTTATATAATTTGCTTATCAAGTAAGCAACACATTTGGCAAAAAGCTGTGGCAAAATTACAATATACTGGAACCGCACACAAATTCGCTAGCAACAATATTGTAACAGAAAGCTTATTGGTTTACGAAAACATCAGAGGCAGTCAACATTTCCGGACTTAAATATCTTCACATTTTACAGCAAATCTGTCTGTTCAACTGATTACCGGTATACGTGTTTAAAAACCTGGATGAGAAAAAAATAATTTGTTAGAGGCTTTATATTTGGCACTTCACTGTTTAATAATACAGCCACATTTACTTTTAAGATAGGAATTAAACCCACCCCAGTCATTATAAGCATGTTTTTATTGCAACCAGAAATTTTCAGAAGAAATCTCAAACGTAAACAAATATTTTAAAGTTTTTTCACATTTGTTGGATTTTTTTACAATGTAATGTGGACAAAGTTGACAAATGTAATGACTGTTATCAAAACAGTACACTGTTGTAAGATAAGCTACAGTGTCTTACAAACATCAAATGCCAATAAATAAAACACTAAACAGATGTTTTAAAACACTCATAACTTGTAAAACTTTAGTTTATACTTTAACAAAACATTTACCATTTACAGAGCAAATATTTATATTCAAGTGAGAAATATGAATAAGGTGACTATTATACATCTTGTTAAAGAACTACATATGTGGCGTGTCGTGGGAAAACCGGGCTTAATGCATGTGTGTAAAGTTTTGTCGAGGATTAGCCTGTGCAGTTTGACAGTTTCCTCTTTTATAGTATTTTCTGTTTCAAGGAAGTCTCTTCTAAACATAAATCCACTGTACGTGGAAAGTGTTGTCCTGGATTAGCTTGTCCGGGACGACAATTTACAAACATGCATTAAGCCTGGGTTTTCCACGAGACACCTCACATGTATTTTCCACTATTTTTTGCCAACATTCACAAAAGTTAACTTACAACAATTTCGCCCCCTTAAACCATAACAAACTTTGCTAGCAATAATATGGCCACACACTCTAGTTCCATTCGAAACAAATACAGAAGAAATACATTTCCGAAAAATGTGCATGCATTCCAGTGACTATGATTTGTTTATCACAACATTAGCTGACCCGTTTCTATCCTATTTTTCTAATATTGAAATTAAGGAAATGTATGATTTTACAAAAAAACAATAATGATCTAAAATATAAGGTAAACCAAATAATTTTAAGGTCAAATTTAATAATTAATAAATTAAATATTTATATACATTTATATATCAATATTTTCAAACATGTGTCAGTCAAATTTTTTTACTTGCATTAAGTTCATACTTTCCTTTGATGCGATCATCCGAAAAGAAAAATGGAAGTAAGGCAGCACACAATATGTGTTTTGATTGTTAAATATCAAAATAAATAAATACATATGTGATCAATACTGATAATTAATTCATAAGCGCATGCTTATTACAAACATACTGTACCGGTACATGTACGTGCACTTTAGTACACATGTACCGGTACATGTACGTGCAATTTAGTACACATGTACTAGTACATGTATTTATATACAGTATGCCATGTAACGAAACATTTTTATTTAACGAAAAAGATCACTTCCTTGTCAATACATACTTGCCAAACTGCGTTTCTTTTACATCAAAGTATTCAATACTTTGTTATGATAGCATCACTTGTTTCATAATTAAATGTAAATAACTACCCATAATGATATATGGTTTGTCACTATTGTAGAAGAATTATATATTAATATAATAGCACAAAACGTTTAGATCAAAGTATATAATTAAATGTATACAACTAATGACATAACGGCATATGGTCTGCAACTGTTCCAATAAAACAAACAACAAAAATTATATACTTCAGATTACAATTTAAAAATCTCCGTGTACAGTGACATAAGCAAAACTGGAATCCATAGATCTATATTTCCTTAGTAAAAACTCCAAGCAAATTTCTAAAACTTAACAAAATTATTTCATTCTTTAGACTATTGATGTTAAATTGGAAGTTTATTTTGTAGTAAACACTTTGTAAAATAGCAAATCAACTTATGCTTCTAATTTTACCATATTTGAAATTTGAAACACTGATTTTGACATAAACAATTTTCATTTTTAATTTTTCACTAAGGTATTATAACTTAAAGGGACAATGTCATCTAAGAGGGCCCCAATGGGTAAATTTCTTTTAAAAATCTGCAATTTATTGATTAATACCCGCATATAATAACGGTTAAAACAGGGTATATATAATGGGAAAAGAGTTAACGCACTCAGAGATAAAAATCTATTTATCATATAGGTCTTGTTTGTTTGGCCCTTTTCATGTTTACATTTTGACGTCAGAATTGGGAGCATTTTACGTAACCATATTTTACTCGCGATTCCTTACCTAGCATGATAGCGCAGTTGGTTAAAGCGCTGTCTACTGTCATTTCTTCGTATAGCTTCTAAGTCCAGTGTTTACGAAATACGTCGGACACGTCGGACATTGCCGGTACATTTTCAAAATGTCCGCCGTTTCTTGAATCTACGGCGGACAGATTTGTCCGGCGTAATTTGAAGCCTTCCAGAATAAATTCCAAACGTTTAATAATCCTTTTTTATTTTATTTTCTCGTGTTTTCTGATAATCAGGAATTTTATGACTCTTTAATTTTAATCTTAAATGTCTTATGCGCATGAGCGGCGATCGACAAGTCTAATCTCGCACCGTGCTGTTTGTCATGTAATCGTAACTAGTCGGTATATTCCGCTATGCTTCATTGTACAATTGATACGGAAATTGACGTCATAAGACAAACTGAAAATCGTAAAGCCCGTTTGATTCTGTGACCGATTCGACTTATTTGAGGGAGTAGCCTAAATTAGAATTAAGTCAATATTCTCTTAAATATTAAATGGAATAAAATTCTCATTAATGATGTAATTTAAATGAAAATGGCGGATTTCATATTACACTTAAATCTTATACATAACAATTTGTCCCCCTGTCAAAATGGCAGCGTCCTGGTCAGAAAATGTCGCGTATTATTCTAAACCAGGTAAGAAATCGATGAATTTGGTATGAAAATTGAACTGAATATTTGTATCTGTTATGTTTTATAATGGTTCTAATGACAAATATTTTATTGGAAAATACTTTATTAAAAACAACATTTGACATTGAAGGTTACGTGCCACTATTAAGTATTTCAGGTTTCAAAAATTTAAATGGCAATTATGGCATGAGTCAGACTGCATTAAAAATTTGTTTATCAATATTCAGACAATTTTGCTTTTTATTTGCAATCTAAAAAAATCTCAAGAATGTCTGACATTATTAATTGGATGTGTATGTGGCTATTTTCAAACAGTTGGTTTATGGCTATATTCAAACAGTTGGTTTGTGATTATGTGCATTGACCAGGCGTTATATGTTATATTAGAACCTTGAAATATTAAATAGGTTTGAAAAGGAAGGTTTTTGTTATTATTTTTGCAATATTCTTGTATTTTAATAAATGTCCTGCGTGGCTGAAAAATGTCCTGCGTAGCATAGAAATACGTCAGACAAATTGTCCAGCGTAGTCCAAAATGTTTTCGTAAACACTGTAAGTCGTGAGTTTGATAACCGCTTGGGGTTTGAATTTTTTCAGATTCTTTTGCTCATTAGATTTTATCAAATATTTTATTGTGTATGATATTATTTTTGATTTATTTAATGCACATGTTCTAGGATAGCGTATTACTATCATATAAAATAATTTATAGTGCAATATGAACCCAATGTTTCGTTGACATAGTCCCTTTAAGGAGCTTTAAGAATATGAACCCTGGTCCAATAATTGTTTCAACAATAGAATAATTGAGGCGCAGTTGTGGGAAAACCGGACTTAATGCATGTGCGTAAAGTGTCGTCCCCGATTAGCCTGTGCAGTCCACAGAGGCTAATCCAGGACGGCACTTTCCACCTACAGTGGATTTATGTTTAGAAGAGACTTCCTTGAAACAGAAAATACCATAAAAGCGTAAAGTGCCGTCCCCGATTAGTCTGTGCGGACTGCACAGGCTAATCCGGAACGACACTTTACGCACATGCATTAAGGCTGGTTTTCCCACGACGCGCCTCAATTACATGAATGAACACTGGCAACAAACAGGTGCATTGGATACATTGGTATGAACAGCACAAACTGGCTATCGGTAATGTACAGTCATTTGATAAATTGTCATTATTAACACATGAAACGTGACAAAATTGGCATTTCTAACTGATGTGTTATCTTTTGTTTATGGAAAACTTGTACAGATATTTTCCAAATATTTGCTAACCAGAGATTATGGGAAACAGAAATGACTATGGATAAATGAGCAAATTATTACCAAGACTTTCCATAGAGTTTACTATTCACATCTTCTTAATTATTTTACAACATATACCTTTGTCTGATTCAATTTTGTAAATAATCGTAAAATGTGCAAAAAATTAACTGGGTGACCTCTTCAACACAACAACCATAATCTTGTTTCCAAAATTATATTCCTCAATCCTGACCACTTTGAAAGGTTTTTTTACTTTACATTATCGGGTCATTGGAAAGGAGTTTCTCCCTAAAAAATATTTTAAATCATGCACTTTTCCCAAAAGTTTGGCTTGAAAGGTTTTCTCTCCCCTTTACCAAGTTTATGGCATTTTGTTTACCCAAAACGATGGACCTATGCCCGATTCCTAAGCTTTAAACCTCTCAACAAAGCCCTGTGATCATAGATTATTTTCCCTTCATTGTACAGTGGTACGCAATCATAGGAACAATAATTCGGACAAACTGACCGGACACAAGTGAACTCTTTATTAGCATAATTAAACAAATAAATAATTTTTTGAACGTATCGTCACTTTACTCAGTGCACATTACAAAGTTTCAAATGTTTTTTATTGATAATACTATTATCAGCAAATTATTGAATTAGCATAATTGCAAATCAAAGATTAATGAATTATTTGAAATTGATTTGAAAAATATTCTATAACTCATTCATAAAGGTCAGTGCCAGGTGAACATATTGCGATCTATACCATATTTAATCTATGTTTTGGACACGTTCATTTGTTTTTCACTGTCTGAATATTTAATGGTAGTCACAAAATATAATTGTTAGAAATCTGTCCGAAAACAAAGCTTATGCAATATTGTAATAAAAATCGCAATTAAGGGGACACACATTAAGGGGATTAAGTACTGTTATCTGAGAGTATGGTTTTATGTTAATTGCTGAAGCGTTACTTATAAATACTGTATTATTGAAGCCATTATACAACTTGCTAATTGGCATGCAAAGTGGTGCTGCAAATACGTTGCAATATTAAATTGATAAACAACACGGAAGAAACCTGTGAAACCCACTGTCACCCCTTGTGCAAAGTTAAGACAGATAATGGATAGTAATTGCCAAACTGTCCGAAAACATATACATGTATCACAATTTAATTCCTTTTCTAAAAACGTCCGAAAACACAGTGACACGAAAAATAATTATTTTGGCAGATTTTAATGATGTCCGAAAACATAGATTAAATATGTACATATGTTTAGTGGCATACTAACATCAGGGCAATCATATACATGTTACTCCGATCACAACCTGGTCCCACTCATAACACAAGTACTAAAATTTGGATCTAAGCAAATATGTTTAATAAAGTTCACATCAACTGTTAAACTGTTACAAGCCCTTAACAAAAATAACAAGAATTTGAAGAATGATTGTGACAATGGCAAGGCACAAATTAAGGGTTTTAGCGCGAAACTCTTGTATCTGATATAGAGATGTTCAGCAGATACAACAGTTTCACGTTCAACCCTTTAAAACAGTTTCATGTTCAAACCTATACATAAAATATTACAATATACACTTATTGTTATTTAAAATTCTGCATTTTAGACAGAGATAAATAAATATATTTAGGAGAACAAGAAAAAATAAATAAGAATCCAATGTTCAGATACTCATTTCAAAGTTCATATATAACAAATTTCTAGGAGCATTGGGCGACAGGATTAGAATATTTGGCACAAAGGCGAGTGCAAGTCACTGTCTATTTACTCCATCTATTGGCATAAACACTGCCAATGCCCGAAACATCTTGAAAGATCAAGGCACACCATCCGTTGATAAGCAAAGTTTCATTTTTATCATTATTGCCTCGAATAAATACATCACTTCTGTAACCTCCAAATGACTGACCAATTTATTATTCTAAAACTTCATTGCACACTGTACATGCAATTTTCCACTACACTTCCTCGACGTAACAATATATCACAAACCAGTGACTTATTCACCTTCAACACAGCTTTTTTTCTTCCCCAACTGTAAACTAAACTTCCTCTGCCAAACTAAATTCATTGCACACGTAATTTTCTACATCAAAAAGTAATCAACTTCAAAATTTCATATAAAGTCACTTACTGTACTTTAGCACCTGAATATATATTTATAGGTTCTCCTTCAAAAGTTTGCCCATTAAGATAAAAAACACAAAACACTATTTCGGAGATTCTTCCGTTACACCAAGGAGTTGTGTTTTAGTAAGCGCTATCTCAAACACCACACCATGGCTTGTCACACACCTGTGCCGTTAATGTCATTTTCACTAGAACCCGACTGGACACCGTCCACTTCGAGCTCTGGGGACTCGGACACGTGACCATTGTCCGGGACGTAGCTTTCAATGTCTTGTTGTTGCTGCTGCTGTTCCTGTTGTTGCTTCAGAGCAGCACGTTTTTCAGCCAGCAGTTTCTTCCGTGCATCGTTTCTTTCCTTGGAGGCCATTTTGGCTTTCTGGTTTCGTTCTGGTGATGATTCCGGTGTCTCTTTCATGCGTTGCGCTCTGCGCTTTGAACCTGAAAATAATTAATATTAAAATACACATAAATAATTCAACAATTTATTTTAATATATATTGCAGTTATCTAATGTAACCATGTAATGTATGAAAATTAAAGTTACCTGGTATTATTATCAAAACTTTACATAATATAGATCTTATTTACTGATGTTACTGATTAAAACTGCACAAATTATGGTAACATTAATGGGTGTTGTAATTCCATAAATATATCCATGATTATCAGGTGCTCAATTATGTGTAGTTTAATGTGCAAGCAGAGCAATTATAAGTTTCCAAGTTTCAACTTATTCATTTCAGGATCTAACAGGCTTCTCGCAACAAATCAAACACCTGCAGACTGAAATAAGGATCATAGTGGTGTAATGGATGTGGTTTCCACCTCCCAAGATTACGAGTTAGATACCAAATGTGTTGCATCGTGGGAAAACCGGTCTTAATGCATGTGCGTAAAGTGTCGTCCCGGATTAGCCTGTGCAGTCCGCACAGGCTAATCCAGGATGGCACTTTCCACCTACAGTGGATTTATGTTTAGAAGAGACTTCCTTGAAACAGAAAATACCATAAAAGCGGAAAGTGCCGTCCTGGATTAGCCTGTGCACAGGACTGCACAGGCTAATCCAGGATGACACTTTACGCACAAGCATTAAGACCGGTTTTCTCACTACATGCCACAAATAAGGTCGCAGTGCTGTAAGGGATATGGTGTCTGCCTTGTTGTGAGTTCCATCCCTACTCAAGGAGAGTTCAGAGGACACCAAGTACTGGTATTTCCCAGGAAACGGACTCGAAAATGTCTCAATAAGCCTCAGGCTTTCGACACAAACAAGCTTAAATAAATAGGTTTAAACTAATCTACCAATCAAGTTATTTTCACCAAAGACAATATTATTAAACTGCTGGTTCTACCCCTATGAAACAGAGTCTAGTGTTCAGGACAGAATTAAGCTTTTGGGCCTTAAAATAAGACCATCCTAGAATACCACAAAATGCTCCAATATCATACGCACGCTCACCTGGGGTATGGGAAGGGGTACTTGCATTGCTCACGTTCAAACTGTTGGATTTAGGGCTCGATCGAGAACTAGAAGAACTACGGCGGGACTGAAACAAACAAAAACCTTTGTACAGCTTAAGTGAAAAGGAAGTACACTGCTGTAATGGCTTTATGTTTGAGATACCTCCACAAACAGCGTATACTATATGGCTAGGCCCTTAACAGAATGTGAAGAGGCATGAATTTACAAATAACTTTTGATCGATACAATTCAGTGCTACAGATAATTTTTCAGGTAAACAGTTTTTCACTTCCTAATTTTGTAATCAAATCGTTTTTTTACTGACCACTTTCAAGACTAATTAGTTTTTATCAATTTTTAAATAGTTTTCAGTTATATAGTTTACAATTTAAAAATCAGCTTTTTTTCGTCCACTACACTTTTGCTTGTTGAAAAGCTGTCAAATTTAGTTCACTATTTCATAAATGGTTGCAAATTACTGTAATAAATGAACAATAAATGGAAAATTTATCCTTTGAACAATATTTAAATTACAAAATCAACGTTGATAGACAGAAGTTTGTTTTTGATTTTACACTAATGCCATTAGCTACTATTAATATGTTTCTGACACAATGTATCATATTTTAAGTTCACGATAAGTGATATTTACATACACAATCAACAACCTATCAGTATGGATACAGTACTACTACTTACGGGAACTTTGATTTCAATCCAAGCGTTGTTCCTCAGCATGTCTATCTCGGTGAACATGTCGTTCACGTCGTCCACCTGCAGTTTCACCATCTCCCAGAATCCCTGCAGATCCTCCCACTTTGTAGGCTTGGCTCCCTCTGTAGGGCACTACAATCACACAGAATACAGTCAACCATTACATTTTTCAATTAAGAAATACTTTCAATTTATCATTGTTTATCGGCCAATAAACAATGATTTGGAGTTCCGATCGTAGGAATTAAACCACGAGGGTGTTAGCCCTAGTTGTTTAATAGCCACGCATTAGAATGACAAGGAGTTGTTTATTGGCCAATAAACAATGATAATACGAAAATTATTTTGATTCTAACATGATTTTACATATATTTTTGCAGTTGTAATTGGTACAACTTTAAACTATGCTCTACTCAGAATCGGGACTTCTTTTTGTGTTGTTTTATGGGTAGTTTAACAACCACAATTTTGTTCCTTGTCTATAGAAAAATTTGCGAGTATCATGTTAGAATGGTACTTCTACCAACTAAGGGCCTGTTGAAAATTGTCAAACAGTACTGGAAGAATGTGTGTCCACATTTTATTCAATTTTTTATAGGCTATATTAAATTGTCCATCACAATCCAGATACAACAAGGCTTTGATAGTATTGCAAGCAATACAGGAGTCCCCTACCGGTAAAAACCCCTACTATTTAAAATTGTGCAATACCGTCAAATCGCCCTTTATCTGTAGATGTACAAAGTTTCATATTCAAATCCCATTTGTCACTGCAGTATTAAGTTGTTGTTTTTTCTATTTTAGTAACACTGACCAGACATTTGAGTTACTTTTTGAGTTATTGCAGTACTAAACTATTGCAGTACTAAACTGACAGAGGGCAATCATATAGTCCATTCTGTGTACCATGTTTCATGATAATGTTATGTTCTTTTCGAATTATTACAGTATTAAGTTTATTTCTATTTAAGTAACATTCACGTGACCTTTGACCTCTGGTGAAAAATAGAGTCGTGTACAATCCTCACCTTGCTCTTTCTATGTATACAAAGTTTCATCAAAGTATCTTCAGTACTTTTTTAGTTATCGCAGGATCCAGGTTTTGGGGACGGGACAGACAGACAGAGTGAGACCTACGGACGAACAGACAGACAGATGCACACAGACGGAGGGCAAACCCATAGTCCAATCTGTGAACCAAGTTTCATGAAGTTTCATGATCATATCTTATGCACTTTTCAAAATATTACAGTATGTTTATTTCTATTTTTAGTAACAGTCACGTGACCTTTGACCTCTGTGAAAAATAAAAGGTCGTGCATAATTCTCACATTGCTGTTGCTACGTATACAAAGTTCCATCAAAGTGTCTTCAGTACTTTCCGAGTTATCACAGGATCCAGATTTTGGGGACGGACGGACAGACAGACATACGGACGAACAGACAGAACGACACACAGACAGATGGCATATCTTATGTCCATTTCGAATTATTACAGTATTTAGTTTATTTCTATTTTTAGTAACAGTCACGTGACCTTTGACCTCTGGTGAAAAAAAAGGTCGTGCATAATCCTCACATTGCCACATTGCTGTTTATATGTATACTCAGTTTCATCGAAATAAGTTCAGTACTTTTTGAGTTATTGCAGGATCCAGTTTGTTTTAGTTTATTTCTATTTTTAGTAACAGTCACGTGACCTTTGATCTCTGGTAAAAAATAAAAGGTCGTGCATAATACTCACATTGCCGTTTATATGTATACCAAGTTTCATCAAAGTATCTTCAGTACTTTTTGACTTATCGCAGGAACAATGTTTTGCCGACGGACTGACTGACGGACGGACGGACGGAGGGAAAACCTATAGTCCCCTCCCATGAAACACCAGTAGGGGACTTATTAGTAATCTATGATATAGATACACTAGCAGCCTATGTTACCTTATGCTGCATACAAAGGTCCTGGAATTGGCGGAACTTTCGGCTGATCAGGAGATTGGCTTTACCCACAGCGGAACGCATCTTTCCCCGACCTACAAAACAGTCTTTCATTGTATATACAATAGAAATTAAATACAACAAAATGTATTTTGTAAAGTCGCTTCATGTAAGATATTAGTCATGCAGTAAAAAGCTAAGATTTTCATTGGCTTATATTTAAAACTAAGAATACAATTAAGCTTAAGAATATCTGATGCGTGTCATGGGAAACCCGGGCTTAATGCTTGTGCTTAAAGTGTTGTCCCAGATTAGCCTGTGCAGTCCGCACAGTCTAATAAGGGACGACACTTTCCGCTTTGATGCTATTTTCTGTTTCAAGGAAGTCCCTTCTAAATAAAAATCCACTGTAGCAGGAAAGTGTCATCCTGGATTAGCCTGTGCGGACTGCACAGGCTAATCCGGGACGACACTTTACGCTCATACATTAAGCCCCCGTTTCCCACAACATGCCTCATTTGTAGTTGAGGTGCCAGGAAATACGGTAAATCCTGATGACTGACTTACCTTCCTCAGGAACGTCGTTGCTACACATTTCCTCCTCACAGCTCGAAAACAGACCCAGCAGTCGGTTTTCTTCTGCCTGGGCCACTGATAGAAAGAATTCTGCATCCTACAGTGGAACAATGAAAGAATAATTACACACATTTCCAGTACTGATATTCTGTTTTACCATGGGTGTGGAAATATCAAAATTATTCACTTTTCCATGGACAAGTTCATTGCATAAATCTACTTGTCCACAAGCAAATGTCACTTTTATTTCGGATGTTCATAATTTAATTTGTTTAGAAATTATAAACAAAAAAACAAATTTGTTATTGTTGTTAAAGTACATAATAAAATAATGATATAATAAATAACTCCCAACTTTTAGATTTTCCTAAACTGAAATTGTACTTGTAAATGGACCATTATTTATTATGTTTGTATTTATGATATTCACCAACACAATAATGGCAAGCAAACTCTGGCTCAAACTGTGTACATTTTGCATACTTCATTTTATAATTGTTTGAAGGAATTCAGGAGCTATTTACAGAAATGTTCGAAAGAAGTATTGATGACAGTTATATGGATTCGTTTCAGACATTTGCAAAGAAAATTAAGACTCGATTAAATATGATTAGCAAAATCAGTAACAACTATAAACAAATGGATGCCGATTATTCAGTAACAACTATAAACAAATGGATGCCGATTATTCAGTAACAACTATAAACAAATGGATGCCGATTATTCAGTAACAACTATAAACAAATGGATGCCGATTAATCAGTAACAACTATAAACAAATGGATGCCGATTATTCAGTAACAACTATAAACAAATGGATGCCGATTAATCAGTAACAACTATAAACAAATGGATGCCGATTATTCAGTAACAACTATAAACAAATGGATGCCGATTATTCAGTAACAACTATAAACAAATGGATGCCGATTAATCAGTAACAACTATAAACAAATGGATGCCGATTAATCAGTAACAACTATAAACAAATGGATGCCGATTATTCAGTAACAACTATAAACAAATGGATGCCGATTATTCAGTAACAACTATAAACAAATGGATGCTGATTATTCAGTAACAACTATAAACAAATGGATGCCGATTATTCAGTAACAACTATAAACAAATGGATGCCGATTATTCAGTAACAACTATAAACAAATGGATGCCGATTATTCAGTAACAACTATAAACAAATGGATGCCGATTATTCAGTAACAACTATAAACAAATGGATGCCGATTATTCAGTAACAACTATAAACAAATGGATGCCGATTATTCAGTAACAACTATAAACAAATGGATGCCGATTATTTTTTCTCTACGTATGCCCATTTATTCATGCAAATTGTGTTATATTTTTACACATCCATTATTCTATATCAAACCCGCATAACATGATATTTAATTTGTTGTTTACATATTAAGTTTTAAGCACATAATTTAAGGTCCATTTTGGTCACATGATCCTAAAGAGAAGAACTACACAAAACTTCTAATAATTACCTTATTTACCTTAAATTACATAAAAATGTCCAACTAGCAATGCTTGTGACGTTTTAATTATTATTCTGACAAGTAACCGTCTCAAAAAATATTCTTCACCCCTCAGAACGCTAACGTACGACCATTATAACTCGAAACTTTCGATAGCTTATTTTCATTATTAAAGAAGTCCCACTATATCACATATTATTCATGCTAAGTTATATTATGCTAACCTTGTCTGGGTTTCCTGTCGAAGTGAAGTTCTCAACAAGCTCAATATGTCCATTGCCTTCTATCGTACAGTCATCGCTTTTCATTAACGAGCTACTGGAGTCTTCCCTGGACTGTATGCAGCGCTCCGTGACACCATTTACTGGTGTAACCGTCTCTACACTACTGTCGTTGAAAGTCTCTGTGCGCGGAGACAAAATTTCAGTCTTCAAAGGGGGATAGTTCGTAGGCCGTTGAATATTAGGGATTTTTCCGATCGGCATTTCAACCGGTGACAGGGGCGTGGCCAAATCTGACCTACTTGACCTCAGCGACAAGGTACTTGAGTATGGCGACCGTTTTTCTATTCCTCTGTATGCAGAATATTTACAGTAATGACCATAGCCACTGACGGCGCTGCTAATGCGCAGATAGGATGGCGTCCTAGTTGGGGTGTCGAATGCGAACACTTCTAAGAAATCTTCAGCAACTGTTATCGGTGGTGAGCTTGGACTGGTTTCCTTAGTTTTGTTGCAGCTTTTATACCCCTCCCGTCTCGCCGGACTGCTCACAGGTGTGACTGTCGCAGCCTGAACTAGCGGTTCAGTGCTATCTGGTGTGGTGTCTTTGACTTCTGGTGTTTCATGCCTTGCGTCTACCTTCTTGGAGTCTGGCAACTGACTGAGAAGAGCAGGTTCATTACCTGTAAATATACCAAGTAATCTTTACATATGACATTTGATTTCATTAAATAGAAAATATGTGAAACTCCAGCTGCATCAGTAGCAGAAACCCTTATTAGGCCAAAATATGTGAAACTCCAGCTGCATCAGTAGCAGCAACCCTTATTAGGCCAAAATATGTGAAACTCCAGCTGCATCAGTAGCAGAAACCCTTATTAGGCCAAAATATGTGAAACTCCAGCTGCATCAGTAGCAGAAACCCTTATTAGGCCAAAATATGTGAAACTCCAGCTGCATCAGTAGCAGAAACCCTTATTAGGCCAAAATATGTGAAACTCCAGCTGCATCAGTAGCAGAAACCCTTATTAGGCCAAAATATGTGAAACTCCAGCTGCATCAGTACCAGCAACCCTTATTAGGCCAAAATATGTGAAACTCCAGCTGCATCAGTAGCAGCAACCCTTATTAGGCCAAAATATGTGAAACTCCTGCTGCATCAGTAGCAGAAACCCTTATTAGGCCAAAATATGTGAAACTCCTGCTGCATCAGTAGCAGAAACCCTTATTAGGCCAAAATATGTGAAACTCCAGCTGCATCAGTAGCAGAAACCCTTATTAGGCCAAAATATGTGAAACTCCTGCTGCATCAGTAGCAGAAACCCTTATTAGGCCAAAATATGTGAAACTCCTGCTGCATCAGTAGCAGAAACCCTTATTAGGCCAAAATATGTGAAACTCCTGCTGCATCAGTAGCAGAAACCCTTATTAGGCCAAAATATGTGAAACTCCTGCTGCATCAGTACCAGAAACCCTTATTAGGCCAAAATATGTGAAACTCCAGCTGCATCAGTAGCAGAAACCCTTATTAGGCCAAAATATGTGAAACTCCAGCTGCATCAGTAGCAGAAACCCTTATTAGGCCAAAATATGTGAAACTCCTGCTGCATCAGTACCAGAAACCCTTATTAGGCCAAAATATGTGAAACTCCAGCTGCATCAGTAGCAGAAACCCTTATTAGGCCAAAATATGTGAAACTCCTGCTGCATCAGTAGCAGAAACCCTTATTAGGCCAAAATATGTGAAACTCCTGCTGCATCAGTACCAGCAACCCTTATTAGGCCAAAATATGTGAAACTCCAGCTGCATCAGTACCAGCAACCCTTATTAGGCCAAAATATGTGAAACTCCTGCTGCATCAGTAGCAGCAACCCTTATTAGGCCAAAATATGTGAAACTCCTGCTGCATCAGTAGCAGAAACCCTTATTAGGCCAAAATATGTGAAACTCCAGCTGCATCAGTAGCAGCAACCCTTATTAGGCCAAAAAGAAACAACAAATTGTGTGTTTCGGGCAACCGTCTCAAAAAAAGTTAGGCAGGGTCGGGATCGAGTTTTGTTTTAACCTTTTTTTAAAGACTCATTTGAGTTAAAGAACATCAAAATTATCTAAAATCTGACGAATACGGATTTCACGGAAAACAACAGTCGCAAAAAACTATAGGGTTGGGAGGTTTTCGCTAGGTTGGGTCGGGTTGCCCGAAACACATATGAGGCGCGTCGTGGAGTAACCGGACTTAATGCATGTACGTAAAGTGTCATCCCGAATTATCCTGTGCAATCCGCACAGGCTAATCCGGGACGGCACTTTCCGTTTTTATCGTATTTTCTGTTTCAAGGAAGTCTCTTCTAAACATAAATCCACCGTAGGCGGAAACTGCCATCCTGGATTAGCCTGTGCGGACTGCATAGGCTAATCCGGTACGACACTTTACGCACATGCATTAAGTCCGGTTTTCCCATGACACGCCTCATATACTTTTTAGGGGACCTTAACGTAAAATAGTCCTTTATTAACACTCTACACGTTTTCCTAATTACCTGCAAACATAATAAGCAATCTTATGATCAGACATACAAAGACAACTTATAATAATAAGTAATACAACTGACCTTAATTTATTAATACAATTAAGCTGATGTTACAAATATCATGTTACATAGACAACACATTGTCATTTTGTATTCCTTTTGTTAACAGCAAATTAATGTTCCGGCTATAAAATGTGTTTTGTAACAGTAATGGACTGGTTACAGCAAATGCATGTCTATTCAATCAGTGTAGATAGAAGAAGTTTTTCTCAGAGCATTTTCATTAAAAGACAATAAGTGGAAGGTGTTTCACGGCTGTGAGTCAGGCTTACATGATTAAGTATGCATTCTATTGACTACATTTTGTGCAGAACTGAAATCGATATGAGCAAAGAAAGAACACAGATGCAGATGCATAACACAAGGTCTCGAACCATACAGAAACAGCCAATTTTAATTACATGTAACATCAGACAGAATTTATGAATTACAGAACTCACGATCCCCTGATTGACAGTCCAGCGCTCTACCAACTGAGCTAGCCGGGCCCGACTGACCAATTTTAATTACATGTAACATCAGACAGAAATTATGAATTACAGAACGTTATTGAATCGAGCAATTATTGCTGACTGAAAGAAATCTTGTTAGAAGCAAAATTTGTCGACTTAATGAAAATAATCAGAAGCAGTACTTTTCGACTGAGAAAAAAAAGATAATATGAATATAATGCACACAGAACAGTATACAATATATATACCTCTTCATTGGTAACAAATCCATATTCTGAAGCATAAATAGGTCAAAATAGAACTGCTTAAATTGTTGCATTAAATGCAGACATGTCTATTCATTCATGTTCAATAAAACCCTACAAGTTTTCAATATGTAGATTAAATCTGGCCTAAAAAGCTGACTGCACTGTTAAGTCCAACACAATACACAATATTGGTAAGTACAACGCTGCGAAAACAATGGATGGTATTGTATCCAATACACTTTAAGTAACCCAATAACTTCGGCAACAGTAAAGCTGCTAATAATGCGCCTTAATAGGTATGGTAGTTCTAGCCGAGTGCATACTGCTGCACGAATAGTTAAACCAGAGAAAACCAGAGGAAATGTTCTGACAACAGAAGTGTGGCCCGTATAAAAGCCCAATAAAGGCCATATCTCCTAGATATATTGGAGAGATCAATACAGACATACATTCCACTGTAAACTTCCAATCAATACACAGCTCCAATGCCAACTACCGGCAACAATTGAAACTTGAATCACAGTGAAAGCCCTATCGTATGTTGAACCCTTGGGCTGCCCAATTGACAAGGTGTTTAAAATATTGATCATTACCTGTATAATTGAATGAATGAATATTGTGTTTAAAATATTGATAACTACCTGTGCTATTTGATAAATGAATGTTTAATTAAACAACCCTGACAGATGCCACCTTGTTGACAAATCTTGCTAAATAAGCAAATTACTAAATTGCGCAATTTTTTATTCTTACTGACTTTCTTCTAATCATAACTTATTCAGTTATCATAATTATTATGTTGTTGCTGTTGTATATTATTAATTAATTAATTATTATGATTATAATTTTATAAAACTATACTTATATCCAATTAGACTGATGATTTAAAAAATTAGAGAAATTTAAAACAACCATTTTATGGGCAAAGCCCTTCTAATATCTTTACTTAGACTACATATTGCATTGATGTGTAATGCGTCAACCACAGCATGTGGGAGAATAGTATAATGTAAATCCATCAAGCCAAAACATTGTGGCAAATTGGTTTTTAAAACGATTAATGGGTTTTTCTTCTACTCATGTTGGGATTGCCAACTGTGTAATGGCTGCATTGAAAAATACATGCCACAATTTCAACAAATATGCGTAGATGCAGAAAATATGGAGGCTAGTAACAGCTGGCCATACCAGGTGTATGAGTAATACAGCAGCACTCATGTATCTTTCAAATATTATTATCCACTTTATATAAAAACTCTATTGCATTTTGTTGTAACCACGAGTGGAATAAGAAACTTGATGTCTCTACTACATGTATACATTAATTAATATAAAGTTCAAATTCAGCTTCAGGCAATAATGTGAAAATGTTCTTAGCACCAGCAGGGCAGCCAACCCAGGTCCTCAACAGGGCAGCCAACCCAGGTCCTCAGCCCCAGGTTAGAGTGAGAAGTGGGCACTCTAACGGAGTCCCTAAAGAGCTAACCCACCAGCAAGGCCGTTGGCAATTTTTTATTGGCCAAAATTGGTTGTTTTTTTCCATGTCACACAAGTGTTTTGATGTTTAGGGTATAATTTATTATTACCATTATTTATAATCATAAAATACCAATAAAATATTCTGAAAAATGTTTTCCTACCTTCCTCATGCCATTCCACCACAGTTTTCAAAAGAATCATCTTGAAAAATGTGAATTGTATTATTTAATATTAACTCCAATGTACCTGCATACTAACACACTGTATAACCAATGTCTATCACAACATCTAAATTCCCCAAATATTTTATGGATTTGACTGTTTCATGTTTAAACAAGTCATAAAATATAATAGTAAGATCAAACAAACACAATTTATATAATTTATAATCCAATTACTTAAGAGAAACTGTTTTGACTTATAATTAATCACACTAACACTCCATTTGCAGGCGTTTGTAACACATTTTTAAGTTGCTATCATGAACAAGATTATTACTGCTGACAAACAAACTGACTTCACAAGTTCACACAAACACAAGTATCATAATTGTGATTGTTTATCGGCTAAGGCCATACAAATTTGATTCTATGTTAAGCATCCCCATGATTTTTCGAAACCTACCAACCAGGCAGGAAAAGCCCAAACAATGAGTAGATAAAAAACATTCTTCTTTCACAACTTATTCATGGCAGTGGTACAAGCTAAAGCAAATGTTTACCTGCAAAACTGTTATTTATCATCTTCATATTGGGAACCTACTTTAACACCGTATTTTAACAGTGTAAATTTACTAGTTGCAAACTGTTTGTACAAATATTGGTAAAAACACCAAAGTCTTTTTTTTTCAAATTTTAATATGCTTTCCAACTCAATTTTTCACATTGTCAAAATTGTTGTTTTTTTCTTTAAGGCATCCAAAACCTACCAGCCCGAGGACGCTAACATAGAATCAAATTGGTATGGCCTAATGGCAGTCATCCACTGTAGATAATTATTGACAGTTAATGGAGCTCAGTGCACAGTGTTAAATGGTTCTATTCAGTGTTCACAGATTGGCAGATTGACAATTTGTCAAAACTTTGGTCACAGTATCCAATAAGACGAAAACATTATAAATTATATAATAAGGCCAAATAACAGTCCTGATTGCACAATCAATTGGAAATAATGTGTCATTAATGAATAATCATCAAATACAATTGATAGATTTATTCGCAAAGGCTACCAAAGAATAGATATTAGCAACATTTTTATGATTTTGAAAACGAACACTTTCATTTTCAAATATTTTCCTGTTAAAATGTGAAAAATCAAAATTCCGTATATTCCCTAATAAACAATCCCACCCTCATTACGCCCCCCCCTTTTTAATATATTACCCAAACATACTTGCCTTATTAAAGCCCTCAATTTACTTTAAACACTCCAAGCAAATGCATGCCAAACATCTGTGGTTTTTTTTTAATCTAAAAAAGAAATGTTTGCATAATGAACAGTTAAATTACAATGTTTTCTATATACTGGTATATATGACAGAATGCCAAGAATTAGACTAACTCAAAACCCAAATGAACATTTTCAAATTGCTAATGTGTCTTTTTTTTGGTGAATTTCTTCAAATCAGACAGCCTGGTGTTCTGGTGGAGCCAAGTTGGCCTGGATGTTAAATGAATTTTACGAGGCAAAAATTAACTTAATTGATCTATCTTTCACAACGAACGAATGAAATGAATACTATTAGATTGTGTTGTTTTAGTTTGTTGATAATTGCTATGTTTAATTTTCCCTTTGTCGTCTCTTTCTGAAGTGATGATGGTTGTAAATGCTTTACCAGTAAACAGATGCACGATATTTGTTCATATATGATTGAAATCCTGTTTTATTTTTGTTGCTTTGAAAAACATTAAATTATTTTGTTTCTGTTTTATTCAACATTACCACCACAGATGTATCTGGTCTTGACTGCCCTAGGGTAAGTTCAGACTTCCTAACAAAACCATAAATAACAGAAGCTACATTATGTCACTGCTATAAATAATACCAAATTTGATGATAAAATCATGGCATAACCAAATCAGTATAATATACAATGTCATGAAAGATCTAAAAATCTTTGTCTTCATTTCCTACTCTGACCATCAGTTATGTACCGGTAATTTGATCCTATTAATAGCCAGTCAATAATTAGGATAATAATACTGATCATGATACTGGTAATTAATTTATGCAATCATCATGCATGCATTGACAAAATAAACCCCAATTGAATGACCTTAGTTTGCTTTATTTTAACACTGTGGGAAACACGCAAACACACGCAGTCCAATGACGTCATTTTGTTGATTTTTGTGACATCATTTTATGTTTTCGTGTTATTTACAACGTTACAAACGTTAATTTTTATAATTCAGACAGAAAATGATGGGATAAATATAATACTAGGTAAGTGTTGAATAAAGATAAGTTTATTTGCTTGGCACGAAAACTTTAAATACTCGCCTTAACACTCGCTTCAAATAAACTTATCTTTATTCAAAGCTAAACTAGAATTCTCTATATGATAATCATACTGAAGGTAATAGTATTTCCTCTAAATTACTTTACCCATCCCCAACTCCTGTAAATATTACTCAGACATTGTTTTTCATAATTTTACATTCATTTTTAATGATTTTTCATGTTTTTTATTCCATATTTTCTATTTTTTGTCAATTAGACAAGAAGTACTGTGGATTTTGCTATATAAAAACTAGTTCAGAATCCATGATTACGTCTAATTATTTGGACTACCCATCCCATCACTCAGAAGTATGTATGTATGGTGTATCGCTACATGTAATTATACATCTGTCAACACCACTACCATCATACTAGGATACAGGCTATAGCTGAGTTGGTATTTTACTACCTTATTATGACCCCCACCTTCATACAGAGGGAGTTAAATTACGTCATCTAGGGCAAATCTGTCATGTGTTTGTTCTAAATCTCACTTGAGTTATTCACCAATTAACTCTCTTTCAAATTAACAAAGACAAAGGCACATTAAACATACAAAAAACACATATATAAATCTGTCCTGATTAACGATACACAGTATTTAGTGTTAACTGTTAACTTGTCTGAAAATATCTTATGGTATGATAAGATAATGATGTTTACTCATTACTGTCGAATATAATCAATACATACCAGTAATTGCTCCCCGATAAAGTCCAATTTGAAATTAATGAACCAAATAACCGGCTTTAAAACATGTATGTTAGCAATTAAGTACACAGCTGTACCATGTAACTACTTGTGTATAACCCAGCCTACACTGCTGGTAATAGAAACTTGTGAATTTCCCAAGGGAGACTACTGTCATTATTACCTATGAATTGCCAAAGGCAGAGCACTGTCAATCATTGAGTAACAGGGTCAGGGTTTTTATTCACAAAGCTCCTTAGGCAAAACTTAAGTCAATTTCTTAAATTCATATCATTCCATAAGTCTGTGGCTGTTATATGTTTATGTCCTGTTACTTAAAATGATTTAGACTCGTAAATATTGCTTAGATGTTTAGTATTTAATCCTTTTGCTAACAGAAATCATTCGATTTCACAATGATATTAAAGTTGAAAATCTAAAATTGTCACCAAGTACAACTTAAAATTTCCCTAAGGAGCTTTGTGAATACACTGTACCAGCACTGGCGAATTTTATCACACCAATTTTTACTGTTGTGAGGCATTCCCAAATTACTTATGTTCATTATTATGTTATGTTCTGGCAAATAAAAATGGTTGAAAAGTTACAAGTATATGATGGGATGCCATTCAAAACTACTTGGATCTTTAAGTCTAAGTGTTTATTACAATGATTTTCCTTCAAATTCTTCATTCCGTTGCTATGCAAGTTACAGTTATTTTGGGCCGAATGCTTTTTTCTTTGAATGAAATCCAAAGAATATTGCCAAAGGAACATTCATGTGAATTCTGCATGCATTCTGCATGAGAAAGATTACCAACGATTAAAAATGCACCTCTAAAAACTGAAAGTGGAAACACCCCATTGTTAACAATAAATCTGTTGTTGCATTTTTTTTTCTAAAATGATTTTTTTTTTCTATATGTATACATGTAATAAAGAACCCGTAGAACATCAGTTATTTTAAAAATCCCCTAAAGATTGAATTTATGTGAAGGGTCAAAATCACTCATTGTTAACAATAAATCTGTTGTTCATGTGTTTTTTTCTTCCAGGCAATATCTCTAACTGTCTGACAAAGAAATCTTGAACACAGCTAGATAATTGTACAAATTCATTCTTCATTAAAACAAGTTATGGTAAGCAGAAATTCCTGGACTATCAGATCTCCTTCTGCCAAATTTGCCAATGGCTACAAATTGAAATATTTGGTTACTGACTGTTTTATTTGGTTAAAATGTTGTATGCATGCAATCAAATACATTACCCCAAATTAGTATGATTTCAGAAAAGGTCCTCACCCTAACATTAACCCCTATGCATTTTTTGCAAAAGAAGTTGTTTCGCCATGGTAATCCCCAAACATGAATCCAATTGACCTTGCAAACTATAGACATTTTTCTTGAGCAACAAGCTTTGAGAATGCATGGATTGAATATGCATGTGCATTGCATGTAAGCAAATTTTTAATTGTTCAAAGCATTTAAACGATTATAAATGCATAACATGTCTTGTATTTCTTTTATTATTATTGTTTTATACAGAAGTAAATTATTGTTTGTTGTTTAAAAATATAAAAAATATAATATTAATGTCATGGAACAATTTGTATTCTGTTTCAAGATGTTCTCCCATTTATCCACCTAAAACAGAAATACATGGATAAAGCATCTAGGGGAACGTTCTATATTACCGTAATTCACCTAAATGTTCGGTCGCGAAAAAAAAATAATTTTTTTTTGCGGCCGATTATTTAGATACCAAAAAAAATCCCTAAAAAATTCGGCCGAAAATTAAGATACTCAAGAAAACGGGGTACCGGAACCAAGTGTCTTACCGAAGTGTGAGCACACAAGGCGCACAATGTGATATTCAGTCAATAATTGTTCAAGAAACATCCTTTGTTTATCAATAAACACCTTATTATACATTTTGCCAAAAACCGTTTGATGTCGTAAACTGGGGTCGCTCAATTGACAGCAGCTGGCGTACATCGCAAAAGGCCTATTAACAGAAGAACCTTTAATAATTTGTTATGTGCAAATATTTTGAATTACAAATGTACTACCCGGTAATTTCATAAACATTTCATTCCTCGAAACGTTAACAATGCAACAATACTAACGCCGAAACTGTCCGATTTGAATTCTGCATAATTGTCAAGACGCTTTATTTAGTCGATCCAAATCATGCAGACGAACGCCTGTTGCTTAGCAACCAATATAGGCTCAATCGGGAGTGCAGTATCAGCTCGAGTTTGATTGACACATCACACATCTACCAATTAACACAGTCCAGTTAAGAGGCTTTCAAATTGCATAGAAAGCAGTCTGATGTCATGCTGTGTGGTACATGCTTTGTTGATAAGTATACAACAATGTGGCAAGTTGTGTTAGTTGGGTTGGCAAAGCGACGTAATTTTCATTTGACTTACGGATTAAAAAAAACAAACTCGTGATATAGGTAACAGATTTATATGTACGAATATTTAGAAAAAATACTTTCATTTAAGTGTCCTGATTTAGATACGTAAAATAAATTATTTGCACATAAGAAATATGGTGTCCGAATATTTAGCTAGGCCGAACATTTAGGTGAATTACGGTACATCCTATTCTCTCTTTATAGTGCCATGGTAGAAAATGTATTTATAGACTTTTTACTTTCTTTACCTAATTAGGTAGATGTAAATCAATTCAAATTCATTTCTTTATTTGTTTTCTGTGATAAAAAAGGCACATTGATAGACATGTTATTTCGTTTCCTTTTTAGGAACATGAAATACTAGGTTACCGCTATCACGATTAGCGTCACGATTGAAATCGTGGTCTTAATCATGGACCAATCATGGTGATCGTATTAGATCTTATCAGATCTTGAGTTAAGTCGTGGCAATCGCGTTAATTGTAGAAAATTTTTGAAAGGTTCACAAATTCTCTATGATTAACACGATCAACTGCGATCAATTGTCTATCATGATCAACGTATCAGGATCTTATTGCATCGTAACGAATCGCGACAAATAGTATCTAATCGTGCATCCAAATCGCTGTGATCGGGATCGATCGTAGGCAAGAAAAAATACCACACTCTGTTAAGATGCAGTGCGATCTAAAGAAACAATGAAGTCAATAGTCAGTCGGGCTGTATTTATATCATTCGGGTCCAGTCGTTGCTCCAATTGTGATATCCATCGATCCCGATCGTGAAAGACATCGCGAACACAATCGTATCCTAATGTAAGGGAGCGCATGTATTCGTGATAAGCATAACTGAACTAATCTGTACGTACTAGAACGTCCTAATTCGGCGAACCCGATCGTGCTGATCGTGTCAGATCGAGACCCAATCGTGGACTCGACGAAACAATCCCAACGGAACGTATGTAATCGTATCTGAACTGGAGATCAGACCATGACATATCGTGACACCTGTAATTGACAAACCCTGACCAGATCACACCAGAGCGCAAAAAATCGTTTCACACCGTAGAGACTCGCATCACATCGTAACCAAGCCTGAAATCTCAGAGAAATACCACGATCAGCTACGAGTGGTCAATCGCGGCTTTCGTGACGGATCACACGATATTGGGAACCTAGCATAAATCAATTAAAATTCACTAATTTAATTATTTATTGTGATAAAAAACGGCAAAACCGTAAGTTTCAAACAACTTTCTTTAAATTTAGTACAAATTAGAATAAAATAATGAGCCATTAAATGTAAGATCCACTAGTGCTTTAATTAACCACGATTATTTTTCTTAACAAACTGAGTGAATTATACAAGGTACAATCTACAGCCCAAGCAATTATGGTTATGATTATACTGGCAAAAAAACTCTCAATATACAGGACTTCTTGAAAATTTTCTTGGGCAAAATTTATATCACTGTGTGGAAAATACATGTATTTTGACCAATGTTAAGGTGTTATTATGCAAATTTTATCTAACTACTCAACTAGCAATTGGCTAATACAGTAGCACAAGGCCTGAAATATCTAATACCAGAATGTACTAAATGCCAATTTTTCTCCATTTCTCCATTGCCAAACAACTTTTCATTGAACATGGGCATTCTGCATTCCTCTAATTTACAGAGGTCAAAATGGCCAAATGGCACATTAGCCCAAAGCCCTGAGCTGGTAAACTTTGAACCAGGGCTGGTATTAAGTCATTTCTTAAATATTTTCACTTAAGTGCAAAATTTGAATGTATTCTATTTCTTTACTTAATAAACAGATGCATACGTTGTAGATATTCCTCAAATAACATGTTCATAATGATGCTATTTTAAAGTGTAACTAATTGCTAAACTGTTGCTTTATGGAATTATACAGTTAAGAAAATTTCCAAATTTAAGGATAAGGATAAAATTTAACTTAAGATGCTTTGTGAATACCAGCCTAGACTTGCTTAGATTCTTAGTTGTACATAGGAAGGCTTGAACCTGAACATTTTCTTGCTCGCAATGGCCAAACTGATAATTTTGATGACTGAATTTATATTTTGTTAGAGGGGCATATCAACAGCAAATACGGTTTATTTTCAAAAAGAAAATAATATTTTACGAAGTATTTATTAAATTGTTGCTTAACACGTCTTGTTTTTCTAAACGAACACTGAAATTTACTTTTTGTTAATTATAAAAAGTGGTCACAGTGACACTTTTAGCGGGCGCGGGAAAAATGCTACAGTAGTAAAATCGATATGAATGAAATGTACATGAAGAACCACTATGTGCATGCAAACTATTGTTAACTGCGAGGGAAAGTTTTAAATTGAAGTGTGCGATTTTGTAAGCGCGAGTTCAAATCCTGCTGGAAAAACAATTTTTTGGCATGGTATATATTTTTTTCTTGAGAATTCCATCCATATAATTACTGCTACTAGAAAGAAATATTTGTGAAAAATGGGAATATGCCTCGTTTTAATCTGTGTCTTTATTTATGGAAAATACCGTCAATATACCCCTTTCAATCTGTGCGAACATAAATTATAAAACAATTTTCTAATGAACAGTTAGAAATCAAGAAGGCCTACCACTGGGTTCCACATCTTCAGTCTCGCTGTTATCTGGCTGCTGATCTGTACACACATGCTCCTTTCTGGGGCTTAACTTGCTTTTAATCAACCCCATCTTAATATACGCCAAAAACCAACAATGCAACACTATCGGTACAGAAGCAAATTTTTCCCCAGAAATGCTCGTCTCGCACACACTATGTACTGTAACCTAGTTAAGTTTTCTAATACACATACACGGTAGCACAAACAGTAGCTTTACGACAACATGATTCACAAATGTTCCAACTATTCCTTGCAAATTTCCACTAAAACCTCACATTGCTCACAATAATCGGTATCTAAATATCGGTAACACAGAGAACACAAAATATCGCCCAATATTACAATGTAACGAGCGAGCGCAGTTTATGTTTTCAGACTCAGAGATGCTGTGGCAAGATTGGAGACCATTTGCCAGTGTGTGATGCCTCTTGAAATCAATATACAGCCCTGGTAGCATGGAATCTCCAAGAGAATCTAACTACTTCTTTTCTCAAGCACATCACCTGAAATCTCAGGCATTCTAGAGGCTTTACAGGTAGGGGTGGGGCATTGGGGAGTGTGTGTATGTATAATGAGGGGGGGGGGGGGCCTGTTGTTGAGTGGAGGAGAATTCCTTGTGGATGATGCAAGAATTTTACTTCTGCATGGAAAATCAATCTCATGAAATCATAAACTGATTTCTCAAGAAAACAGAGGCATAAAAATTCTGAAATGATACAAGATCATGGTTATGCATGTATGTTTATAATATATAATTATAAAAATCTGATGAAATCAACAAATAGAAATGGAATGCACAGCAATTGTGTTAGAATTCTTTGTAAAGTGGTTATCAGATTTAAGTGAATTAGTCATGTTACCCTAACACAACATTTAATAACATTCTTGCAAAAAATATATAACCTACTAACTGTAAGGTATCTGGATATAAATATATAACCTACTGACTGTAAGGTATCTGGATATAAATATATAACCTACTGACCGTAAGGTATCTGGATATAAATATATAACCTACTGACAGTAAGGTATCTGGATATAAATATATAACCTACTGACTGTAAGGTATCTGGATATAAATATATAACCTACTGACTGTAAGGTATCTGGATATAAATATATAACCTACTGACTGTAAGGTATCTGGATATAAATATATAACCTACTGACTGTAAGGTATCTGGATATTACCTAGACTTTGACTTGTCTACTTGTGTTTTTCTATGATCAATACAAAAAACATGTTTTATAAGGAACATTATCAGCAAGCAAATTTAGTCTAGAGGGAAACAAATATCTTTTTCATGAACATTGAAGATTAAGTTATTTAACTACTATTACATCTACTTCAACAATTGATTTGCTGCATGCAGTCTTCAAATAATTTTTTTGGAAGGAATGGCCCATTCGGGCATAAACCATACAATTTCAACTTGCCTGAGCCCTGTTGAACTTGTTCGAAATTAGGAAATGAAATCTGGAGATTGCCTTATCAGTTCGAATGAAAATGATCTTGTCATATGGAAAGGAAGTTATAATGGTATATTTAGAGAAAAAATTCTGAACATTGTATTTTTGGTACAATAATTTTGCATCCTTCTTGTACTTCCCCTTTCGGGCAGACAGTTCAAAATGTTGACTTGCCCCAATAGGTCTTTACATGCCCCAGGATTAGGGCCAGTAGGTTATTTTGAAGACTGGCTGCAAGTGTATAGGACTGATAAAATTGCATATGAAAGCCGGCTGCAAGTGCATAGGACTGATATGATTGCATATGAAAGCCGGCTGCAAGTGCATAGGACTGATATGATTGCATATGAAAGCCGGCTGCAAGTGCATAGGACTGATATTATTGCATATGAAAGCCGGCTGCAAGTGCATAGGACTGATATGATTGCATATGAAAGCCGGCTGCAAGTGCATAGGACTGATATGAAAGCCGGCTGCAAGTGCATAGGACTGATATGATTGCATATGAAAGCCGGCTGCAAGTGCATAGGACTGATATGATTGCATATGAAAGCCGGCTGCAAGTGCATAGGACTGATATGATTGCATATGAAAGCCGGCTGCAAGTGCATAGGACTGATATGATTGCATATGAAAGCCGGCTGCAAGTGCATAGGACTGATATGATTGCATATGAAAGCCGGCTGCAAGTGCATAGGACTGATATGATTGCATATGAAAGCCGGCTGCTAGTGCATAGGACTGATATGATTGCATATGAAAGCCAGCTGCAAGTGCATAGGACTGATATGATTGCATATGAAAGCCGGCTGCAAGTGCATAGGACTGATATGACTGCATATGAAAGCCGGCTGCAAGTGCATAGGACTGATATGATTGCATATGAAAGCCGGCTGCAAGTGCATAGGACTGATACGACTGCATATGAAAGCCATCTTTAAAATACCAAGTTTGGTGAAGATTGGATGAAAACTGTAGGACATAGAGAGTGGAAACTGCTAAAAAAGGCCAATTTGAGATAAATCAAGGGAAATTACTCTGCAGTTCCTGTGGCAATTAGGCTGACCATCAAACTTGGCTAAGTTATAATGCCCTCAAACATATTCATCAACTTTTGTGAAAATCAGATGATACTTTTAGACTTGGAGAGCAGAAAGGGCTAAAAGGGCTAATTTTTGATAATTCAAGGGCCATAACTCCACAACTTCTGGGGCGATTTGGCTGATTATAAAACTTGACCGAATTATGCCCACAAATATTTGCATCAACTTTTGTGAACATCTGATAAAAATGGTCTACCAACAGACCGACCAAGAGACACCAATATTCCGCCGCCATCGTTGATGCGGGTCATAACTAATAAACCAGTGACAACATAATTATGGTTGAAATGTACTTGCATTAGCAACTCGTTTGAACGAATTATACTGGACATTTAGACTGATGAAATAGAATTTTCAAGTTAGTTGTTTTTCTAAATTCAGACATGCAATTTGTGGAATGTCGGAATAAAGGTTACAGGGCCTAACTTTGCTGACTGACAATAATAATCAAATACGAAACCAAGGCTTACCAGTGAAGTGATCACCATCACACTTGTCTCCAGTCATTTTTCCAGCACTGGGACCTTCAAGCCATTGTTTTCGAACACTGGTCCTATCCGGAGTGATACTATAATCGGGAGTTGTCAGATGCGGCGAAGCTTTCATCGCCTGAGGCTTCGGCGAAGAGCTCGATGTTGCTGACCTACTTGGGCTCTGCTTGTCTTTGAACATCTGATACACGTCTGATTTTGATGACTGTTCGATGGATTTCATGTACAGGGCAGATCTAGGCGGCTGGCATTCATTGCTTACATTCTTTTCAATACATTCGGAACTTTCTGACTTCTTGGCTTTAGCGTCCTTTTTTGATGGAGATTTTCCAATAAGTTTCATGAAAGATCGCCGTAGCTTGCCCCGAGACAGATTGCTGGAACTACCTTGTTTGTGTAGAGGTCCATCCAAGCTTTCGGCCTGGGACAAGCTTTGTGAACTGACATTTGACAGGCTGCCTTTCTTGTTTCTACGCCCTACGTGAGGAGATAAACGTCTGAAGAAGTTACTAATACTAGAGCTGATAGATCGTTTTGATGAATCAAGTTTGTTCTTGTCTGCAACTTGAATATCAGAAGGCAAAGAATTACGACGTTCATTTATCATGCTGGTATTAAGATCCCCAGACTGTGTGGCCTTTTCTATAACTTCAACCGCCTCTTTTTTCACTCCATCAGAATAAGTATTGTTCACAGCAACACGGTAACTGACACTTCTATCATGATCATAATCCTCCTCCACCACAATTCTTTTCCGCGAACTATTTTCGTTCAACACGTGTAAACCGTTAGTAGGCCTAAAGACTCCATTGACTTCTGCTGAAGTCACTTTTGATTCGTGGTACTGGTTGCTGTTAGTAGACAGTTCTGTACTGGTGTCATGGTGGGAATACTCCTGGACAATCTGCTGCGATAACTCTCTCAGCTGAGTGGAGTAATCACACGAAGAAGAATCTGACATATCTGCACCGAGTTTTGATCTATTTCTACTCCTATCGGACAAATTTAGAGTCTCACTTGCGTCAGAATCTCTAACCACAACCCTCTCACTGTAAGTCACATGTTTACCACCCTTTCTACTGCTTCCCACGACCGAGTCAGACATGTCTCTTCTATACTTCAAACAACTTGAAGAGTTCGGACTTTTGGATCGACTCCGACCCCTCGCGCTTCTGACTGGCGTGGCAACCGCACTGAAGCTAGTTCTGTAACACTGCGGAATACGAAGGTCAATATCGTCGCTATGGAAACGGGCCTCCCTGTCTAAGCTCCGACTCCGGGTGATTCTGTCTCGTACAAGATGTGCCTCGGGGTCCGATAAGCGCTTGTCTAAAACCGACACAGGGCCGCCCTGGGCCATTGCAGCGGCCTGCTCAGCCGAGATTGCGTATTAACCTGAAAATATACAGAATGCAAGTTATCTAACAGTGCGTCTGATGTTATTTGTTAAACTGAAAATATAGATAGCACGTAAGTTCTATAACACTATGGTAGTTGCATTAGTGTAACTGATCATTGGTGTAACTGATCAGGGAATGGTAGTTGCACTGGTGTAACTGATCAGGGTAAGGTAGTTGCATTGGTGTAACTGATCAGGGTATGGTAGCTGCATTGGTGTAACTGATCAGGGGGGTATGGTAGTTGCATTGGTGTAACTGATAAGGGTATGGTAGTTGTATTGGTGTAACTGATCAGGGTATGGTAGTTGAATTGGTGTAACTGATCAGGGTATGGTAGTTGCAGTGGTGTAACTGATCAGGGTATGGTAGTTGCATTGGTGTAACTGATCAGGGTATGGTAGTTGCCTTGGTGTAACTTATCAAGGTATGGTAGTTGCATTGGTGTAACTGATCAGGGTATGGTAGTTGCATTGGTGTAACTGATCAGGGTATGGTAGTTGCATTGGTGTAACTGATCAGGGTATGGTAATTGCATTGGTGTAACTGATCAGGGTATGGTAGTTGCATTGGTGTAACTGATCAGGGTATGGTAGTTGCATTGGTGTAACTGATCAGGGTATGGTAGTTGCATTGGTGTAACTGATCAGGACCCGAATTCACAAAGCTCCTTAGTGAAAACTTTTTAAAAGTAAATTTTAAAAGTACATTTCTTAAATTCATGAAAGCCTGTGGCTATTTCAGGTATGTCGTTTTATAATGAAATAATTTTAACTTGTTAATATCGCTAACATATTTCATATTTTATGATTTTGTGAACAAAACTGACAGCAATTCATATAGAAAATCTGCACTGAAAATTTTCACTCAAGTAGAACTTAAGTTTAGATTTTTCTTAGGAACTTTGTGTACACTAGCCCTGGTGTCAGGACACCTACCAAGGGAGCTTTCACATTTGTGTACACTAGCCCTGATGTCAGGACACCTACCATGGGAATGTTCACATTTGTGTACACTAGCCCTGGTGTCAGGACACCTACCAAGGGAACGTTCACATTTGTGTACACTAGCCCTGGTGTCACGACACCTACCATGGGAACGTTCACATTTGTGTACAATAGCCCTGGTGTCAGGACACCTACCAATGGAACGTTCACATTTGTGTACACTAGCCCTGGTGTCAGGACACCTACCATGGGAACGTTCACATTTGTGTACACTAGCCCTGGTGTCACGACACCTACCTTGGGAACGTTCACATTTGTGTACACTAGCCCTGGTGTCACGACACCTACCATGGGAACGTTCACATTTGTGTACACTTGCCCTGGTGTCATGACACCTACCAATGGGAACGTTCACATTTGTGTACACTAGCCCTGGTGTCACGACACCTACCATGGGAACGTTCACATTTGTGTACACTAGCCCTGGTGTCACGACACCTACCATGGGAACGTTCACATTTGTGTACACAAGCCCTGGTGTCACGACACCTACCATGGGAACTTTTACATTTGATTTTTCTTAAAGACACAAAGTACGGGTTGTGACTCAAATTTGTGTAAATAAGCCACAGGCTTTTGATGAATCAAGAGATAATAATTACATTGAAACAGACATTATGGTATAAGAAAACATGCTAAGATTGATAAATGGACATGTATACTACGACACATCATCTCATTTGTAAAACAGTACAATTCTCATTTCTACAGATTTAATGCGCACTATACATGTACTTTTATAATACAAAAATACTGTTCATAGAACATT
This sequence comes from Congeria kusceri, assembly GCA_027627225.1. Taxonomy (NCBI): domain Eukaryota; kingdom Metazoa; phylum Mollusca; class Bivalvia; order Myida; family Dreissenidae; genus Congeria; species Congeria kusceri. The sequence continues at coordinate 5,482,421 of CM051030.1, forward strand.
GTACTGTTTAATACATTTTTACAATTTAATGTTTGTGCACTATACATACAGTATTTGTGTAATAAAAGAACCTAAATAGTTTTCTATTGCAGGTATGAAACAAACTCTAACCACACATGGCTGAAAAATCATACATTCACAATTACTCTATCTAACGCAGTCATCATTCACTATCAAGCATCTAACACAATAAATAAACAACAAGAAAAATACCTTACAATAATCAAAACAGTTCTCCAGTTAATAGGAAACAACTGTACTTGATTCCCAGCAACACAGATGTTAGAAAGTAATTCCAGGAATTCAATCCCTACAAGATAAGCCTGTCTTACACACTTTCTCTGAGAACTGTACAATACAGTTTTACTGGATGCAAAACCAGGAGTTGTCTTTTCATGATTTCCTGGTTTATATTCCAGAGGAATAGATATGGCACGTACATGCATAATTTATGCACGGAAACTCTCAAGATACACATGTATGCACAGAAAATAAAACCAGAGTGTACATTTACTCATAAGTATTAATGTTTTTTCATGGAACTAAAAGGAAATGAAAATAGACCCATAAAAGACCTCTCATGTGAATGTGAAGAAATTCTTTATTAAAACATTTGACGCGTGTCGTGGGAAAACCGGGCTTAATGCATGTGCGTAAAATGTCGTCCTGGATCAGCCTGTGCAGTCTGAAAAGGCTAATCCAGGACGGCACTTTCCGCTTTTATGGTATTTTCTGTTTCAAAAAAGTCTCTTCTAAACATAAATCCACTGGAGGCGGAAAGTGCCACCCTGGAAACTGCAAAGGCTGATCCAGGACGACATTTTACGCACATGCATTAAAACCAGTTTTCCCATGACACTCATTTTGCACTCTTGAAACATTGACTACATTATTAAATGTTTATAAATTTCTTTTTTTTTGCTCAAGTAAGAAAACCATGAATTTTGTGTAAAGTGTAAGTACATTTACCGCAACATACAATTTGGACGGAGTGTACATTTACCCCCATAAATTCTGTTTTGAGTGTACATTTACCCCCTACACACAAATCTGGACGACTGTTTACATGATTTAATTGTTTATCTGCCAGTAGCTTAGCAAAAATTACTTTTATGAATGTAGATTTGTTTTTAATTTCCTTTTCAACATAAATTTCCAGCACAACTAAAAGAAGCATCCACAAAACAATAATGACAATATCTAACATACTAACACCTTTAATCCAGAATTTCTTGTTGTTACTATTAATATATTTTATTGAAACTACCCGTACATACAATACACGTGTTCTTTCAACAAATATATGTTAAAATATTATAGTATGGTACAGATCCCTTACGTAAATATTTTAAAAGAAAAGATTGACAAGACATGCCTCAAGTCAATACAACACTTAATTCTAAACCAGAAAGCACTCTGATAGCCTAGATCAAGGCCATCTACCCAATATCCAAATAATGAAGAATCCTTTAAAAAGATCCTGGATTCAGACGGTGATCTGGATCACCACTGGATCATGCAAATCCGTTAAATAACTGTTTGCCTAGAGTTGATAACAAACAATCAAAATGCCGGCAAAACATAAAATCCTTCGCAAGATGCACCTATCAATGTTTTTCCCCAGGGGGGAGGGAGCGGCGGGCATATAGGGGACTTTAGACTGCAAGCGATTCCCGACAGGCAGAAATTTGACATGCCGAATGATTCTGGGTCCCGGGGAAATAGACTTTGGTCGGAATTTAGATCCCGGTAATATATGCCCCCCGCCATTTGATAGATATATAGCATCTCCCACTGAGGGGATTTAGACAAATATGCTTGGCTCTAGAGTGGGGAATTAGACCCCCTAAAAAAACATTTGTCAAATTCCCCTGGGTCTGCCCGCCGCTCCCCCCCTGGGGGAAAATATTGATAGGTGCAAAATAAACAGTCATAATAAATATAGTCATGATAACCTTTAAACAATTTCAGAATTGTAATCCCCACCAGTGTTTATCCAAGCGAAATTTCGTATTTCCCTGCTACAGCTGCAATGTAAGTATTGCCAATGTTGTCACAGCTGTGGATTGATCTATGATTCACCACCAGAATGTTCCGCATTTTAAAGGCACTTGGCAAGTATCGAAATAGAGTCACTGAGTGTTGATAAAACAGTCTTCATTGTAACTGGGTTGCCCGATGCCCGGGACAAGTAGATTTGATTTCGGGCTAGCAGAAAATGCCAGATGCTTGCCCAAACGGGCAAGTGTTTTCAGAGGCTGTATATATTATGTGGAAACAGAAATGCATTAAAAATAACATTTAAGATAGTTTCTTCTAAGAAGATATTTCTTCGAAGAAGATATATAAAAAACCCATTGTTTTATTGGCACAAAGTATTTACACATAAACATATGACGTCATCATGCTGTGCAGTCCTCATTATTGTGTCGACGCTTATTGAAATATATAGACAATTGATCGTAGTCGAGTAAACGCTTCTCTATTCAAAGCTTAAAGGTGAAAGGCCACGCTTCTAACAAATGTTATTTATTCTTTAGAAACATAGTTTTAGCCATAATAAATCAACTTCTATTATCAGTTTTCATAAATAACGCTTTTATAAGCTAGTAAAGAATAAAAGACAACATGATTTTGCGCATATTTCTATCGATACGCCATTTTGTTTCAAACCGGAAGTGACGTATATTCTTCCCAACGCGTTAATTGTTTTATATATAGACTGTACAATTTACTTCAAAACTCGCGTTATTTCATTAAGTCCTATAACCTAAGACATAATTTATATTAAGTAGGAAGTGTCAGATAAATGTTGGTTATAAAAACATATTCTAATGTAAGTATTTGGCTTCATTTGATAAAAATAGACTACACATAGTCCTTATTTTCTTCGTCTTAGACATCTGCTATAGGGATCGTTTACTTAGTACCACTTTGTGTTATCAACTTATCAGTACTAGACAAATGATAACAATATTTTATCTTTGAGATCAATGGAAATGGATCCTTAGTTGTCTGGGCTTCCTGCTGTCACCACAACCGAGATCGTAAACTTTATGGCCCCGACAAACAACGATGACAATATCCTGTGTATTCCTACACACAAAACAACGTGTCAAAAGTAATATGAAGGTTTGACAAGTTGTGGGCATGACAAATCCTGATTGCTGATTGGTTGATAGGTTTACGAATCATAATTATACTTGACTTAAACGTAATCTGATTTGTTGCAGTAGTTCAGCCTTGAGGATTGGCAATTTAAATTCAACTATCTTTATAATCAAACAGTAAGAAAAAAAATGCAGCGTTTTGTTGTAAACGTAGTCAAAAGATGAAAAAAACAACAGCATTTAGCATTTTTCATGTAGTGCTTTTAATGTTTAATGTTTTTCAAAGCCCTCTTACTGAATTATTTCAATACAAATGTTGTAGATAATTCAGATTTATGGCTACATAAGAAGCCCGTCTATTAAAATTGTACACGATTGTAAAGGACGATGTTAATATAATGATATACAGCCTGTTGCTGAAACACTGACTTTATTAAATATGAGAAAATAGTATATCCCAAAAATGTTTCACTATCCCGATTATAGATATACTGAACATATATTGTAAGCAATATTATGATAATCTGCAGCATGCAAGTACTTTTTGAAAAGTAGTGCAACGCGTAAAAATAAAACAATACATAAATTGTCAGCATGTATATGCTTTTTCTATGTGAAACATCATGAAATGGATATGTTTTGTAGTTAAAGTGCATGACAAATTGAAAATGACACATAAATACTTCACAATCATAAACTTTAACTGCACGTACATATTTCTTTTGTAGATTGTAGTCATTACATTTAGCAAACTGTGAAAGCGTCTCGCACATTTGTAAGAGAGGTATCCAATAATCAAAACAACATCCTGTTTGTACATGACATAATAAGGGGTCGTATACAAACTGCCATTCACTCAAGGCATGATGACACATCGACTGTAAAAACTGACATCTTGAATATAGTTGAAAGTGAAAAATACAACGGCTAAATAACAATCGGTTTATAAACAAGAAATGTCTTTAAAAAAGACAATCGGCGTTGAAATTAATATTGAGATGTCATTTAAAAATTACCTAAACAGACGGCCAAGATGATCGGTTACGTGACTTCTCAGACCCCAGATTTTTTGGTCCCCACCAATATTAGGAGACTTATTGGATCCCAGATTTTTCGGACACTATAAGAAAACTTCTCCCGAAAGTTAATTTGAGATAAATTTATTAATTTAAAAATTAAATATAAAATTATCATTAATATCTATGCTGTGTATAAACCAATCATATAGCTCCATGTTTCCACCAGTGGTATATGAATAACCAAAATAATTTAGGTTAACATAATTGTTATCTGAATTTGTCAAGTCAATTAAACAAATTAACAATGTAAGAAAATAATTTCGGGAATGAATTAAAATTATTATGTATCAGACGAGTCTATATAGTTATTTATTGTACCGGTAATATACCATTCATGTTAGTTATCTAATATAATAACGATTTGAAGTCAAATAAGCATTTATACTGTGTATCCCAATAAAAAGCAATAGTCAGGGGACATTCAGCGATTTTTGAATTATATCAGTAGAAATATGATATATGAGGGGTTCCTGTGTATAATTAGTATTGCAAAGTGTGTATTCATGCTTCGCAAATAACAATTCGACGTATTCTGAATCTTCTTTCATAACATTTTATCTACAGAAAATGTAGCATCTTTTTTATAGATAAAATAACATCTACTGGAGAAGTTGATAGAAAGATGCAATTATAAATAATCGTTTATAAATTTGTAACCACAATTTTATTTCAAATTAACAGTAAGTTTATAAATATAAATTCCCCATTTATTAAAAATTTTAGGTTTATGATTCTCTGAACGCTATTATTGATGCATGTATGAGTATATTAACACAGCTACACAACGGTGGCTAGATACGCGCGCTATTTTTAGAATGACACTACTGATTCTGGAATGTGATGAACTCGCTACAATCAATGGGCTACATGTAACGGCAACATTGTGAATGAGATTTAAGAATGGGAACATTGCACAATTGCTATTTATAGAGCGTATACCGCTTATATAAATGTAAGCTAAACAAAATAGTTATTTCGTTACGTGAATGAACATAGCATTCTGTTTATGGCATACAATGAGAAAATACATTCATAATTAGCCTCAGTTCTAAAGTATATGTTGAAGATATGTTTATTACTTCATTTTAACCGTTTATGTAAACAATTATGTAAATTTTTCATTCCCAAAAGTATGCAACAGTTATTGGTATACGTTCAACCATTGTTTGAAGTTTGCATTCCCTAGAATTATAAAATTTGCCCAATTCTATTGGCATTCAATTTTCCCGCTGCATAATTATCGCAAGAAAATCTGGGTCAAAAGTGATCTTAGACAGCTACGCCGAAAAAATAATATAAATGAGCAACATAAACAACTAAGAGGATTAACTACCAAACATACGATTGTGAACTGTCTGAAAAGTGATTGGAGTTTAAATATTACTTTTTTATTATTATACTTGTAAGGAAATATAAAAGAATCAAAATAATTATGGAAAATATTACTTTTTTATTATTATACTTGTAAGGAAATATAAAAGAATCAAAATAATTATGGAAAAGCTAGATTGACGACCTACGAAAAGGTAAGTATTAAAATTTGGCATAATCTGCTTATAAATGATGCATGTGCTAATTGTCATTTACTCCTCCCGGAAGACTTTGTTTAAATAAGATAAAATTCATTTTAAATAGCTTTTATGACATTAAAAGCAAGCACAACGACTTAAAATACCATAAACAAAAGATTGTCATAAAAGCATTGTTGAAATGCCAATTTTTGTTAAAGAAATTTAGTAAGTAATAATGACGACCTATCTTATTAATGGAGCGTTGGGATTTAACTACCTCATCAAGAAAATGGCGGCGGAAATTACCGAGTGGCGTACGGAAACTGCAGATGAACACAATCATCGTGTTTAAGCATCAGACTAATAATTTTCAAATTTTACATAAGCAACATTGTAATCTACTGACTTTTATCTACAAAATATCAAAAGTATGTCAAAACATGGCCGTTTACCTTTAAGATGCAGACTACCTTAGATGAGTTAGAGTACATGCTAGTTTGGCTGAAATTGAAGTGTGCACGTACTTGCATTGTTTGCGGTAATTAACAAATATATAAATTATAAATAAGTATTTTATTTCGAATATGATACTAATTGCATAAGTGCATGTTGTTTGAAAGTAAAACTGCATTGAAATACTTGTCTTTTGGTAGGCACTATTTTGGAACTACTTTCGTTAAATGTAGCTTGCAGTTTAATTAGAGCTTCGCTCTGCTGCCCCTCTGGGTTGGTTCACAGAGAAATGTTGAATACCGGTATATATCTTTTGAAATATCTTATGTGGAAATATGATTATCTAATAAATATACTTTGTATAAAAACCTTCATTAGAAGCATTTAAGTGAGTTATCAAGTTATTAAAGAGTATCAACAAATTGGTCCAGCTTTCAACTCCTCTCCTTTTGAGCAGACTATGGGAATAAAATATGAATAAATAAAATTATAGAACACGTCATTTTCTTATATTGCTGTAGAGTACCATTAATTTTGAAGTTCTGACAAGTTAAACAGATTTCGGGCAAGTAGTTTTGCTAACAAGCTTGCCCAAACTGGCAAGTGATTTGAAAAAATTAGAGTGAAGATTGAATACATACACTGATAACTTCCTGGCATGGAAGATCTTATCAGTAAATGCAAAACAGATTAAGATAAGGTAGGCCTAATGTGTTAATAACAGACAGTGTCTTGACTGGCTTCAGTTGTAAAGGAAGTGATGCAGATATCCAGACCTTTACTAAGGGTCAACATGACTCTTTGGGGGATTTTATCATACATCAATTTCATGATTTCCATGAAAATCATGGGTCAAAACCCCGGAGCTTGGGTCAAACGAACACCCTGGAAGTACATGAAAAAAATTAGGATACACGGCCAATTCGCGATATATTGGATGTTGCAAAATAACGGATGGAGACATTCAACGAAATTAGTGTTACTTTTTATATAAATTCGCTGTAACTAGATAATATTGCCCATATCAAAAGTAGCTAAATATTGGCAACCAGAGCCTTACAAGTAATGCTATACCGTTGCAAGTATATGAGTCACAGACCTAACCATTGAAAGACCATCTACGTGGTGGAAAGTTTTGATAAAACAACACATATTTGCAGCAGTCAAATTTCTGTCGCTACTTTTACATGCTGAAAAAACATAGTTTATCGCAGTTAGCATTATTATTCGGGCAAGTTGAAATTGTATGGCCTATGCTAGAATGGGCAAGCCCTTCAAAAAAACTGTTGTGAAGACTGTAAAATATACCAGTACATGATTCAGATTGTTGTGAATATCGCAACTTAAGTTATTTACTGTTAGTAAAATATAGCTATTTTACAGTTCATAAAATATACATGATTGTTGTGAGTATTGAAAATAAAACTATTTTACTATTGATAAAATATACATGATTGTTGTGAGTATTGAAAATAAAACTATTTTACTATTGATAAAATATACATGATTGTTGTGAGTATTGAAAATAAAGCTATTTTACTATTGATAAGATATACATGATTGTTGTGAGTATTGAAAATAAAGCTATTTTACTATTGATAAAATATACATGATTGTTGTGAGTATTGAAAATAAAACTATTTTACTATTGATAAAATATACATGATTGTTGTGAGTATTGAAAATAAAACTATTTTACTATTGATAAAATATACATGATTGTTGTGAGTATTGAAAATAAAACTATTTTACTATTGATAAAATATACATGATTGTTGTGAGTATTGAAAATAAAACTATTTTACTATTGATAAAATATACATGATTGTTGTGAGTATTGAAAATAAAACTAATTTACTATTGATAAAATATACATGATTGTTGTGAGTATTGAAAATAAAGCTATTTGACTATTGATAAAATATACATGATTGTTGTGAGTATTGAAAATAAAGCTATTTTACTATTGATAAAATATACATGATTGTTGTGAGTATTGAAAATAAAACTATTTTACTATTGATAAAATATACATGATTGTTGTGAGTATTGAAAATAAAACTATTTTACTATTGATAAAATATACATGATTGTTGTGAGTATTGAAAATAAAGCTATTTTACTATTGATAAAATATACATGATTGTTGTGAGTATTGAAAATAAAGCTATTTTACTATTGATAAAATATACATGATTGTTGTGAGTATTGAAAATAAAGCTATTTTACTATTGATAAAAGATACATGATTGTTGTGAGTAAGGGTATCACGTTTACAGCTTTTTCTAAACGTTTAAACGAAATGAAATAAACGAAACGTTACCGTTTAAACGGTATCCCTATGTCCGTTTTAAAAGCATCAGTGCCATCGCATTTCCAAACTGAAAGTAGTAATTATTTCCGGAAGTTATATTCAGTGCATATCCCATTCGCGCAATGACGTCATATTAAAACCAACTGTTCTCGTCGTTGTCGAACCATTGGGTTACACTTTGTCTACTTACATGCCGTAATATTTTGTAACAAAGACGAATTAATATCGAACCCACATTTCTTCAATAAGAGTAAACCGGTTTTATATAATTCGTTAGCACAGTTGGTGAGTTGAATTCGTAATACAGATTGCATAAATGAGGACGTAAAAAGCTCTGGATAAAAAAAGACAAAAAAAACAAAAACACGTATTTATTGCATTTGAAAACGTATAGATCTGTATTGCATTTAACTATATTCTATTTCTGTGTTTTCCGTTTATATTGTACCAGAATTGCCATGCTGTGCTGTTAAGTTCATGTTTCAAACGTTTAATCCTTGTGAGTGAGATACTGATTTCGTTATAGAAAGCGATACATATTGATAAATAAACCTGTTGAACCCGTTCGATGTTGAGTTATGTATAAACTCAATTAAACCAGTAACCTATACAGACTTTACGGAATTTATTTGTAATTACTAGTAGGATAGTAGCGCGATAAGCCAAAAATTGACAACGCTTCAATCGTTGAATATTGACATTTATGGTGCAGGGTAAAATTTTACTAAGCTACTTACGCAATTCCTAAACTTTCAACCGTATTTTAAATTCAGTGAAGACTATTCAGTTTATTAATACTTTGATAAATTTTATGTTTTCGAGCGAAGTCATAGCATATTTATACATTCCAAGAAATTATTAACTTGCATCAATCTGTTATATTTAAAACTCAATTACTTTAAAATGTGTGCGTAAGTCTACGACTAGCGTTAGTAGTTTAGTAAAATGGTACCCTGACCATTTTATTTAAGTGTTTATATTTGAAATACTGAGACAAACAATAAAATTGTCAATGTTTTACTTAACAAGATGTACATCAAAACGAGTATCTGTTCATTAAATTGGCTGCATCAGGAATGAACTCGCTGGCGTGGTTTGCGTACCCGTCGTCCCGTAAAGGTTTACTCACTAGATTTGTGGAGGAACACCAGTTTGTCCACTGATGAAGAGTCTAGGGACGCCCTAAGCTTAGTAACGGTAGCTCCAGCAACGGAAAACACTCGCTCCGATGGTACGGAAGTTGCTGGCACACCGGGTCAATTTTCTCGCAAGAACTGCAAGTCGGGGATAGGTGTCCATGTTCAATTTCCACCACAGAAATGGACTTTGACTTAATGGGACAGCTTTATCACACAGATAACGCTCAAGTTCTTCGGCACCATTTGACGGTGTAGCACTGGTTGTTGCCTGGAAATATCCACCTAACAAAAATGCCATGTCATCTTGGTCAATTTTCGATGGCTTGCTTGGCCCGGGTTGAGAGATTATATTTGGGCTATCGGCGGTTGGTTGAGACATCGGTAACTGTAAAGTGTCCACACGCTCAAGCACGCTCTCATGAACCAGTTTCCGCTGGGGCTCCGTCAGAAACGGCAGTGATCTGTACCTGGGGTCAAGAAAAGTGCATATGACCGGCAAGCTTGATGTGATTTCGTCACTGTCAATGTGATACCTTTTCACCAAATCAGAATGCACGTCTTTCTTGAATTTTGCAACAGCGGGAGTGTCTTGGTCATTCTCAGCGAGGTGGTGGTTTATTATACTGAAAAGTATCGGGTAAATACCACCGACGGTAGGGTACAGCTCTGAACACATTGTTCTCGTTGCAAAATATAGCAGTTTTAATACCGGGACCAGACCCTCAATTATTTTCAGCTGGTCATCAGTTAGGTCAAGAGAACGCGCATCAGCGATTTTTGTTACGGCTGGGTCGTGCAAGACGGCATACACCGGTAGACGCTGTTCGAGAAGCCTTTCGAGCATGTCGTATGTTGAATTCCAACGTGTTTCACAGTCAATGATTAAGCTGTTTTCCTTGGACTTGGAGCCCATTTGCTTTTGTTTTTCTTCAAGTGCATTTGAGACGACAACGGATTTTCAGAAGTGTTTTACTAATCTTCTGCATGAAACCAATGCCTTTCGGATAGTCTCCGACTTCTCAAACCCACTGCGAATGGACAATTGTAGCGTGTGTCCAAAACAGCGTACGTGAGTCCACTGAAGTTGTTGTACGCACGCCACCATATTTGACGCATTGTCAGTTACAATAGCGGAAACATGCTCATCTTTTATGCCGAATTCCTGGGTTATCGATTTGATATCCGCTGCTGTATTTTCTGCAGTGTGTCGCTCTTTGACAGCTCGAGTGGCCAACACTCTGTTGTGGTAATTCCAATCTGCAAACAGAAAATGGAATACATTAAACATCTTCTTACACGCTTAAATTAGCTTTTTTTTTACAAGATACTTTATCATTTTTGGCATAATACTAAAGTCAACATTCAAATTTCACTAACGTGATGAGGTATTTTTTCCTACATCCAAATTGACAAACTTGTACATGACGTATATTTGTTTACTAAATCATTGCATCACTACAGTAAACTTAAAATATGTCCTATTTCATTATAAACATGCCGACGAATTAAATGTCAAATTTCAAATAATTAAATGATTAATGTACTGTAATGTACTGTGGGTTCCATAAACTGATTTGGTATGAAATTATGTTATTAAAAATATATCAATGCATTAGTTTGTGCTTACCTTCATCAATGAAGTGACAAGTTACTGTAATATAGCCCTCCGTTGCAAGGCTAGTCCAATGGTCCGATGTCAGTGCCACGCCAGTCTGCTTGGATAATACGTTTAGCAGTTGGCTTTTTTCCGACTCGTACATTTTTGTAACGTAAGTTGACACTGTGCTAGGGCCAGGCACGTCATACGACGGATTAAGCTCTCGACAAAAGTCAATGAAACCTTCTCCATTTACAATGGAAATAGGTCGGAGATCTCGCGCACACATGAGGGCTAATTTCTCTGTGCAAACTATCCATTTTTGCCGAGTCATCGTGGGTTTGGCAAAATCAGTCAGCTTCCGCTGCTGTTTCTCACTATCGTCGGCGGACGTTTTAGTTGCATCCAGTCGCACAGACTTGTGAACCATTTTTATGTGGTTCGCCATGGTCCCCGTACTTCCACCTTTGTACGACAACTCGGTTGCACACAAGTTACATTTAACCTTTTCTTTTCCGCATACTTCAATTTTAGTAAAAAAGTTCCAATACGGAGATTTTTTTCCGCGACCTGTCTCGTTCGCCATATCTCTAAAAATGAATGCCGATGAAGAAACGGCGGGAAAATTTCCTCGTGCACTTCGTGCCGACGCGCGTCGAATGTTCAAGACGATTCGGGGCATGCTCATGCAACAAATGGCGGGAAAATTTTCTCGTGCACTTCGTGCCGACGCGCGTTAAAAATTTAAGACGTTTAGTCCGTACATGGTGTATTGTTATGTTTACGGTATTGTGAATAAGGGCCATCTGGCGCACGTGATACAAATACGAGTCTTTTTCAGCAGCTGTTAATAAGCTTTGCAACGTCGTAACGTAATGAACTAAAATGGATTCTGTTGATATTGACTGTCGTTTAAACGTTTACTGTTTTTGTAAACGTTTTTGAGCAAAACACGAAACGCGACCGTTTAAACGTTTAAACGTGATACCCTTAGTTGTGAGTATTGAAAATAAAGCTATTTTACTATTGATAAAATATACATGATTGTTGTGAGTATTGAAAATAAAGCTATTTTACTATTGATAAAATATACATGATTGTTGTGAGTATTGAAAATAAAACTATTTTACTATTGATAAAATATACATGATTGTTGTGAGTATTGAAAATAAAGCTATTTTACTATTGATAAAATATACATGATTGTTGTGAGTATTGAAAATAAAACTATTTTACTATTGATAAAATATACATGATTGTTGTGAGTATTGCAAATAAAACTATTTTACTATTGATAAAATATACATGATTGTTGTGAGTATTGAAAATAAAACTATTTTACTATTGATAAAATATACATGATTGTTGTGAGTATTGAAAATAAAACTATTTTACTATTGATAAAATATACATGATTGTTGTGAGTATTGAAAATAAAACTATTTTACTATTGATAAAATATACATGAACATGATTGTTACGAGCATCATAAAATTATTAAATGCTGATAAAATATGCACGATTATCGCCGCGAATATTGCCAATGAAGCTATTTGACTCAGTGTTGATGAAATACACATTCATGGGCATACCAGTATGTCATTTAGCATTCCAAGAGTAACAATTTTAAATATGTAAATATCAACTTACATTGTACTTCAGTTGTTGTGTAAATATTATTGTACTTAAAACTAATATTTAAGTTGGAAATTCTGTAAATTGTACATTTGCCAAAGTTTTTCATGTTGTATTTGATTAAGTGCAGCTAAACACATGGTTCAGTTTGTATTCGATTAAATGCAGCTAACCACACAGCTTAGTTTGTTTAATCATAACAAAACCATGCATCAATTTTCAACATGTAAATAAAGCTAAAGATGACCCTGGTGTTAATAAACACTGCCAGTTGAAGGATAAACACACTGGTGATCAAATAACTCCCAAGAACATGCAGATCTCATTGATTAAGGTTTAACCTATGTTAACCTACAGTTATAATGGCATTGTTGACAAAAGACTAATAATTTGAGTTTGAAGCTTATTAAACAGAAATCCTTCACATTTGCATGGGTTAGGAGGTTTTTTGTTGCAAAAAATACAGGACATTTCAAACAACGATTGTGCATGTACATTGTATTCATGTACATGTACATACAATAAATTGCAATTGTATTCACTACTTGTTGAATTTTATTACTCTTTTTTTTTTCATCATATTCACTTTCTGGGATACTACTGCTATTACATTTAAACAATGTAATTTTTACAAACTTAACTATGAGAATTTAACAAAGGAACCCAAATGACATTCTGTTTCGACAGTGGAGACCAGACATCATGGCATGAAATCTTTTTGTTCTTCCTCATAGGTTAACTGGACGTCTGTATTCCACCATAGCTTTAAATGGAATTGTATAATTCAAGAATATGTTAAATTAATCAAGCGAGAAAAAATCAGAGTAAACAAATTTTATGTCAATAATGTTTACATTCTGTTATCAAAACAAAGTTGATGTTATTTTAAACTTATCATCTTAATCTTAATAAATTGCCAGCAAATACAATATCTGACATTTGGTATTTTTATCTATAAATGATTTTTATTATTAATTTTGAACAACCCTTGACTTCCATAGGCAGAGTCCCTTTAACAAACTTGTTTTAAGCCAAACTTAAACATCAAAGACTTTTATTTGAATAAGCAGTGAAGGTATTAACTTTCTAAACCCTGTATTAAATGTATACTAAATTAATGAATATGACAATAAAGCTCCATCATATTTCTAACCATCACAGAGATAATATTTCCCCTTGCATGCTCACAATATGTGAGTCAACTTTGAAAAATGTGTGCAATATTTGTTTTCATAAAACATGTTAACTCGTCATCTTGTCATAACAGGGGGGTGAACGTATTTAGCATCCAGTCATTTTTAAGTGAGCGATTTGCATTGAGTAACCAAGATGGCAGCGTAATCGCAGTTTTTGTCTAAAACTTAAGATTCTTTAAGCTGGTAAGTGGGTTAAAATATTTTTTTTTCTAAAACATAAACATGCATATCTTGTGGTCCTGTGATTAATCTTCACTCAGTTTTTTAACGTACCTTCGTAGCAGCTAGAATAAAAAAGTTATTGAAGTCACAATGAACCACGATGTTTGTTTACACCTTTCAAAACGATTTATTTTCATAAAATTTCATAAAAATTTGAGAGTACCTTCACTCTTTATTCCTATTAATCGATGCATGGCATAAACCTATTACTCAAAGCCGAAATGTGCATTTTTTTCGGCAATATAGGCCCCAGATGTGGTGCAAATTGAAAAGAAATTCTAAATACATTTATTTTACATATTAAAACATCGAAGTTATATACAACAACCTCATACAGCGTCTCGTAAACAACTCAGAAACTGAAAATAAATTGTTTTGAAAGGTTTAACAAACATCGTGGTTCATTATGACTTCAATAACTTTTTTATTCTAGCTGCTACGAAGGTACGATAAAAAACAGAGTGACGTTTAATCACAGGACCACACAATAGGCACGTTTATGTTAAAATATTTTAACCCACTTACCAGCTTAAAGAATCTTCAATTTTAGACAAAAACTGCCATTACGCTGCCATCTTGGTTACTCGATGCAAATCGCTCACTTAAAAATGACTCTATGCTAAATACGTTCACCCCCCTGCATAAGCTAATACTGTTAGAGTCAACAGTTCTGTATCATATTTATTACTTTGTAGCTTAACGCTTGTCATCACAGAAGAGTTGTAACTATATTTGGGATTTTGAAAAACAAAGATAAAGCCTTCATTTTATTGTGATTAAAAAAAATGCAGCTGTATAATGTATAATAAATATGCTTAAAACTCAATAATAATAAATATATAAATAATAATAATGATTATATAATAAAATAATAGACTAAGTAATAACGAGAACAACAAGAGCTGTTGGAGGACAGGGCGCTCGACTTTTCATGTACTTGTCAGAGTTGTTACTGGCATTTCTTCTTTATTTCATTATCAAGTTACTAAGTGGAAAGCATTTTTATAATTTCCAACACAGTGACCTTGACCTTGATCCCACCTACCCCATATGCAATCTCATGCAATGTCTCGCTATACGGTATCTATAAATTGAGTTTCATGTAAATATTTCAATCTGTTCTCGAGTTATTGAGCAGAAACTGTTTTTTAATGCCCACTTCTCCTTATTCCCACTTCTCCCAAACTTGACTTTATGGAAAAATCACTTCCCAATATTTTTAAGATAGCTCGAGCCCTGTGAGGCTGTTTTAATATTAGTATTGTGCTATTATGCTGTTAGGTTTCAGAAAAGCCAATCAACAGGGTCATCACTACACATTCACAACACTTTTTTTTACAAACTAACGGGACAACACAGACTGTGTGAAAACTACACTCCTCTTACCTTGCAAGCTCTTGTTTACAATGTACATGTAGATACACGGTCTATCACTGAATTGAAACAAGAATGCAGTTGGTAATGGTTGTGTTTTATGAAACACTTTAGTTCTGTTTACTTGTATACCTTACTCGTGCCATCAGTTTTTAAAGAAAATGCATTTAATTGTAAAGACTTATGGAAAGTGTGCAACCAATTTCAGACTTTCAGTCTGATAAGTTAATGTCAGACTGAAACAGGAAATGTTAAACTGAAACTACTAAAACAAGGCAGTCCAAAGGACAGCTATATCCCCCGCCGTGATCCTTCATTAGATTTTAAAGGTGACTTTGAAGTATCACACTGACCTTAATCAGTTTCTTGAAAATTCCTTAAAGGGCATAGGAGATATGGAGCTGACACGAAAATGGAGGCTCAAACATTTGACCTTTAAGTGTGACCTTGACCTTGAGGTGGCAAGACTGCTCCATGCCTTCTGCACATCGCCTCAATGTGATAAACATTTGAGCCAAGTTTTATGAAAATCCTTCAAAGGGCATAGGAGATATGGAGCAAACACAAAAATGGAGGCTCAAACATTTGACCTCTAAGTGTGACCTTGACCTTGAGGTGGCGTGACTGCCTCATGCCTTCTGCACATTGCCTCAATGTGATAAACTTTTGAGGCAAGTTTCATGAAAATCCTTTAAAGGGCACATGAGATATAGAACGGACACAAAAATACAGGCTCAAACATTCAGCCTTCAAGTGTGACCTTGACCTTGAGTTGGCGTGACTGGCTTATGCCTTCTGCACATGGTCTCAGTGAGCAAAACATTTGAGCCAAGTTTCATGAAAATCCTTCAAAGGGTATAGGGGATATGGAGCGGACACGAAAATGGAGGCTCAAAAATTTAACCTTCAAGTGTGACCTTGACCTTGAGCTGGCATGAAAGGCCCATGCCTTCTGCACATCGTCTCAATGACCTAAACATTTGAGACAAGTTTCATGAAAATCCTTCAAAAGGCATAGGAGATATGGAGCGGACACGAAATGGAGGCTAGAATATTTGACCTTCAAGTGTGACCTTGACCTTGAGCCGGCGTGACTGACTCGTGCCTTCTGCACATCGTCTGAATGACCTAAACATTTGAACCAAGTTTCATGAAAATCCTTCAAATTGTATACGAGATATGGAGCGGACACGAAAATGTTACGGACAGACGAAGGGCATTCCTATAACCCCCTCCCGCTTCGTAGCGGGAGATTAACAATGTCAATTTTTTTGCACCTACCTTTAATTAAATTGTATTTACTATAATCTTCCCCTAACTTTTAATAGAATTTTGACAGCTGGACCATGTGTTGCCAAAAAAAAATGCGTTGGTCATGACTGCCAGTCAGACGGTTTTCCAGAAGTCTGTGGTCCAACATCTTGCAATTAAATATGCGAAATGACTCATGAAAATTGTATGACAGTTCTGAGCCCGCATTTACCAACCCATTCTAAGACTTAAAGATGCAAGAATGAAGAATATAATATTCTTTAAACCAGGGCTTTTTTTCACCTCTTGGGGATGGGGCCCTTTGCCCTTATTTTGGGGAAAAAAATAGCGTCATTTTTGGCATTTGGGGGGCAAATTTTCATAACAGGGAATGAAAATCCTGGGTAAGATCTGGGGTAAGATCAGTTTTAGGGGAAAACTGCATGATTTGAAAGATTTTTTCGGAGGGGATGACGCCTTATAACGGCCCCTACTATAGAAGGAAAAAAAGCCCTGTAAACTGATGTTCTTAGAGGGCTGTTAATTACTAACGTAAGCTACATTGGTACGAACATATCTGCAAACTCTTGAGTCTAAGTACATTCGTTATTCTAAATTCTAACATGATACTCGCTAATTTTTCTATAGACAATGAACTAGTTTATCCTTGGGAAACTCCAGATTCTGAGCGGAGCATAGTAAAATATAGTTCTCATTAAAATTGCAAATATATTTGTCAAATCATGTTAGAATCAAAATATATTTTGCATTATCATTGTTTATTGGCCAATAAACAACTGTTTGTCGTTAAGATGCATGGCTATTAAACGACACAAGCTAAGGCCCTCATGGTTTAATTCCTACGCATTAAAACTCCAAATTATTGTTTATTGGCCGATAGACAATGATAAATCGAAAGTCTAAGAATGGGTGGGTGAATACTGGTTGGCGAGCCCCTTTTGTGGAAAAACCATATGACGTCATGACAAGATATTTTTACATCCTTGTAAACAGAAGGCGCCCAACTTTCTACTGCAACAAGCTTTTCTTTAAAAGTATTACTAACGCGATTGAAAATAAAGAAAAAATACTAAAAAATAACGGATACTACTCGCCAACCAGTATGGTCCCAATATGTAATAATGTTATACATGTATGTTCCTGTTGCAATTTTTTTTAAGCATTGTTCATTTCTGGCTTGAAATAAAAATGACAGCAACAAGCAGCCATATGAGCTAATCAATATTTTCCCCCAGGGGGGAGTGGCGGGCATATACAGGAGTTTAGACTGAATGTGATTCCCGACAGGTGGAAATTTGACACGCCCGAATAATTTCGGGTCCCATGAAATAGACTTAGTGGTATTTTAGATAGCCCTAATATTGGGCCCCAAAGCATCTCCCAATGTTGGGATTTATACAAAAATGCTTTGCTCCAGGGTTGGGAATTAGAACCCAAAGAATACAATTAGTCAAATTCCCCTGGATCAGCCCGCCATTCCCTCCCCCCACACCCCTTGGGGGAAGATATTGATAGGTGCATAACAAATAACAAAAATACTAGCACTTTTCATACATAAATTGTCAGAAATGGTCATGTTACTGACAAAATATCTGCACCTAAGACCTGTCTAAAAAATAGCAAATTGCACCAGGAACTATGCTAAATGGGTTTGGGTTTAAACTTTTTATTAGGAAATAGCTATCACATTAAATGAAAAAAAACACTAGTAGAATTCTTAACTTAGTAACAGTTCGTTAGCTCTCATCTAAATATTATTTTTTCCACGTAGCTTTCTAAGATCACTTCTGACCTAGATTTCTTGCGATAATTATGCAGCGGGAAAATTGAATGCCAATAGAATTGGGCAAATTTTCAACTGTTAGGGAATGCAAACTTACAACAATGGTTTAATGTATACCTAAACCTGTTGCATACTTTTGGGGATTAAAATTTACATAATTGTTTACA
This sequence comes from Congeria kusceri, assembly GCA_027627225.1. NCBI lineage: Eukaryota > Metazoa > Mollusca > Bivalvia > Myida > Dreissenidae > Congeria > Congeria kusceri. Next base: position 5,501,273 of record CM051030.1, read on the forward strand.
TAAGCTGAGAAATTAAGTTATAAATCTATCTTCGACATGCACTCTAGAACTGAACATAATTATGAACAATTTTACTCATTGTATGTTATGATCAGACTATTTTATTCATTAACATAATGAAATAACTATTTTGTTTAGCCTACTTAATCGGCGCGCTCTATAAATAGCAATTACAGGTTAGACACCAGTAAATCAATGTGTATCCCTCCGTGTAGTATGGTACCCGGCCACACGTATCAAAACCGTACGTCAGGTTCCCACTGATGGCAAAATATTAATGGCTATGAAATTGTTTATGTATTTGCCTGTGGACCACTTAACAGAGCTTTGAAAATATATTAGAGTATTATATACGTTTGGATTGACATAATCATGTTTCTTATTTATGCTCATATTTAGCGTTATTGTTTATATTGTTATAATTGGCTAGTACGAGTATTTGGCGCACCGACGTAATGACAATGTGGGATGCCAATAGTCTACAGTACAATTTTATTGCAATGAAGATATTTTCTTACGGAGTCTAATGTTTTACATATAAGTTATCTGATGAGAATGTATCCCGTTTGGTATTGAAATACTTCATTGTATTTAGATCCACATGTAAATCATTTAGACCATTTCAACCTTGTTTCGAGATGCATTTATTATACTTGTATTGTTGTATTTGAAATCGTTTACCCTGAGAAGGAACTTTTATAATCAAATTAGACTAATGATCTAATTAGACCAGTTTCTATTTTTAACAGATCCTTTAGATCATTGTTACTTTAATGCTATGGAATACACTGACAATTATTATTGTGATGTATGCAATCACACAGATTGAGACAATTTTGTTGAATTAATTTTGACAATGTTGTGATTCGAACCCGGTACCACTCACCAATAAATAAGGCGAGTGCTATCCTGAATGAGCTATTCGGGGGTCTACACAGTCTCTATGTTAAAATGATTAAGATAATGCAGAGACCGAGTGTAATTTTATTTCAAAACATCAACTGAGTTTAATATACGAGGAACGTGCCTGAGGTTGAAGCTGGAACACGCACTGATGGTGGTGCATATGTGTGTATAACCTGGATAGCCCCTAAAAAATATATAATTATGACTACAGATGCTTAACAAAAAGCGTTATGTGTATGAACGTCTATATTAATATTAACAAACACATATCACGATTCTTTAACTCAATAATAAAGTTGGTTGTGATTTTAAAGTGCCCTATGGTTGAAAATAATACTACATGGGTTTAGTTAATTGTAAACGACAATTCACTGACAATATGCACGCAGACAATTTCATTTGTATACTAGAACATTTTGCACGAAGTTTGACAGTCAAACAATGTTTCAAAATTATATATATATGTGTGTTGATTTTGTATAATGGTATGTTTTTTCCTGCATTATATGAAAACACACTGATATGTTTTTGATTTATTGTTTTCGTCACAATTAAAGAATTACTATTTTAAAAAAAGGACAAATTTTATTCAGCAGTTTTTAATGGTTGTATGTTATAGAAATCAGCAATACAAAGCAGCATACAATAATTAAAGTGTGAATAATAAACTACATTGTGAGAATTAAAAAAACAACAACAAGTTACTTAAAAACGGAAGCCCAGAGTGGGTATCGAACTCACGACGAAGATCGTGAAAACATTTAAGAATAAACAACGCTCTAACCGACTGCACCGTTCTGACATGAAAAATACCAGTGCATTGTTTGGTTTTAAAAGTTTCAGCTTTGTGACAGTTTATTGTTTTCAGAAAGTAGGCCAGCAGAATAGTACCGTATACCTTTGAAACCGTGAAACAGAACATTAAACGAAACGATTCAAATGAAATGATAGGTAAAATTAAATAGCTCGTGCAAGTCAGAATAAAGTGGTTTGTAAATAATATTTTACCATCAGAGTTTTATGCGCGAAGGCTTACTATGGAAGAACCCATTACTGACGTGTGCCTGACCCTATAACATAGTGACAGGGGAAGGTAATCCAGAATACCCTCCGTTGTCCATTCGAAAATAGTGCCTATTACTATCATTTTCTCTTCTGGAATAAAAGCCATTTAGCAATTTCAGACATGCCTTCTATGGTTATTTCTTATATCCCACGTTTGTCTGGAACATTTTGGTGTATTTCATTGGAAGCTTTGCGGTGTGTTTACTTTGGTATGGGGGTTTGGTCGAAGATTGACTGCCGAAACCCTGTTTTCTACCGGTGTCTGCATTCAGTCGACATGCACTTTCTTAGAAGTAAGAAATATGTATTTTTTATTGCATTTTTTGGAAGAAGAAAGATTCATCTTTAAATTGATACCATGCTTGCACAATATGAAATAAGCGAAAGGCTAGAAAAATGCTTGGAAAGTTCGCCGTTTTATGATGGGACCCTATGGGAATTTGAAGTACTGGTATTTAACCTACAATGCTCCAATTCACGTGACCACAGTCGGTCTCAATGAACTATGTTGCCTGTTGAGCTCGCGTTACGTCTGCTTGTCAATAGTGTTAAGGATTCTTGTGACAAGCACACACTATAAAGTGGTACATTTCTGTCATTTTTCTGATCAATAATAAAAACACTTTAGCAAATTTGATGGAGCTTATATTTCCCATTATTTTATACAATGTGTAAATATATTATTGTACGTTGTAACTGACTTGGGTCCCCGTGAATTTTAATTCTAGCGAGTACCACACATTCCAGCAGGAGAATGAATCATTCTAAAAATAGCGCGCGGTAAAGCTGTGTTAATACACGCGCATTTATTAGCGTCCGGAGAATCCTCTACCCTTGAATTTATAAACTTACTGTGCATGTTAAGTTAAATTTGAATTGTGGTTTCGTTTTATTAAGAATTTGTTATAATTGCACCTTTCAATTGACTTCTCCAGTAGATGTTACTCAATATATAAAAATATTAAACATCTTTGTATAAGGAAAATGTGGTGAAAGAAGTCTCGTAATACGTCAAAATGTTATTCATGTTACTTCAACTTCATTTGCGTAGCATTAATATACTATGTGCAATACTTATGATACATAAATGTTATATATGTTAATTTGTTAAATTTGCCTGACAAATTCATTTATGTTTACGTAAATTACTAGTATTTAGGTTATTAATGTATCACTGGTGAAAACATGGGGCGGTATATGATCGGTTTATTCACGGTACAGGTATTAATGATAATTGAGTTTATCTCAAATCAATTTGGGGGCCGATACATTTTCGTATGGTGTCCGAAAAATCTAGTGTCTGAGAAGTCTCCTTAGTAGAGACCGAAAAATCTGGGGTCCGTGAAGTCTCCTTAGTAAGGACCGAAAAATCTGGGGTCCGAGAAGTCACGTAACAAATCATCTTGGTCCTCTTGTATTATATTTAGGGAAAAAGATGACATCTCATTATTAATTTCAACGCCAATTGTCTTTTTAAAGACATTTTTGTTAATATTCGTTATATATATGCCTCTAGCATACTTCTGTATATATAAATGGAGTCGAAAAACTGCAGTATGATTTATATCTCTGGATATCTCTCATACAATTTTATGGCGAATATTTTCACACGCATATAATTTGAATTCCCTCAACATCCCACTTTACAGACAATGTAAGCGCTGTATTTATAATCTATAGGAGCGCCGTTAACCATCTCAATGCCATATTTAAGTCATTTTATCAACTTGAAATTATTGCCTTTTTGTTTGTTGACGGCAAAATTTGGCAATATCAATAGTGAAGTGGCCAAAATGTATTATTGGTTTAATTGCGCTGTCGTACAGGCGGAATTTATACGCAGTTTAAGTTATAATCACCTGATAACATTTGAATTCATTGAAAACGCTAAAAGCCGTTGGGTCATCGTGTTTTTTTTTTTCGCTACATTCTCTATCGTTACAGAGGCACGTTCAAATGAAGAAAAAAAAACTGAAACGTAACGCATATGTACAAACTTAATTATTTCGAGTACTATCGCTGTTTTTCGGTGTAACTGTTTAACCCAACTTTCGACCTTTCTCAACATGCAATCAAATATCAAAATTTCCAGCCCGTAGTCCCGAATGAATACATCCTAACATTGCATCGGCTAGTTTAAAAGAAATCCCCACCATGGCCTGTAAACAGTTGGCTCTATTTCTTTTCGGAGGTAAATGGAAAAAAATGACCCAAGGTGTAAAAATCCAAACGTACCTCTTTACTTTGTTTACGTTTTTGATTAATTTCCAGTTCCGAGCTCCTACTCAGAAGTTGCATTGGCTCAATTTTAATGCTCAATTTACATGCCAGTGTTTAAAGGCCGTGTAACATGACCTTGGGAAAATCCCCCCTTAATAACGCTTATTCGATAGGCAACATTCCATAGAATACACTCGCTGACTAACTTGCGCCTATTAATAGTATACACGTCAGCAACACTGATTCGTTCTAACAAGCATCCAGAGAACGATAGACAATAACATTAATAATGAATGGAGAATTACTTATATTTATAAACTTACCATGCATGTTTATTTGAATAATGGTTGGTAGATCTTTTATGAAGAATTATTTAAAATTGTATTTTCTCTCATCTTTTGCTGTAGAGGCTATTCTATGTATAAATAGATTTTGCATCTTCCTATAGACACTGGCGGAAGCTTCGGACATATGTAATTTAATTTCATTTAAATTTGGTATTTTTACTTTTCGTGCGTTTTATGAATGCATTAAAACTATAATAGTTATACACAAAAACGCTCGAGACGTATTTTCCCAAAGGAATATAAATCTAATTCGTCACTATTAAATTTAACTTTACGTTTTTTATCACAAAATGAAGTCAAATCATCATATTTAATTGCGATGAATGTTTCCTGGTGTGTTTTTATTTGGCACACATAGTATAAATTCTTAATCCAAAATTAATATGATAAATGGTCATATTTATTATCGTTATTATTTTCTTGGAAACAATGTAACTTCTATTAAATAATTTAATCATGAAAAACGCTTCAAATATTTATATTTCGTTGTAATTGTAAAATGCTTATAGTTTTACTTTGTACAGATAAACATACTGAATGATGAGCAGATGAGTCAGACTTATTTGGGTTATTCAAGTAGAACTCATTTAAAACATGGGGCAGTTCATCAGTTCATTGCTTTGACATAAAATAATTCTTTTTATTTATTTCGAATACAGAAACATTTAATGCTACTTTTTACGAGCTAGCCACATGAAAATATCCGTCCGCTATTTGATGATGAAATTTACTTATTTATCTTATTTTAAATAATATCGATAATATTAAATGTCTGTAGAATAACTGTTTATGAAGAAATGAGGCTGTTCGTTTATAAACCAAATCAACATATGAATCAGTTTTAAATATTCATGTTGGATATTCAATTTACATTCTTTACAAACATTTACAACATTTTTAAAAAGATATTTCTTGTTTAAATTATGTATAAACGTGGGGTGGGGTAAGTTTAATATCAAAACAAACACTTAGGACTAAAATAACTTAACTCAGTATGGTTGCATTCAAGTCATATTTGCACATTAAATTATGAAGGATATACCTGCATCATTTTTTTTTCGATGGATGGCTCAATTTAACGGGAAATACCGTCGTTGCTTCGAATGCTTCTTTATCTTGCTGATAAATAGCAGTTATGTCCCTTGCACCTGGCGACAATGAGTTAAAACGGTCACCGATAAAGATGGCCAAAACTCTGTACGGTCTATTGAGCTAATCGTAAGTCATACAGGTTATAGGTATTGGTCACTTGTTTTATTAAATAAATGATTTTGAGTTTTTAATGAGAGTTTCTCTACCGTTGATAAGCGAATTAAAGATAAAAAAAAGTATAAGCAAAGAAGAAATTAAAAATTCCAGCTGATTCCCCCGCTGATATTGTTACCCGATCACCGATTCTGGGCCCATATCCACAAAGGTCATCGGTAAAAACTTAAGTAAATTTCTTAAAATCATAAAATTCCTTACCTTAAGTCTGTGGCTGGTTTATAACAAGTTTTTTTTGTCGTAAATGGTTTTAAAATGGTAAAGGATCAACAGATGCTACTTATTTTAACTTATTTCAGCTACAAAATAATGATTCTAACAATGATTTTTTTCCCCCTTAAATATTATTTAAGTTAAGATTTAACATAGGGGGCTTTGTGGCTATGGCTCCAGTGCTGCAGACATCCGCATTGAACATATCTCCCATAATTAACCTGTTTTTTTAACAAACAGACGGACAGACAGACAGACAAACAGACAGACTCTAATAAATACAACATCTTTCCTTTCAAATACATCAATTGCATCATTTATAATTTCCTGTGGTGGAATACTGCACAAAAACATTTATGCAGTTTTTCTCAACGCTATAAGCTGTTCATTGTGAGCAAATGAATTAGTGTTTTGTTGGTATTGAGTTAATACACACCTTTTGATCGTTTGACAACATTATGAGTTATATCTTTAAGGTATAAATGATGTATTTGTATACACAAGAACATTGTAGGAATTATAATTTATAATAATATGAATTTAGGCACTACCTAAGTAGGGAAAACCAAACAGAAATAGACTATACACGCATAATAAAGATGTAATATTTATATAAAACAAATAATTAATGCAGCACCTGTAAAGTAATCATTTGAAAATTGATAATTTCAAACCACGCAAGCTGATCAATGCATGTTTTTTTATTAAACAATTATAAAATGATTATGTGAACAAATGTTTTTTTCTTTACCTTTTTTTAGATCATTCATTCGATGTAATTGATACACGTAAATATAATAACCTTTCGTGGTATATATATAATGTGTAAAATACAACATAATTTATGACATTAAAACTGTTTTAATTCTTTCTCAAACTGTTGTATTTTCTCCTTAAGCCAATTGAAATTTTAATGTCGTATAGATATAAAAATTTGTAGGAAACTTAATTTTAATTGTTTTTCCATGTTATTATGGTGGCATTCGCTATTTGATAAAATGGTTCTGTTGCACATATTCTAACAAGTTAAATAATTTATCTTAGTTTGAACAGTCAATTGGCCAGTGGGGTATACTACCCCTTTAGGAAATTAATAAATCTCGATACAAAAATATAATAAATTTTCTATGATATATCACTATTACACTCTATGTATTGATAATGCAATAGACTCTGTTATTTTTTTAGTCTTTGGGGACATTTTATTATGTTAACTTTCCATAGATATTAAATTGGATCAGTGACTAATACTTAAGTAGTTTGTTCAATGAGTTAAATAAAATACCACCAGCTAAATTGTAAAACACTGGTGGTATATTTGTTAATTTGGTTAAATGTTTAAATGCATTAAATGCATTAAAGCACTTATTTAACTTACCAGACTAAATTGCTTTAAATAGGCAATGAAACTTGTACAATAATGAGCAGTGGCATAGCACCCTTAGGCCACACATCGGCCGCGACCTACACATTTTACAGAAATTTTGAAAAAAATTAATAAGTATGCCAAATTTGCAATAAAAAGCTTAAGTTTCCGGGGTGGGGTGCGGGGATGTGACTCACCTCTAACATATTTAAAAATGATAATGTTGACAATCATTAGTGTCTTGAAATCTATAAATGCGCACCAATGTGTTCTTACATAGGTTTTCAGTAAGCTGAAGTAAATATACCAGGTTTGTTAATCTAATCGATCCAAGTGTATGCAGATAATGTTGTGTTCGTTGACCCATTTAACGGTGTTCATGATAATGCATCAAAATGATGTGATGCTACCAAAATATAAACCCCAAATCATATCCAACAACTACCGAAAAAATAAATGCCGGGACATCCCAATCCCTCATACACCGCGGGCAACTTATAAAGTGGCCTACACATATTTACGGACACCCCTGATGAGATTTAAATCGACATACTTTCATGACGTATTCACTGATCCTATGCATAAAACTCGGGAACCGGAAGGATCCGATTGCGATTGACACTTCAGGAACATAGATTTTAAAGTCATTAGGTATTGGAAATGAAACAACAACAACAACAAATAAATAGGTCTACTTGCGTTATCTATAGGCGGGAAAACAGAAGTCGCGCGAAGCGGTATAAATTTGTTATGATGACATCATTCAAAGTGTGCAGCACTTAAATGTGAATTGTGTATTTTTCAACTGTGGCCACGATGAACACACACGTTGAAGACATTTCCATTGGTATATTAAATTAAATACACAGTTTGAAATATATTTTACCTGTAAATAAGTTTACCTAAGTCTCGATGGTGCTCCACGAGTTGAAGAAGTTCAACTGCATCGGCCCTTATACCTTCACTGCTTATTCAAATAAAACCTGAAAATTATGTACAGACGTCTCCACAAATATGTCCATTTATATATTGCAAATATATTGCAAAAATATATCATCGTTTTGAGAAATTTCAAATGCAATTTTCTACTATCCCATTTCTAATATGACATTTAACATTAAAGACATGTAATTATCTTTTGACAATTACACAAATGCATTTTTTTTTACAAGACCTAACCCCGGTAAAGGTCTCATTTTTAAGACATTACCCATATTATAATCCCTACTAAAATTTATATTTACCAAACGTTCCAACGCCATTATTATACTAGCAAATTTAGCGATGGTCAGTTACCGAACGTTATAGTCCTTATAAAAAATTCGCATGTTCAGTGTAAACTTCCGTCCGTTAAGCCGACGAACACACTCGGACGAATCCGGGACCATTGGCCCAGAAACACGTTTCGCCCTGGGACGATTCGCGCCGAAATAGGTTTTGCCCCGAGACGTGTCGTCCCGAATATTTCAGCGGTCGGGTACCACAATTTGCAGTTATGTGAATCAGTAATGTAAATTAAATTAAACTAAACGTGGAATAATGATATGCCAAAGTCACTTATTTTAACTCTTTCATATACACGCGGTACTGTATTGAAAGATGAGGACGAAAAGCAGACATGACATTTATTCATGTATCTTTATCAGCACATTTAACAAAACTAAATATGATAATACATGCATAAATATTAATGAAACATTTGTTGAAATAAAAAAAAACGAAAACAAAATAAGACATCCTTATTTATTAATGTTTATTAGAATATTTCAAATATAGGAACATGACACCTGCCTGTTGTGTTAGGTTAATCTTTTTGCAAAATACGGTTTATAAAAAACACAAACAAACATGAACGCTGTCTCATAATTAACACATATCTCACAATTATCTGCTCCATTATTTTAAACAGATAATAACTTTTCACATTGCAAGAGCACAAATAGGGGCTACTTTCACAGTTTGACACGTTACACATAACACACTAACACCGCTCAAATAGATGTTGGGGCATAGTGTTGTACAAATATCCTGCTGTGACATGATGCACATTCTGGCCCCATTGTATGTTTATTCCTACTAAATTAGGGCGAAACGTCCCAGCGCGAAAAAGTCCAGGGTGAAAAATGTTTCGGGGCGAATGGTCCCGTAATCCACTAGAACAACGCAGTCGCAAAGCGGAGACATGGAATACGTACGGCCGTATACGTTTTTCGGCGCAGCCCGGAATGTTTGTGGGCTGTATTTTGGCGGTATTCCCGGCTGACATTGGCGACAACAACAACAATTGGCAATGCTGATGGAAGCGGTGAAAATCGAAATGGGCGGTGAGTGTTACAAGTAATCAAGCTTCTGTTCTCATTTATAGTTTTTCTGTCGTCAATAGATTTGCAGATTTCTTGACTTGCCAAATTACATATTTGCGAAAATGTAATTTAAGTACGGTGAGTAGGTTTCGGACGTTGTAGCATTTCGGACATCAATTTTTGCCCTAGCCTGTAGATATTTTTCTTTGTAATGAATGGTCTATACTTATTATGAAAGTTGTTTTGTGTACACGCATAGTTAACTGAAAGGACTACATCATTGTTTTTGTATTATTTTGTATATATTATCATCATTGTAATTTTCTCAATTTATAAATTATATGTCCATGATATTAGTAATATAATACATACACATACTTTTTTCTTTGTTTCAGCCACTGAGAGGTGGCCAGACGATGTTAAACTTTACCAACAATACCAAGGCAAGCAACATTATTGAAACCATTCCTTATTCTTGAGATACCTGTGGTGATTGGCCTTTAAGGCACTTCCAACATCATTTCTGTTGGGATAGCTCTTAAGCAACATGGTTAGAGTTCCTGCATCGCTTTTAAATTTAATGGTGTCAGAAGTAAACTGTACTAGGTTTGGTCATTGCTTACTGAAGGTTTCATGTCATGCAGATGCAAGGCATGGGTGTGCCTGTTCGCTGAAATTTAAGAGGGGGAGGAGTGTAGCGATTTGCCTATAAGGCACTTCCAACAGCCTAGCTGTTGGGCTTGCTCTTTAGCTACAAGGTTTAGAGTGTCTGCTTCAGATTTTCTTTCGCAAAGTTAAGGTGGATTCAGGCAAGTTAAAATTATATGGCTTATGCCCGCATTGGCAAGTCCTCCCAAAACTTTATTGTGAAGACTGCTTCATAAAGGAGGATTATTGTAATCATACAGAATTTTAAATGGCCGCATGTTTAACTGCAGCTGAGCAGATAACGTTTCCAGACTACGCAGCATGTTTGAGTGTGAAGACTTTCCTGCACGTGTGTGGTCTACAGTTTACAACAGAACCAAAGATCAACGCAGAAGAAATGTCGCCATCAGGTATAGAATATTGTGTTTAAAGACACCTATTCACAGATTGACGAATTTACGATTTCCACAATTATTTTCTTACACATGTATTCCAAAAATAGGAAAAATATTGTATATAAAGGAGCGAAATAGTACTTCTGACATACACATTTATTTGAAAAAACGTTTATTAAATTATTTAAAAAACATTGCCAAATTCATTGTGGTTATTAATTTGCTATATATGTGTTTACAAGCTTACGTTTTGGAAATACATATTATAATGACTGTTACCGTCTGTGTAAGCCAGTTTAGACATAAGATATTATATCAGTCTTACTAGAGTTAATGAAATTGAAACTCAATCATGAATCTTCTATTGTTCGCAATGATTGCCAAAAATGTTTCTTTGCAGGCAAAGTGCCTTTCATACAGATCGGACCATTCCTGATTTCTGAGATGGAGCCCATTGTTGCATGTGTTCAGACCAGGGTATGTAGTAAGAGCAGTTGTCCTTTTACAGTGATTGTGTTCCTTATTTGACACGGTCAGGTAAAACAGCCACTCCTCCATCCCAAAAATGGTTAATTTTTCCCAATAATAATGAAATAACTCCCAAATCTGAAGTGACAAATCTTAAATACATAGAAAATGTAAATTTCAGTTTTAAATCATCAACTTACTTGTTTATGTATGGATAAAAGCCATAAAAACACTGAAATCAACGAATTTTCCAATAGTTTTAGTAATTATTTAATTAAATTACTTCTGTATTTTTTTCCAATTAGCACAGTTTTACAACATATTTCCCCCCCCCCCCCCCCCCCCCCGCTTTTTCCCATCAGATTGGAAATTTGTTTTGTAAATACATGCTTGTGGAATCTTTGTGCCGTATGTCTAGATATATTGCTTAAGAAATAATATTTGTATGCCCCCCATCGAAATTCAACAATTTTCTTCTGATCTTCACCAAACTTCATGAAAATGTTTGTGGGCATAATACCTAGGTCAAGTTCGATAATCAGCTAAATTGCTCCAGGAATTGGAGTTATGGCCCTTGAATTATCTTAAATTTGCCTTTTTAGCCGCTTCCGCTCTCTAAGTCCAACAGTTTTGATTCAATTTTTACCAAACTTCATGAAAATGTTTGTAATAATAATATCTAGGTCAAGTTTGATAATCAGCCAAATCACCCCAGGAATTTGGAAGTCAAACAGTTCATAGCCGATCTTCACCAAATTTGGAGAAAATCTTTGTGGGCGTATTATCTCGGTTAAGTTTGATAATCAATCAAATCGTCCCAGTCACTGTGGAGTTATGGCCCTTGATTATCTAAATTTAGCCGTAAAAAGGCTTTTTAGCTATTTTAATGTAGAGGAGGCATAATTGTTTACAAACAGCTCTTGTTCTTTCATAGTTTGTTGTCGAATAAAGGACGGTAAGTAGTATAGATGCGTAGGAATTAAATTACAGCACATTTACTGAACAATTTCTGCGAATTTCCGGACCAATTGTGAAAACCTTAGGCTCAGCCCATAATTTGTTGCAGAATAACCTATACTAGTACTTGATTTCCTTCTTTGTCTATGGAAAACTAGCCGCGTGTCGTGTTACAATTGTCAGTAAAAGTCAACGAAGATACACAAAATGTCCAGTAGCACTCTGGACCAAACTTCCGTGGGTATCTTGCAGGGTTTTATGCTGAACGCAGGTTTAACCGACGTCCAGAAGTCGGAGTTGAAGGCGTACATGACCCTTATTGGCACCACACTGGTCAGTGCGGAACTGTACCTGGCCTGGCTAGTACCAGAGGTCTATGAAAAGGTGAGACACTAATATGTATAACCAGGCAGTTGATTTCACTGATGTGATTATTTAGTCATGTTGAGAATGGACATTTTGAAAAACAGCTGAAACCCCCTACCCCCTTCAGATCTAGGCATTGTTCGCAGATCTGACAAAGTTCAGCAAACCTTTTTTTGTCACCTGAAAAGGCGACATACAGGGGTTACTTTGGCAACATCGGCGACGGCAGTGTCCCCTTTAGTTTATGCAGACAATAACTTTAGAAGTTTTTGTGCAATCATTACGAAACTTTAGGGAAGTGTCAGTATGAAGGTTAAGTTCGGTTTTCGGCATAATTGCTCTCATAGTACCTAAGTTATGCCCCGTCAGGCGACACATCCGACTAGTGCAGTTTTAGTTTATTAAAATTGTCAGATTTTCATGGCTGACTATTGTTACGGGCATTTTGATTGATTTAAATAATATATGCAGCATTTAAAAGATAGCAATAGTTTTCATTTGTTTTCCTACGTATAAAGCCTTTTTTTTGTTAACAATTATGAAGCTATTAAGTCATTTCTGCTTAGCTGTATGTGTTACAAACTATTGACTACTGCACGGTATTCGTTTAAATGTAATACACACATATTATAAATGTCAGAAGTGTGTGTGGGGGGTGTATCATACTTGAATGCAAATATGTTTCCCAAAAATTTCTATAAAAATAGGGAAATATTAAACCAGGGTCCTATTCAAAGGATAAGGTAGTGGCGGTGAGGCGTATTTTGTGGATAAGAGTTAAAAATTAGCAGACAGCACCTGTGTACTATTTTAACCTAGATCTTTCAGTAAAAAATCATGGCCACATGGTAAAAAATAAAACCGTGATGAAGAATAGTAAAAATAACCCAACATCATCAGAATTTGATTTAGGTTACAGAACATAGAAAACCGCAAATTCACCAAAGAACATTGTTACTAAGGTTAGAATTGTTTGTTTGCAGGTTACGAAGGTTCGCTATGGTGGAATGTATGCCTGGCCACTGGATAACATCCTTCCTTACCAGAAATTCCTGAGTGTACAGAAACAACTAGCGGTGTCGGAGTGGAAAAAGAAGACTTTTGATGAGGTAAATATTATGCAAAATATTAAAGGTAAACTTGCTTTCAGAAACCTTTATATCGATGGGTAAGCGTGAAACTTTTGTATTTGCTTAACATTTCTATATAAGTTTAGTTCATTAGTTTCACGCTCCGACCTTGATATAGACTATAATAGTACATGACTTACATTACATGACTTACATTACATTACTTACTTATATTAAATTACTTACATTACTTTACTTACTTACATACCATTTCATTACTTACATTACATTACATTACTTACATTACATTACTTACATTAAAAAGTCTGCAATCCTGTGAGTATTATTTTTGAGATCTCTTTTGGACGTAAACAAATTATTTGATTTTATAACTAGCAAAATTTGCTTGTTATAAAATTAGATATAAGCGCAATATGAGAAAACATTTCACTATTGTAGCATAACATGGTAGTTATCTATAAACACTGGAGTTTCTAGTGGTGTAATGGATGTGGTTTTCAATCAGGAGATCATGAGTTTGTCACCAACTCACTGAGAATTTGAGTGAACTACTGGTTCTACCCAGTAAATGGTCTCGAAAATCTCAATAAGTCACAGACTTTTGCCTTAGTCAAGCTAAAATAGGTTGGTTGAAACTAAACACTGGCATCGAGATGGTTAAATTAAAGGTATAATTTGTTCAACCTATTTTTAGTAAGAAACCCTACACCCTTATATTTACTGTCAAGCATGTAAATGTTGTTCGACCTAGGTTGAGTAATTCAGAAACTGAAACCTCGAGTAGCACTGGCTTCACAACCCAGGAGAACCTATTCTACTAACATGTCTTTTGCATGAGACTTTAAACAAAGATGCAGTGTATTATGTGCTTCACACCAGGCACTAAAAGACCCAGGTTTTATTTCTTTAACAAGGTGTCTTCTGTGTCTTGCACTATCCTCTTGACCAAGTTTCATGTTTCAGGTATGTCAGCAGTGTGAACAGTGAATGCTTTTTGTGTCGTCTGACTAGGCGACATAAAGGTGTTACTTTTGTCGGCAGGTGGTGTCGGAGCATAACTCTAAGACTATGAAAGCTATCAACTTGAAACTTCATAGGTAGATAGATCTCATTGAGGAGAAGTGCAGTGCACAAGAACCGTTACTCTGCACCTCATACTTTCGGAGTTACTGACCTTTGTAAATGTTCATACTTATTTTGTGAATGCTTTTGTTTTAGGTGTGTGAACACTGAATGCTTTTGTTTCAGGTGTGTGAACAGTGAATGCTTTTGTTTCAGGTGTGTGAACAGTGAATGCTTTTGTTTCAGGTGTGTGAGGAGGTGACGACGTGCTGCGAGGCTTTGAATGAGAGGCTCGGAACACAGGACTTTTTCTTTGGAAACAAGTATGACAACATGGCATGATAACACTTTTTCCATTTATATAATATAAACACTTTCCACTTCATGGTATTTTCTGTTTCAAGGAAGTCTCTTCTAAACGTAAATCCACTGTAGACGAAAAGTGTCAACTTGGACTTGCAGACTGCACAGGCTAATCTGGGATTACACTTTACGCGTATGCATTAAGCATGAGTTTCCCACGACACGCTTCGTGTATATTTAGGGCATAGATATTGCAAATTATATGAAATTTATAAGAAGTTAACACAGTTTGGACTAATCCATGGATAGTTACTGGAAACTTAAAATGATTTCCTCTTTGAAAACAAGTACAACCAATATAACACTCAGTACCACACATTGCTGATGATGAAATTATTTATGAATGCAGTTGTTATTGAATGATACTATTTTCAACATGAAGTTATCAAAAGCACTCAAATTTATGAAATTTAATTGATTTTAATTGGCTTACTGTGAAGATAAGCATGAGGTATGAACAATGTGGCAAGGCTTTGCTCATGATGAGAAATAAGTCCATTTTTCTTCATCATTTATTTGACATCAGAATCTGGTGTAACTATAGTTAAAATGCCTACTATCATCTATTCTACTCACCGTTCGTCAGCGTTGGCGTAATGCTCAGGTTAATGTTTGCGTGCAGCAACTACATATTTCTACTACAGATATGCAATTGAAACTTCACACAGGTTTTTTTATCAGGACCTATTATGTAAGGTCACTGACCAAGGCCCATAACTCTGACAAAGAGGTATGAATAGTAGAGCGCGCTGTCCTGAGACAGCTCTTGTTGCTTTAGTGTATCTCATCATTTATTAGTCATACATATTATAATAATATAGTCACGCTATATTTCAGGGTTGAATGTGAAACTATCTTATAATTAGTTCCGATAAAATGTGTAAGATGTTTATTTCACACAAAATAACTATTTATTTCAGACCGACAGAACTTGATGCAATGGTGTTTGGTCACCTTTTCACTTTACTGACCACAGAACTTCCACGAATGGAGTTTGCAGATATCATACGAAAATACAATGGACTTGTGAAATTTTGTGAAAGAATTGATGACAAATACTTCAAAACACTTAGCAATAAATATTAGTTGGAAATTCATGTTTAGCTCACTTGAGCACTAAGTGCTCACGGGTGAGCTTTTGTGGTCAGTGGTTGTCTGTCGTCACCATCGTCGGGCGTCAACAATTGACTTCAAAAATCTTCTCCTCTGAAACTGCTTTTTGTGAAATTAACCAAACTTGGTATGAACGTTCCTTGGCAGGTCCTCTACCAAAATACTTCAAATTATTTTGATTCGTTAAACAACATGGTCGCCAAGGGGCGGGGCCTCTTTTCCTTATTGAAAACTTTAAAAGTCTTCACCTCTGAAAATGCTTTAAAAGTTTTACAAACTCATTAAACTCAGGTGTGCGACCCAGGGCCATTTTGGCTCTCTTGTTATTAACAAACATATATCATGGTTTAAGAGTTTGATCTGTATTTTGAACTCGAAAGAAATGTTCAAAGCACATTTACAAAATTTAAAAAATTCTTATTTGCTATAACATTAATATGGTTTATGAAATATTGTCTTGTTATTATTATCTGTATCGTTTGTTACCTGTAAGAAGTAAAGCTTGTAAAGGTGTGTTGATGAGTTTGTTTTTCATTTACATATAAAAATTGTGGAGTAAAAATTTGTATAGAACACCAAAATAAATCAAAGCAGGGGTGAAATAATGAAGTGTCCGTATTGCCCAGCCTTGTCACAAATCATGTGAAAATGTGCCAGAATTTCTTTCAAACAACTCTATGGACAAGTGGCAAACAGCATTTGTCAAAAACAAACAGTAAGGTAATTTGAGATTTTACCACCCCAGCACAGCCAGATTGTATAATTTTGAGATTATTTAGAGGCATAAAATGTTTAAATAGTTCAAAAGCATCAGAGTTTAATATCAGCTGCATATATGGGCACACAAGTGTACAGATAATTTAATAACTATACTCAAAAGAAGCATATTAACGGCATTTGGCAGTGAGAACTTCCCTACGATTTATTATTTTTATTATAACTTTAATTAGACAAAAATACATATTTTTCAGTTTTACAAGGTTTCAGAGCATGCGTAATTGAAAAGCATTTGAAACTCTACAAAAAATACAAGAAATATTAATCATGTATTGTTTTCAATATACCAACAGCTAAACAACTCCATATTAAATGCAGTTAACACGAACATATATCACTGACATATTTTGTTGTTTCCTAAACATCTCTGCAGATTTTAGTATGTCAAATACACATTTTTTTCTAAGACTAATTCTTCACACACCAGTATCACAGTAAACATTTAAAATACTATTATTTCTGAACATATTTTATACACATGTGATCTCTATAATCAAGATCTTAGTATGGTCTGACTACAAATATAAATCCATGCTGTCACTAACATCATTCTCTCTGTGTGCGTATTATTCTAACAACTTCTAATAATTATCGATAGGGTTAGGTGACAGACATAATCGTCAGAGAATGCATTTAAAAAACCATTAGAATCGTGTAAAAATACATGAGTTCAATTTTCCAAAAAGATCTGCACTATTATGTTAGTGAAAATATAGGTAACATAATACAATTTATCACTAGTAAGTAAATAAATTTTTGTGAGTTTATTTTTCCACCAAGATCTGTAGTATTACCTAGGTGTTACCTAGTAACATAATACAATTTATCACTAGTAAGTATATGAAATTGTGAGTTCATTTTTCCACAAAATATGTCGAGTTCAGGTTTAGGTCTTGGGCTGTGCTAGGTGACCTTATATGATGTTCATACGATATAGTAGTTAACTTGTGTATATGAATTAGTGAGTTCCTTTCTCCACCAAGATATTGCATGATCAGGGTCAGGATTCTGTCTTGGGCAGCGCAAGGCCCACCAATCGGGCTGCCGACTCTATGCTGCGTTCCCCACCTCCCTTGTACAGGGCATGTAGTTCCTACAAAACAAGAGATATCAGTGCTAAGTTGGTGAATTTATACAAAAATTATTTATCAGTAAGATATCCCAAACATCATTTTCAAATATGGCCAGTGAATATTTTATGAAAAATTTGTTTTTGCTGAGTAATGAGAATATACAACAAAAGAAATCCTCATGATACTTGGTAAAACAAAACAAACTCTTTGAAAGATGCTGAAATCTAAAGATGCCTTACACAAACCTGACAGATTATGCAAAACCTCTTAATATGCTGTCAGATACCATGATTTGTAACATATACACCACATGAAAAAAAAAACAGGATACACACTGTAAAATAAATAGTCACAGTAAAATGATTATTATTCAATTATTTGATATAACATGATGCACACAGGTAATTGTTGCAGTAATAATTTATCACACAGGTAATTGTTGCAGTAATAATTTATTAAGTAAACGAAAGTCAACCTATCGTAAAACATGTATAAGGTGTGTTGTAAATTTTGTCAGACCCCAAAATCTTTTGTCAAGATAGTCTGGTTTCAGTCTAAAACTACATGTAACTTTTGAATAAAACATTGTTAATAAGGTGAAGACATTTTATAAAGTTTTGCTGCAAATACACATACTGTATATTTCTGCACGCTCTGTAACAGACAAAGGTAGGTGCGCGCGTTATGGGCCATCTCTATATGACTACGGCATAGCTGCTCTGAAGTCTT